>CM076582.1:679243516-679843516 GCA_034641835.2 Pinus albicaulis | reverse complement strand
AAACTCATGACTAAGTAAGACTTCCAACCACTAGATATGAATATGGTTGATGTCTTAGAAGAAATAGAAGAACACACAGCTCCATTCGTTGAAGAAAAATTTGTGAATTCACCTTGGTATGCTGATATCATATATGTCATGCTTTATCTGAATACCCCTCCTTCTTTGTCCAAAACTAAATCTAGATTTTTTAAACATAAGGCTTTGAATTATTGCATATTAGATGGGGTTTTATATTGGAAGAATGCTGTTGGAATATTGCTTAAATATTTTCTTGAGAGTGATGCAGGAACAATCATGCATGACCTGCATGAAGGAGAATGTGGTGGAAATTTGTACTGGAAGACTTCAACAAATAAAATCCTCAGATCTGGTTACTATTGGCCCACCCTTTTCCCAGATACTCAGAAATTTTTCATGTCTTTCCATAAGTGTCAAAATTTTTATGGCAAAAGAAAACTCCTACCCTTACCCTTACATCCCATCAGTGTTGAGGCTCCCTTTCAACAATGGGGATTCGAATTCATTGGGGAAATTCACTCATCATCATCAGACCAACATAATTGGATCCTCACTACCACTGATTATTTTACCAAATGGATAGAATTCATACCCTCTAGGAATGCTACTAACTCTGTCATTATCAAGCTCCTTGAAACCAACATACTATCTAGATTTGGTTGTCCAAGAAAAATTATCACAGACAATGTTGTTTCCTTTAATTCCAAGAAAATAGTTTAATTTTTCTATAAATATCATATCATAGTGGGTCATTCCACTGCCTATTATCCCTAAGGAAATGGATTAGCTGAATCCTCCAACAAAAGCCTTGTCAATATTATCAAAAAATTGTTGGAGCGGAATCATAAATCATGGCATAGTAATATTGTGCATGCTTTGTGTGTTGATAGATTAACCACCAAAAATTCAATAAATATGTCCCCCTATCATCTTTTTTATGGTATGGATGAAATCTTCCCAACCTCACTAGGAGTTCCAGTCATGAAGCTCCTCCAAGAAGTACAAACGGAGGAAAATGATATGCAGAGAAGGATAAATCAGACCATTCATTTACATCAGACCAGAGAGGAAGTGTACAACAGAATGCAAATAGTCCAAGAGAGTATCAAGAAATTATTTGATAAGAGGACTAAAGAAATTTATTTCCAAGTTGGAAATGTAGTTCTAAAGTGGGATTCTAGAAGAGAAGAAAAGGGAAAACATGGAAAATTTGAAAATTTGTGGAAAGGGCCCTACATTATTCATTCTATCAGGGGTCATAATGCATTCTTTCTACAAGAGCTGAATGGAGAAGATATATTTGGAGGTCTTGTCAATGGCAAAATGCTCAAGCACTATTTCTGCCAAGAGTCCTAAATTTCAATGTTTTATTTTTCCATTGTGTATAACATTGTTGTTTCAATTTGAAAAGAGAAGGAAAACACAAAAACAATAGAAAAAATAAAAGAGGGAAGATTAAAAAAAGGTACAGCCCCATACCCAAAAAAGAGAACTTTTTGAAAGTGAGCAAATTTAAGTGCCACTGCTGATTAAAAAATGATATATTGTTCAGACATCTAGCCTAATCATGGCTGAACATTCTTTAAATTTATGTTGATAAGTTAGTAGAAGCACATATTGATAAGATTTTTTCAGACTTGGCTTATCGGTAGAATATAATAAGATAGGAACAAAATGGTTCTAACAAGCTCAAAATATGAACCAAGAAAAGGAAAAGGACAACTCTAAATAGATCAAAATCAGAGATGGAAAAAAGACTTGAAGGATATTTATAAATTTGAGATCTTAAAGCCTTCATCATTTCGTTTTATTATTCTGCAAATAAAGCCTATGTTCAGCTTATACATATATCCATAGACACCATAGCAAATCAGACAGTCTAATCCTGATTTTTCTATGTTTAAATTTCCTATTTTAGAAATAGAAATAAAATCTGTCAAACAACTTAATCTTGACAGGTAGTAGCTAGGTAGAAAATAAAGAGTCCAACAGTTTAATCTGAACTCTTGGAAGAGATAAGGATTGGATTAGATAGTTTATTTCTATTTTCATAAAATAAAATTTCAAAGAGTTTGCTATTTCAAATGAACTCAAAAGAGAAGAAAAAATGCTAGGATAAAGTAAGATTGGGTAGGTAGAGATGCTGTTTGAAGAAATTTCATGTTGCAGATTGATAAAAGTTTCCCTTTTCAGAGAAAGATCAGCAAGAAAAGAAAAAATCTGCCCAATGGATAAGGCACTGGTCCACTAAAAGCCAGAGATCTATAAACTAAGGTTTTGGACACCTAAAAGGACATCTGTCCTCCCCAAATGGAGCCACTGTTAGTCATCCATAATTTTGACTTTATCCAAAGATGAATAAATGTAACAAACCCATATTTCTAGAACAAAATTGCAAGAACATCATGAGTTCTAGAAATATCACTACCTTCGTCATTTCAAGTCCATTAGTCCACTAAAATATTCATCTATTTTCCTAAAAAGATTATCTTGTTGTTCCTTAAACCGTGTTGTTCCTTAAGTGTTGTTCCTATTCCTTATTCAGAAACCTTGAGAAACACTACTGAACAAAAAGAGACTATATGTAGGTCATTTTTCAATATTTAATAAGCCTATTTCACTCATTTTTTCCCCTTTTCGTCCTTCATTTTCCTCTGAACACCTTCAAAATCCCTTTTTAACTCATAAAAAATCCTTGATATGGTTTAAAAACCCCCATTTTACCTATCGAAATCCACCAAAATGATCAAAAACCCCTCAGTTTGGTCTAAAAACACAGTCTTTTACAAATAATATTTTAAGCCCCTGAGAGATTAGATCTTTCACCCACATGTCCGAGAGCCCATGACCAGGTGCTAGACCCATCGCATCTGGCATTCCCATCGCATCGGCCTTCCTCTATAAAATCCGCTTTTTCCTTCGGAAATTCCTCCCCGCCGATGCGATAAGGCCCCTCCTCCTCTGCCCCTAGTCACATACCCCTCCACATGACCGTTTCCCAATCCTAACCTTGGCCCTCATCGCATCACTGCATCAACTTATCCCTTCCCATTTTTCTTTTCCCCTCCACAGCGATATGTCGATGCGATAAGCCCTCTCCTTCCATCAGCCCCAAGTTACCTTACCCCACCATGTGACCATACCTCGGGACCTATCCTAAATCCCCCATCGCATCAGCGTTATCTCATTTCCTCCCCCATTCCTTTGTTCCACCACCAATGTGATAAGCCCCATCTTCCGATCGCCTGAGCATTCCTATCCATCTATCCCCACCGTCGATTCATCTCATCCGACGGCCCACATTTACCCAAACCCTTCTCACCACCGATCAACCCCCCCGCTACACGACAAACGCTATGATGTCACCTACCGGTCCCACATCCCACTATTAAACCACCCCTCCAACCGTTGCATGACACCTGTCCCCCACTTCAAACTCCCACTGTGCAACTTTTTCATCGCGCCCGACCTGCACCATCAGATCTCCTCCCCCTCATTCGACGGTGTGCATCACCTGTCGCGCAATTTCTCTATCCAGAGTTTAACACTCCAAAGTCATGCGATACCAGAAGTATCGAGAAGTCCACACAGTGAAATATCATTGGATTGTGCTTGATTCATCCAAAACCACTTACCGCCTGAATCGAACACGATAACCACTCGCAGTATTTCCAAACCCGCTCTTGCCCAATTTCGCGCCAGAATCCATTTTAAATCGCTTTTTCGCTTCTCCACCATAAAATCCCTCCTCCTCCTGCACCGCTCCTCTGCTCCACCAGCCTCCCAAGCAGTTTTACCAAAACACCACAGGGTTTTCATAACATAATTTTATTGTTGTCGCAGGTTTTTATCATGGTTTCAGGAGCAAAATCCTTATCCTTTACTCGTGAAGGGACAAGCCAAAGTATTCCATATTGGAAGGCTAAAACATGAAGTAGAAGGCTGGAGGTCTTTGTCAGATGATTTTATCGGTGCTGTGAGAGTGCTGTTCATGACATTATATGCTCCACCGCACCAGAAAACCACCTGCACACATCAAAGAAGAAGAACGTTCAAGGGTTAAGCATCAAAATCCGAGGATTGAGGATCTAAACCTATAGTTAAAAGAGGCAAGAAAAGGTAAAAGGACGATGACAGAGCCCGTAACAGTAAATACAGTCAGCAAAAAGATAATTATGGGCTTAAGCAACAGAGGATTAAAAGGTAAAAATCAAATAAAGTGTTGAAGGAAAGAAAAGAAGATTAATTTAAGAAGGAAGATCAAGGCTAAAAAGGCCTTAAAACACAGTTTTATGATTAAATCAGGAAGACTTAGACTTAAAGATAGCCTCAAATACATCAAAGGAGTAGTTATTACACAAAAGGATACTTTATAAACTATCAAACAATAATTGTAAAAGGCAGAAAGGAGCCTCAAAGTCAATATTTTCAGCTATTTTATCCTCAGGAAGTAAAGACAAATTTAAAAACATAGAGAAGTAGTTGAGAAACATTCCTACCTTATGCCTTGCATGGTTTTTAAGGATAGGAGTGCATTTACTGTGTCATTAATAACATTTTGAACCCTAGATAGTTCAACCTCCTCATTTGCAGCATAAATACGGCATTTGAACTCATTGTATGGGGGCATTTGATAACTCTTTGAAGTAATACATAATTCTGCTGAGATTGAAGAGAAATTGATGTACTGGAACCTGTGGATGTTTTGACCTATTTGTGGATGAAGGAAGCTCTTCCATTGGATCCTTGAGCTTGGCTATTGGTGAATTATTCTAAACTATTTAATGTTTTTCCTATTTTCATTCTGTTTCCATCATCTCTTACTTACAGTAGAGTAAAAGTTTTAGGCTAAGAAATGTCTCTTGGAAGCACCTTAGACTTGTTTACTCTTCACTGTCTTTATGTTTTCATCTGCTGAATGTTTGATGGAGTAAGTTTAACAGATTTTTTCAAACTTAAAGCTTTTTTATTTCAGAAGTAATTCAATACAGTTGGCCCCAAGATGATTTATGGCTTTCCATGCTTCTTTTTGACAGTTTAAAAACTATTTCTGAAGTCTCCTTTCAAAGTACCATTGTCCAAAGTTTGCCAAAGAGGTCTGTTTTGATCATGCCCTTTGTACTTGCTCAAATAATTTTTTTGAAAGTCTTTATAATTGTAGTCCTAGATGTTTAGGAGTTCCCTCTTCTATGAATGTAGTTATCTGTTTATCTTGAATGTTTTATTATCCTTGAGAGTGAAATATTTGATGAAATAGAGCGTCCTCGGCTCTTAGATTTTATTTTGAAAGTTTGTCTTGAAATTATTATTTGTTGAAGTATAGTTTCTAGAATTCATGGTTAGCCCTGTCTATAAATTACTTCTTCATGTTCAGATGATGCTTTAAGTCCCTTTGTTGAAAAGCACATATAATTAAGGATTCTTAACTGCCCTTAGTTATACTTTTCATTCTAAAACCCTTAATGTTCATTCCATTTCACCTGAAAACTTTGTTGATCTAATAGCCAAGTTAGATTTGCCCTTTGATACCCCTAATTCATATACAAACTTGTTACAAACTTCTACTTGACTCCATTGCCCAATGAATTAGATTTTTCCCTTTTCTATCTATGCTCCCTAGATCATCATGTCCCACAAAACAAATTAAAAAAACTCAAGCTTAATAACTAGCCTAAAATCAACCCTTTACAAGCAAACAAGTCATATCTTTGCAAACATATTGAGAAACCCCTCTCTAAGACTAGGAGGGCTAGATCCTAGAGCTCTAAAGACTAGTTTACATGTTTCCTTTTCATTTGATTTACCAATCAGCCAAATCACATGATACCAACATATCCTTACCATTTCAGTCATATCCAAGAAATCTTTCCGAAATATTCTTTCTTCTTTCTTGGGAACCATTTCTTCATGAGTTTCTTCTTCTCTTGAATACATTCTTGTGGTTGCTTCTAAGGCTATTGAGGGTGAGATATAAGGTGGAGATAATGGCACCCTAGCCCTCCTTGGTTGAGGATTAACTTTTGATCTAACCAATTGTCCTTACCCTCTTTTAAGTTTAAGCCTAGTAAGCATCAAACTTGCAAAATAGTACAATATTTCTTTGCACACAATTCAAAACTTGAACTCAAACCTAAGCTCTGATACCAATATGATGTAAAATGTGAGAACTTCTTATTTCTAATACAGAGACAGACTATAGGGGCATTTATAGGATATTTCACCTTTCAGATAAAGGATGAGATCTCGAAGCTTTCTGGCCCTTTACAAACTTTCTTCCTAAAGAAATAATAGAAGTAATCACTGGTTAAGGTTAAGAGTTTAGTTAGGTTAATATTAAGGTTAAGGGTTTAGTTAAGGTTAAGGTTAAGGTTAGGGTTAAGGTTAAGGTTAAGGTTCAGACTAAGACTAAGGTTAAGGTTAAGTTTAAGGTTAAGGTTAGGTAAAGTTCAAGGTTAAGGTTAAGGATAGCTTAAGGTCAAGGTTAAGGTTAAGGTTAAAGTTAACAGTTTAGGTTAATGTTAAGGTTAAGGTTAATTTTAAGGTTAAGGGATAAGGTTAATGTTAAGGTTAAGGTTAAGGTTAAGGGTAAGGTTAATGTTAAGGTTAAGGGTAAGGTTAAAGGTTAGGTTAGGTTAGGGTAAGGTTAAGGTTAACCTTAGTGTTATCTCAAGGTTAAGGTCAAGGTTAAGGTTAGGTTAGGGTTAAGGTTAAGTTTAAGGTTAAGGTTAAGGTTGGGTTAAGGGTACAGTTAAGGTAATTTTAAGGTTAAGGGTAAGGTAAAGGTTAGGTTAAGGTTAACACTGAGGTAAGGTTAAGGTTAAGGTTTAACTTAAGGTTAAGTTCAAGGTTAAGGTTAAGGTTAAGGTTAGGTTAAGGGTAAGGGTAAGGTTAAGGTTATGGTTAAGGTTGTTGTTAAGCTTAGGTTAGGGTTAAGGTTAAGATTAAGGTTTGGTTTTAGTTAAGATTAAGGTTAAGGTTAAGGTTAGGTGAGGGTTAAGGTTAAGGTTAAGATTAGGTTAAGGTTAACTATAAGGTTAAGGTCAAGGTTAAGATTAAGGTCAAGGTTAAGGTTAGGTTAGGGTTAAGGATAAGGTTAGTGTTAAAGATAGGGTAAGGTTAAGGTTAAGGGAAGGTTAATGCTAGGATAAGGTTAATGTTAAGGTATGGTAAAGATTAAGGGTAAGGTTAATGTAAAAATTGAGGTTAGGGTTAGGTTATGGTTAAGGTTAAGGTTAAGGGTAAGGTTAAGGTTAAGGTTAAAGTTAAGGTTAGCATTGAGGTTAGGATTAGGTTATGTTTAAGGTTAAGGGTAAGGTTAGCCTTAAGGTTAAGGGTTGAGTTAAGGTTAAGGTTAATGTTAATGTTAAGGTTAAGGTTAAGGGTTTAGTTAAGGTTAAGGTTAAGGGTTTAGTTAAGGTTAAAGTTAAGGGTTTAGGTAAGGCTAAGGTTAAGGTTAAGGTCAAGGTTATGTTTAAGGTTAAGGTTAAGGTTAAGGTTAAGGTTAAGGGTTTAGTTAATGTTAATTTTTAGGTTATATTTAAGGTTAGGTTAGGGTAAGGGTAAGGTTATGTTTAAGGTTAAGGTTAAGGTTAAGGTTAAGTTTAGGATAAGGTTAACCTTAAGGTTAAGGTCAAGGTTAAGGTTAACGTTAAGGTCAACGTTAACGTTAAGATTAAGGGTATGGTTAATGTAATGTTAAGGTTAATGTTAAGGGTTAGGTTAAGGGTAAGGTTAAGGTTAGGGATAAGGTCCAGGTTAAGCTTAAGGTTAAGTGTAAGGTTAAGGTTAATGTTAAGGTTAAGGGTAAGGTTAATGTTAAGGTTAAGGTTAAGTTCCAAGTTAAGGGTTTAGATAAAGTTAATGTTAAGGTCAAGGTTAAGGTTAAGGGTAAGGTTAATGTTAGGGTAAGGTTAATGTTAGGTTAAGGTTAAGGTTAAAAGTAAAGTCAATGTTAGGTTATGGTTAACGTTAAGGGTATGGTTAAGGTTAAGGTTAAGGTTAAGGTTAAGGTTAAGGTTAGGGTATGGTAAAGATTAAGGTTAGGGTTAAGGTTAAGGTTAAGGTTACGGTTAGGGTTAAGGTTAAGGTTAGTTTAATGTTAAGGATAAGGTTAAGGTTAAGGTTAAGAGTAAGGTCAAGGTTAAGGTTAGGCTAGGGTTAAGGTTAAGTTTAAGGTTAGGGGTAAGGATAGGGTAAGGGTAAGGTTAAGGTTAAGGGAAGGTTAACTTAGGTTAAGGTAACGTTAAGGTTATGGTTAAGGTTAAGGTTAAGGTTTAGGTTAATGTTAAGGTTAAGGTTAATGTTAAGGTTTTTTTAAAGTTAAGGTGAAGGTTAAGGTTAAGGTTGTGTTAAGGTGAAGGTTAAGGTTAAGGTTATGTTAAGGTTAATGTTAAGGGTAAGGTTAAAGTTAAGGTTAAGGTCAAGGTCAAGGTTAAGGTTAAGGTTAAGGTAAGATTAAGGTTAAGGCTAAGGTCAAGGTTAAGGTCAAGGATAAGGTTAAGGTTTTGTTAAAGTGAAGGTTAGGCTTAGGTTAGGTTAAGGTTAAGGGTAAGGTTAAAGTTGAGGTCAAGGTTAAGGTTGGGTTAAGGTTAGGTTAAGGTTAAGGTTAAGGTCAAGGTTAAGGTTAGGTTAGGTTAGGTTAGGGTTAAGGTTAAGGTTAGGTTAAGGTTAAGGTTAGGGTTAAGGTTAAGGTTAAGCTTAGGTTAGGTTATTGTAAGGTTTAGGTAAAGGTTAGGTTAGATTAAGGTAAGGTTAAGGTTAGGTTAGGTTAAGGTAAGGTTAAGCTTAAGCTTAATATTAAGGTTAAGGTGAAACTTAAGGTTAAGGTTAAGGTTTATGTTAGGTTAAGGTTAAGGTTAAGGTCAGGATAATTTTAAGGATAAGGTTAAGGTTAAGGTTAAGGCTAGGTTAGGGTTTAGGTTAAGGTTAGGGTTAGGTTAAGGTTAAGGTTAAGTTTAGCTTAAGGTTAAGGTCAACGTTAAGGTTAGGTTAGGATTGAGGGTAAGGTTAAGATTAACACTGAGGTTAGGGTTAGGTTATTGTTAGGTGAATGTATGATTAAGGTTAAGGTTAAGGTTAAGGTTAAAGTTAAGGTTAAGGTTAAGGTTAAGGATAAGGTTCACAATAATGTTAAGGTTAAGGACAAGGTTAAGGGTAAGGGTAAGGTTAAGGTTAGGGTAAGGCTAATGTTAGGTTAGGGTGAAGGTTAAGGTTAAGGTAAGGTAATGTTAAGGTTAAGGTTTAACTTAAGGTTAAGGTTTAACTTCACCTTACCCTAAACCTTAACCATATCCTAACTAACCTTAACCTAAATCTTAACCTTAACCTTAACCTAACCTTAAGTTAAACCTTAACCTTAACCTTAACCTTATAAAGTCAGGATTAGTTAAGATTAAGGTTAACATTAGGTTAAGGTTAATGCTAAGGTTAAGGTTAAGGTTAAGGTTAGGTTAGGGTTAAGGTTAATGGTAAGGTTAAGGTCAAGGTTAAGGTTAAGGTTAAGGTTAAGGTTAAGATTAACATTGAGGTTAAGGTTAAGGTTAAGGGTTTAGTTAGGGTTAATCTTAAGGTCAAGGTTAATGGTTTATTTAGGGTTAAGGTTAAGGTTAAGGTTAACATTGAGGTTAGGGTTAGGTTAGGTTTAAGTTAAGGTTAATGTTAAGGTTAAGATTAATGGTAAGATTGAGGCTAGGTTAAGGTTAACACTGAGGTTAAGGTTAAGGTCAGTGAGAGGTTAAGGTTAAGCTTAATGTTAAGTTATGGTTAAGGTATGGTTAAGGTTAAGGTCTAGTTAAGTTTAACGTCTTAACCTTAACCTTAAACTTAACCCTAAGGTAACCTTGAACTTGACCTTAACCTTAACCTTAACCTAAACCTTTACCATAACCTTAACCATAACCTAACTAAACGCTTAACCTTAACCTTAACTATAACCTAACTAAATCCTTAACCTTAACCTTTGTTGGAGAGGTAAATCCCCTCTGCGGACAGAGGTGATCCCACTAGCCCTACAGTTGGTCTAGAAACAAACAAAACATGCTAAGATACTGATTCCTAGTTACAAAAGACAAAGCTATTATAGATAGCCTACCTCAAGTCCTATGCTGGTGTCATCGAAGAAGAAGAAGTACTTCCCATTCCTATCTTGACAGATCACAATCCTTTTTCTCACCGTGTCTGGACACCTGTACACATGTAGAGAAGAAACGACGACAGATAACATAATAATTCAAACATGTAACTATAAATCAGTTGAAAAGGATTAAACTAAATTGCATTACACAGATAAGCAATACAACAGTGGAACCAATAACATATTCGGGAATATATTAAAATGTGAAAGAAAGATTAAAACTGAGTTTTTACGTCGCGTTCTTCCTTTGGCAGGGCTTCCAGTGGAGCATGTCTCACAAAGCTCGTTGGGAATTTAGACAAGGCTCTCTCTCTTAAGGGGTTCCCCTTAGCTCTACTTTCAATAGTCGCTCAGCTATAGTCTCCTTCCCAAATGTTTAGCTATCTAGAAAATGGAGAGGGTAGGCTTTTATAGAGGGAGAAGGAGAGGTTAGTCTCCCTATAATAATGGGGGAGAGTCTTATCTCTTTGGAAGGTTCCATGAGAGGTGGAAAACCACTTCATAAACAAGGAGATCGAGAGGCAAACAACCCAACCTCATTTTAATGATCCATTCTGAAGTTGTTAGAATCAAACTTACACCTTCTGTTGTTAAAAAACATTCCTTAATAGGCTTGGTGTGGGTGTAACATAGGGATAGAGCACCGGCTGGTGCGTCCTCTACTGTGCATTTTCCCCATTGGCGCGAGAGATGAACTGGCTACCCGCACCAATGCCAAACCATGGGTTTTTAGGGTTTACCAGAGGAAATTTTCTTGAGGAGAATTCTTGTCCTTATGCAGAAGGATGCCATCAAGGTGTTTTCAAGACATTTTACTGTTCACAAGTCATGGGAATATTCCTCCAATGTACAGACGAGGGATTTCAGGGATGATGAAAAAATGTTGTGTAACGGATGCCCCCTAAAGTATGAGGTCCAAGAGAGAGGGAGAAAATAATGCTTTATGAGAACGCGTTCAACTGAAAACACTGCCATTGGAAGACCTACAAATACAAATACAATTGATATCTTTGATACATGATATGTGGTATGGGCGGAGCCATCCATAAAAAGTACTGACACAATGAGATCCAAGGTATGGACGCAGCCATCAAGCAAATAAGGATCAACAAGTAGACTCAGGTATGGTTGCAACCGTCCAATCAAAAGAGTTATGTAACAAATCATGATAATCCACAAAAACCCGCAGCCTGGATGTTTATCAAACAAAATCCAGGGTCTTGTGCTCCATCTCGACCCGAACAGAGTACAATTTCGAGCATGCGAGTATGTGAGCTGAAGTTGAACATGCAAGAACATTGTCTGATTACCAACCAATAATGAAAGTTGTTAACAGACACAAGAGGAACCACCAATAATGGCGATGGCTCTCAAGGTAGAATAGGTACAATCCACGGAATGTGAGTTGTGAGGTGGCATCGAACACCCGCATAATCATCCGATCAAAGGCCAATAATGAAAAACTTGCGTTGAATGTGAAGAACCTGCCACTAAGGCATGTAGGCTCTAAGGCACCTGCAGGGAGTCTCTAGATCAGCTTCCTGGATGATGAGCTGAAGTCGACAGGAAGTGACCTTGATCGAAGGTGGGCCATAATGTTTCCCACATCATCAACACAAGACAAAGGGATATAATGTTTGTGAATCAAGACCAACAGAGAATTAGAGGGAGGTTGAAAACTGCAGAGGCCAATTTATCTTGAGCATATTGGCGGCACAACATTGGATTTGGCAGTATTTGACATCAAGGGATCTGAGGTCATGGTGACGTGGAAAAGAGCAGATGAGAAATCAAAAGAGATTACCCAAACCCATAAAGGCAATCAGAGAACGAGATGAGATGTCCCCAACCCGACACGAATGCAGACAAGTGCCATGTTCAAGAGAAACATACTACCGACACGACTATAATACTGGTTCTATTTTCCCCCACCATTTTTGGTGAGTACCCCAATTATTTTTGGAAACAAGCTTGAAGGGGATAGCGTGTTCTTGCGATATAAGTTTTTCTTTCAGACAAATCCAAACTAGTACATTTAACAAGCCCTAGGAAGGAGGAACTCGAGTAACGTCATTATGATGGAGTCCGATGTCATCAGTTTTTTAACGAGTCTAACAAAGGAAGAACTCAGCGTCTTTTAATCTTTAGAGAGTTTGAAAAGATATCGGAAAATAAAACTCCATCAGTCGCTTTCGTAGATAGTCCCACAGATCCGAAAAGGTAGAAAAATGTGTCTCGAAGAACCTCTTAGTCGTAATAGGCTAGGGTATTCCTTTTTCGTAAATAATCTATCTTAGCCCGAAAAATAGATAAACGTATATTGGGTAGATTTCGTTTCGCAACCAATTTAACGAGCTCAAAACAACAAGTGACTCAGCAATATTTTCGGTTTTAGAGAGTCTGAAAAGAGCTGAAAGGTGACTCTAGTAGTGACTTTTGGGTGTTTTTACCAAGTCTGAAAAAGTATAAAATACAACTCGTGTCTTCGTCCTAATCACGTGAAAACCTGTTGCTGCACAAAAAGCAAGTGTAAAACCCATTTTTCATCAAAAATATAATAAAATATTGGAAAAACATGTCTTAAAACCTAATTTTGATTTGAAAATTTATAAATATTACCAATAGTAAAAAATTATTCACTTTTCACTTTTTTAACTCTTTGCAGAGCGATAGTGAGCCATTTCCTTTGCGATCTTGAGGCGACGATTGCGAACAATCCAGTGGACTAATCCGGATTCCATATTTTTCAGGTAAGAGCTGCTTCCATTAGCCATCTTTTAAGTCATATTTCATAGCTTTTGATTGTCATTTGGCATCCCTAAGGGGAGGAATTGAAAAATTAGGGCCTCCATGGTTGGCGCAGGTTTCAGGCACAGACCCATGCTAGGTGGTGTGACTATTATCAAAATAGCCGCACCAGCCGTGCAACCCAATATTCCGTTTACATTTAACAAAAATACGGCCAATGAATTGTTGTTTTAAGTACCTAAGGGATCTTAAAATGTGTTTATGACCAAATTGATGCAGGTACAAAGAAAAAATGGTAATTGAATGGAAGGAAAGAGAGCACCACAAAGAAGATGAACTGGAAATGGGGAACGAACAATGTATGAGTGCCTTCAAGGACTTCAGGCTCAAGAAATTATTTATGAAACCGTGTCTCCGGGCCCAACCCCAATTACTACAATATATTATCAGTATCTGGGATGAGGATTAGGAGAATTTCAAACCCTGAGATCAAGAACTTGAACTCAAAGTGTCAGACACATATTTCATCACCGGACTATAACGCAGAGGTGTAGTCCCTATTTTGACCGATACACGACTTTCTGTAGAGAACATGACAATGGTCATGAACAAGGTGTGCCCAAGGGCACGAAAGTGAACAGGGAGTGGAAAGGTAGACATTTAGACTGTCCTCGATCTAGCACTCAGAGTAGTGCTACACACTATTACGTGGGCTGCGGGGTCATAGGCACAGCACGAAGCCACCAAGACTCAACTACTGCTTGCTTCAGAGAGCATGAGCCTCACCATTTTCAACTAGGTGGAGGCTTTAACAATGAATATGAAGAAAAAACTCACAAAAAACAAACAGACCAAACTGAAACAGTTTGGATATGGATCGATTTTGGTGTTGTTCTTCCTGGAATGACTAATTATCTTCCAGCACCAGGAGGCCATAGTCCCAGATCCACCACTGAGGGAGCCACGGATGGCTCGATGGGCGGCACTGATGCCGAGGGAAAGGGGTGGCCAGTAGATGTCTTGGAGGCTTGAATTCTTTGGGTGGCTCCGACAATAAATAATCATCGTGGAGGACTGGCCCTATGCCAACATAGATTTTACTGAAGACCCAGACCTCCCACTCATGGAGGGAGAGATCTTGGACAAGGAGCTTGGTAAGACTCTTTTTAATTTTATGAGTTTTATGATTTTTTGATATACATGCATTTTCTAACAGCTAATCCGATATGTATGCAGATGTTGGCCCAAAGAGGCCTGCTGAAATGTCACCTGTAGCGAGGAGGACCCCTCTCGCTTATGACCCTCAAGGTGAGGGGGCCGAGGGGGACGAGCTTGTACAGAACCTAGAGGGGATCACTCGCGGAGTTCCGGATTATTCTTGTTTATACAATGTTCTTTTAGCTTATCAGAGGCACACCATAGGGGTGCCGAGTTGTCTCCACTTCTTACTGAGGTGGTTGGTGTGGGCAGTGACGTGCTACCATGAGCACCATGCCAATTAGTCGCCTAGGCTTTTTATTTGCATATTTTTTAGAGACATGTCGTCTCTGGATGTAACTGAAACAAACATGTATATTTTTTGGTTTTATATGATGCACACATTGCAAACACTAGGCATATATATAGATATATATATATATAATTTCTACATGGATCTTACTTACATATGATGATGTTTTTATAAATTGCATAAATGTCTATCTAATACCAGTTTTAGAGAGTCTGAAAAGAGCTGAAAGGTGACTCTAGTAGTGACTTTTGGGTGTTTTTACCAAGTCTGAAAAAGTATAAAATACAACTCGTGTCTTCGTCCTAATCACGTGAAAACCTGTTGCTGCACAAAAAGCAAGTGTAAAACCCATTTTTCATCAAAAATATAATAAAATATTGGAAAAACATGTCTTAAAACCTAATTTTGATTTGAAAATTTATAAATATTACCAATAGTAAAAAATTATTCACTTTTCACTTTTTTACCTCTTTGCAGAGCGATAGTCAGCCATTTCCTTTGCGATCTTGAGGCGACGATTGCGAACAATCCAATGGACTAATTCGGATTCCATATTTTTTAGGTAAGAGCTGCTTCCATTAGCCATCTTTTAAGTCATATTTCATAGCTTTTGATTGTCATTTGGCATCCCTAAGGGGAGGAATTGAAAAATTAGGGCCTCCGTGGTTGGCGCAGGTTTCAGGCACAGACCCGTGCTAGGTGGTGCGACTATTATCAAAATAGCCGCACCAGCCGTGCAACCCAATATTCCGTTTACATTTAACAAAAATACAACCAATGAATTGTTGTTTTAAGTACCCAAGGGATCTTAAAATGTGTTTATGACCAAATTGATGCAGGTACAAAGCAAAAATGGTAATTGAATGGAAGGAAAGAGAGCACCACAAAGAAGATGAACAGGAAATGGGGAATGAACAATGTATGACTGCCCTCAAGGACTCCGGGCTCAAGAAATTCTTTATGAAACCGTGTCTCCGGGCCCAGCCCCAATTACTACAATATATTATCAGTATCTGGGATGAGGATTAGGAGAATTTCAAACTTTGAGATCAAGAACTTGAACTCAAAGTGTCAGACGTATATTTCATCACCGGACTATAACGCAGAGGTGAAGTCCCTATTTTGACCGGTACACGGCTTTCTGGAGAGAACATGAAAATGGTCATGAACAAGGTGTGCCCAAGGGCACGAAAGTGAACAGGGAGTGGCAAGGTAGACATTTAGACTGTCCTGGATCTAGCACTCAGAGTAGTGCTACACAGTATTACGTGGACTGCGGGGTCGTAGGCACAGCACGAAGCCACCAAGACTCAACTACTACTTGCTTCAGAGAGCATGAGCCCCGCCATTTTCAACTAGGTGGATATGGATCGATTTTGGTGTTGTTCTTCCTGGAACGACTAATTATCTTCCAGCACCAGGAGGCCGTAGTCCCAGATCCACCACTGAGGGAGCCACGGATGGCTCGATGGGTGGCACTGATGCCGAGGGAAAGGGGTGGCCAGTAGATGTCTTGGAGGCTTGAGTTCTTTGGGTGGCTCCGATGACAAATAATCATCGTGAAGGACTGGACCTATGCCAACATAGATTTTACTGAAGACCCAGACCTCCCACTCCTGGAGGGAGAGATCTTGGACGAGGAGCTTGGTAAAACTCTTTTTAATTTTATGAGTTTTATGATTTTTTGATATACATGCATGTTCTAATAGCTAATCCTATATGTATGCAGATGTTGGCCCAAAGAGTCCTGCTGAAATGTCACCTGTAGCGAGGAGGACCCCTCTCGCTTATGACCCTCAAGGTGAGGGGGCCGAGGGGGACGAGCTTGTACAGAACCTAGAGGGGATCACTCGCGGAGTTCCAGATTATTCTTGTTTATCCAATGTTCTTTTAGCTTATCATAGGCACACCATAGGGGTGCCGAGTCGTCTCCACTGCTTACTGAGGTGGTTGGTGCGGGCAGTGATGTGCTACCACGAGCACCATGCCAATTAGTCGCCTAGGCTTTTTATTTGAATATTTTTTAGAGAGATGTCGTCTCTGGATGTAACTGAAACAAACATGTATATTTTTTGGTTTTATATGATGCACACATTGCAAACACTCGGCATGATCTTTGATATATATATATATAGATATATATATATATAATTTCTACATGGATCTTACTTACATATGATGATGTTTTTATAAATTGCATAAATGTCTATCTAATACATGTTGGCTACTGCATCTGTTAGTGTATTCATTTGTCTCGGTATATGTTGATATGTAATGTAATCAAAATTTCTTTCAAGTAAATGAATACGTAGATACAGTCTTAAAATGCAGCGGTTTCTACCTGAATAATGACCATTGAGTTGTAAAACCACAAGCTATGAGTCAAGATGTACAAGTAACGTGTGAATACCGAGGTTAACAACCTCGTTTAATAATTCCAAAAGGACACTATATTCCGCGACATTATTTGTAGCAAGCCCTAGAAAAACACCTTGTAAATCAACTAACTCACCAGCAGGATTGTAAATTACCCAGGCTGCCGAAGACAGGTTCTTGGTACTATGGGAGGCACCATCCGCAAAACTGACATAAGGAGTAATAGACATCTGCACAATCAAGAAGACCGAATGAGCAGAAAAATGTTTACAAAGAAAACCACACCACATATGCACAAAAATGAAAAATCACCTATGTACATATACTATGCAAGGATGATTCAAGCATAATATTTCTTCAGGTACAACCCATTTCTGGGTTGTGCCAAAGGAAGACCTTCATAATCGATCAACTCATAAGCCCCATTTTTCAATACACGTTTAACGATATAAAGCCCATGCCACATAGGTTGGAATTCGCCTACCCCAAGCTTGTCATGGGCTTGATCATACAAGCGGATGAGGTCCCCTTCGATAAAACAGCACGGAGAAACCATTTGATCGAAATGAGCTTTAACCAGCTTTTTTTGTGCCTTGATAACCAAAGCAGCCAAGCGGCGAGTTTTGTCCAATCTCTTGAGATATAGGAGACATTATTCCTTAGGTGAAGTACCGAGCAGTAATTCCACAGCCAATTTTAGTGAAGGGATACCACATTCAATTGGAAGAGTAGCTTCCAAACCATACACCAACTGGAAAGGTGTGAATTTGGTTGCACGCTTCACTGACGTTCGGTAGGCCCAAAGAGCTGAAAAAAACTAGAGATGCCAACTTGATTTGTGTATACCAATTGTTCGTTGAAGCATCGTGACAAGCACCTTTTTCATGGCTTCAACCTGGCCATTTTCTTGAGGGTAGTATGGCATTGAGCTATCGTGACGCAAGCCCAACTTCGATGTCAGCTCTGCCATCATATAGTCCCGAAAATGAGAGCCATGATCAGTGACAATGGCTTGAGGAACACCGAAATGGGTGATCACATCGTTGAAAATGAATTATGCAGCTGTCTTACCGTCTGAAGCCAATGTAGGCATCACTTTGGCCCACTTGGTGAAAAAATCTATGGCAACAATTATATAAACATGCCTCCCGGCCGAGTGAGGGTTACACATTGTTACACAGTAATTTTTCACCGTCCCTGCAATCCCCATCTCGCCCATTGGAGGGTCATTTCTGTGACCAATAAGTAGTTTCATACCTTGCAAATACCATCATTGCATCCCTTTCCATGAGGACAACATTTCTTCTGTTGATCATTTCCTGAGCAGACCCTTAAAAACACCTGTTTTTTCCTTGGCGCTGGTAGCCCATTATGTACTCGTGCCAATGAGGAAAATTAACACTGAGCCCACACAAATTGGCACTATGTCCTAGTTAAGCACCCGCACCAATCTTCTTTTGGATTTTTTTTTTTAAAAAAGAGGCAAAGTTTCGATTACAAAAACTTCGTGGATGAGTCATCAAGAGTGGTTTCAACTGAATAACCACGGCCTTCTTCCTTTGGCCTCTTGTTTCCACCTTATGGGGAACCTACCAAGGGATAAGGCCTCCCTTCCACTATTGTAGGGATCCCAACCTCCTCCTCTCCTCTATAAATATAGCCTTCATCCATTGATGAAGGGGCTGAAGAGCTGAATGGCTGAAGGGCTGGAAGGGCTGAATGGTTGAGTCTCCAAGTTCCCAAGAGCCTAATGCTGCAAGAGCTTTGATCCATTCCTGATCTGGATTTATGCAGGAACGTAAAAAAATATAGAAATAACCATGAACATAGAGATGCAGCGGAAATAATGATTCATTTCATTAATATCAAATAACAGAAATATGCTTATAGGCATAATGGAAATAAAATAGCTAGGGTGCTTGTAGCGAATCTCTGAGAAGAGATGTGATGGCTACAGACCTCTGAACTATGTTACAAAGAGGCTCGAGGGCCTATTTATTGTTGAGAAACAATGTAGAATCTGAAACGTCCAAAAACCTAACCGTAGGAGATGAGGCGCCAAAACTGTGGGCGCCCGTTTGGGTAAATTGGTGGTTCAACTTCCCGGGGGCATAACTTTGGCACCCAATCTCCGTTTGACGCGCTCAATAGCTTGTTAGAAATATATATTCGAGGACTTCAATTTTTGAACGAGAAAAATCAGTCCATGGACCCATGTTGCTCTTCGTTTTCCCAAAAAATGTCGTTTAGGGCCTCAAAACAGCTCCGGAAGTGGAGGACCCAAAAACCTGCTAAAAATAGTAAGTTGTGCTGAATGTGAAAAGCTGCAAGAATTGATGGTGCTGGTCCAAATGGAATAGGTGGATGGCCACCGATATCCACCTGGATCATTCCTCCCTCCTTAGGAAGCAATGGTCCCCATTGTGTTGAGATCCTCCATGAGATGAGGCAAATTCTATTGAACTGAGTATTAGATGTGTTGAAGATGTCATGGACCTGCGGGTGGACATGCTGGATGTGTTTAGTAAATTTGGTTTCTTTATCAGCCTCATACAGTACATGTTTGGATAATTTATGTGTAGTTGCAGGATGTATGGCAACATCAGGTGGTGGTGCATTGGGAGTCAGATCAATGGAGTGCTTGTTCTGATAGTGTAGAGGAACCTCTATGAGTGAGGAGAAATTGTCATTGTATTCCTCCATGACTTTTTCCATCTGCTGCAGCCATGAAATGGAGCCCTATTTGGAGGTTGTGGCCATAATATTCTTCTTTCCCTGGGAGTGAGTCGTAAGGAAAATGAATTTCCTGGTCTGGGAAACAATCTTACTGCGTTGTTTTGCAGTAGTCAAAGAGATGGCAGGAGGCGGTACTACCTCCGATATCCTGTACAAGTTATTTCCCAAAGTAATAATAACAGCACGAGGCCTAGACTCATACACAACATGTCACCTCCATAAGCATGGTTGGCCCAATAATACATCAGCTACATCAAGAGGAGCAACATCACACAATACCTCATCCGTGAATGGCTTGATACTGTATGGAAGTCGGCACTGTTGGCGAATGCGGAGATCTCTCCCTGGGTGGAGCCACCCGATGGTATACGGCTGCGGGTGTGCTATGGTTGGTAGACCGAGCCGCTTCACGACGTCTGCTGAAATGAGGTTTTTTTGGCTTCCGCTATCGACGAGAAACTGCAGCGGAGAACCCTTCACCCACATCTGCGATTGGAAGAGGCGCTCCCCCTCCTCTGGATCCTCTGGACCCTCCTTCTGGATCTTGGTGGTGGCAACAATGGCACTGGGATCTGCATCAATGATCTGCTTCCCTTTGTCATTGCCTCTGTCTGATTCTAACTCAGGATCAGAAAATACATCTGATTCGGGTGCCTTTAGTTCAACCACCAAAGACTGTTTGGCCTGACACTCATTTGTGCTGTGAGTGGGGCTGTTATGAAATTCACACCACTTCCCTGTGTCCTTATTTGTATTTGTGGTGTTGTTCTGAGTCGCATTGCTTTGGCCTTGCCCCTTGTTCTTCGGTTCAGGGGCACCTTTCGGATTCGTAGATCCAAAGTCTCGCTTCTTCTGCTTAAATTTCTGCTCGATCTTGGCGGCATAGCGATATGCCGTGCAAAGCGATGTAATGTCGAGGAAATCCATTTCATCCTGAATGTGTTTGTGCAGACAGCCGCGGTACTTGAGCACCAAATGTCTCTCTGAATCTTTAATACCCAACTTTGTGCACAGGGTATGGAACAGATTCGTCGGTTTGTGCACATCTTAATCCTTTTGTTGCCGCAGCGTGGTCCATTGGATGTATTTTTCCTCATAGCTCCCCAGGGGGTAGTATTGTTCCTTGATGCCATCTCGGAATGAATTCCAAGTGGGTGTGGTCGAGAACAGAGAGGGTTCCCCTTCGCCCTCTTGCTCACGGTAGGTTTCCCACCAGTCTTTGACATGGGGGGCGGCTTTGAGGAGTGCAAAAATAATATTTTCTCGGTCAGAGAAGTCATGGACCGAGAAATACCCTTCCAACAAATTTAATCATCTGTCTACAACGTCTACATCTATTTTTCCTTCAAATATAGGAATGTCAAAGTTTACCTGTACCTTGAAGGGAGTGGCGCCTCCAGAGTGGCTGTTGGATGCAGATGCGCCATATGTGGGCAGTCGTTGAAGGATTTGAGCAAAGTTATCCATCATCACGTTCCTTTGTTTCTCGAGGGCCTCCTCGAGCAGTATTTTGATAGGATATCCTACTCCCTCGTCTCTCTTATCTTCCGCCATGGGAGGTCGTCGGGGTTTGCGAGGATGATCTTGTAAGTGTTCGACCAGATCGAGCCCTAACTCCTTATACCCTGACCGCATTGGGGACATGCAAAGAAAAACAAAGAAAGAGCAGACCCCCTCTGATACCACTGATCCGGATTTATGCAGGAACGTAAAAAAATATAGAAATAACCATGAACATAGAGATGCAACGGAAATAATTCTTCATTTAATTAATATCAAATAACAGAAATATGCTTATAGGCATAATGGAAATAAAATAGCTAGGGTGCTGGTAGCGAATCTCTGAGAAGAGATGTGATGGCTACAGACCTCTGAACTATGTTACAAAGAGGCTCAAGGGCCTATTTATTGTTGAGAAACAATGTAGAATCTGAAACGTCCAAAAACCTAACCGTAGGAGATGAGGCGCCAAAACTGTGGGCGCCCGTTTGGGTAAATTGGTGGTTCAACTTTCCGGGGGCATAACTTTGGCACCCGATCTCCGTTTGACGTGCTCAATAGCTTGTTAGAAAGATCTATCCGAGGAATTAAATTTTTGAACGAGAAACATCGGTTCATGGACCCATGTTTCTCTTTGTTTTACCAAAAAAATGTCGTTTAGGGCCTCAAAACGGCTCCGGAAGTGGAGGACCCGAAAACCTGCTAAAAATAGTAAGTTGTGCTGAATGTGAAAAGCTGCAAGAATTGATGGTGCTGGTCCAAATGGAATAGGTGGATGGCCACCGATATCCACCTGGATCAATTCCCTTAAGGCCAAATCCAAGCAAGGAGCTCATTTTCGACACATCCGGAGAGAGAGGTTTGTCCCATCCCTGACAGGCTTTATCGAGACACATTCTGCTGATGACCCTCCGAAGGAGAATTCAGCGTCAGAGCTATAGTTGTATTCTTCCTTTGATTGATTAATAATAAATGACTATTGGTTATGGTTCCACTCTTGTTGTTGTTTATGATGATGAGTTATGTCCTTTTTTACTGACATATAATTGCATCTACTGGATTTTATGCTTGCATTTGTTTTGTTTCTCGCGTGTGCAGGTGTCCTATCACGGAGATCGTGGGGATCGTGATCTGCCAGAGCTAAAGAATTTGAGCGCTACCTCTTATACAAGCAAGAACGTTGGATTCCAGGTAAGCCTTCATTGCTAGTTGGTTTATTTTCAATTAGGAACCTGCGCTATAGCGTGAACGATTGTTGCTAGACCCGATCTCGGCTAGTAGGGATCGCCTCTGTCCGCAGAGGGGATTTACCTCCACAAAAAATTGGCGACTCCGCTGGGGATCGTTGGCTTGTTTTTGTTCTACTTTTTAAGCTACGGACAGAGCCTGAAGTTAGCCAGATAGCCTTCGAAACACTTTTGCTCTGCATTAGCGAAGTAGATCAACGCTGCTTCAATCAATCTCTGGTCTAGTTTATGAATTGAACATTTGGAGTATTGTCTTGTCTTTCGGTCGATTCTTGACTTTGCTTGCTTGATCAACTCTTTTGGTTGGCTCTCTTCTGAGTGTTTGGCTTTTTGTTCAGCTCCAGAGGATTAGATCTAACCTCTGATTTTCCGAATTTTCAACTTTTAATGGTTGGCTTGATTGGCGCAGTTTCCACCTTGACAGTCGCGCCAGTTGGCGCGGGTTGCCAATTCATCACTCGCGCCATCCCCTGTCTAGCATGGATTACAGCCAGACAGTCACGCCATCTCCTGTAGGTGCTAGGGTTTTCCCTTGTTCGGAAGTTTCTTTTGGTCAGTACTTTGCTTCTGGGTTTGTTGTATATTCTGCTTGAAGTGGTGAGTCTAGTCTTGGTTGGGAGAAATTCTTTGTTTTTTCATTTTCAGGCGTTGGCGCTTGTTGTCAATTAGCAACCCGTGCCAATTGGGCATTGGTGCTAGTTTTCAGTGAGCAAGTCGCGCCAATTGGCGCTAGTTGTCAATGACAAAGTCGGGCCAATTTCAGGGTGTGTGAAAATTGAGATTTTTTCCCTAAATCCTTCACTAGTGTGTCTTTCCCTTCCGGTCTTTTCACTGTATGAGCATAGATTACATTTCTCATTGTTTGAAATTTCTTCTCTCCATGATTGTTTCATGTAAAAGGGAATGAATGCCTTGTTTTGATCTCATGCTTTGGAAGTCCTCTTTATGTCTTGTCAACTTTTGAGGAATTTGTTTATGAAGTGTTTGAAACAACGATTGCATTCTTAGTGTTTGTTTACATATCTTTTGCATTCATCCTTCATTAAGGAGATTTGTGTTCTTTTAGTTTTCATCTCATACTTTTCTTTTCGTTAAAATGCATTAGATCACATTGCATTGAAAAGTGTTTTTTGAGATCCATCATTGAGCTTAGATTACATTGTTTAATGATTGAAAACTAAAAATCACTTTGAGTGCATTCTCTTTCATTAAAAGCGTGCATTAATTAGATTCTAATTTCATCGAAAAATGCATTGAGTGCATTCTTATAATTCGAAAAGAAAAAAAAGGAAATTGTGCATGGATTACAATTGCATAGTTTTCGAAAAAGAGGATTTTGCATAGATTACATTGCATTATTTGCATCGTTGAATGTTTGAAATTACTTTTGGATAGTGAAATTCATCTAGTTTGGAAAATTTTCATTTTCAGTGTTGTTGTTTGTTGCATCATTCTTTGAAGCTCTTCCCTTAACTAGATAGCATTCATCGAATTGAAAGTTTTCTTTTCTCATATAGCTGCATATAGGAGATTGTCATATGACATACGGTAGGGCCTTGAAACCGAAACATAATTGAAGATCAACCTTAAAATTTATTCAATTAACCTAAGGCAGCATTGAAACATTAACGAAACATTTAGAGGTCTAGGTTAGAGATGTGTTCCGCCGTCTTTAAACCTAGTAGCTGTTGTTTGCCTCTTGGCTTTAGACAACGCTAGTACGAACTTGTGGTCCCCGTACCGTCGCGTATATAAAGGGAGAACCCACTAGGTTTCTATCCTTTATTCGTAGGAAGCTGAGTCTGCTGCCCTATACCCGTGATACATTAGACACAGCATTCGGGGAGATTTCCTGCACATACATTAAGTCCTTGGTTGATTTCTCCTTCATTTTTGAAACCATGGTGTATATTGCAGTTCACAGTTATTTGGTACACCCTTTGCCTAAAGTTCCTGAGTAGTCATTTTGATCTTTTCTGACTCATTAAATTTGAAAAGGTCATCAAGCGCTTGTCCTTTCACGCTTGTTTCCAATATGAAAGTGATAGAGTCACATTTTTCCTGTTTCTCGACTCTTAAAGATGAAATGGTAGAGTTTTGTTTCAATGTTTTAAAAATTAACTGCCCACGAAATATTCCTAGTTAAAGTTAGTTTCCTTAGGGTGTTGTTCTGAAGATAGTTTTTGATGGAAACTTTCCCGGAGTTCACGAACCAAGGAATCCCCTCTGATGGGAATCCTGGTCATTTTCCTCCTTTTGGAAATGTTGGTGCTCCTTACATGGCAACGTTGTCCCTTCCTGGGTTAACTGTTGGGTTGCCTGTGTGGTTGTTTTCAACCTCTGTGGTTCCAAATGTCGCGGCTACCGTTCAATCGGTTCCTCCACCTGGGCAATGTCATGTTGATTCTAAGGTGGACCTCTCCCCTTATTCACCTGTTTCTGCATCCTCCTCTTCTACCTTTCCTGGTGAAAGTCTGGATTCGAGTAACCAGGTGACTAAGAAGAAGAAGAAGAAGGCGAAGAAGAATAAGTCTGACAAGAGAGAGGCTAAGGCTACAGCTGCTGCTTCTAATGCACCTCCTCTTGATAAAACGTCCAACCCTCCATGGAAATTCAAGTTCCCTTGCATGTTGTGCACATGAGATCATCTTCTTCGAGACTGCCCTGACATTCCCAAGGTGCTCGAAGTATGGTCCAACGATCGCCCGCCATTGTCCTTGGCTTCTAGGAGTTAGGTTGGGGGCACGTCATCGACTGATACTGGTAAGGCTCTTAATAAATAGGGTAAGCTCACCAATCCCTGTAAGTTGTGTGAAGGGCACCATGCCATTCACCTTTGTCATTATATGGATGAAGCCAAAAGAGTCTTAGACAACACAACCATTTCTACACCATGCCTTCCTGATGGTTATGAACAGATTTCTTTGAGTCCTCCACCAGCTGATTCCATGATTGGTCAAGAGTCATCCTTGGTCGATCTCGCTCCCTCAGAAATTCATATTCAGGAATCCATTCCCGACCAACCATTGGTCGTGGGATCTGTTGAGCTAGCTCTATCTTCGGTGCACCAGGTATTTTCCATTGAGAGTGGACCTCACACCCCTCAGGTTCTTCCTGTTTCTTCAGATTCTTCAAACATGGAGAAATATTATCCTGTCCCTATACCTCAAGAAGTTGCTCCTCCGCCTCCCGTGATGGAGGTCCCGGAGGATACTCCTCCCACCTTTGAGATGGAGGTCATGGAGGATGCTCCTTATTCTTCTGTAACATCAGGAGAATACCATCTCGGTTCGATGGTAGCCCCTTCGAGTAGTTTGGTCGCTTCCTTTGACTGGAATCAATTTTCAGGATACCGCCTTCCGTCTTATGTGCCTTTCGAGATCACAGTACATGATTTTGGTCTGGTTGTACCCAGCACCATTATAGATGAAGGCGTGTATGTTAGTGTTATATCCTCAACTACTTGGAAATATTTTTTCTTGCCGATGCTTGTTCCTGTTACGAAGAATTTGTTGGCATTTAACAGAAGAACTAGTCAACTGTTGGGGATCCTTCCAAGATTACCTGTTACTTTGGGAGGTAAAACCATCCATATGGATGTGATGGTTGTTCCAGGCCCCTTGGATTTCAATCTTCTCTTGGGGCGTGATTACACCTATGCCATGGGAGCACTTGTCTCCTCCCTTTTTCATGTGGTCTATTTTCCACATGAAGGACGGATCGTGACCACTGACCAGCTCTCGTTCTTTGGTCCTGATGTGGCAGCTGGCCTGCCATCATCCCTTCCTATTTTTTATCCACCTGTTGTATCTGCCCCACCACAGGTCAACTATGTGGCTACCTACCCCATGCCTGTACTCAGTGATAGTGCCATCGTGCATCAGGTGTTGGGGGCATTGGGTCCTGACTTCCAGGATGTTTTCCTTCCATCGGGAGTGGAACTCTTGGAAGCGATGACTTCTTGTTCATTATGATGAAGTTTTTCGAAGCATGGTTCCTTTCCTTTGTCAAGCTCCTTAAAAAATGAAACCAGTTCTGTTGGATCAGAGTTCCTTGTCTTGTGTCAAGCTCCTTAAAAAATGAAACAAGGTTGTCGGAGCAGAGTTCATTTTCTTATGTCAAGCTCCTTAAAAAATGAAACAAGCTGGTTGGAGCAGAGTTCATTGTCTTGTGTCAAGCTCCTTAAACAATGAAACAAGGTTGTTGGAGTAGAGTTTTTTTTCTTGTGTCAAGCTCCTTAAAAAATGAAACAAGCTGGTCGGAGCAGAGTTCCTTGTCTTGTGTCAAGCTCGTTAAAAAATGAAACAAGGTTGTCGGAGCAGAGTTCGTTTTCTTGTGTCAAGCTCCTTAAAAAATGAAACAAGCTCTTCGGAGCATGGTTCTTTTCCTATGTCAAGCTCCTTAAAAAATGAAACCGGGTCTCATTGGAGCAGAGTTCCTTGTCTTGTGTCAAGCTCCTTAAAAAATGAAACAAGATCGTTGGAGCATAGTTCCTTGTCTTGTGTCAAGCTCCTTAAAAAATGAAACAAGGTCGGCGGAGCAGAGTTCCTTTTCTTGTGTCAAGCTCCTTAAAAAATGAAACAAGGTTTTCGGAGCATAGTTCCTTGTCTTGTGTCAAGCTCCTTAAACCATGAAACAAGGTGTCTTGAGGATAGTTCTTTTAATGTGTCAACCTCGTAAAATAATGAAACACTTACCCGTTCAATTCGAGTCTTTGATAATTTCTCGTAAAATACCAGTCGAGTATTTCTCTTGATCTCGTAACTTGAACCTTCACTCCATTTTCCTTTCATATGGAATAAAGTTTGGGGAGCATCTACCTCAAATTGAGTCACCATGCTGGGGGCATGCTTACTTTTTCAAGCATAGTTTGTTTCCGTTTCAAGCTTGTGTAAAAATGAAACCAGTTTCAAGCATAGTTTATATTTGTTTCAAGCTTGTGTAAAAATGAAACCAACTTCAAGAAAAATTTTCTGATTTCAAGCTTGTGTAAAAATGAAACCATTCCCATTTTACCTCTTGTGATTGCCATTTTATCAGCCTATTTTTGCCAGATGAGCCTTGTTTTTCTCACTCCATTGTCACTATCTACTTGGCCGATCATATGCCTTCACTTGGTTGTTTCACCCATTCCTCAGGAACCACTGCGATGAGTGGTCTTGTTAGCCAGCCTCTTAACCTTTATTTTTTCAGAGCAGTTCCATCATTACCGGAACCAGTTGCTACCCTTTATACCACTCGTTCCTCCAGGAGGAGTCAACTTTCAGCTCTTTTTTGACTCTTGAAAACTGAAAATATTACCGAGTCTCTTGTCATTTCGATCTCGTTAAAATGGCTGTGAAACAACATCTACCCAGTATACATTTACCCCTTTTTCGGGCTGGGATAGATTATTTACGAAAAAGGAATACCCTAGCCTATCGCGACTAGGAGGTTTTCTCAGACATAGTTTTCTACCTTTTCGAATCTGGGGAACTATTTACGAAAAGGGACCGTTGGATTTTACTTTTCCGCTATCTTTTCAAACTCTCTAAACATGAAAAAATGCCAAGTTCTTCCTTTTTCAGACTCGTTAAGCCCTGATGAAATTGGATTTAGTCGTGATGACGATATTCAAGTTTCTCCTTCCTAGGGCTTTTTAAATGTACTAGGTTGGGTTTGTCCGAAGGATGAACTTATATGACAAGCATATTGCATCCTCTTCAAGCTTGTGTAAAAATAAAGAGGTACTCGCTAGAAATGGTGGGGAAAAATGGAACCAGTATCATCGTCATGTCGGCAGTATGTTGCTCTTAAACATGGCACTTGTCTGCATTCGTGGCAGGTTGGGGATATCTCATCTTGTTTTTTCACTTACCTCCGTGGGTTTGGGTGATCCCTTTTGACTTCTCATCTTCTCTTTTCCTTGTCATCATGACCCTTGATATTTTGATGTCAAATACTGCCAAATCCACTATCATGCTGCCGATATGTTCAAGAGAAGTTGACCTCTGCAGATTTCAACCTTCCTCCGATTCTCATCTGATCTTGATTCACAGAGACATCATGTTCCTCTGTCTCGTGTCGATGATGTGGGAAACAATATGGCCCACCTTCGATCAAGGTCACTTCCTGTCTACTTCAGCTCATTATCCAGGAATCTGATCTAGAGACTCCCTTCTGGTACCTTGGAGCCTGCATGCCTCAATGGCAGGTTCTTCACGTTCGACATGAGGTTCTCATTATTGGCCTCCGATCGAGTGATTCTACGGGTGTTTGACACCATCTCACTAATTCACATGCTGTAGACTGTATCTGTAGTACCTTGAGGGCCATTGTCATTATTGGTGGTACCTCTCGTGTTTGTTAGTAGCTTTCATCATTGGCTGGTAATCAGGCGATGTTCTCACATGTTCGACTTCAGCTCACTTATTCGCATGCTTGAACTTGTACTTTGTTCAAGTCGAGATGGAGCGCAAGACCCTGGATTCCTATCTGTTATAATCCAGGCTGTGATTTTGTGGATTATTATGATTAGTTGCATGACTCACTGATTGGATGGCTGCGACCATACCTGAGTCTATTTATCGATCCTTACTAGATGGCTGCGTCCATGCCTTAGATCTGGATTATTTTATACTCTGTTATGGATGGTTGTGCCCATACCACATATATATCATGTATCTGATATATCAGTTGTATTTCTCTACGCAGGTTTTCCGACGGCGGTGTTTTCAGTTGGACACGTTCTCGTAAAGAATTTCACCCCTCCCTCTCTTTCGGGCCTCATGCTTTAGGGGGCATCTATTACACAGTAATTTTTCACCGTCCCTGAAATCCCCATCTCACCCATTGGAGGGTCATTTCTGTGACCAATAAGTAGTTTCATGCCTTGCAAATACCATCATTGCATCCCTTTCCATGAGGACAACATTTCTTTTGTTGGCCATTTCCTGAGCAGACCCCTAAAAACACATGTGTTTTCCTTGGCGCTGGTAGCCCGTTATGTAATCGTGCCAATGAGGAAAATTAACATTGATCCCATGCCAATTGGCACTCTATCCCAGTTAAGCACCCACGCCAATCTGCTTTTGGAATTTTTTTTTAAAAAAGAGGCGAAGTTTCGATTACAACAACTTTGTGGATGAGTCATAAGGAGTGGTTTCGACTGAATAACCACGGCCTTCTTCCTTTGGCCTCTTGTTTCCACCTTATGGGGAACCTCCCAAGGGATAAGGCCTCCCTTCCACTATTTTAGGGATCCCAATCTCCTCCTCTCCTCTATAAATATAGCCTTCATCCATTGATGAAGGGGCCAAAGAGCTGAATGGATGAAGGGTTGGAAGGGCTAAATGGTTGAGTCTCCAAGTTCCCAAGAGCCTAATGCTGCAAGAGCTTTGATCCATTCCCTTAAGGCCAAATGCAAGCAAGGATCTCATTGTCGACACATCCAGAGAGAGATGCTTGTCCCATCCCTGACAGGCTTTATCGAAACACGTTCTGTTGACGATCGCCCGAAAGAGAATTCAGCGTCAGAGCTATGGTTGTACTCTTCCTTTGATTGACTAATAATAAATGACTATTGGTTATGGTTCCACTCTTGTTGTTGTTTATGATGATGAGTTATGTCCTTTCTGACTAACATATAGTTGCATCTACTGGATTTTACGCTTGCGTTTGTTTTGTTTCTCGCGTGTGTAGGTGCCCTATCATGGAGATCGTGGGGATCGTGATCTGCCAGAGCTAAGGAATGGGAGCTCTACCTCTTCTACAAGAAATAACGTTGGATTCCAGGTAAGCCTTCATCGCTATTTGTTTTATTTTCAATTAGGAACCTGCGCTATAGCATGAACGATTGTTGCTAGACCCGATCTGGGCTAGTAGGGATCACCTCTGTCTGCAGAGGGGATTTACCTCCACAACACACGTTATAAAATCAATGCCCCATTTAGCAAAAGGTCCTATGGTAATGAGAGGATGTAATGGGAGAGGCGGCACACACATCTTGCGTTGGAAGATCTGGCACTCATGACACTTTCGTACTGCAAGAATACAGTCTTAAATATAGATGGCTAGAAGTAGCCTGCACAAAGGATATTCTGTGTGGTAGCATAACCAGACATGTGATCACCACAGGAACCACTCTGAAAGTCATTGAGAACTTTCTTAGCCTATTTTAAGGTCAAACACTGGCAGAATACAAAATCGACTCCGACACCATATAGGGTATCTCTAATAATGCGATATGGTTGCGAGTGATGTCGAACACAACATTGATCATCCTTCGTTAACTCAGACAGGAAGGTAGATTTCTGGAGGTACACAGTGATATCACCATACCATGGATCAAGAGTGCTGATTAAGAAGACAGTTTCATCCGGGATATGATCCTTGGAATGAGACGAAACATAGTCGGTAGGGAGAGAAAAAATGAGATCAACAAAAACCAATGATTTCTTGGATTTGGTAGTAGTGAACTCCAAATCAAACTCTTGGAGGATGACAATCCACTTTGAGTACTTTCCCCCTAGCAATTGTCGAGACAAAATTTAAGTCATGGGGTTGCAGTCGGAAATCACGGTTACCGTGCGTAACAGGATGTAATGGAAAAATCGTTGAATGGCCTGGACCACAGCTGGAACCAACTTCTTGACATGTGCATAACATGTTTCAGTGTCGAGGAGGTTTCAAGACAGATAATAAACCACGTGTTCGTTACCGTCATCGTCATCCTGTACCAGAACCATGGCAATCATACTGAACGCGGCAGCCAAATAGAGGGTAAAGTCACGATGATAATTTGGAGGATGGATTAATGGAGCATTGATAGTAAATTTCTTAAGGTTATCAAAATATTGTTGAGAAATCTTGTCCCAACAGAAAGGGATGTCCTACTTTAGGAGTCACGTAAACCCTTTGGCTACCTCTGCATAGTTCGGGATAAAACAACGTAAGAAATTTTCTTTCCTCTGAAGACTTTGAAGCTGATGCAATGAGGATGGGGATGGGAGATTAATGATAGCCTCAACCTTGAGAGGGTCAAGGCAAATTCCCTTCCGTAGAGACAATGAATCCTAAAATTCGACTAGAGTCAAAGCAGAAGATGCACTTGTGAGGACTAAGCCTGATTTTGTAACGTCTGTAGTGGAGAAAAATCTAGCGGAGATGTTCTAGATGGTATTTGCGCAGAGCTGAATGAGCAAGAAGGTCATCCAGATATGGCTGAACAATGTGACGTATGTCATGAAAGGCATAGGACATTGCGCGCTGGAAGGTGGCTCCAACGATTTTCAAGCCGAACAGGAGCTTCTTATAGGAAAATGTGCCCCACAGATAGATGAAGGCGGTCTTATGTTGATCGGATGGAAGGATATTAATTTGATTATAACCTCAAAAGTCATCCATAATGGTAAATATCTCACTCCCTGTACAATCATCAATGATCTGATCGATAAAGGGGGTGGGATAGTTGTCCTTAGGGCAAGCCCAATTGATATCTTGATAGTCAACATAGACTCGAATTGTGCCCTACTTCTTATCCACAGGGACAATATTGGAAACCCACTTTGTCACAGGGATTGGATATATGAAGTCTGCTTTAATAAGTTTCTCAACTTCAGCTTTTATAGCAGCGACTTTCCGAGGATGCACTGGACACAGACATTGGCGCACAGGCTTCGCACCAGGATAGGTGGGAATTTCATGCACGACGATACTAGGATCGATTCTAGGCATCTCTTCATAAGACCACACAAAAACATCGTGGAAATCATGGAAGAGACTAGTTTAGACTTGAATCTCGTCGGGAGAACAAGTGACTCCAACATGGATGTTCTCGATGACCCCCAATTTAACGAAGATGTTGATAGGCATCATTTGGTTAATATTACTCAAATTTCCTTTCGAGAAAACTTCATGAGTCAATATTGGCGTTTGGAGCAGTGGAGAGGGAACCTGAGATGAAAAACACTTGAGACAATTAGACATTTCCCCCAGGTCGGGCATAAATGAGGAACGATGATGCTCGCTCCATGGCAGATCTCCAAGAGACATAGTCTCTACGATAGCTTCGTTAGATGGAAAAACTTCTCTCAAAGGATCAGGAAAATTTGCATCGCCGAGCTAAGGGGATTGAGAATAAACATCAAGAGCCATGCTCAAAGGAGTATTATCAGTAAGAGGAGGATCCAATGCGGCAATGATCTCACAATAATTGATTTCAACCAGGGTCAGAGGCATCGATTCTCCAAAAGAGGAAACCTTTTCAAGAGAAGGGATGATCCATGGGTTATCTGACCTAGAGATCATATTGACTGGAATGGTGTTCAGTGGTGGAATGGGGAAAATACCCATGAGAACGGGGTCCTTGAAAAGACTTGGTCCTATACTGTCGGGGGGATTAGGAATTTGATCCACATATGGCATGTTGTTCTCAAAAGATGAAGTAAATAAAGACAACTAATCTATAGTAATAATCTTTCCCTCATGTGGAAACTTAAAAATTCGAAAGAGGGTGGACAGAACGCAAAAAATGGCATGGGTCCAAATGTGACCAAGTAGAAGATTGTAGTTGAGTTTGGCATCAACAAATTCCACTTCAACGTTGACTATCTCACCTTGCAATGTAATCGGTAGACTCGCGAGAACACCCAAGGGTTTTGATTCCCTTCCATTGAATGCCTCAAGGGCATTGGGAGATGAAGTGAGGGCCAGAGAGCCAATGGCCTTCCAGCAAGAAGATGACATAACGCAGGTAGAGGCACCTTCATCCACAACAACTGTGTGAATATTGAGGCCATTAATGTCGACTTGTATAACAAGCGCAATCTGGTGTGGAAGTCGGGGGACAAAATTCTCAAGATCGAAGGTGAGGAGGCTAGAATCGGCAGTGTTAATTCCACCAATTGCAGATAAAAAAGCTTTCCGTTGAGACAGAAAAATCTGAAGTACTTCCAACGCGGAAATTGCGGAAGGCACCTGTGCCAAATCCTCAACAATGTTGTAATGCTGAGCACCACGGGCGTTCAGATTATAAGAAGAATTTCAGAGAACACCTTTGGAAGGTTGTTGTACAATAGGTTCACCAGTGGGCCTTTCAATATGAAGAGGACCAAAGGCAGGTGGGGGAGGAGGGCCATCAACGACTTCCTCCCCAGCTTCCTGGTGTGATCCAGCATAATCCTTCGACTGAGTGGCAATAGAAATAGGTGCAGCACCATTCATCATGAAAACCTGAGACCCAAATGGTGCATATGGCGAAGGCTGCTCGACCATCTAGGTCTGCTGAGATGGAAAAGGTTCCTTAAGAACTGTCAGAGTTCCCTTAGAGCCCTTAAGAAGTTGACTAATCTCAGATCGTCTAGGAAAATCTTTGGTGTAGTGGTCTTCATCACAAATCAGACAAGGCTACTTCAGTTTTATCTGTGAACCATCATCAGCACGTGGTTTGGATGATTCTAGTTTTGGGGCATCAGATTTGGCTTTGCGTTTTCCCTTCTTCTTCCCTTTGGAAGTCTTTTCCATAGGATTGGCCTGGACGACGTTAACCTCCGTGGTATTACCAGAATCTGGAGTAGCTAGAGGAGCAGAATTGTTGGAAGAATTCAATTTCTGCTTCCCATTAGAAGACTTGCGAGAAGTCTGAGAGATGGAACCAATAACACCGTCTACTAATGGGGTAGCTGGCACTTTATAGGTCCCTGGTCGCGAGGCATCAGTCAAGATGTCGTATAATGTGCTGGACTGACAGTACACTAAATCGAGGTATTGGGCACGAGAAATGGATTGTTGCTCGGTTACACATGCCCCCATAGCAATGTCTTGTGCAATATTATTGACAAAGGAGGTAGTGAACCAGTGAGTCAGAATTTAATCAGGAATGTCAAACTTGATCAGATGACGACGACATCTCCATTCGTGAATGTGGTCTGAAATATGAGTGGCTTTGTCCTGTTTTAGAGATGTCAGGAGATGCGTCCCGGCTTTGTAACAAACCAGTAACTGGAAATGTGTCAGGAATGCCATGGATAGTGTATTAAAATCTTGAAAAATACCAAGGGGTAGTTCTATGTAACATTTAGTATCAGCGCCAGTGAGAGTGTGTTGGAAAAGACACAAACGAATTGAGTCATCCACCCAAGAATTCAAAGAACACCATAAGTGGTATGTCATGACATGTGCTTGGGGGTCTTCTCCAGATTTACCCTCAAACTTAGGACAATTACCAGGCACCTTCGTCGGAACCAAAGACCAATATGGATTATGAAGAATCAGATCATTGGTCAATTTGGACACGTCCGGTAATTCCAACGTGGTGAGAAAAGGTAATTGAGGGTTAAAAGGCATTCCAAGTCCCCGATAAGGACCTGTACCTGTACTCCATCCTGGCTGAGCATTACTTTGCCCCCATTGGTTCTGTCTTGGGGGATTTTGACCATAGGGGGTATAAGCCGGATAATTAGGTTGATATGGCAACTGAGAACCAGGATACGGGGGTTGATAACCAGGGTACTGATTCTGATTATATGTGGGCCTCGATTGAGCAATGTATGGGTTTTTCTGTGAAGTATAAGTATAGCCTGGCTGTTGAAGGTAATAACCAGAACCTTGGGGCGGGTTGTAAACTAATCGAGACTGACATTGAAGGTAATAGTTGCCTTGGGGTTGAACGAGCTGCTGGTAAGTGGGACCCTGCTGAGTCAGATAAGTCGGGCACACAAGTGGATTCAGCTGTGGCATAGAATAAATTGGTGGCTGAGTAGGGTTAACAGGCTGTGCAGGTTGTCTTGGTTGAATAGGTTGACCTGGCTGTGCAGGTTGTCCTGGTTGAATAGGTTGACCTGGTTGATGAGGGACACCAGGTTTCCCTGTGACAGGTTGGCCTGATGGCGGGAGTGGGCTAGGTTGTGCTTGATAACCAAGCTGACCTATGACAGGACCATAAGATGGCCATGGTTGTGCAACATTTTGACCAATTGGAAAATGAGGCTGTTGAGGAGGATTGGTTTTCCCCCCAAGACTGTATGGAGGTCCAGGTTGATACCCCGGTTTCCCTGCCAGTCCTTGAGGTTGCCCTGGTTGGACCACAGAGTGAGGCTGCAGAGGTTGACCTTGAGGATTGTAAGACTGCCCTTGCAGGCTGTAAAATAATCCCTGCTGGACCGAAGGTTGTCCCTATAAGGGTTGTCCTTGTGGGTCGTATGCATACCCTGGCTAGGCCGAAGGTTGTCCCTAGAAGGGTTGTCCTTGTGGGCCAGAAGCATATCCTTGTTGAAACAAAGATTTTCCCTGAAAGGGTTGCCCTTGTTGATTAGAAGGTTACATAGGCTAGGTACATATAAAACCATTAATATACTGATAAGCCTCAGGAGAAGGAAAACGAAGGGGGCTTCCTTAATCATCATATTGATATGGAAATACGTAGATTGGGGCACCATCCACTCCATAATGGGAAAATTAAGGATGATTAAAATCCTGAGAATACTAACCAACATCGGAGATCAACATCTATAAATACATCTTGTGCTCCTCTGGAGAAATGTTCTCTTGAATGGCAGAAGCTATATAGATGTCTTCAGGAACTAACAAGGTCCGAGTTGACTGAGTAGTGACAACATGCATAGATGCAGCCATGTAGACAGTAGGTCTAACAGGTGTCGATGTGACAAAAGGAGATGTTTTCAGAGGTGTCGATGGCGACATCCCTAACGAGGGAATGGTCGGTTTCGTGGATGGAGTCAATACTCCCATAGAGGCAATAGCGGCCATGACCTGACTTAAATACCTATATCCAGTTGGGAGCAATGGACCAGGTGAAGACAGAATAGATGGTTTGGGGATGTCTTCGGGAAAAAGCTGGTAATCTTCACCAGAAGTAGGAATTCCCTCACTAGGAGTAGGACTGGATGAGTCCATATCTGACCCTGCCGTAAGATCTTCTAAAAGACGACGGGGACTAGGAGGTATGATAGCAGCCAAAAAGGGTGATCCTGATGTAAGAGTAGGTAAGTGTTCCCCAACTCTAAATCAAAACCAAGCATTGGACAAGGGCCAATTGAACTCAACTGGTCCCCCAAAGGGAAGTTCAGATATGATCGGTCCCCCATTGGGAAACTTGGATACAACGGGTTGTTGATGCTCAGCAGAGGACTGAGAGACCTCTAATGAATCATCTGTATAAGGACTACCAGTAGAAGAAACTGATGGTTCTGCCACTGTGACTATAGAAAAAAGAGAAAGAGATCAAAACAAAGAGACACGGGCAAAAACCAAGGCAAACAAAAACAGGCCGAAAAATCAATCTCTAAATGGGTGTGTGATCGTAGGCGATTAATTTTACCAAATTAAAACTAGAAATTTTACTGTTTCATGTTTTAAGAATATAGAAACAAGTAAGAGATGACTCTATGACTTTCAGTTTGGAAACAAGCATGAAAGGACAAGCGCTTAATGATCTTTTCAAATTTAGGGAGTCAGTAAAGATCAAAATGACTGCTCTGGTAATCTTGGTAAATGGGTGTACCAGATATCCGTGAACTGCCATATACACCTTGGTAAAAATGAAAGAGAAATCAACCAAGGAATTAATGTATGTGCAAGTAATATCTCTGAATGTTGTGTCCGGTGTATCACGGGTAAAAGGTAGCAGACTCGGCTTCCTATTGATAAAGGATTTGCAACCTAATGGGGTCTCCCTTTATATACTCTATGGTATGGGGAGCACAAGTCCATACTAGCGCTGTCTGTATCCAAATGGTGAGCGACAGCTACTAGACTTAAAGACGTCGGAACGCATCTCTACCTTAGACTACTAAATGTTTCGTTAAGTTTCAATGCTGCCTTAGGTTAATTCAGTAAATTTTAAAGTTGATCTTAAATTTACATTTCGATTTCAAGGCCCTATCAAATTTTGGATCTCATAAAACCTCTAGATGCAAACTACATGCCACAATATATCATTTTTTTCAATGAAGAGCTATCTACGGGAGAGTTGAGAGCTTTCAAATGACAATAAAATGAACACACAAAAACATCCACTACTGTTTTCAATGCAAGCTAATGAAAGTAGCAAAATTTTCTCTAGAATTATATAATGCTAGTAATGCGAAAATTTTTCCAATTTTCACTATGCCCATCAAAATGCAAAAGATTTTGTTTTTGGTATTTTTCAATATATTAGAGCAAATGCACTAAATAAATGAAAACATCAATTTGAGAATGATAAAGAGAGAGATGAAACAAAACAAATTCACTCAACTCAAACAAGCACAATCAAGACTCAAACCAATGACAAAATCCCTAAAAGCAAAGAAGAATCTTGAAAAAGACTCAAAAAACTGTGTAATCTAGGGTTGGAGCAACACAAAGCGAAATTGAAAGAAAGAGAGAACAATAACTCAATAAACGCAATGATTCAATGGGATCCAATGAGATGAATGCAAAGAAGCAACAACAAAGTTGACCGGGAAAGCAAAGATCCAAAACTCCCATGGGAGGCTCAGCATACTGAAGCACCTAGAAGCCCTAGGGCTAAAATGAAAAACTGACAGACAAGGGAAAACAACTGGAGGAAAAGGGCTAAACACAGTAAAAAATGACTTAAAAGCACTCAATCAATCATAAAATATGAACCAGGACCAAAAGTCAAGCTCAGAGAGCCCAAGAATAGGCAAACCCTAAAACCAGGCAAGGTTGGTGTGCCCGTTTGGTTGTAATCTGCGCCAAACAGGGGATGGCGCGGGTGCCTAACTAGCAACTAGCGCCAGCTGGCGTGACTGTCATAGGTATAACCGTGCCAATCAAGTTTACCCTAGAAATTTATGAAAATAGACAAACATAGGCTAGATCTAGTCTTTTGGGGGCTGAACAGGGGTTTAACACCAATGAAGGTGAACCAGAAAAGCAGACTAATCAAACGAAAAGCCAAAAAACAACCCAATGGAGGAAGGACCAACTCCCATTGATCCCTAGTATGGTCACCAATTTTTTGGAGAGGTAAATCACCTCTATAGACAGAGGTGATCCCACTAGCCCTAGAGTGGGTCTAGCAACAAACAAAACATGCTACGATACTGATTCCTAGTTACAAAAGACAAAGCTATGATAGACATCCTACCTCAATTCCTACGCTGCTGTCGTCAAAGAAGAAGTGCTGCTTCCCATTCCTAGCTTGAAAGATCAAAATACTTTTGCTCACCATGTCCGGACACCTGTGCACATGCGGAGAAGAAATGATGGCACACAACGTAATAATTCAAACATGTAACTATCAATCAGTCAGAAAGGATTGAACTAAATTGCATTACACAAATAAGCAATACAAAAGTGGAACCAATAACGTAGTCGAGCATATATTAAAATGTGAAAGAAAGATTACAACCGAGTTGCGACATCGTGTTCTTCCTTTGGCAGGGCTTCTAGCAGAGCGTGTCTCACAAAGCTCGTTGGGAATTTAGACAAGGCTCTCTCTCTTAAGGGGTTCTCCTTAGCTCTGCTTTCAATAGTCGCTCAGCTATAGTTTCCTTCCCAAATGTTCAGCTATCTAGAAAATGGAGAGGGTAGGCTTTTATAGAGGGAGAAGGAGAGGTTAGGCTCCCTATAATCATCGGGGAGATTCCTATCTCTTAGGAAGGTTCCATGAGAGGTGGAAAACCACTTCCTAAACAAGGAGATCTAGAGGAAAACAACCCAACCTCATTTTGATGATTCTTTCTGAAGTTGTTAGAATCAAACTTCCACCTTTTGTTGTTAAAAAACATTCTTTAATAGGCTTGGGGCAGGTGTAACAAAGGGACAGAGTGCCAGCTGGCATGCCCACTAGTGTGCATTTTCCCCATTGGTGCAAGGGATGAACTGGCTAGCCGCGCCAATGCCAAACCATGGGTTTTTATGGTTTTCCAGAGGAAATTTTCTTGAGGAGAATTCTTTTCCTTATGCAGAAGGATGACATCAAGGTGTTTTCAAGACATTTTACTGTTCACAGGTCACGAAAATAGTCCTCCAATGTACAGGACGAGGGATTGCAGGAACGGTGACAAAATGTTGTGTAAAAACCTTAACCTTAACCTAACCTTAACCTTAACCTTATCCTTAACCTTAACTTAAACCTTAACCTTAACCTTACCCCCTTAAGCTTTATATTAAGGTAAGGTTAAGGGTTTAGTGAAGGTTAAGGGTAAGGTTGATGTTAAGTTTAAGATTAAGGTTAAGGTTAGGTTAATATCAATATTAAGGTTAAGGTTAAGGTTAAGGTCAGGTTAAGGATAAGGTTAGGTTAATGCTAAATGTTAAGGTTAGGCTAAGGTAAGGATAAGGTTAAAGAAAGAATAGGATTAAGGTTAGGCTAAGTTAAGGATAAGGTTAAGGTTAAGATTAGGTTAAGGTTAATGTTAAGTTTAAGCTTAAGGATAATGTTAAGGTTAAGGTTAAGTTTAGGTTAAGGTAAGGATAAGGTTGTGTTAAGATTAAGTTTAAGGTTAAAGTTAAGGTTTAACTTAAAGTTTAAGGTTAAGGTTAAGGTTTAACTTAAAGTTTAAGGTTAAGGTTAAGGTTTAACTTAAAAATGATTTGGATACCCATTAACCTTAACCTTAACCTTACCTTAACATTAACCTTACCCTTAACCTTAAACTTAAAATTAACCTTCACCTTAACTTTAAGGTAACACTAAGTTTAACCTTAAATTTAACCTTAAAACCCTTAACTTTAACCCTAACCTACCTTAACCTTAACCTTAACATTAACCTTAACCTAACCTTAACCTTAACCTTACCCTAACCTTACCTTAGCATGACATTAACCTTAACCTAACCTTAACCTTACCCTTAACCTTAACCTAATAGTAAGTTAAAATTTAACCTCGACCTTAACCATAACCTTAACCTTAACCCTATCCTAACCTTAACCTTTACCTTAACCTTGTAACACTAAGTGTTATCACTTAGAAAAAATGAAGCATAATTTGACAAAGTCATATAGGTTCATGTGTCGAAGGTAGGATTATAGGATTCATTTTTCATTTATTACTAAATAAGAAAAAATTAATTTTTTCTTATTTAGTCTATCCTAAGGTCTAGAACCACCCTCATTCAAATCCTGTCATGTCACATCAATCATAATTTTCTGACATTTTTCACTACGAACCCACTAATACATAGAGAAATAAACAGATAAATTGCAAATTTCGCTACAAAACCGCTAATACTTTCATAGCGAAAAGGCCCAGAATTACACTAGAAATGCTACAAAAGTAAGGTTTCCTATTTGTCATGTCAAATTAGCTGTTAGGTTTCAGAAAATGATTTGAAAAGGATAAGTTAGATGTCATTTGAGTTAGTTAGGGTAAATATCAAGGTACATAGTCAGGGCTAAAGTCATCATCACCATTTTAAGCATGTATGAGTCATCATTATGATATGAGTGGTCATCAAACTTCAAAATCTTTCCAAATTTACTAATTTGCCATTCTCCATTTCTTCTTTGCGTGTTTTTGAGCTCTGGAGAGCTATTTATTTGAGGCCAAGTTTTGGCTCATTTATTTCAAAGGATTGCAGATACCACTGATCAAGCGAGGCAGAAAATGATCAAGCGAGATAGAGAAGACACTAAAGAAACTATGCTTGCAAAAAGAAAGACAAATAGGGGTGGCCAATGTCTCAGAAATGAGCCATCAGATATGAACTTGCTAAATGAAGACCCAAAAGCTATAGAAGTCTTCAGAAGGACATGATGTTTACAGTTTTGTGAAATACTACAAGGTTTTCAGTACAGGTTTCTAAAAAATTTTCCCTAAACTTTAGTCGAACAACTACTAAAGTGGGGATGTTGAATCTCACCATTACACCAGAGGTCATTGCAGTAGCAACATGGATTCCAAGGGGACAAGAAAAATGGTTCAAAGGGTTCAAATTCAACATGGAGTGAAAAGAGTTTATCAAGCCAGTAAACAGTGAAATAGACCTTACAAATTCTATTCCAAGGAGATACATAAAGGATAATTTCTCAAAGTTACTGCTTATCATCCAGAAATATTTCACTTGTGAAGGGAGATACCATAAAGTCTATTCGTACCATTTCAAGCTTCTTGTACACTTTGCTGGTAAGATATCTCTTGATCTGCCTTTCTACTTACATAGAATTTTAGCAAAAATGGCAGATAAAGTTCAAGAAAAATATGAAGGAACTGAAACCTCATTGTTTCATCATGGTTTAATAAAATTGCTTATTTTAGATGAGCTACAAAGACTAGGTAGAGACTAGGCTTCTTTCCTGTTTGTTAGTGGTTTTGAAATGGATATACCCCTATAAGAACTCCTAAACCTATGGGTATGCCATCACCTTTAGTGGCAGAGCAAAGTGAGCCAGTCATGATGGAAGCAGAGCAGTTGCAGAGATTTGATACACCCAATGTTTCACCTTCAAAACAAAAGTCAGCAATGAGGAAAATGCAAAACAAGAGCAAGTTGTGAGTAAACAAGGAAGAAAAAGGATTACAAGGAGTCAAATAGTGGCTTTAGAAGACAAAACAGTGGCTAAAGGAAATCTATAAGACATATTATATGCCATTGATATTGAAGAGCCTCCTATATTCTAGGTTAAGGATATAGATGAAGGTGGACAGGAACTCAAGAAAGCTAAATATGCAAAGAAGTTAGAGTTTGAAGGTGAGGATGCAAGTTTTATGTTCCAGGCTAGGAAGCCCATGACAAGGCATGCTAGAAAATTTTTGGAGAGAAGCAAATAAGTTCATCCAGTCACTGACACTGTCAAGCCACCACAAGACATTATTGATCTTTCATCACCTGTAGAGAAAGATACAGTTAGCAAGCCAAAGAAAGGAAAGGAGAAAGTAATTGAAAAAACAGAGTTTGAACTCCTTAAAGAACAGTTGAAGTTGGCTAATCATGAAATAGATATCATGAAGAAGGAGGCAAGGAAACATAATATGAAAAATATTTAGTTTGAAAAGATGAAAGAGGTTTGGGAAGAGCAGGTTGACAGTGTATCAAACACCCTAGTTGACAGTGTATCAAACACCCTAGACAACACACAAAAATTAATAAAATGGACTATGCCATTAAGGAGAGAGGTGAAAAATGTCATAATAATGAACTTTCATTTTAAATATACCAATAGAAAACTGAAAGATCAAGTTAAAGACCTCCAAGAACAACTAGAACTAATACATGAGGAGTTGGAAAAGAAGGGCCTAAAAATGACAGTAGTTGAGAAGCCAATAGCTCAACTCATCATCAATGAGGAAGAAACACCTCAAGAGTCCTAGTTTGAGCTGGTTTATGTTTTTAAAGGTAAATGGAATTTTGGAAACAAATTTTATATAACTGGGAGGCATATTTTTGAAGTTAGGAAAAAATTTTGAATTTACATAGTTTTCAGCGGTTTCGTAGCATTTTGTAGCCTTGAGGCTAGGAAAACATTACGAAACCACATGTACCTTTATTTTTTCTTGAAAAACCTATTTGGATAAATTTTAAGGGGATGAAATGATATTGAGGATGTGTCAAGGCATAATGAACATAATGTATAAGGAAAGAATAAGAAAAGTTGATGGCAAAGGGCATTTTCTGTACGCTACAAAAGTACAGTACGAAACTGTGATACTTTCGTAGCATGTTGTTTTGAAGGTTAATGAGCATGTTTTTGGGCATTTTAGATAGGTGGATACTTTAAAAGGGTTAAAGGATTATGTCAGCAGTCATCCAAGACTTGAAGACTATGAGATGAAGACAACTCATGAGCCAAACCATTCGTTGGATAAGGACCAGTTTTCCTTAAAAATAAGGTTTGTTTCCAGATTTGGAGGAGGCTAATTAAGATGTCATGTAGTGATAAGTTCTATCACAACCTATTCAAACATGTGAAGGATTAGTTGTCAAATATGTAACTATTTTTAGAGATAGGGTAGTTGATGTAATAAGTAGTAGTTTGAGTCCTATTAGGAAAAGGATTGTTTCATAATGTAGCTATCATCTTCTCATTAAAGCACATGTTTTCCTGTTTTGCAAGGTGTCATTAGGAAAATTTCGATGAATCTAGCCAAGAGGCAGATCATCTCTCATGTAACAAGTCTATTAAAGGGCAGATATTCGAATTTGTAAAGGGTTGGAGATTTTTTGGCAATACTACAGCTTTATGTAATTTGATTGTTTTCAGTACTACAAAGGACTTTTACTTGACCAACCTGAGATTATCATGGAGTTTTTAGTGTTTATTTTATTTATACTTTCTATGTGTACCATTTTCATTGGTTTTCATCTTCAATACTCATAATTCATAGGTGTATGCTCTGACTTCCTTTTTGATGAATTTGTTGTGTTATTCCATGATTCATGTGTGATTTACCTCTGCTAAAAGCTCTTACTTGCCTCGGCTTCCATGTTAACTGAACTTACCACTGAAATACTGAATTTTTTGATTCCATAAACCCAATGATTGCAGAATTATACTCTTTTCAACCTACACACATCACAAGCAATTTATTTTCCAGGTAGAGTTAGCCATCTAGTTTCATCATAATCAAATATTGTTAACCCTTTTTGAGAGAGCCCTCTCAGACTGAAGAGGGTAAGCTTCAGTTACAAGTTGGCTTGAAAAAATTACATGAAGTTATCTGATTAGTAGCCAATCAAGTTCAATTTTGTGATAACACTAAGGTTAACCTTCACCTTACCCTTACCTTAACCTTACCCTTACCCTTAAACTTAACTTAACCCTAACCTTAACATTAACCTTACCTTAACCTTAACCTAACCTTAACCTTAACCTTAACCTTAACTTTAACCTTACCTTAACATTAACCTTAACCTTAATCTTAACATTAACATTAAACTTAACCTTAACCTTACCCTTAACCTTAAAATTAACCATAAATTTAACCTTAACCTTAACCTCAACCTCAACCTTAACCATACCTTAACTTTAAACTTAATATTAACCATAACCTTAACCTTAACCTTAACCATACCGTAACCTTAACATTAACATTAACCCTTAACCTTAACCTTAACCTTAACCATAACATAACCTAACCTTAACCTTAACCTTAATATTAACCTTAACACAACCCTAACCTTAACTAAACCCTTAACCTTAACCTTAACCTTACCCTAACCTTAACCTTAACCATAACGTTAAACTTAACCTTAACCTTTACCCTAGCCTTAACCTAACCTTTACCCTAACCTTAACCTTAACCTTATCCTTAACCTTTACCTTAAAGTTAACCATAACCTTAACCTTGACCTTGACCTTAACCTTACTCTCAACATTAAACTAACCTAACAGTTAAGGTAAAGGTTAATGGTAAGGGTAAGGGTAAGGGTAAGGTTAAGGTTAAGCTTAGGTTATGGTTAAGGTTAAGGGTTTAGTTAAGGTTAAGATTAAGGTTAACACTGAGGTTAATGTTAGGTTTAGTTAAGGTTGAGGTTAGCCCTAATCTATAACACAACCTTAACCTTAACCTAACCTTAAACCTTGACCTAACCTTAAGTTAAACCTTAAAATTAACCCTAACCTAACCTTAAGTTTAAACTTAACCTTAACCTTAACGTAACATTAACCCTGACTTAACCTGAATGTTATCCTTAACCTTAACCTACCACTATGGTTAACCTTAAAGTTAACCTTAACCTAACATTAACCTTAAACTTAAACTTAACCTTACCTTAACCCTAACCTTAACCTTAACCTTAACCATAACGCTACCCTTACCCTTAACCTTACTCTTACCCTTAACCCTAACCCTAACTTTAACCTTAACCTTAAAGTAACTTTAACCTTAACGTTAACCTTAACCTAAACTATAACCTAACCATAACCTTGACCTTACCTTAACCTTAACCTTAAAATTGACCTTAACCTTAACCTTAACCATAAACTTAACATTAAAATTACCCTTATCCTTAACATTAACCTTAACCTTAACCATAACCTAGCCCTAACCTCAGTGTTAACCTTAACCTTAACCCTAACCTGACCTAACCTAACCTTAACCTTAACCTTAACATTAACCTTAACCTAACCTTAACCTTGACCTTACCTTAACCATAACCTTAACCTTAACCCGAACCTTAACCATAACCTAACCCTAACCTTACCCTTCACCTTAACCTTGACCTTAACCCTAATCTTAGCCTAAACCTTAACCATACCTTAACCTTAACTCTAACCTTAACCTTAACCTTAACCTTAACATTAACTAAACCCTTAACCTTAACCTTAACCTTAAGTTTAAGGTTAGGTTAAGGTTAAGGTTAAGGTAAGGTTAGGGTTAAGGTAAGGTTAAGGTTAAGGTTAAGGTTAATGTTAGGTTAAGGTTAACGTTAATGTTAACCATAGTGTTAGGTTAAGGTTAAGGTTCAGGTTAATGTTAAGGTTAACGATAGCGTTCAAGTTAAGTCAGGGTTAAGGTTACGTTAAGGTTACGGTTAAGGTTAAGGTCTGGTTAAGGTAAGGTTAACGTTAACGTTAAGGTTAAGTTTAATTTTAAGGTTAAGCATTATCGTTAAGGTTAAGGGTATGGTTAAGGTTAAGGTCAAGGTTAAGGTTAGGTTAAGGTTAAGGTTAAGGTTAAGGTTAGGTTAGGCTAGGTTAGGGTAAGGTTAAGGTTAAGGTTAACCTTAACCCTAACCTAACCATAGCCTTGACTAAACCCTTAACCTAACCTTAACCTAACCTTAACCTTAACTTTAACCCTAAGCTTGACCTTAACCTTGAACTTAACCTTAACCTTAACCTTACCCTTAACCTTCACCATAACCCTTAACCTTAACATTAACCTTAATCTCAACCTTAACCTGACCTTAACATTAACCTTAACCTTAACTAAACCCTTCACATTAAACTTACCCGTAACCTTAACATTAACCTTAACCTTGGCCATAACCTTAACCTTAACTAAACCCCTAACATTAACCTTTCTGTTACCTTAAGGTTAAGGTGAGGTTAAGGTTAAGGTTAAGGGTTTAGTTAAGGTTTAGGTTAACCTTAACCTTAACCTTAACCTTAACATAACCTTAACCATAACTATAACCTCACCCTAGCCTCTGTATTAACCTTAAACTTAACCTTAACCTTGACCTTAATCTTAAGGTAACATTAAGGTTAACCTTAACCTTGTCCTAACCTTAACCTTAACCTTAAACTTAACCTTAACCTAGCCTAACCTTAGTGTTAACCTTTACCTTAAGCTTAGGTTTAACCGTACCTTAACCTTAACCTTACCCTAACCTAACCTTAACCTAAACACTTAACCTTAACCTTAAACTTGACCATAAACTAACACTAACCTCAATTTTAACCTTAACCTTAACCTTAACCTTAACTAAACCCCGAACCTTAACCTTGACCTTAACCTTAACCTTAACCTTAAATTTAACCTTGACCTTAACCTTAACCTTAAACTTAACCTTAAAATTACCCTTAACATTAACCAAGACCTTAACATAAACCTTAACCTTAAGTTTAACCTTAACCTTAACCTAACCTTAACATTAACATTAACCTTACCCTTACCCTTACCCTTACCCTTAACCTTGACCTAACCTAACCTTAACCATGACCTTAACCTTAAACATAACCTTAACTAAATCCTTAACCTTAACCTTACCCCCAACCTAACCTAAAATTAACCTTAACCTTAACCTAACATTAAATTAACGTTAACCTTAACCTACCCTACCCTAACCTTAACCTTAACCCTAACCTAACCTTAACCTTAACCTTAACCTAACCTTAACCTTAAACTTACCTTGCCATTACCCTTAACCCTAACCTAGCCTTAACCTTTACGTTAACATAATCTTAACCTTAACCTTAAACATAAGCTAATCTTAACCTTAACCTTAAAATTAACCTTAACCATAACCTAACCTTAACCTAAACTTAACCTTAACCTTAACCTAACCTCAGTGTTAACCTTAACCTTAACCTTACCATTACCTTAACATTAACCTTAACCTGACCTTAACCTTAACATTAACCATAACCTTAACCTTAACCTTAACCCTATCCTTAACACTAACCTAACATTAAGCTTAAGCATAACCTTACCTTAACCTAACCTTAACCTTACCTTAACCTTAACCCTAACCTTAAGGTAACATTAAGTTTAACCTTAACCATAACCTTACCCTTAACCTTAACCTTAACATTGACCTTAACCTTACCCTTAACCTTAACCTTACCTTACCCTTAACCTTAGCCTTACCCTAACCTAACCTTAACCATAACCATAACCTTAACCTTAACCTTACCCTTAACCTAACCATAACCTTAACCTTAAGTTAAACCTTAACCTTAAACTAACCTCAGTGTTAACCTTAACCTAACCTTAACCTTACCCTTAACCTTAACATTACCTTAACCTTACCCTTAACCTAACCTTAACCTTAACCTTAACCTTAACCTTAATTGTAACCTAACCTTAACCTTGACCTTAGCCTTAAGGTAACACTAAAGTTAACCTTAACCTCACCCTAACGTAACCTAACCTTTAACCTTACCCTTAACCTGAACAATAACCTTAACATTAACCTTACCCTTAACCTTAACCTTAACATTAACCTTCCCCCTTAGGTTAGGGTTAAGGTTAAGGTTAAGGGTAAGGGTTTAGTTAAGGTTAAGGTTAAGGGTAAGGTTAATTTTAAGGTTAAGGGTAAGGTTAACGTTAAGGTTAGGTTACGGTTAAGGTTAAGGTTATGGTTAAGGGTAAGGTTAACTTAAGGTTAAGGTTAAGGCTAAGGGTAAGGTCAAGGTTAAGGTTAAGGTTATGGTTAAGGTTAAGGCTAAGTTTAAGGTTAAGGTTAAGGGTTTAGTTAAGCTTAAGCTTAAGGTTACGGTAAAGTTTAGGGTTAAAGTTAAGGTTAAGGTTAGGGTTAAGGTAAAGGTTAAGGTTAAGGTTAAGGTTAGGTTAAGGTTAAGGTTAGGGTTAAGGTAAAGGTTAAGGTTAAGGTTAAGGTTAGGTTAAGGGTAAGGTTAAGGTTAAGGCTAAGGGTAAGGGGTTAAGGTTAAGGTTATGGTTAAGGTTAAGTTAAGGTTAAGGTTAAGGTTAAGTTAAGGTTAAGGTTAGGGTTTAGTTAGGTTATAGGTTAGGTTATATATTAGGTTAAGGCTAGGTTAGGGTTAAGGTTAAGGTTAGGTTTGAGTTAAGGTTAAGGCTAAGGTTAAGGTTTGGTTAGGGTTAATGTTAAGGTTAAGGTTAAGCCTTTAGGGTTAAGGTGAAGGTTAGGTTAAGATTAATGATAAGGTTAAGGTTAAGATTAAGGTCAAGGTTAAGGTTAGGCTAGGATTAAGATTAAGGTTAAGGTTATGATTAAATATAGGGTAAGGTTAAGGTTAAGGGTAAGGTTAATGTTAGGGTAAGGTTACGGTTAAGGTATGGTTAAGGTTAAGGGTTTATTTAAGGTTAAGCTTAATTTTAAGTGTAAGGTTAATGATAACATTGAGGTTAGCATTAGGTTATGGTTAAGGTTAAGAGTAAGGGTAAGGTTAAGGTTAAGGTTATCACAGAAGTTAGGGTTAGGTTATGGTTAAGGTTAAGGGTAAGTTTAACCTTAAGGTTAAAGGTTTAGTTAAGGTTAAGGTTAAGGTTAATGTTAAGGTTAAGGTTAAGGGTTCAGGTAAGGTTAATGTCAAGGTAAAGGTTAAGGTTAAGGTAAGTGTTACCTTAAGGTTAAGGTTAAGGTTAAAGTGAAGATTATAGTATGGTTAAATTTAAGGTTTAGGTTAAGGTTAAGGTAAGGTTAAGGTTAAGGTTAGATTAAGGTTAATGTTAAGTTAAGGTTAATGTTAAGGTTAAGGTTAGGGTAAGGTTAAGGTTAAGTTTAAGGTTAAACATAAGGTTAAGGTTAAGGATAGGCTAAGTTTAAGGTTAAGGTCAAGGTTAAGGTTAGGTTTGGGTTAAGGTTAAGGTTAAGGTTAGGTTAAGATTAAGGTTAAGGTTAGGCTAAGGTTAATATTAAGGTTAAGGTTAACATTGAGGTTAACGTTAGGTTAGGTTAAGGTTAAGAGTTTTGTTAGGTTATAATTAAGGTTAAGGTTAAGGGTTTAGTTAGGGTTAAGGTTTAGGTTAAGGTTAAGGTTAAGTTTAAGGTTAAGATTAAGGTTAAGGTTAAGGTTATGGTTAAGGTTAGTTTAAGGTCATGACAATGTTAACGTTAGGTTACGGTTAAGGTTAAGGTTAAGGTTAAGGTTAATGTTAAGGTCAAGTTTAATGCTAGGTTATGGTTAAGGTTATGGTTAAGGTCAAGGTTAAGGATAGGTTATGGTTAAGTTGATAGTTAAGGTTAAGTTATGGTAAGGTTAAGGTTAAGGTTAGGGTAAGGATAAGGTTTAGGTTAAGGTTATGTTAAGGTTAAGGTTAATGTTAAGGTTAGGGTAAGGTTAAGGTTTGTCCTAAGGTTAAGGTTAAGGTTAAGAATAAGGTTAGGTTATGGTTAAGGTTAAGGTTAGGTTAGGTCAGTGTTAACAGGTTAAATTTAAGGTTAAGGTTAACATTGAGGTTAGGGTTAGGTTAAGGTTAAGGTCAATGTTAAGGTTATGTCAAGGTTAAGGTCAAGGTCAAGGTTAAGGTTAAGGTTAAGGTTACGGTTAATGTTAAGCGTTAGGTTAAGGTTAAGGTTAAGGGTAAGGTTAAGGTTACGATTAAGGTCAAGGTTAAGGTTACGATTAAGGTTAAGGTTAAGGTTAATGTTAAGGTTAAGATTAATGTTAAGGTTAGGGGTAAGGTTGTAGAAATTATATGCACTAAGCATGCATATGTCCAAGATCCACCTAATCTCACACTATTTAACTTTATGCAAGATACTGAATCTATTCCACTTGTTAATATTTTGTGGAAAAATTAATTACACACACATGTGAAGCATAAACAAAAATTATCAATCGCACATAACACAGTTTTTAACCGGGAAAGCCTGAAGCTGAAAACCACAAATATATATTATGTAACATGGAGATCATATGACAATATCATACAATCATACAAAGCTTATCACAAGATCTCAGTACAGTACAATCGTCATACACTATATAGGCCTAATCTTGAAAATCCATGCACTGATCTTTGCCACCTACTAGCCTCCCTCCACTGTGCAATCTCTGATGAAGAATAGCTCTGAATGAATTCAAATTACTCTTGGATTGACTGTGCAATCCTCATTGGCATCTCCATTGTGTGTTGGATGCAATCAATGCATCACTAATAGTCACAACAGATAGTCTATCTTGCCCTTTCACCTATCTCTCCATTGGTCTCCACTGAAACTACCATGCACTATAGTTAACTGATGTAATTTTCATTTGATTAATGAGTTATTATGCATGAATTAATTAACTAATTAATTCACTCCACTCTCACTAGTGTATCAATTAGTTAGACTAGATACAACTAGCTCAACTAAGTCTAACTGAGTTAAACTAAATAAAACTCCATAACTACTTCTTCCAACTGTCTCATAACTCTGCCACTTGAGTTCTAACTGAGTCCTCCATGCAATAGCTCCAGTAAACCCTTAGGAATAGCGTAATTCCTTCTATCAGTTTATGTGCCACATATACACACTGAACTGAAGTGCTCCAAGAGAATAAGTTGTTGTTTAGAGTTTGATTATTATTAAAAGCTAATAATAATCGACATGCATCTATTTTTAGATTGACGATCTATAAATAGAATTTTCCCAATATTATAAAAATAGAATTTCATCTATTTTTCCAACTTGATCAACCATCCACAAACAACATCCTGCAACTTCTGGAATATGACTGACATGTCTAAAAATAGACATAGTCTAAAAATAGACTTGCGCCAAAAATAGCCTGCAGGCCCACTTAGTGAAGGAAACTTTTTTCACTAAGCTAATCATCTTGTTGAATCTCAATACTCCCTCTCAACAAGATAAGGATTATCCTTCACCCCGATCCTGCCTCTATGGTATTTGAATTTTCTCCTGGTGAGCACCTTCGTCAGAATATCTGCATCCTGATCCTCTGTGGGAATGTACTGAAGCAACATGATCTTTCGTTGCACAAAATATCTGATATGATGATACCAGATATCAATATGTTTAGATCTATCATGAAACACAGGATTAACCGAGAGTTTAATGCAACTCTGATTATCACAATGAATCACTGTGGGATCTAAATGTGATCTGAAAAAACCAACCAGAATCTTCCTCATCCAGATAGCCTCACATGCAGTTAAACTTGCTGCCATGTATTCTGCTTCCGCTGAACTGAGTGCCACAGATCTTTGTTTCCTACTGTACCAAGAAACTTCCATAGATTCGATACTAAAAATCCCTCCTGATGTGCTCTTTCTGTTTGTTGGGCTTCCTGCCCAATTTGCATCCGTGAAGCCATGAACTTCACTTCATCCATTTGTCTATACCATAAACCATACTCAGATGTGCCCCTGAGATATCTTAGCACATGCTTTCCTGCCTTCCAAAATATCTTGGTAGGCTTAACCATTGCTTGTGAAAGCTGGTTCACCGCATAGCATATGTCTGGTCTTGTATTGACTAAATACATGATCGAGCCCACCAATTGTCGATAAACAGTGGCATCCACTACCTTTGTTGATGTAGCATCCTCTTTCTTCCAATTTCCTGGAAGAGGAGTGTCGATAGCCTTGCAGCCTTGCATGTGAAACTTCTCCAATATCTCCCGAGCATACTTGCCTTAAGACACAAACAGTTAAACTTCCTGCTACCATATTTCCAATCCAAGGGAATAATGAAGGAGGCCCAAATCCTTCATCTCAAAATCCTTTGCAAGATCAGCCTTGCATGAATGTATCAACTACTCATCACATGTTAGTATAAAATCATCAACATAAAGTACAATGATAAAAAGCTTACCCTCAACCAAAATCTGGTACAGGTTTTCATCCGCCTCACTCTTGGTGAAGCCAAGTCCAGTGAAATAGCTATCGATTCGAGTGTACCAAGCACGGGGTGCTTGTTTCAGCCCATACAACGCTCTTTTGAGGCTGCACACATGAAACTCACTGCTGAAGATCTCAAATCCTTCAGGCTGCTCAATGTACACCTCTTCCTCAATGATCCCATTAAGGAATGCAGTCTTCACATCCATCTGATGAATGTGCCAACCCATCTGTGCTAAGAGAGAAAGAATGGTCTGTATGGAAGAATACCGTGCGACAAGTGCAAAGTTTTCTTCATATTCAATCCCCTCAATATGTGAGAAGCCCCGGGAAACAAATCTTGCCTTATACTTCTTGAACCTCCCATAAATAGCTTGCTTTACCTTGTAGATCCATCTTGATCCTACAACTGATTTTCCCACCGGCCTTGGAACAATCTCCCAAGCACTATTTTTGACAATGGAGTCATACTCCTCCACCATGGCATCTACCCATGTGTGATCTTGCACTACATCTTCAAAAGAATATGGCTCTGTCACAATACACTTGCTCATAAGAGCCATGTATCCATTATATCGGTCAGGTGATTGTCTCTGTCTACACTGTGATGTAGGGACTCCTACATTCTGTGCCACATCCACCTTGAGTCTCTCAGCTTCTGTGGTACGCTTCCTGCCTTGTCTAATGTTTGGTTCTACATGAGTGGACTCTTCCACTCCATGAATCCCCTCCTGTGGCTGATCCACATTCAGAGGCTCATCTTTGGGAACAAGAAGTTCCTCTTCTACATGCAAGTGTAGATCCCTCTCAAGCGACAACTTCATGGCTTTCACCTCATTGAATTTTATATCCCGTCGCATAAAAGTCATCCATCTATTTGGAAAATACACATGATAGTTATGGGGTGTTTCTGTGTACCCCACAAATATCCCAACTTCTGCAGTTGGCTCCAACTTCTTCCTAGCATCCTTCGTCACATGAATGTAAAAAGGTGAGCCAAAAATATTCAAATGAGAAATATCAGGCTTCTTACCAGTAAAAGCTTCCTCGGGTGTACTCATGTCAAGTACTCTATGAGGACAATGGTTTTGCACATAAACCACAGTGTTTCTTGCTTGCGCCCACAAGTGCATCGGTAAGCCCTGGTCATGCAACATCTCTCGTGCAGCACCCACGATCATTCTATTCTTTCTCTCCGTGACCCCATTCTGTTGTGGGTTATGAGGCGCTATGAGTTCTCTTCGAATTCCTTATTTTCTACATAAGTCTTTGAATTCGCCCAAGATGTATTCACCACCATTATCACTCCTTATAGCTTTCACCTGCTTCCCCGAATCCTTATCCACCAATGCCTTGAACTCACAGAACTTTGAGAACGTTTCACTCTTCTTCTGCATGAAGAAGATCCAACATCTACGAGAAAATTCATCAACAAATATCACATAATACACGTGTTTCGCTGTTGAAGCAACCGAGAATGTTCCACACACGTCTATGTGAATTCTCTCTAGGATCACCGAAGCATGGTTCTCCTTCTCATGAAAAGTGGTCTTCAAAAACTTACCCATTATACATCCTTTGCACTGATCTGACTGCAAAAGAGTTCCCTTGGGAAGTCTAGTAGAAATTTTCTGCAAAATTTTCATAGCGCCATGGTGAAGATGGCCCAATCTCCTGTGCCATAATTTTCCCTTATCTCGGCTCACCATTTCTTCTGCTTTGCCCACCATTGTAGCGCAGCCATCTACCTCCAGCTTGTAGAGATTATTAATTCGAACCCCTATCTTCTTGGTTTGACCCGTTGTTTTATGTCAAAGGAAAGCTTTTCCCTCACTGAAAACAACATCATAACCCCTGTTTTCCAGCATTGTGACTGAGACCAAGTTCTTCTTCAGACTTGCAACATGCATGACATTCTTCAACAAGAATGGATTACCGGACTCCCTCTCAAAGGTAATGGTCCCAATGCCTGTTGCACTGTACCGACCATCATCGCCCATCTCTATATGCATCTGGAGGTCCTTCTCCTCCAAGTCACTAAACAACTCTTTTTCTCCCGTCATATTGAAAGACACACCATTGTCAAGATACCACACTGATCCTGTGCAGCTTGAAACCAAGCATGCGATCAAGGAAAAATCCAGCTCAAATTGCGAGGCTACGGCATCTCCAGCTGTAGATCTAGTAGCCTGCTTATTCTTCTTCTTCTGTGGACAGTTAGTGGCGAAATATCCATGCTCGTGATAGTGAAAACACTTCACTTTGGAGAAATCCTGCTTCTTGCCTTTCGCACCGGATTTAGAAGGAATTTTCTTCCCCTTCCGTTTCCTTACTTTGGCACCCAAAGAGAAATTATCTTCATTTTAATTATTCAATGAAGATCCATCCCTGGTACCCCGCCTTATCTCCTCCTGCACAAGATCCAACCAAAGTCGCTCCCATCCTAGCAGTTTCTCCCGTCCATTGACAGAGTCTTCGTAGTTATGCCAACTCTTTGGAAGCCCAAGGAGAGCCAAGATCACCAAGTCTTCTTCATAAATATTAACCCCCACACTTCCCATCTCATCCTTGCAGTGGACAAACTTCGTGGGGTATTTTGGAATATTGTCGCCTTTCTCCATTTTTATTTTTCTAAGCTTGTCTTTAAGCGCCAACTTCCTTTGGTCACTTCTGCTTTGGAAAAAATATGTCAAAGCCTTCGACATTAAGAATGGAGTGGATTTCCCATGAAGGCTAGAAAAAATATGGTCCTTCACACCTTCCAACAGAATCCTCCTCGTCTTTTCAATCTTCTTTTTCCATGCATCAAGTAATGCAGCATCGCTAGATCCTGGCTTAGGAACATCGCTATCGATGAACTCCTTCAGCCCATTATCCCCCAACACTACCTCCATCCTATCCTTCCAGGATATGTAATTTGAGCTCTTATGAAGGGCATACTCCAATATCAACCCATTGAAAGACATTTCAATGTATACTCGATTTCTGCACCAAGAATCTTCTGTAGCAAATTCGAATTGTCCACCAGCACAAACTCACTTCACAATTGCAATCTTCAATCAACAATTCTCTGATACCATGTAGAAATTATATGCACTAAGCATGCATATGTCCTAGATCCACCTGATCTCACACTATTTAACTTTATGCAAGATACTGAATCTATTCCACTTGTTAATCTTTTGCGAAAAAATTAATTGCACACACATGTGAAGCATAAACAAAAATAATCAATCGCACATAACACAGTTTTTAACCGGGAAAGCCTGAAGCTGAAAACCCCAACTATATATTATGTAACATGGAGATCATATGACAATCTCATACAAACATACAAAGCTTATCACAAGCTCTCAGTACAGTACAATCGTCATACACTATACAGGCCTAATCTTGCAAATCCATGCACCGATCTTTGCCACCTGCTAGCCTGCCTCCACTGCGCAATCTCTGCTGAAGAATAGCTCTGAATGAATTTGAATTACTCTTGGATTGAATGAGAAATCCTCATTGACATCTCCACTGTGTGTTGGATTCAATCAATGCATCTCTAATAGTCACAACAGATAGTCTATCTTGCCCTTTCACCTATCTCTCCACTGGTCTCCACTGAAACTGCCATGCACTGTAGTTAACTGATGTATTGTTCAATTGATTAATGAGTTATTATTTTTGAATTAATTAACTAATTAATTCACTCCACTCTCACTAGTGTATCAATAAGTTAGACTAGATACAACTAGCTCAACTAAGTCTAACTGAGTTAAACTAAATACAACTCCATAACTACTTCTTCCAACTGTGTCATAACTCTGCCACTTGAGTTCTAACTGAGTCCTCCATGCAATAGCTCCAGTAAACCCTTAGGAATAGTGTAATTCCTTATATCAGCTATTGTGCCACATCTGTGCACTAAACTGAAGTGCTCCAAGAGAATAAGGTGTTGTTTAGAGTATGATTATTATTAAGAGCTAATAATAATCGACATGCATCCATTTTTAGATTGACGATCTATAAATAGACTTCGCCCAATATTCTAAAAATATAATTTCATATATTTTTCCAAATTGATCAACCATCCACAAATAGCATCCCCAAACTTCTAGAATATGATCGACATGTCTAAAAATAGACACAGTCTAAAAATAGACTTGCACCAAAAATAGCCTATGGGCCCACTTAGTGAAGGCAACTCTTTTCACTAAGCTCATCATTTTGTTGAATGTCAACAAAGGTTAATGTTAAGGTTAAGGTTAATATTAAGGTTAACACTGAAGTTAGGGTTATGTTAAGGTTAAGGTCAAGGTTAAGGTTAAGGTTAGGTTATGTCAAGGTTAAGGTCAAGGTTAAGGTTAGGTCAGGTTAAGGTTAAGGTTAAGGTTAAGGTAAGGATATGGTTAGGGTTAGGTTATGGTTAAGGTTAAGGTTTAACTTAAGGTTAGATTAAGATTTAGGTTAAGGTTAAGGTTAAGGTATGGTTAATGATATGGTTAAGGTTATGGTTAAGGTTAAGGTTAAGGTTAAGGTTAAGGTTAGGTTAAGTTTATGTTATGGTTAGCTTAGGTTAGGTTAGGTCAGGGTTAAGGTTAGGTTAGGCTAGGGTAAGGTTAAGGTCAAGGTTAAGTTCAGGTTAGATCAGGGTTAAGGTAAGGTTAATGTTAAGGTTAAGGCTAATGGTTTAGTTATGGTCAATTTTAAGGTTAAGTTTATGGTTAAGGGTAAGGTTAATGTTAGGTTAAGGTTAAGGTTAAGGGAAATGTTACTCTTAGGTTATGGTTAAGGTTAAGGGTAAGGTTAATTTTAGGTTAAGGTTAAGGGTAAGGGTAAGGTTACGGTTAAAGTGAAGTTTAAGGTTAAGGTTAGGGCAAGGTTAAGGTTAAGGTTAGGGTTAAGGATAAGGTTAAGGTTAAAGTCAATGTTAATGTTAATGTTACGGTAAGGCTAAGGTTAATGTTAGGGTAAAGTTAAGGTTAGGTTAAGGTTGAGGTAATTTTAACGTTAAGTTAAGGTTGAGGTAAGGATGAGGTTAAGGGTAAGGTAAATTTCAACGTTAAGGTCAAGGTTAGGTTAAGGTTAAGGTTAAGGTTATGGTTGTGTTAAGGTGAAGGTTACGGTTAGGTTATGGTTAAGGTTAAGGGTAAGGTTAAGGTTAAGGTCAAGGTTAAGGTTGGGTTAAGGTTATGTTAAGGTTAAGGTGAAGATTAGGTTAGGTTAGGGTTAAGGTTAAGGTTAGGATAAAGTTAAGGTTAATGTTAGGTTAGGTTAAGGTAAGGATAAGGTTAAGGTTAGGTTAGGTTAAATTAATTTTAAAGTTAGGTTAGGTTAAGGTAAGGTTAAGGTTAAGGTTAATTTTAAGGTTAGGTTAAGGTTAAGGTTATGGTCAGGTTAAGGTTAAGGTTAAGATTAATGTTAAGGTAAATGTTAAGGATAAGGTTAAGGTTAGGTAAGGTTGTGTTAAGGTTTTTAACACTGAGGTTACAGTTAGGTTATGGTTAAGGTTAAGGTTAAGGTTAATGTTAAGGTTAAGGTTAAGGTTAATGTTAAGGTTAAGGTTAAGGTAAGGTTATAGTTAGGGTTAGGTTATGGTTAAGGCTAAGGTTTAACTTAAGTTTAGGTTAAGGTTTAGGTTTAGGTTAAGGTTAAGGTATGGTTAAGGATAAGGTTAAGGTAAGGTTAAGGTTATGGTTAAGGTTAAGGTTAAGGTTAGGTTAATTTTATTTTATGGTTAGCTTAGGTTAGGTTAGGTCAGGGTTAAGGTTAGGTTAGGTTAGGGTAAGGTTAAGGTCAAGGTTAAGGTTAGGTTAGATCAGGGTTAAGGTAAGGTTAATGTTAAGGTTAAGGCTAATGGTTTATTTATGGTTAATTTAACGTTAAGGTTAAGGTTAAGGATAAGGTTAATGTTAGGTTAAGGTTAAGGTTAAATGAAAGGTTAATCTTAGTTTATGGTTAATGTTAATGGTAAGGTTAATTTTAGGTTAAGGTTAAGCGTAAGGGTAAGGTTACGATTAAAGTAGAGTTTAAGGTTATGGTTAGGGCAAGGTTAAGGTTAAGGTTAGGGTTAAGGATAAGGTTAAGGTTAGGTTAAGGTTAAGGTTAAGGTTAAGGTTACAGTAAGGTTAAGGTCAATGTTAAGGTAAGGTTAAGGTTACGTTAAAGTTGAGGTAATGTTAAGGTTAGGTTAAGGTTGAGGTAAGCTTGAGGTTAAGGTTAAGGTAAATTTCAAGGTTAAGGTCAAGGTTAGGTTAAGGTTAAGGTTATGGTTGTGTTAAGGTGAAGGTTAGGGTTAGGTTATGGTTAAGGTTAAGGTTAAGGGTATGGTTAAGGTTAAGGTCAAGGTTAGGGTTCGGTTAAGGTTAGGTTAAGGTTAAGGTGAAGGTTAGGTTAGGTTAGGGTTAGGGTTAAGGTTAAAATTAGGTTAGGTTAAGGTAAGGTTAAGGTTAAGGTTAGGTTACATTAAATCAAGTTTAAGGTTAGGTTAGGTTAAGGTTAGGTTAAGGTTAAGGTTAAGGTTAAGGTTAAAATTAAGGTTAGGTTTTAGGTTAGGTTAAGGTTAAGGTTATGGTCAAGTTAAGGTTGAGGTTAAGATTAATGTTAAGGTGAATTTTAAGGTTAAGGTTAAGGTTAGGTAAGGTTGTGTTAAGGTTTTTAACACTGAGGTTACGGTTAGGTCATGGTTAAGGTAAAGGTTAATGTTTAACTGAAGGTCAGATTAAGGTTAGGTTAAGGTTAAGGTTTTGGTTAAGGTTAAGGTTAAGCTTATCACTAAGGTTAGGGTTAGGTTATTGTTAAGGTTAAGGATTAACTTAAGGTCATGTTAAGGATTAATCTATGATTAACCTTAACCTAACTTTACCCACACTTTGACCTTAACCATACCTTAACCATAACCTTAACTTTACCCTTAACATTAAACTTATCCTTACCCTAACCTTAACATTAACCTTACCCTTACCCTTAACCTAACCTTAACCCTTAAAATTAACCTTAACCTAAGCTTAACCTTATCCTTAACCTTAACCTTAACCTCAGTGTTAATATTACCCTAAACCTTAACATTAACCTCAAGCTTAACCTTAACTAAACCCTTAACCTTAACCCTAACCTAACCTTAACCTTGACCTTAACCTTAACCTTAATTTTAATGTTAACCTAACCTTAACCTTACCATTAGCCTTACCTTGACCTTAACCTTAACCTTAACATTAACCTTACCCTTAACGTTAACATTAAGCTTACCATGACCTTAACCTTAACCTTTACCCTAACCTAACGTTACCCTTACCTAACCTTAACCTTAACCTTACCCTTAACCTTAACCATAACCTAACCCTAATAAGCGGGTAAGGTTAACCTTACCTTAACATTATATTTATCATGACCTTATCATTAACCTTAACCTAATTTTAAACTTAACTAAACCCTTAGCCTTAACATTAATCTTACCCTTCTCTAACCTTAACCTTGACCTTAACCTAACCCTTAACATTAACTTTAACCCTAACCTATCCTTAACCTTTACCTTTACCTTAACCTTAACCTTAACCTTTACCTTTACCTTAACATTAACCTTAACATTACCTTAACCTAACTAAACCTAACCCTAACGTCAGTGTTAACCTTAACTTTAACCTTAACCTTAACCTTAACCCTAACCTAACCTTGACCTTGACCTTAACCTTACCCTTAACCTTAACAAAACCTTAACCTTACCTTCAAATTAACCTATCCTAACCTTAATCTCAATGTTAACCTTAACCTTAATCTTAACCTTAACCTTAACCTTAGCCCTAACCTTAACCTTAACCTTAACCTTAACCTTAGCTAAACCCTTAACCTTAACCTTAACCTTAACATTAAACTTAACTGTAACCTAACATAAACCTAACTTAACCTTAACCTTAATGTTAACCTTGACCTTGACCTTAACCTTAACCTTAACCTTACCCTTATTCATAACCTAACCCTAACCTCAGTGTTACCCTTAACCTTAAGATTCACCTAACCTTAAAATTAACCATGACCTAACCCTAACTTCATTGTTAACCTTAAACTTAATCTTAACATTAACCTTAACCTTAACCTTAAACTTAAGCTTAACATTAATCGTACCCTTAACCTTAACATTAACCTTAACCTTTAATCTTAACCCTAACTTTAACATTACCTTAACTTGACCTTAGCATTACCCTCAACCTTACCCTTAAAATTGACCTAACCTTAACCTTTACCTTAACCTTAACCTTACCTAAACCTTAACCTAACCTTAACCTTACCTTAACCTGACCTTGAGCTTAACATTACCCTGACCTTAACCTGACCTTAACCTTAACCTTAACCTAACCTTACCTAACCTAAACTTAACCTTAACCTTAAGGTAACCATAATCCTTAACCTTAACCTTAACCTTATCTTAAACGTAACCTTGTTGTGTAACCAGCTCCAAAAATATAAGAAAAGAGATATCAACACCTTAGAAATAAGCCACTTCGAGGGGGAAACCTCCAATACATTACATAAATGGAAAATTCTTGGATGATACAATTTACAAAACCTCCTTTCTATATATAGGAGTCCATGGGGCCATAATGTAATCCTAGTGGGCCACAATGTAATCCTAGCCGACCCAACAATAATAATTTAAGGGCACAATAATAACAAAATGGGGGTTACAAGGGTACAATAATAACAATAAGGGGGTTACACTAACAACAATAAGGGACTATACTAGTAATATAGGGACCTAACATTCCCCTCTCCTTCAAAAAAATTTTGTCCTCAACGCTTGAGTAGCTCTGGGTGCTTCTGTATAAAATTCTCATCCTCCCATGTAGAATCTTCAGTGGGTAAGTTCTTCCACTTGATGAGATACTCTGAAATTGATCGATTCCGTAGTTGTTGAGTTCTTGTTTCCGTAGCCACTTCAGGTTCCAATATAATTTTTCCTTCCTCATCAAGTTCTGGCAATATTGTTTGAACTGGAAGATTTTCACCTATAACATTTTTGAAGCACGAAACATGGAAAACTGGATGTATTCGCGAAGAAGCAGGAAGCTCCAATTTGTTGCCATGGTACCAATATTTTGCAACACCTTGTAAGGACCATAGTAATTTGGCAATAATTTATTATCCTTCTTAGCTTGCTTGAGGGACATTTGTTTGTATGGTTGTAGCCATAAAAAAACCCAATCTCCTACATCAAAACTTCTCTCGCTGCGATGTTGATCTGCCTGTTGTTTCATTCGATTTTGTGCCAAATTCAGGTTATCCTTTAAGAGTTGGAGAACTTCTTGCTGATGCTCGATGTGATATTCCACTACTTGAACCTTCGAATTTTCCCTTAAAGATGATGTGATGTGTTATCACTTATGCCTTCCTTGAAGTTGTAAGAAAAGGAAAGAAACCCGAGGTAACCACTAACCAACCTTCAGATACAGAATCTAGCCAATCTGTATCCAGAGAGGGCTCTCTCTTTAAAATTTAGCTTTGTTCCCATAAAATATTAGGCTAGTTATAAGTTCAGGGGTTTGGTTTGAATTTGAATGTTGGAATTCAACAACTCAGGGCACGATTGAGTATTTTCAGGCCACTGGGCTATGGAGTCGAAAGGATGGCTTTACTGGATTAATATTCTACACACAAGATGGCTTTGTAGGGCAAGATAGCCAAACAAAGAAAAATTTTAGAAATTAAAGTGAATGGAATGGATTTTGAAGGGATGAAAGGCAATTAAGAATATTTCAACATGTTCAAAGAAAGAAAGTGAATTATTACAGATAAAGAGCAATTAAGAATTCGTTTCTTATAACCAGTTTAGAAGAAAACATTTAGAATAATCACAATTGAAATCAGAGTACACTTAAGTAAATTATGATTTATTCTTTTATGTCAAATATTCAGAAATGGAACACATTTATATTATAAACAGATATAAAACTTAAAACATAGGATACAAAGCCTTATTGAACTGTAGTCTGACACATGAATCCTGCAAAAAGTCTTGAGCTTCAAATCATCATCCAACAAGCCACAAAGAAGTTTCTCCAACACACTTTTATTCCAAAAAGTCAATATTATAGAAAAGTAGAAGAATCCACCCTCACTAACTCGATTGAGGGCTTATTTATACAAAATATTATTTAAAATATCTCATAACAAAAGAGATATAATCTAGGGTGACTAATGAATAAGTTACAAAAAAATAGAGACAGATGGTCTTGTAAATAGGATAAATCAGCTGATGTTGTGTGTTGTCTTCCTCCTTTTTAGAATGTGCTGGAGGTAGTTCCTTTGTTTTAGCTCGTTGCTGTCTTCTTGAGTAATTCTTTTCTGACTGCCTTGCTTGTCTGATACTCTTGTATTCTTACTGATACACTTTAACTGTTGAACTGATACTCTTTGACCTTTATTCACCTATTTATCCTTTATCAAGATATACCTCAGTAAAATAGGCCAAAATTTTTACCCAAGGATAAATTTTATAAAAGTTCCATCATCTCATTCCACCATTGAACTTCTGGCACTCTGGTTCTTTGCAATTTTCTCAATGTTTCATCAGCTTCGGTGTATTTGAAAAAATTAGGCTGATATGGAAACAAATGTTTTATTTCATTTTCAAGATAAAATAAACTCTCCAATTTTTCATAAAGACTTTTCCCTGTTGGCAATGTTCCTTCTGCTGTACTGGTTGAAGAACTGGCTTGATCATCAACCTGTTTGTTTATTTTCTTAACAAAACTTTCCAAATCCATTAATCTATCTTCTTCAATAACAGGACTGGGCAAACCTTTATTTAACACAACATCAAATCTTTCTTTGAAGGTAAAAATTTCTTGTTGCATGTCTGAACACCTTCTTTCAAGATTTTGCATAAGAGTCCTTTTGGTAAAAACTCTTTTGATTTCTAAGATGGGTCCTATCCTGTCCTGAATTCCAAATTCTACAAGTTGCTGCTTATTCTGAGTATTCAAAAAATTGATAAGTCTATTGGCTTCTTCTGGCATATTCCCTAACTCTTCCCTTGCTTTCTCAATTTCTTCCAGAGCCAATCTGACTAAATCCTGCTGTTCATATATTATTTGAATAGAAGACCAAACGTTCTTTATTGATTGAATAATGTTATACCAAAGAATTTCTTTTAATTCACTTAAAGGTCTTTCCATTGTAAGATCCTTTTCCAATGCTTTAACTGATTTTTCTAGTTTTTTTATTTCTCTTGTCTTCTCAGCAACACTCATTTTTTATTGATCATATTTATTTTCCAGAGTAGAAAGTTGAAACTTTAAGCTTTGGAGTTCTGTCACTTGCAGTTTTAATTCATTCATTGCTTTGATTAATTCATCAGAACCCTTATCAGAAGTATTCACCTGTGTTAGCTCTGCTTGTTGGCCTGTGATTGATGTACCTGTTCCTGTGGCTGCCTATGTTGTAGTTGCTGGAATAATGGGCTCTTTATCTTTTAATGCTTGCTCAAGTTCTTTTTCTGTTTCAGCAAGTCGTTCATTCATTTTTAAAAGTAATTCCATCACCTCTTCTTCTGAATTTTTCTTCATTACTTCTTCAGTCTGAGGGTGCCTTGAAGCTGGTAGTTTCAATTGTTTCCTTAATGCAACAATATCATCATCTTTCTTTTTAATCAATGCTTCAATACCCTTGACATCCTTTGGATTGTGACCTAATCCAATTATTATCTCTTCCAATGTTTTTATCCTGTTGTCTTTGGCTTGAGATGAGGCTCTTTCCACATGTAGTTGTGCATTTGTGTTTTCTAAAGAATCTTGCAGTTTATGAGCTGCCATTGCTTTGTCAGTAAGGGTGGAATAGATCATTTCTCCAGTCTGTTTGTGTAATTCAATTTGATCTAATGGATGAATATCTTTTGCTAGGACCTCAAAATTGGTCCTGACGTAATCAGCTGCTGTCTGTGGTTTTGGCACTTTAGATTTGAAATGGCTCATTAACATTTTCCCTTGTTGAATGTCAAAAGCTGACATCAATATCTCTTGATTTTGTGGAGCCATTTTAAGATACTGATTATACACCTGGACCCTTAGTGGATCATTCCTTGCTTTTATACTAATAAATGTCTTTTTTATGTCTCCTGCATCTTTCATTGGAGGTTTAAAAGAAGATATTTCTATACTTAGCTGCCTGTGTATTGTCTTTCCTTGAAGACCAGAGCATGTACCACTAAATGAACTTCTTTTCTGACTATCTTCTCTTTCTGGAATATCAATGATTTCTTCAAATGATTCAACTTCTGGAAGTGGATTCAGTTTCTACCTTGTAGCCTGAGGCTGTTTTCAAGATTCCTTTGGAGGAGTAGGACTTTCAGCCTCTCTTTTCTTGCCCTTTTCAATATTCAGTGGAGTTTGCAAGTTTGGCATTTCTACTGGATTGGTTTGAGGAGGAACCTGTACTTGTCCTTGAGCCTTAGATGTTTGAGGTTTTTCAGTCATTTTGAATGTTTCAATCACTTGTATTTTAGGCTCTTTCTCTTTTCCTTTGGATTCAACTACAATTGATGGAATTTTTTCCTGTAATTTCTGTTGAAAATTCACTGCTGAAGAAGGACCAATGTCTGGTACCTGCACTTGCCCAAAAAATTCTAGGTCAAGCATTTTTCCAAGATCTTTCATTACATTGTCCATATTTACTTCTTCACTATCCTGTTCAATTAATGTTCCCTCCACCCATTCATCTTTATTAGCATACTGTTCAATTTCTGGAATCCTATGATGGATGTAAGGTGCTAATTTATTTTTCATTATTTTGTCACAAATGAAGTTGAATGGGTCATAAGGGGCCCAGTAGAAAATATTTTGCAATCTGAAATGGTCTTCTAGTATTCTTTCAGCTTCTTGTCCAACATCCCTAGAACTGAATATAAATGGACCTAATTGACCTTTGATTCGGAGTTGGGCTTTCTTCTTTGCATTACAAAAATGAATAATATCAGAGTTATTCATTTGCTTGAAGTACTCTAAAGCAAAGAATCTCATAGACACATACATTGGAAATTTAAATGGACATAATTCACATCCATATATTCTGACTTATGTATAATTTTGGTACAAGTACCAATCACCAATTTTGTAGTGCTTTGAAAGTTGCAGAATTTTCTTAATTTCATTGCTGAGTCTTGGAGGAGGAACTCCTATCAACAAGGTAGTTGCAGGGTGTATAAACAGATCAATGAATTCATTGTAGGAATAAGGAGAATCTCTGGAATTATGGGTAATAGCTGACCAAAATATGACAGACCTGGGATTTCCTTCGACATTAAGCTTTTGAACATGGAAAGGAAAGTTTTCAGATTGGTAATATAGCATGAGATGGTAAATGACTGAAGAATACTTGAACACTTTCTCATTCTCTAATATCATGAATTGATCATGGATTTTGTTGGCTATATAAGATGCAAAGTCATATTTGACAGCAGGAGGCTATCCAGGAGTGAAGATAGACAATAATACTAGAGTTAACTCATCAACATACTCACTAGTATTAAGGCCCATGATAAAAGAAATCATATTCAAAATGATCTGGCCTATTTCAGTAAAAAAGGCACTAGCATAGGGAGGTGGGCCCTTGGGCTGATGTTCAGGTAGCATGAAAGTCTGACAGATGCGTTTTACCTCTTCAGGGGACAACTGAGTAGATTTTTAAGAAATTCTCCAATGGACAAGGGAGTGAGGTTTTGACCCGGTTCAAAATGGAGCATATCATTGATAGACTGAGCAGTAATAGGGAAAAGGACATTCTGGTTTGGGGATAAAACTGCTCTCTGAATTGGATCATAATTAGCATGGCAATAATGGATAATTTCAGGAAAGATATGGACTGAGGGTAAAAGGTATCTCGGGAAACTAGATTCCCATAACCCAATAACGTCCAAGCCTTTCAAATAATTATCTCTACAGCGACAATGAATTCGAAGGGGGATTTCACTAAAAACTAAGTCTTTGATCTGAAAATATTTATCCACTAATGATAAGTAATCCAAATCTCTGTGGGGCACGTTCAATGGGGCAACATTTAAGGCTACAAGAACTTCCATTCTTGGTTCTTGTGTATTCAAAGATGGAAATTCGGGGGTTTTTATGAAAATTTAGCAGAATTACAGGTTTCGACGGGGAAACAGGTATAATTGCAAGTTCCGGAATATAATTTACAGTTTTAGGACCAAGGAATGAACTAGCAATCAATTTTACTCTATTTCAGTGGAAAAACAAGGAAAGCCGAGTTTATTTCAGAGTTCAGTGTGAATTTAGGATAAAGACATGTTTTCTTGAAGATAACAGGGACTGGTTAAGGTGGACAGTCTTCTTGAATGCTCGACAGAAATTCTCTTTGATAGGATAGAGGTTGGAAGACTTCACAAATTTGAATTTCGAATTTTTCAGCAGGGAGAGTGTATTTGTTTTCTGCGTGCAGAATAGTGAAAATGACGCGAATTTTTGTTTTATTGGCAAAGTCAAATGGGGGTGAATTTTTTATTATTATATGGGATGACGTCAGTGCGTACAGGAGGTGAGTCACAGGGGAAACAGTGGTAAGCGTTTTTATTCCACACCGCTTTTGAGGGGAAGCAGTTTTGGGCGGATAGGCAGCAAAGCGATACATTAATCGACACATAGCCAAACACTGTCTGGAATACCGCTGACATTTCGCAAGTTATATTTTGGAAGAAGGATGGGTAGCAGAATTGATGTGAGCCGTCGATCATGGGTGGGTTGATCTAACGGTGGATAGAACTGGGAGATGGCGGAGTGTTAATGTGTGGGGTTTCAATGTAATTAACGTTAATTAATTATTTCGGGCGGGATTTGATTGGCTAGAGGTTTGGCTATTTAATTAATCATGTGGATTAATTAAATCCCTTGTACAATGGACTGTCGGGGGTAATGCGCGCAGGATGGGTTAATTTTTTTTTTTTTTTTTTAAACATATAAATTATACGTTTAAAAGATTTTCCATATATTTTTATTTATACAATAAATAAATCGATGTGATTCATTTACCGTAGGGGGGCAGGAATAATATTAAGGTTATATTTTTAGCCAAAGGGCATTGTAATGTGGGATTTTTATTTAATCACATGGGTTAAATACTTTGGCTAAAAACTTATAGTAAGAGGGTTTTGGGGATATTATTATAAAAGGGAGTTATAGATAATAGGATAAGGTATTTTCAATATGGATTTGATAAATAAATTAGAGTTAATATGACAAAGGACAAGGTAAACTCAAAATACTTAAATATAACCAAGAAAGTGAGAATTCAAAATTAAATATCATTATTATACTTTCATCACTTAGACTTAGAATAAAAAGAAATTTTGAGGGTTTTTCGTGAAAAATTGAAGGATTTTCCTAAGTAAAATGGGATTTTACTTAGGAAAATATTTTGAGAGGTGAATGAGATTTTGAGAGGTGAATGAATGTGATAATGGATAACTTCAAGTACTTAGGTATTTTTAATTATTGGGCTGAGGGTCTGGTCCCTCCAAAAGTCAAGGAAATGCCTTGAGCCCCTTTAATCTTCAAATTCCTTAGCACTTAGGGGAAATTAGTAAATTCTTAGGGACAAAGTGAGATGGGAAGTTAATGATTTTGACCTTGCTTTGCTCTGAAATTCTGCCAATGTAGTGTTCTGCCTTTGCACTCGGTGATGAAAGTAAAAGATTACAAACATTTAGAACCATCATTCATCACATGTAATTCAGCAACAACATCTACCTACCCTACTTACTTACTCTACCATTTTCTCTTCTTTATTAGGGTGCACTTAGACTGGCAAACCCTTAACAATCTTCTTTTTCTTTTACATGGTAAATCTATCTATTTCTACACTTATTACATCCAAGGGCTCAGATTAAACTGTTGAGCACCTTTTATTAACTCTACCTATCTACTTATCTGCCAAGATTAAACTGTTTGGTCAGATATTTATTCTCTATTCTACAACATGAAATTGAAAAATGAATGAGTCAAGTTTAAATAGTTTGACTCTTCATAAATTGTGGCAAAAGTTTGACAAACTGCACACAATTTTGTTTATTACAAAAAATGAAATAGTAGTGGCATTTGGACTTGCACACTTTCTTGGTCTATTTTTGTTTGGGGTTCATTTCTTTCACTTTTTTGACCATTTTATTTTTTCACCCTTTGATTTTTCTTTTAGGGTATACCCTCTTTACATTTTTTAAATTTTTTGATTTTTTGATTTTTTTAAGAATATGGAACACCTTTGCACAAGAAAAAGGTTTGAACATATTGCATAGTTCAATAAGACAATCATGAAAAATGACACCTATTGGTATAGGAGTCTAACATGATGGACGGTGGATGATATCCATAAAGTGCCATAAATGGGGTCATTTTTGCTGCAGTATGGAAGGAAGTGTTATACCACCATTCAGTGAGAGGTAACCACTTGACCCATTGTGTTTGTTTATCGGATACAAAACAACAAAGATATCCTTCCAAACATTTATTTACTATCTCCGTTTGACCATAAAATTGAGGATGATAAGAGGAGCTATGAGCTAATTGAGTACCCAACAAGAAAATAACTCCGTCCAAAAATTTCCAGTGAAAATAGGATCTTTTTCACTCACAATGACCCTTAGGATTCCATGTAGCTTTTGAAATCTGTGCATAAATGTAGTAGCAACTCTAATTGCTTTAAATGGATGAGATAATGCACAAAAGTGTGCATACTTGGTAAGTCTATCAACTACCACCATGATGACACTTTTTCTTTAGACTTAGGTAAACCTGTGATAAAATTCATTGAAATCTCCCCCCAACGTTGACTTGGAATAGATAAAGGTTGTAGAAGACCCGGGATATTAATTGTCTCAACTTCATTTTGCTGGAAAACGAAACATTTCGCCACAAAATTTTGAATATCAGATTTAAGTCCATACCCAAAAAATTCTTTCTTCACCCTATGGTAAGTTTTTAAAAATCTTGAGTGTCCTCCTAAAGGAGAATTGTGCAATTCCAAAAGAATCTTTTGTTTTAGTTGGAAATTCTTTCAAATATATAAGCGATCTTTGTACCATAAGGAATCATTTTCCAACTAAATGTATCATATGTACTAGGATCTTGCTGCAACTTTTGAATGAGTGTCCAAACTTCTTCATCCTTCTTCCATTCATCCCTTGCTTCGGTTATCCAGTCCAGTTGGATAATAGAAATGGAACAAAGCAATGCTTCCACCTCTTCATTCTTTATTGAGAGTGTATCTGCAGCAACATTTAGCTTCCCTTTTCTTGTAGATTATTTCAAAGTCATAACCCAACATATTTGTGACCCATTTTTGCTGCTCTTCTCAAGATATTCTTTGTTCCAAAAAGTGTTTAAGACTATCATGATCACTTTTTACCTTGAAGTGTCTTCCCATTAGGTAAGGTCACCATTTCTTTAGTGCATGTAGTATTGCTAACATTTCCTTCTCATAAATAGGTTTATGTAAATACTTTCCTTTGATTGGACGACTTTCAAAAGAAATGGGTCTTCCTTCCTGCATTAAAACCACACTAATTCCATTTCCTAAGGTATCACATTCCACAATAAAGTTTTTTGTGAAGTCCAGCGTAGCTAAGACTAGTGTTAGGCACATTGAATCTTTAAGATGTTCAAAGGCCTTAGTTGCTTCAGGAGTCCATGAAAATGCATCTTTCTTCAATAATGTTGTTAGAGGTGCTGCTATTCTCCTGTAATGCTTAAAAAACTTGCAATAATACCCTGTTAACCCGAGAAATCCTCACAACTACTTTATGGTTGTGGGGAATTTCCATTCTTTAATGGCTTTAATTTTGTTAGGGTCTACCTTAACACCCTTGTGAGATACAATATGACCCAGATATTCTACCTCTTGTACTCAAAATAAACATTTGGATGTTTTTGCATATAATTGTTTCTCCTGTAATAGTTTGAGCACCCTGTCAACATGTTGAACATGATCCTTCCAAGACCTTCTGTAGATTAGTATATCATCAAAAAATACTAGCACAAATTTTCTAAGGAAGGGTTTGAAAATGGAATTCATCAACCCTTGAAATGTAGAAGGTGCATCAAGTTAGGCCAAAAGCCATGACCAAAAATTCATAATGACCCTCATGAGTTCGACATGTTGTTTTGGAATATCTTCAGTCTTCATTCTAATTTGATGATATCCTAAACGAAGATCCAACTTGGTAAAATAAATTGCACTATGTAATTCATCCAATAATTCATCAATCACAGAATGGGAAATTTATCTTTAATAGTGAACTTATTGAGCTCCCTATAATTTGGACACATGTGCCATGATCCATCCTGCTTGTGCACCAATACTACTAGAGCAGAGAAAGAACTTTTACTAGGTTGAATTATACCAGCCTCTAACATTTCTGCAATCATACGTTCAATTTCGCTCTTTTGGACAGAAGGATATCTATAAGGCTTGATGTTTGGAGGAACACTTCATGGAATCAAATGAATAGCATGATCATGATCACGAATAGGTGGGAGTCCTTTGGAAGTTTCAAACACCTTGGAATGATTGTTGAATACTTTTGGGAGATTTGCAGAAATAGATGATTTTGATGTTGGAACTTCTAGTGAGCATAATTGTGCAATTACACCTCATTGTTATTTCTTAGGAAGCTTTGTCATGACATTAGAGCTTATTATATTTCCCAGCTTCCCTGCGATACCCCATAATTTGATTTCCTTTCCTTCTGAAAAAAATTTCAAGAAAAGTTCTTGAAAATTAAAAGCTACCGTCCTCAAAGATTAAATAATTGTACTCCTAATACAACATCAACACCTCCCATAGAATGGGAAAGCATTGGACTAGTCAATACATATTCCCCCATGGTTAGCTTGATATTATGGCATTTTCCAAAGAAATTTATAGTTCCTCTATTTTCAACCATCACTTGAAATTCTCGTGCCGGGTATAGAAACAATTTAATTCTCTACACAAGCAATGAAAAAAATTATGGGTACTACCCGAATCAATCAACACTATTAAATTTTTCTTCTTGATATGTCCTTCTATTTTGAGAGGTTGAGGAGTGGTAATTCCTGCCAATGCATTACACGATATGGTCAGACTCATTTCTTCCTCTTCTAGGGTTGGTTCCTGGTGTATATCCTCTTCTTGTTCAATTTCTTCTTCCTCTTCACAATCTATGCAAAATAATTTCTTCTCAAGACACTTAAGACCTTTTAATTTCTATCACAATTGTTTGCTTTTTTCTTCCAATTGTTGTGGTGTCAACCCTGTAGGTTGTGGAAATCTAGGAGTAGCAACACTTCCCTCTTTATAGAAGTGAGTGGTAGGCTTCCTTGTCACCATAATTTTACATTCAATTTTTCTTGCCAACCTGAATGCCTTCTCCAATGAATTAGGTTCCAAAACACAAACTTCATGTTGGATGTTATCCTTTGAAGTACCTATGACGAGATCAATTCTGTGTTCCTCTAGAACACGCTCGCGGTTATATTCAATTCTTGAAGTCCTCAATGTGCCGCCCCCACTAAACCCTTTTGTTTGAGATTTATCAATTGGCTAAAGAAGGTGTTGCTCTTTGTATCCTCATAATGCTATCATTTCCTCCGTAAAATTGACCAAGTGACAATTTTTTTTACGAGAGAAAATTCATCGATACCATAAAAATGTATTTTTTTCTAAATATGAAGTTGCAATGTGTACCTTTTATGTGTTTTGCACATTATTGAGATCAAAATATTTCTCCATCTATAGTATGCATGTTACAAGATCCTTGCCATCAAACTTCCTCATATCGATATTTGGAATATGGTGGGTCTTGAATCCAACATTAGAGTTTATGAAATAATGATTAACATTTATTTTTTTCTCATCATGAGTTTCCACTACTATATTTTCACCATTAGGAATCATTTATTGTATCAACTTTGTCAAACCCTCCATGTTTTCTTTTAGATCATTCTTCATCTATTCCATTTTTTCTTCCATGTCATCCATCTTAGCTTCCACAGCTTGCACACCATCCATCTTAGCTTCCACGCATTTCTTCAAACCATCCATCTTCACTTCCACACCTTTCTTCAAAACTTCCATTTCATTTTTTGCTGCTCTTTGCGAGAGTGAAATTTGTTGCACTTGTTCTTGTAATTTTGATAGATCATGTTGCAATTCTTGATCTTCATGAGTCATGGTAGAGCCTTCTGAAGGCTTGATGGGTGTTGAATTCTTTTTAGGGGCCATTTTAGAATCCAATATTGATATCTATTCTACAATATGCCCTTGGAATCAATTCAAATTTATTCTTCAAACAAGACTTACGCAATTCAGAAAAAAAAATACACACCTTTTTCTTGCTTTTGAGGAGCTCGGTATTGAGATTGGATTATATCTGTGATTGCAACACTTCAATATTTGAATTTTGGTACCTATGTAGCCCTCTTAATTCTATTTTGAATGTCACAGGTCTGACCTGATTTGGATTATCCAAGACAAATTTGTGTCCAATCTCCCACATTGACCTAATCATGGACTGGTTCAGTAGAGCGAACTTGTACGACTTGCCACGTGTCATTGTTTTGTCCTTCAGCTCTGAAATTGATAGCCATGAAACTAAAATATTTTTAATTGTGACCACTTTTTACTTCGCACTCCAATCCACAAAATAGAGAGATTTATGAATATTTTCCCACAATCACCTCATTGAGATGAAATTGAGCCCGAAAAGCACTACATTCCACGATCATATCTCCGAAAATATTGTGAACCAAGATCTGAAATTTTTTGAAACATTTCCTCGGGATTTTTAGGATTTTGCTTCACACCCTAAAAATTTCATATTCTGAACTTTCGTAGAAAAAAAGTTATAGCGCAAATTTCACGATGACCTGTTTAGATTAAATTGAGGAGCCTGCAAAAAGACATAACTTCCACAGATCATATCTCCGAAAATGTAGCGAACCAAGCTCTGAAATTTTTTTACGATGTTCCTCAGGATTTCGGCTTCTCACCCTAAAAATTTCAGCTTCTAAAGATTCGTAGAAAAAAAGTTATAGTGAAAATTCCACGATGACCTATTTGGAGCAGCCAAACCCTAGAATCCAAAGCTCTGATACCAAATGTTGTGAAACCAGCTCCAAAAATAGAAGGAAAGAGATATCAACACCTTATAAATAAGCCACTTTGAGGGGGCAACCTCCAATACATTACATAAATGAACAATTCTTGATGATACAATTTACAAAACCTCCTTTCTATATATAGGAGTCCATGGGGCCATAATGTAATCCTAGTGGGCCACAATATAATCCTAGCCGACCTAACAATAATAATTTAAGGGCACAATAATAACAAAATGGGGATTACAAGGGTAAAATAATAACAATAAGGGGGTTACACTAACAACAATAAGGGACTATACTAGTAATATAGGGAACTAACAAACCTTGACCTTAACCTTAACCTTACCCCCTTAATCTTAGGTTAAGGTTAGGTTAAGGTTAAGGCTATGTTAAGGTTAAGGTTAAGGCTAGAATTAAGGGGGTAAGGTGAAGGTTAATGTTAAGATTAAGGGGTTAAGTTTAAGGTTAAGGTTAAGTTTAAGGTTATATTAAAGTCAAGGTAAGGTTAGAGTTAAGGTTAATATTAAGGTTAACACTAAGGCTAGGGAGAGTTTTAGTTAAATTTAACACTAAGTTTAACCTTAACCTTACACTTACCTTAACCTTAACCTTGACCTTGAAACTAACCTTACCCTTAATCTTAACCTTAACCTATCCTTAAACTTAACCTTAACCTTACCTTAACCTTGACCTTAACCTTAACCTTACCTTAACATTAACTTTAACATTAACCTTAACCTTAACCTTAACCTTATCCTTAAAATTAGCCTTAACCTTAACCTTAAACTTAACCTTAACCTTAACCTTAACCTTAACCTTAAAATTAACCCTTAACCTTATCCCTAACCTTAACCTTAACCTTAACCTTAACACAACACTAACCTAACCTAACCTTAACCTTAACCTTAACCTTAACCATAAGTTAACCTAACCTTAACCTTAACCTTAACCTTAACATAACCTTAACCTTAACCATAACCTAACCTAACCTTAACCTTAACCTTAACCTTACCCTTAACATTAACCTATCCTATCCATTAATGTTAAGGTTAAGGGAAGGTTAAGGTTAAGGTTAGGTTATGGTAAAGGTTAAGGGTAAGGGTAAGGTTAAGGTTAAGGGTTTAGTTAAGGCTAAGGTTAAGGTTAAGGTTAAGGCTAAGGTTAAGGTTAGGTTATGGTTAAGAATAAGGTAAGGTTAAGGTTAAGGTTAAGAGTTTAGTTAAGGTTAAGGTTAAGGTTAAGATTAAGGTTAAAAATGAGTTTATGGTTAAGGTTAAGGTTAACCCTAACCTATAACGAAACCTTAACCTTAACCTTTACCTTAACCTAAAATAACCCTAACTTAACCCTAACCTTAGTGTTAACCTTAACCTTCAGGTAACACTAACCTTAACTTAACCTTAATGTTAAACTTAACCTTACATTTAACCTTAACATTACCCTTTATCTTAACCTTAACTTAACATAACCTTGACCTGACCTTAAGCTAAACTTTGAACTTAACCATAACGCAACCTTAACCTAACCTTAACCTCACCTTATCCTTAACCTTAATGTTAACCTTAACACTAACCTAACCTTACATCAACCTTAATGTTACCCTTACCTTAACCTTAACCTTAACCTTAACCATAACCTTAAGTTTAAGCTTAACATTAACTTTAACCTTGACCTTGACCTTGACCTTAACCTTGACCTTGACCTTAACCTTAACCAAAACCTTAACATTAACATTAACCTAAACGTAACTTAACCTTGACCTCAATCGTAGCCTTAACCTTACCCTAACCTTACCCTAATCTTAACCATACCCCTACCCTAACCTTAACCCTAACCTAGCCTAACCTTAAGCTAAGCCTTAACATAACCTTAACCTTAACCTTAACCTTAACCTAACCTTAAATTAACCTTAAAATTATCCTTAACCTTAACATTAACCTTAACCTTAATTAAACCCTTAACCTTAACCTTAACCTTAACCTTACCTTAGCCTTACTTCACCTTACCTTAACCTTAATATTAACCTTAACCTGACCTTCACCTTAACCTAACCTAACCTTAACCTCAACGTTAACCTTAACCTCAACGTTAACCTTAACTTTAACATTATCCTTAACCCTAACCTTAACCTCAACCTTAACCTTAACTTTAACCTAACATTAACCATAACCTTAACCTTACCCTTAACCTAAACATTAACATTAACCTTAACCTTAACTTAACCTTAACATAACCTAACCTTAACCTCAGTGTTAACCTTAACCTTCAACTTAACCTTGAAATTAAGGTAACACTAAGGTTAACCTTAACTTTAACCTAAACCTAACCTTAACCTTAACCATAACCCTAACGTAAACCTTAACCTTAACATTAATCTTAAACTTAACCTTAACATTAACATTAGCCTTAACCGGAACCTAGCTAAACCACCATACCTTAACCTTAACCTTAACTGAACCTTAACCTAACCTTAACCTAAACCTAATCTTAACCTTAACCTTAAGCTTAACCTTACCCTTAACCCTAACCTAACCTTAACCGTAACCTTAACCTAAGCTTAACCTTAACCTTAACCTTAACCTAAGATTAACCTTAACCTTAACCTTACGCTTAACCTAAGCTTAACCTAACTAAACCACCCAACCTTAACCTTGACCTTAACCTTAACCTTAAAATTAACCTTAAATTTTAACCTTAACCTTAACCTTAACATTAACCTTAAAGTGACCTTAATCTTAACCTTTCCCTTAACCTTGACCTTAACCTTAACCTTAACCTTTACTCTAATGTAACCTTAACTTGACATTAACCTTAACCTTAACATTAACCTTAATCTTTAACCTTAACCTTAACCTTAACAATAACCTTAACCTGACCTTAATCTTAACTTTACCCTTAACCTTAACATTAACATTAACCTTAACCTAACCCTTAACCGTAACCCTAACGTTAACCTTAAACTTGACCTTAACCTAACATGAAGCCTAACCTAACCTTAACCTAATGTTAACCTTAACCTTACACTAACAAACCTTGACCTTAACCTTAACCTATCCTTAACACTGACATAACCTAACCTTAACCTTAATGTTAACCTTAACCTTAACATTGACCTTAACCTTAACCTTAACCTTAACCATAACCATAACCTAACCTAACATTCACCTGACCTTAACCTTGACCTTAAGTTTAACCCTTACTTTAACCTTAACATTAACCTTAACCTTAAGCTAAACTTAACCTTGACCTTGACCTCAACCTTTATCTTAACCTTAACCTTCAATTTAACCCTAACCTTAACCTTAACATTAACCTTAAACCTAACCTAACCTTAACATTAACGTTGACCTTAACGTTAACCTTAACCTTATCCTTAACCTTCACCTTAACATTAACCTCAACCCTAACCCTAACCCTAACCGTAACCTTAACATTAACCTTAACCTAACCTTAACTATAATAAACCCTTAACCTTAACCTTACTTTAACCGAACCTTAACCTTAACCTTAACATTAACCTAACCTTAACCTTACCTTAACCTAGCATTAACCTAACCCTAACCTTAACCTTAACCTAACCTTAATCTTAACCTTAATTTTAACCTTAACTTAACCTTAAGCATAACCTTAAATTTAACCTTAACCAAAGCTTAACCTTAACCTAACCTTTCCCATAACCTTAACCTTAACCTAACCTAACCAGAACCTAACCCTAACCTTAACCTTAACCTTAACCTAACCTAACCTTAACCATAACTAAGCATAACCTTAGTATTAACCTTAACCTTAACCTTAACCTAACCTTAACCTTAATCTTAACCTTAAAGCTAACCTAACCTTAACTTTAAACTTAACATTAAACTTAACCTAAATTTAACCTTAACCTTAAAACTAAACTTAACCTTAAATTAACCTTAACCCTAACCTTAACCTTGACCTAACATATCTATAAACTTAACTATACCCTTAACCTTAACCTTAACATTAACCTTACCCTTAACCTTTACCTTAACGTGACCTTAACCTTAACCTTAACCTTAACCTTAACATAAACTTAACCTTAACCTTAACATTAACCTTAACATGAACCTTAACCTTACCCTAACCTTAACCTTAACCTTAACCTTAACCTTAAGCTTAAGCTTAACCTTTACTTAACCTTACCTTAACCTTAACCCTAACTTAACTTTACCCTAAACTTAACCTAACCTTAACCATACCTTAACCTTAACCGTAACCTTACCCTTAACATTAACCTTAACCATACCTTAACCTTAACCTTAACCTTAACCTTACCCTTAACTAAACCCTTACCCTTAACCTTACCCTAACCTTAACCTTAAGGTTAATGTTAAGGGTAAGGTTAAGGTTAAGGTATGGTTAAGGTTAGCTTAAGGTTAGCGTTAGGTTAGGTTACGGTTAAGATTAGGGTTAAGGTTAATGGATTAGTTAAGGTTAAGGTTAAGGTTAGGGTTAAGGTTAAATTAAGGTTTAGGTTAATTTTAAGGTTAAGGTTATTTCTTAACCTTACCTTGACCTTGACCTTGACCTTGAACTTGACCTTGACCTTAACCTTACCATTAACTTTAACCTTAACCATAACCTTAACCTTGACCTTAATCTTAACCTGAACCTTAACCTTAACCTTAACCTTAACCGTTAACCTTAACCATTAACCTTAACCTTAACCTTAACCTAAAGTTTAACCTTACCCTAACCTAACTTTAACCTTAACCTTAACCTTAACCCTAACCTTAACCTTGACCTTAATCTTAAACTTCACTAAACGCTTAACCTTAAACTTTACCTTAACCTTGACCTTAACCTTAAACTTCACTAAACGCTTAACCTTAAACTTTACCTTAACCTTGCCCTTAACCTTAAACTTCACTAAACGCTTAACCTTAAACTTTACCTTAACCTTGACCTTGAGCTTAACCTTAACCTTAACTAAGCCTTTAACCTTAACCTTAACGTTGCCCTAATATTAACCTTAACCATAATGTTAACCTTAAGTTTAACCTTAAACTTAACCTTAAGTTTAACCTTAACCTTAACCTAGACCTTAAACTTAACCTTAACCTTAACCATACATTAACCTTAACCTAACCTTTTCCTTAACCTTAAGCTTAAGGTTAACATTGAGGTTAGGGTTAGGGTTAGGTTATGGTTAAGGTTAAGGTTAAGGCTTTAGTTAACGTTAAGACTAAGGTTAATGTTGAGGTTAGGGTTAGGTTATGGTTAAGGCTAAGGTTAAGGTTAAGGTTTAACTTATGGGATGGTTTTATTTTTGACCTAGGTTCAGCCTTTACCATGTTTCACTTGTCAGTTCTCCCCCGGTTGGTTATCTCTTCCAATCATATGGAGAGTTTGTTGTGCCTCCTGCATAACAGACTTATACAGTGTCACTTTTTACTACCATGGTCATCACGAGTCGTGCTTTTGTTCAAGGGAAGTTTAACCTGAGTCGTCCATTCTGCGGTGTCTCTTGACTCATTATTCAGTCAGCCTTCCCGGTCTTGTCAGTATCATGTTCTATCACATCAGATGTTTTGGCCTTCTGCTCGTGCTGGTTTGAGAAGGTCCCCATTGACTTCTTGCCGGCGGGTTTGTCTCTTATCGACTACGACACGTTGCTCTGAGAGAAAACCTAGAGCCGCACCTTGGGCCTATTTCCATCATTGATAGGTGACCTCGTGCTCAGCATTTGATCATCATCATGGGTCTTTGACTGAGTGGTTTCCCCTGTGTTCGACGTCAGCACACATTATCACACTTGGGATTCGTGCAGTACCTGGATTTCCATTTGACCCTATCGGTGGATTTCTCGCCTCTGTGTCAACTTTCATTATTGGTTGGTTCAGAGGGTTTCTTCCGTGCGCTAGCTTCATCTTGTGCACGTCGGAAACGTACTTCGGTTTTGGTTCCGTCACTCTACTTCATCCGATTCCTTCCAAATCTTGGCCTGCGGGTTACACTCGCGCTGGACTGATGTGGGATGCCTTAATGCCTTCCTTCCAATAGATCTTTTCCCATCGACTCCAACTCATTGCTCTGGGAATAAGGTCTAGAGTATTTTTGTCAGTACCTTAGGGTTTGCAGTCATCAGTGGCAGACTCTTCGCTATCGACAGTGGGGATTCATCATTGCCTCCTGATTGGTAGATTATTTCAAGTGTTCGACTTCAACTCATTCATTCGCACTTGTTAGATTGTACTGGGGCACCTTGACACTCATTATCATTATCGGTGGGTTGTCTCGCGTTGGTTAACGGGATACATCATTGCCTGGTAATCCAACGATTTCTCACATGGTCGACTTCAGCTCATTTATTCCCATTGTGTAGAATTGTGCCATAGTGATTGGTGAAGACCTCGGGTTGCATCAGCATTTTCGGTTCACTTGTGACAGTCCTTTCAGTTTCTACCAGTGATGCCGTCCACCCTTATATGTTGCAGTTCAGTACAGCAGCATCCTATATGTTGGCTCCCGAGTTGCGTGATTGTACCGTTTGATCCACCACTTATGATCTGGTACTTGGAGATTCAGTTACTTGATCAGACATCCAGTTGCACCATCTTTGATCAGCTTTCTATATGTGATACTTGGACATTGATTCAGACTTATATTTCCGGGCCATGCTCAGATGATTCATTGTGTACTTTTAGTTCAGCTATACTTGTATACATGTTGGACCTATTCAGTACTTTTCATATGATGTATTTTTGACTGAGCATGGGTATGCCCGCCTCAGCATGAGTTGACTCTCTGGTTTCTTTCATTGGTTTTTGGCAGGCTGAAATCTGGTGAAGTCCTCTCTTGTCCTTGCGAATTTCTTTCTATGTGCATAATACATTTCGGCCATCATGTACCCCTTCTGACCTCATATATTAGGGGGCATCTGTTATAGCATCATTTCTCACCTTGACATGATGTATGATTGCTTCATGGCTTTTGGGCACCCATTCCTACAGACTTGGACAAATTCACTTAAAAAAAGTGTAAAATCCCCCATACGCGACTATGCCCGTACTTTTCTGCATGTATATGCGATTCCAACTAGACTTTTCCGCGTATGCCATTAAAATGATTAAAAAATATATAAAAAAACCCCTAATTTCGCGCTGGGTTGATGGTTACTCAGGTAGTTCAACCACCCCAGCCCGTGGCCAACTGTTTCCAACTGCTGAAACTACTTGGAGGGACTATAAAAAGACCTCATATGTATGGCCTAAGGGAGGGAGAGAATTATTGATATTATACTCTGTTGGTATTCCCTATCCAAGTCTGATTCCCCGTGCCTCCTGGACTTTCCCAGTTCATTGTAGGAAACCCTTGTTTCCTTGAGATACACATCCCTTTATATGTTATCTCGTATGCACCAGTTTGGAAGGAGTCTTAGCGAGGCAAGGGCTGGATGGATCCGGACAATGGTCTACGAAGGCCTTGGAAGGATCAGGTGATCTCTCCACGTGTTACTTTTGTACATGCTATTTATAATACAGAAGTACCATGCTGTTCCCAAAATAAACATGTTAGTGTATGCTTTTATGTATGAGAATATTTGTTATACAAGCATTCCTTATGATTTATTTAATGTTTTATATGAATCTCACTGACATTTAGAGTAGATATATGCTGTACAACCTGTCCTTTGTGCTGGTTTCTTCTTGTATTTCAGGTTAAGAAGGAAGGACGGTTGCAGGGGGTTTGGACCCCACGTGGATCTACTTCAACCGTAGGACCTACGGGTAACTTTTTCATTCTACTCTATTTAGTTTTTTTTAACGTGCATGGTTGTGTGAGTCTCTATTAAGTAGCATGCCCCTGCTCTGTGGAGGTTGTATCCCAACCAACCTCTAGGGTGATATTTCCCCGAAACAGTTAAGGTTAAGGTTAGGTTAACACTTAGTTTAGGGTTAAGGTTAAGGTTAGGTTTAAGGTTAAAGGTTTAGATTAGGTTAAGGTTAAGGTTAGGTTAAGGCGAAGGTTAAGGATAGGTTACGTTAGGGTTAAGGTTAGGTTAACGTTAAAGTTAAGGTTAAGGTTAGGTTAACACTTAGGTTAGGGTTAAGGTTAAGGTTAGGTTTAAGGTTAAGGTTAAGGTTAAGGTTTTAGATTAGGTTAAGGTTAAGGTTAGGTTAAGGCCAAGGTTAAGGCTAGGTTAGGTTCGGGTTAAGGTTAAGGTTAAGGTTAAGGTTAGGTTGAGGTTAAGGTTAAGGTTAACGGTAATGTTAATGTTAAGGGTTAGGTTAGGGTTAAGGTTAATATTAACACTGAGGTTAGGGTTTGGTTAGGATTACATTAAGCTTAGGGTTAAGGTCAAGGTTAAGGTTAGGTTAAATTCTAAGGTTAAGGTTAATGTTAGGGGGGTGAGGTTAAGGTTAACACTGATGTTAGGGTTAGGTTATGGTTAAGGTTAAGGTTAGGGTGAGGTTAGGGTTAAGGTAAGGTTAGGTTAAGGTTAAATTTAGGTAGGGTTAAGGTTAGGTTAAGGTTAAGGTAAAGGTTTAACTTAAAGTTAAGGTTAAGGTCAAGATTAAGGTTAGGTTAAGGTTAAGGTAAGGTTAGGGTTAAGGTTAGGTTAGATTAGGGTTAAGGTTAAGGTTAAGGTTAGATTAAGGTCAAGGCTAAGGCTAGGTTAGGGTTAAGTGTAAGGGTAAGGTAAGGTTAAGGTTAAGGTTAGCAAAAGTTTAAGGTTAAGTCAGGGTTAAGGTAAGGTTAAGGTTAAGGTTAGGTTAAGGTTAAGGTTAAGGTTAATGATAGTGTTAGGTTAAGGTTAAGGCTAAGGTTATGGTTAGGTTAAGGTTACTGTTAAGGTTAAGGATAAGACTCAGGTTAAGTAAGGGTTAAGGTTAGGTTAACGTTAAGGTTTAGGTCAAGTTAATGTAAGGTTAATGTTAAGGTTAATTTTAAGGTTAAGGGTTATGGTTAAGGTTAAGCTTAAGGTTAAGGTAAAGGTTAAGGTTAGGTTAGGGTTAAGTTTAAGGTTAAGGTTATGTTATGATAGGTTAGGGTAAGGTTAAGGTTAAGGTTAGGTTAAGGTTAAGGTTAACCTTAACCCTAACTTAACCATAACCTTAACTAAACCCTTGAACTAACCTTAACCTAACCTTAGCCTTAACCTTAACCTTAACCTAACCTTAACCTTGAACTTGACCTTAACCTTAACCTTAACCTTACCCTTAACCTTAACATTAACCTTAACCTTAACTTTAACCTTAATCCTTACTTAACCTTACCTTAACCATAACCTTAACATTAACTAAACCCTTACCATTAACCTTACCCTTTACCTTAACATTAACCTTAATCTTGAAGTTAACATTAACCTTAACTAAATGCTTAACATTAACCTAATTGTTACCTTAAGGTTAACGTGAGGTTAATGTTAAGGTTCAGGTCACGTTAATGTAAAGGTTAGGATAAGGTTAAGGGTTTAAAGGTTAAGGTTAACCTTAAACTTTACCTAACCTTTACCTTAACCATAACCTAAACCTAACCTCAGTGTTAACCTTAACCTTAAGCTTAACCTTGACCTTAACCATAAGGTAATGTTGAGGTTAACCTTAACCTTACCCTAACCATAACCTTAACGTTAACCTTAACCTAACCTAAAATTAGTGTTAACCTTAACTTTAACCTTAAGTTTAACCTTACCTTAACCTTCACCTTATGCTAACCTAACCTTAACCTAAACCCTTAACCTTAACCTTAACCTTGACCATAACCTAACCCTAACCTCATTGTTAAACTTAACCTTGACCTTAACCTTGACCGTAACCTAGCCCTAACCTCATTGTTAAAATTAACCTTAACATTAACCTTAACTAAACCCTTAACCTTAACCTTGACCTGAACCTTAACTTTAACCTTAAACTTAACCTTGACCTTAATCTTAGCCTTAACCCTACCCTTAACCTTAACCTTAAACTTAACCTTAACCTAAACCTTAACCTTAACTAAACCATTAACCTTAACCTTAACCTTAACGTTAACATTAAAATTAACCTTATCATTAACATTACCCTTAGCCTTAACCATAACCTTAACTAAACCTTTAACCTTAACATTACACCTAACCAAACCTAAACTTAACCTTAACCTTAACCTAACCTTAAATTAACATTAACCTTAACCTAAACCTTACACTAACCTAACCTTAACCTTAACCTTAACCCTAACCTAACCTTAACTGTAACCTTAACCTTAACCTTAACCTTACCCCTAACCTAACCTAACCCTAACCTTAACCTTATCCTTAACCTAACCTTAAATTAACATTAACCTTAACGTAAACCTTACACTAACCTAACCTTAACCTTAACCTTAACATTAACATAACACTAACCTAACCTTAACATTAACCCTTAACCTTAACGCTAACCTTAACCTTAGCCTTAACCTTAACACAACCTTAACCTAACCTAACCTAACCTTAACCTTAACCATAAACTAACCTAACCTTAACCTTAACATGACCTTAACCTTAACCTTAAACCTAACCTCAATCTTAAACTTAAGCTTAACCTAACCTAACATTAACCTTCATTTTAACCTTAAAACTTACCGTTAAAATTAACCTAACCTATCAGTTAAGGTTAAGGTTAAGGGTAAGGTTAAGGTTAAGGTTAGGTTATTATTAAGGTTAAGGATAAGGGTAAGGTTAAGGTTAATGGTTTAGTTAAGGCTAAGGTTAAGATTAAGGTTAAGGCTAAGGTTTAGGTTAGGTTATGGTTAAGATTAAGGGTAAGGTTAAGGTTAAGGATAAGGGTTTAGTTAAGGTTAAGGTTAAGATTAAGGTTAGCAATGAGGTTAGGGTTCAGGTTCAGGTTTACTCTAATCTATAATGCAACCTTAACATTAACCTTTACCTTAACCTAACATAACCCTAACCTAACCCTAACCTCAATGTTAACCTTAACCTAACATAACCAAAACCTAGCCCTAACTTCAGTGTTATCCTTAACCTTAACATTAACCTTAGCCTTAATATAACACTAACCTTAACCTAGTGTTAACCTTAACATTATCCTTACGCTTAACCTTAACCTTACCCTTAATCTTAACCTTAACCTAACCTTTACCTTGACCTGACCTTAAGCTAAACCTTAACCTTAACCCTAACCTAACCTAAACCTAACATTAACCTCACCTTATCCTTAACCTTAACGTTAACATTGACACTAACCTAACCTTACATTAACTTTAACCTTACCCTAACCTTAACCTTAACCTTAACCTTAACCATAACCTTAAGCTTAAGCTTAACATTAACCTGAACCTTGACCTTGAACTTAACCTTAACCTTAACCTTACCCTTAACCTTAACCATAACCCTTAAGCTTAACATTAACCTTAACCTCAACTTTAACCTTAATCCTAACTTAACCTAACATTAACCTTAACTAAACCCTTAACATTAACCTTACCCTTAACCTTAACATTAACCTTAACCTTTACCTTTACCTTAACCTTAACTAAACCCTTAACTTTAACCTTCGTGTTACCTTAAGGTTAAGGTGAGGTTAATGTTAAGGTTAAAGTCAGGTTAACATAAATGTTAGGTTAAGGTTAAGATTTCAGTTAAGTTTAAGGTTAAATTTAATGGTAAGGTTAAGGTCAAGTTCAAGGTCAAGGTCAAGGTCAAGGTCAAGGTTAAGGTAAGGTTAAGAATTAACCTTAACCTTAAAATTAACCTTAACTTTTAACCTTTACATTAACCTTAAAGTGACCTTAATCTTAACCTTACCCTTAACCTTGACCTTGACCTTAACCTTAACCTTAAATATAACGTAACCTTAACCAGACCTTAACCTTAAACTTAACATTAACCTTAACCTTTAGCCTTAACTTTAACCTTAACAATAACCTTAACCTGACCTTAATTTTAACTGTACCCTTAACCTTAACATTAATCTTAACCTTAACATAACCCTTAACCTTAACGCTAATGTTAACATTAAACTTGACCTTAACCAAACCTGACACCTAACCTAACCTTAACCTAACCTTAACCTTAACCTTACCCAAACCTACCTTGACCTTAAACTTAAGCTAACCTTAACCCTGACATAAACTAACCTTAACCTTAATCTTAACCTTAACATTAAAATTAACCTTAACCTAACCTTATCCTTACCCTTACCCTTAACCTTAACCTTAACCTTTCCCTAACCTTACCTAACCTAACCTTCACCGGACCTTAACCTTGACCTTAAACTTGACCTTAAGTTTAACCCTAACTTTAACCTTAACATTAACCTTAACCTTAACCTAACCTTAACCTTTACCTTAACATTAACCTTAACCTTAACCTTGAACTCAACCTTGACCTTAACCTTAACCTTCAGTTTAACCCTAACATTAACCTTAACATTAACATTAGCCCTGACCTAACCTTAACATTAACCTTGACCTTAACGTTAACCTTAACCTTATCCTTAGCCTTCACCTTAACATTAACCTTAGTCCTAACCCTAACCGTAACCTTAACATTAACGTTAACTAAACCCTTAACCTTAACCTAACCTTAACCATAATAAACCCTTAACCTTAACCTTGCTTTAACCAAACCTTAACCTTAACCTAGCCTTAACCTTACCTTAACCTAAACTTAACCTAACCCTAACCTTAACCTTACTCTTAACCTTAATTTTAACCTTAACCTAACCTTAACCTTAACCTTAAGTTAAACCTTAAGCAAACCTTAACCTTAACCTAACCTTACCCATAACCTTAACCTTAACCTAAACTAACCATAACCTAACCCTAACCTTAACCTTAACCTAAGCTAACCTAACCTTAACCATAACCTAAGCATAACCTCAGTGTTAACCTTAACCTTAACCTTAATCTTAATCTTAAACCTAACCTAACCTTAACTTTAAGCTTAACATTAAACTTAACCTAAATTTAACCTTAAACTTAAACTGAACTTGAACCTTAACTTAACCTTAACCCTAACCTTAACCCTGACCTAGCTTATCCTTAAACTTAACTATACCCTTAACCTTAACCTTAACATTAACCTTACCCTTAACCTTAACCTTAATGTTACCTTACCCTTAACCTTAACCTTAATGTTACCTTAACCTTAACCTTAACGTTAACACTAACATAAACTTAACCTTAACCTTAACCTTACCCTAACCTTAACCCTAACCTTACCCTTAACCTTAACGTTAAGATTAACCTTAACCTTAACTTAACCTTACCCTAACCTTAACCCTAACTCAACCTTACCCTAACCTTAACCTAACCTTAACCATACCTTAATCTTAACCTTAACCTTAACCTTACCCTTAACATTAACCTTCACCATACCTTAACCTTAACCTTACCCTTAACCAAACATTTAACCTTAACCTTAACCTTTACCTTAACCTTACCCTAACCTTAACCAAAGGTTAAGGTTAAGGTTATTTTAAGGTTAAGGAAGGTTAAGGTTAAGGTTAGGTTAGGTCAGGGTTAAGACTAGAGTTAAGGTTAAGGGATTAGTTAAGGTTAAGGTTAAGGTTAGCGTTAAGTTTAGATTAAGGTTTAAGTTAATTTTAAGGTTAAATTTAATTCTTAACCTTACCTTAGCCTTAAACTTGACCTTGACCTTGACCTTGACCTTAACCTTACCATTAACTTTAACCTTAACCTTAACCTTGACCTTAATCTTAACCTAAACCTTAACCTTAACATTAACCATTAACCTTAATCGTAAGTTTAACCTTAACCTAACCTAACCTTAAACTTAACTTAAAATTTAATATTAACCTTAACCTTAACCTTAACCTTAACCTTACCCTTAACCCTAACCTTAACCTTGACCTTAAACTTAAACTTCACTAAACGCTTAATCTTAACCTTAACCTTAACATTGACCTTAACCTTATCCTTAACTAAACCCTTAACCTTAACCTTAACCTTACCCTAACCTTAAACTTAACCATAATGTTAACCTTAAGTTTAACCTTAAACTTAACCTTAAGTTTAACCCTAACCTTAACCTAAACTTTCACCTTAACCTTAACCTTAACATTAACCATGCATTAACCTTAACCTAACCTTTTCCTTAACCTTAAACTTAACCTTAACCTTAAGTTTATCCTTATCGTTAACCTTAACCTTAACCCTAAGGTTAACACTGAGGTTGGGGTTAGGGTTAGGTTATGGTTAAGGTTAAGGCTTTAGTTAAGGTTAAGGCTAAGTTTAACATTGAGGTTAGGGTTAGGTTATGGTTAAGGCTAAGGTTAAGGTTAAGGTTTAACTTATGGTTAGTTTAAGGTTAAGGTTAATGTTAAGATAAAGGTTAAGGTTAACGTTAAGGTTAAGGTTAACACTTAGGTTAGGGTTAATGTTAAGCTTAGGTTTAAGGTTAAGGTTAAGGTTAAGGGTTTATATTAGGTTAAAGTTAAGGTTAGGTTAAGGTCAAGGTTAAGGCTAGGTTCGGTTAGGGTTAAGGTTAGGTTAAGGTTAAGGTTAAGGTTAGGTTAAGGTTAATTTTAAGGGTTAGGTTAGGGTAAGGTTAAGGTTAGGTTAAGACTTAGGTTAGGATTAAGGTTAACGTTAGGTTTAAGTTTAAGGTTAAGGTTAAGGGATTAGATTATGTTAAGGTTAAGGTTAGGTTAAGGTCAAGGTTAAGGTTAGGTTAGGTTAGGGTTAAGGTTAGGTTAAGGTTAGGTTAAGGTTAAGGTTAGGGTAAGGTTAAGGTTAAGACTAAGGTCAAGGTCAAGGTCAAGGTTAAGGTTAAGGTTAAGGTTAACACTGAGGTTAGCGTTAGGTTAGGATTAAGTTAAGGTTAGGGTTAACTTTAAGGTTAGGGGGTAAGGCTAAGGTTAGCACTGATGTTAGGGTTAAGGTTAGGGTAAGGTTAAGGTTAAGGTTAGGGTTAAGATTAAGGTTAAGGTTAAAGTTAAGGTTACGTTAAGACTTAGGTTAGGGTTAAGGTTAACGTTAGGTTTAAGTTTAAGGTTAAGGTTAAGGGATTATATTACGTTAAGGTTATGGTTAGGTTAAGGTCAAGGTTAAGGCTAGGTTAGGTTAGGGTTAAGGTTAGGTTAAGGTTAAGGCTAAGGTTAGGTTAAGGTTAGGTTAATGTCAATGTTAAGGTTAAGGTTAAGGTTAACGGTAAGGTTAATGTTAAGGGTTAGGTTAGGGTTAAAGTTAAGGTTTTGTTAAGGTTAAGGTTAGTTTAGGTTAAGGTGAAGGTTAAGGTTAAGGTAAAGGTTAACATTGAGGTTAGGGTTAGGTTAGGATTACGTTAAGGTTATGGTTAAGGCTAAGGTTAAGGTTAGGTTAAATGTTAAGGTTAAGGTTAAGGTTAAGGTTAGGGGGGTAAGGTTAAGGTTAATACTAATGTTAAGGTTAAATTATGGTTAAGGTTAAGGTTAGGGTAAGGTTAAGGTTAAGGTAAGGTTAGGTTAAGGTTAAAGTTAGGTTAGGGTTAAGGTTAGGTTAAGGTTAAGGTTAAGGTTTAACTTAAAGTTAAGGATAAGGTTAGATTAAGGTTAGGTTAAGGTTAAGGTTAAAGTTAAGGTAAGGTTAGGGTATGGTTAAGGTTAAGGTTAAGGTAAAGATTAAGGTTAGGTTAAGGTTAAGGTAAGGTTAGGGTTAAGGTTATGTTAGGTCAGGGTTAAGGTTAAGGTTCAGGTTAGGTTAAGGTCAAGGCTAAGGCTAGGTTAGGGTTAAGGGTAAGGGTAAGGTAAGGTTAAGGTTAAGGTTAGCTTAAGGTTAAGGTTAAGGTTATGTTAGGTTAGGGGTAAGGTTAAGGTTAAGGTTAAGGTTAAGGTTAATGTTAAGGATAAGGTTCAGGTTAAGTCAGGGTTAAGGTAAGGTTAGGATTAAGGTTAGGTTAAGGTTAACGATAGTGTTAGGTTAATGTTAAGGTTAAGGTTAAGGTTAAGGTTAGGTTAAGGTTAATGTTAAGGTTAAGGATAAGGTTCAGGTTAAGTCAGGGTTAAGGTTAGGTTAAGGTTAAGGTTAAGGTTAAGGTCAAGTTAATGTAAGGTTAACGTTAAGGGCAAGACTTTCAATTTCACAATGCAAACAAGAATGCAAGCACAATTTTTTTTTATTTTTTTTCAATGTAATAGGGCAAAAAATGCACTAAATGACATGAAAAATAAACCTTCACATTAGTTCAAGAATGTTAATGCGAGAGTCAAAACGAAAAAATTTCAATCAACAACTCAAACCAATATTGCAATCTCTCAAATCGAAGAAAGATGTCGAAACAAACCCATACACGTAGTGTAATCTATGCTTGGAGTGACAAGTAGCACAAATGAATGAAAGAGGCAAGAAAAATTTAACCAATGAAATCACTCAAATAGATCAAGGGAGCTGAATGTAATCAAGTAAGGAATAAAGTTGACCGTGAAACAAAAGACCCAAACTCCTCTAGGAGGCTTAGCATACCAAAGCACTAGAAAACCCTAAGGCTATGATTTTGAAAAGAAATGGACAAAAAAATTAACGAAGGATGTTGTTCAAAATAACAAACAATCCTAAGGCACTCAAAAAATGTTAAGAAATCACCCATAAACACAAGTACTGACAAAAAAATCCAAAACATGGCAAACCCTAACACCTACATGAATTAGCGTGACTTTTTGGCTATAATTAGTGCCAAACAAGGGATGGCGCAGGTGTTGAACTAGCAACAAGCACTAGTGGGAACGACTATCATACCGGAAAACGCGCCAAGCCATTCAACCCTGGTAAAAGGAAAATTTTGAAGGACAGAGGTCAGATCTGATCCTCTAGGGCTGAACATGGGTCTTAGTCTCAGCAAAAATAATCAGAAAAGGAAAAATAAGCAAGCAAAGACCAAGAATAATACCTAATGGATGAAAGACAAACTCACACTGATCCCCAGCGGAGTCGCCAATTTGTTGGTGAGGTAAATCACTTCTGTGGATAGAGGCGATCCCACTAGCCCTAAAGTGGGTCTAGCCACAAATGAGACAAGCTATAATATTGATTCCTAGTTAACGAATGGACGGAGATTCGATAGATGACTTACCGGAAGTCCTACGCTATTGTTGTCGTCAGATAGAGTGGCTGCCTCTCACTCCTGGTTTGACATATCACGATTCGCTCGCTTTCACACTCGGATACCTGCACACACACAAGAAACAACGACGATATACAACATAAATTTCACATTCATAACTATTAGTCAGTCGAAGAAGACTAAATCAATTGCATTAGATAATCATAACAAAATGATGGAACCAACAGCATAGTCGAGTATATTAATGAAAGAAAGGAAGAGTACAACCAAGCTTCGACGTTGCGGTCTCCTCCAACAGGGTTCCAGCGGAGTGTTGAGCTCCAAAGATGTTCTTTCTTCCACCACATTCCACTCCATTTCCTTTTTCCATTATTAATCACAAGCTCAAATGATTAGTAGAATTAGTTAAAATTTCTTTAAGAATGAATATCATGACTAACTTGCTATGTTTTTATGATTTTGTCATTGTAGTACTTTTTGAACTAGATCTAGCTACAGAATGCAGACATTCTGTAGCTAGTTGCCGATTCTACAACTCTCTTCATGTCTACGCAGGTTCCAGGTGTCATCTTAGAGGAAACCAAATATGGTCGTATTCCACATCATTCCCTCATCATTTTTTGCTCTCCACGAAGTTTGAACGGAATTCTGTAGGCGGTTATGTACGTGGGAACTCAAACTAGGAGAGAGACTCCTAATAGGACAAGGACAATCCAGATGTCCTTAATTATATTACGTGACCACCATCAAAGTCCTAGTTTGGTTTTTATTTGGAAAGAAAATTATCCCTAGGTTATCTCAAGACAGTTATGTAAATTTTTTACAAATATGGCTCGGGAAACTGAGGGACAAGGTTAGATTTTGTGGTTGATTGCTAGATTGCAGAAGTCCGAAAACACTCTGTTTTTGAAGTAATTTCTCTTTAATGAAAGAAGCATCATTTCCTTGAAAGCGTTGAGTCAATCTTGAAGTATATTTCATGCTACTCCGGTGGTAGAGGGCCCCTGCTACCTGAGCAGCCTTGTTTATACGGTTTAGATAAGTATTTTAGTCTCGTTTTCATTTCTAGTTTAGGCAACTTTATGAAGTTTATGTTCATACTTGTTTACATTAATTATCACTGCTAGACTTACTCTTATAAGCTCTTACAAAATATCATCAAGATGAATAAGGCATAGCTGTGGTATTGTAGGTTTTAGTTGCATTTCCTTTCGAATTTTATGATTTAAGCTTGTTTACACTAAGTGTCACAGCCGGTCTTACTCCTACAAACTCTTCCAAAACATCATTAAAAATGAATAATAAATAGCTATGGTGTCTTAGATTCTAGTTGTATTTGATTTCAATATAATGTTAATGTTCAATTGAATTGAATAATACAGCCAGAATTGTTTTACAAACTCTTCCAAAATATTATTCCTATTGAATGAGATGGGCTGTAGAATTCCATAGACTAGTTGCGTGTTAATTTAGTCATATCACTACAGAGGCTGATTGTATTTAGTTCAGCTCTGTCACTACATTCCCAGTTTGATAATGGCATTTTAGTTTAACTCTGTTCACTGTACTTCAAGTAGATTAGAAGCACTCTAGTTCAGTCTCAGTTCATTTTGTTTCAAGAAAAGATTAATGGCATTCTAGTTTAAGTTGTAGTCACTGTCTTTTAAGATTGATATACCACTTTCTAGCCTAGGTTATCCATTGTATTTCAAGTAGTATTAGTTTTCAAAATTAGTCTCTCGGCCTTCATTATTTACAAACTTACTTTTGTTCTGAATCTATATTGATACATCATCAAATGAACTGGGGTCAGTCATATTAGTTTAAGGCTTTGATCACTCTGCAAATATTTTACAAACTCACTTATAGCCTTTTTCCCAAGCATCATTTTAGAAAATCTCAAAACTTATGAATAAGGCCTAAAAGTGATAAGTCAAGTTGCAGAATAGGGTAACTTCAACATCATAGGTTAATCTAGAATAGAAACCTTATTGTGTTACAAATAATCATTTTGTAATATTGTGAGTTGATTGTTTATTTAGGAGAACTTCATTTACACTTAACTTGTCCATTTCTCAAGCTCTTCCAACACATCTTTAATGAATGAATTGGATAAGTTCAAGCTCATGTTGTGATTTATTCCCTTGCAATGAAGTCATTATCAAACTTTTCATTTGTTGTTTTTCATCCATAGTTTAGGCTTTGTTCTGTTTTAAATAACCAATAGCTTCTTTTCACCAGCACTTAGTTCTTTCCCTTTTCAAACATAAAACCATAAAACCAAAAACATCATAAAACACTAAACACAATGTAGTGAGAAACAAATACCTAGGCACATATAGTGCACCACACTTCAGCAGTTTACTAACCCTGGTTGACAATTAATGAACTCAATTTAGGAACACTAGGTCGAGCAAAAAAAAATTGGCGCCGTTGCAGGGGAAGTGTAACTAGGTAGCCTTGTTTCTTAACTTCCAAAAACAATGATATGCATAGAGAGAGAGATTCAAGGGGTAGATTCATAAGAATCATAAGCAGAAGTTTGATTCCTAGAACATCGCTTGTGTCACCTAGACCAAGAGCCAATACAACTCCAACTCAGACCCACATTCCATCCTTTACTGATCCTAGAATTCTAGAAGACTTAAGATCAGATATTCCGTTAGAAATACCTTCCACTTCATCCACTGAACCTGTCTTAGGAGAAGATTCAAGGACCCTTGCTAGAGATACAATTTTTTCCACTTCCACAGAAGAATCAAATATGGCAGAAGAAGGGGGAGGATGAGTCTTTAATGGAGAACACACATTATTTGGAGGGGGTAGAGGTAGAGGTAGAGGAGAAGGAGGTAGAGGTGCAGAAGGAGAAGGAGGTAGAGGAAGAGGTAGAAGATAAATGGGAAACTCTTTTGGGTTTCCTATAGTAGATGAAGAAACCAATACAACTATGAAAAAAATTTCACCCTCTGTCCTTCCAAACTTCTATGGACTTAAAACTGAAGATCCTGAAACCTTCCTATTTGAATTTGAAGTCCTATGTAGAACTTATGACTACTTACAAGATGCTCAAAAACTTAAACTATTTCCTTCAATATTGAAAGGAGCAGCATTGAAGTGGTTTATGAGTTTGATCAACAATTCTATTAGGACATGGGAAGACATGAAACAAGCATTTCTAGAGAGGTATTTGGATTATTGTATGCCAATCAATCATAAGGAGGAAGTGTTTAAGATGTTACAAAAAGAATATGAAAACCTAGAAGATTTTTTGGAGAGATTTCATTACAACATCAAAAGAGAAAAAATGGAGAACTTAGATCAAGACACCTTAAAATATTTCTTGTTGAAGACAATTAGGGATGAATGGTTGGATATCCTTAAAATGATGGGAAAATGGGATATATCTCAGCTCACATTACCTGAAATATCTGAGTTATGTATCAACCTTTCAAGAGGGAAATCCAAAACTGTAAAAGGTCCAAGAGACCCTGCTCTTGCAAGGGTAAGTAAGTTTACTTCTAGGACAGTAAGTAGGGTAGAGATAGGAAATATGCTTGATGAATTCAAATCTGACATCTTAGGGAGTCTTAGTGAACAAATAGACACCCTTAAGTTACAAAACAAGCAAAAATATGAATCTGATGCCTTAGCAATCTTTTGTCCCAAATGTAGAAGGAAGCATGCCTTGAGAGAATGTCCTTTGGATGCAAAAGTTGTAGAGAATTGTGTAATTTCTTCAGAAAAACATGAGACCAAGAGTTGTCCTTCACTTCTTGGTCTTAAAGATGTCTTTCAAGAGGAAACTCCTACAAATTCCACATAATCTCTCAATTTTGTCTCTAGAAGGCCTTGGCAAGGACCTGAAACACAAGGATTCCATGATCAAATGTATAACCAACCTCCACCAAATTGGAATTCTTGGCAGCAACCTTGGCCCCAATTTCAAAATCAATCTCAAGCTTGGGCACAAGGAGCACAAAATCCCTATGGAAGATACTCTCAGTACTATCAGTATCCACCATCCTATCCACCATACCCACATTTTTCTCCTCAAAGTCCTTAAAAAAATCCTCAACAGAATCCTCAGAACCCACAACATCAAAATCAACTACTTCCATTACCATTTCTTCAGAAATCAAATCAGTTGCCTGCTCAACCCATACCAAACCCCAACAATAAAAATCCTCAGAATACATACATGATAGAAGGACAACAATTTCCAATTTATTTAATCACTCCTCTAGACCTTAGTGATGTTCAACTTAGGTCTGGAAGAATACTTGAAAAGAGGAAACCTTCTGTGATCATACAAGAACAAGACAACTCTGAGGAATATTCTCTACGGGAAAATAAAAGTCTTGAAGAAGACACATCTTTTCAGGACCCAAACATTGAAAAATGAAAACAAAAAGAACCAATAATTTCAACTCCTGTATTAGAGCAGCCATCAACATCCACTCCTACACCTCCCTTTCCAGAAAGATTACAAATTGATAGAGGTGTAGAAAAACAAATTATGGTGCCTAATTATGATTTCCTAGATGAGCTGAGAAATGTTTTCATTAAGATTCCATTATTACAAGCCATCAAGGAAATTCCAATTTTAGCAAAAACAATAAAGGAGTTGAGTATGAAGAAAACAAGAAAAAGAATAAGAGAGACAAAGAAAATTCAACTGGCAGGAAAAATAACATATATCATGATGGGTAAGATTTCTATTCCAAAGTATCTAGACCCGGGAAATCCATTTGTTAAAATTCACATCAATGGAATTGAAATCCAAAACACACTCATTGATTTAGGAGCAACAATCAATATCATGAGTAGACAAATCATGGATAAACTGAAACTTCCTAATCTTCTCTTTACACCCACATTATTACAATTAGCAGATAGATCTGTGATCAAACCTGATGGGGTAATAGAAGACATTCTAGTGTCCCTAGATTCTTGGGAGTACCCTGTGGATTTCATGATCCTAACTCCTAAGAATAATGTAGGAGGGCATCCTATTATATTAGGAAGACCTTGGTTAGCTAGAGCTGATGCTTTCATTAGTTGTAGATCCGGTGATATGTACATCTCTGATGGTAGTTCAACTAAGAAATTCCCTTTGTATGCTCCAACAAGGACAACTATAGATTTTGATGATACTCAATGGATAGAGGATGAAGAAGACTTACAACCTCTCTTCACAATTTTAGAAATTAGTGAAGATAGTCAAATTCTAAATACTTTAGAAAACTTTGAATCCTCTTCAGAATACAAACATGAACAATTTCAAGAAGAATCCAACATTGAGTTTTTTTCATCAAGACAGATGTCTCTTTATTCTATGGATAAATTTGGCAGCTCTATAATTGAGATATTTCCAGACAAAACTTTAAACATAAACAAGAACCTAGAAAAATTTCAACAAGAAGAGCTAGTCAAGATCTTACAGAGACATTCTTCTGCATATGCATGGGAGTACACTGATATGAAAGGGATAATCCCCAAGACTTGCACTCATCACATCTACATAGAGGAAAATTGTAAACCAATCAAACAACCTAAAATACGGATGAATCCAAATCTTAGCGAGATTGTTAAAGAATAATTGCAGCAATTGTTGAATGTCAACTTTATCTATCCTATTTCAGATAGTCAGTGGGTTTCTCCTTTGGTAATTGTGCCAAAGAAAAATGGTAAATGGAGGGTATGTATTGACTACAGAGAATTAAACAAAGCTACTCTTAAAGATAATTTTCCCCTACCTTTCATAGATCAGGTGTTAGATACCTTAGCTGGCAAAAAGTACTTCTCATTTCTAGATGGGTTTAGTGGTTATAATCAAATTCAAGTAGCACTTGAGGACCAAGACAAAACCACATTTACCTATCCTTGGGGTACCTATGCTTACCGAGTATTGCCATTTGGATTATGAAATGCACCTGCAACATTTCAAAGGGAAGTATTAGGAATCTTTTCAGATCTAATACATGATTGTGTAGAGGTATATATGGATGATTTCACAGTTTATGGAAACACATTTGAAGAAGCCTTAGAAAACTTAGAAAAAGTTTTAAAAAGATATAAAAAAGCAAATCTTTCACTTAGTCATGAGAAGTGTTTTATGATGTTTACTGAAGGAATTGTTTTAGGACATCACATTTCAGGGGATGGGATTAGAGTTGATGAGTCAAAATTTGAAGTCATCTCTATCTTATCTATTCCAAGTTGTCAAAAATATGTTAGGAGTTTTCTAGGATTTACAAGATATTATCGAATATTTATAGAAAAATTCACCAAGATAGCATCTCCACTCTTCAAATTACTTACCAAAGACTGTGAATTCAAATGGAGTTCTGACTGCTAGTTAGGCTTTGAGACCCTGAAAACAAAAATTTATGAAGCACTTATTTTAAGGGGACCTAACTGGAAGCTACCTTTTCATATTTCAACAGATGCCTCAGATACAGCTCTAGGAGCAGTATTGGGACAAAAAGACCTGATTCCTTATGCCATCTACTATACCAGTAAAAAATTGACTCCTTTAGAGTTAAACTATACTGTAACTGAAAAAGAGTTTTTAGCTGTTGTTCATGCCATAAACAAATTTAGACACTATATAACAGGCTATGAAACTTTTGTTCACACAGATCACCCTGCAATTAGATATTTAATGAAAAAATCAATTACTAATAGCAGAGTCATAAGATGGTTATTACTTTTACAAGAATTCAACATTACCATTATAGATAGGCCTGGAAAACAAAACACAGTAGCTGATTTCCTATATAGACTCCAAAACATCAAAGATGACACTCCAGTTGAAGATCAATTTCCTGATGAATATCTTTTTGCAATTTCTACCCAAACTCCTTGGTTTGCTGACATTGCTAATTATTTAGTTTCAGGAAAATTTCCTTCAATAATGAATGCAAGAGATAAAAGAAAAATCCTTTATGACAGTGAAAAATATTCATGGGTTGCTAATGAGTTGTACAAGACAGGTCCAGATTTTATCATTAGGAGATGTGTTCGGGAAGATGAGATGCCTGAGATTCTCAAAGCATGTCATGATGAACCTTGTGGCGAACAATTTGCTGATAAGAGGATAGCTTATAAGGTCCTTCATTTAGGATATTATTGGCCATCCCTTTTTAAATATGCTAAAGAGTATGTCAAAAGGTGTGACAGTTTCCAAAGGATAGGGAAACCTTCTCCTTCAGGTGAGATGCCATTGCAGCCTCAGGTACATATTGAACCTTTTGAAAAATGGGCTTTGGATTTTGTAGGACCTATTATTCCTCCATCAAGAAAAAATAAATATATATTAGTTTGCAATGATTATGTTACCAAATGGGTAGAGGTCAAGCCATTACTTTTTGCTACTGAAGCATCTGTAGTTAATTTTATTTTTGAGGATATTTTTACTCATTTTGGTGTCCCAAGGGAAATTGTTACAGATCAAGGAACTCAATTCACATCGAGGCTAGTGGAACAAATGATGGAGAGGTACAAAATCAGACACATAAAATCTACTCCCTATCATCCACAAGAAAATGGTCAAGTGGAATCTAATAATAAGGTCATTGAAGGGATCCTAACAAATACTGTTCATTTACATAGAAGAGATTGGGCAGATAGGCTTCTTGAAGCCTTATAGGCCTATAGAACTACATGGAGAAGCACAATAGGTCATACTCCTTATGAACTTGTTTATGGAAACCAAGTTTTGTTTCCCATAAAGTTCCAGATTCAAACTTTCAAAATGGCAGTTCAGTTAGGACTTGATCTAACAGAGGCACAAAAGCATAGATTGGAGTAGATTAATGAATTGGATGAAATCAGACAAGATGCAATTCATAAAACAAGTATATTCCAACACCAAAGGACTAGATGGCATGATAAGTACATCAAAGAAAATAATTTCAAAGAAGGTGACTGGGCTCTCTCCTTTGATTCAAAGTTCAAATATTTTCAAGGTAAATTCCAAAGACATTGGCTTGGGCCATATGAAATTGTGAATTTTTTTGACAATGGAGCAATAAATATCAGGACAATAGATGAAGAAGAGGTCACTTTTCTTGTGAATGGTCATAGATTGAAGTTGTATCATAAGCCACTTTCAAGAGAATAATTTGTCAAGAATTTCCAGGAAAACAGTGATGTGAAGTTAATGAAGAAGAATCTTTCTTCTTCATCAACTTAATTGAATTTTCTGAAGTCATTTTATTGAAAAAAAAAAAAAGTATAAACATGAAAACTAATCACTGATTAGCATGTTTATACAGAAAAGGTAGAGTGAAAATCAAAATCTTTCTGACACTTTAGCTTTTCAAATTTATTTTTCTGCAAGCAGTTGTTACAAAATCATAAGTGAAGATCCATTTCACTTATGGTCCATTTCATTTCATTCAGCCATACTTCATTGCATTCATTCATCCATACTCCATTTCATTCATTCATACACACTTAATTCATTTCACTCCATGGTCCACCTCATTTCCATTCCAGATTTTTAAATTTTGATGTTTTTCTGCAATTGAATAATACATATCATGAATTGCAGGCCACTTCTCATACTTCTCTCCATTTCATAAGTTGTGATCCATTCCACTCCATTATTTACTTCATTCATATTCCATTACATCATATCTCATTATCCATCTTCACTCATTCCATACAACATTCCACTCATGCTCCAAACAATTCCATTTCATGTTTCAAGTTCTCTACAGGTACATTCTGCAATCAATCAGACATTCTGAAGCTAGTCAGACATTCTGCAGCCAGACAGACATTCTGCAACCAGAGATCCTAAAGGAACTGTCTAGTAATCACCTAATCTGCAATAAAATGATGCTGCATATTCATGACAACAAGCAAAATCAAGAAGGTTATGAAGACTCAAAAATTAATGATTTTCAGGAGAGAAAAAAACATATGAAGAACACAAAAAAAAAATATCAGAGGAAAGGCAAAGGTAAAAGTTCTGATTATAATGACATATCATGAAATATTTTAGTATAGTTAAGTTATGAATAATTCAAAAAAAAATTTTAATTAATTTTGTTGATCATGCCTAACAAACCTTCCGCAAAAAATTTGGACAAAATTCCTTCTATTCCACCATTTCAAATCCCATATCCGATCATCATTTAAAAATCTAAACGGTTAAAGTGCTGAAGTGATTGGATTAGTCACGTGACTAGGCCAAAGCATTTAATGATTATTTTGAATTCGTTACAAAATATCTCCGCGGTCTTTTCTTCTGTGACATATTTCAACTCATAGACATCATCCTCACCTCATTATATTCATTCCGTAACCACTCCATATCACTCTTTCCCGTAGCCAATTTTTAACTATTCTGGTCTGCTAAACAGAGACATTCCTGTCACAGCTATTGTCACCGTGAACAGAGGAGAAACAATTTGAAGGTTGGAAAGAGAAGTGATGGGTCTCATAGTGAGGAAAGAACCGGTGGGAACTAAGTACTTAGAGGGTTATCCTCAAGTCAGATAAATGTTACAACAAGCAGGGTGGTTGCAATTCTTTGAAAAATTCAGTGGGTTTCACAAAGAGGTGACCAAAAAGTTTGCAAGATCCTTCAATGGATTTGAGGTCGAGATAGGAGATATTAAATTCACCATTACAGAAGAAACCGAATTGCCTAGACAAGGAGAAAGGTGGTTCAAGAATAGAGAATTTCATAACGAAGCATGGAAGCAAATACTCAAGTCACTAGGTATGGATGTCACCATTTTTAAAAAGGGTATCCCTAGCTCTGCACTAAAGAACAAATGGAGGAACATATTGCTTATCTTGAAAAAATTCATCACTTGTGAAGGAAGATATGGTACTTTCTATGTCTATGATATTCGGTTGATAATGCATTTCCTAGAAGAAGAACTCAATTTTCCCTTTTTCTTGCTTCATAGTTTAAAGAAAATGGCCTCAAGTGTTCAAAAGAGAATTCAATTTCTAGAAACAACCTTATACCACCATTGTTTAGTCAAAATTTTGATTGAACATCATTTGAGCAAAATGGGAGATAATTAGGAAGATTTCTTAGTGAGAAATCACTTTGAAGAACCCAAGGAACCTCCACCTGAAGACAAACCTACAAAAAGAAGCAGAAAATGGAAAACCTCCAAAACTGAAACTGGTAAAACAATACAAGAAAGTAGTGAAGAAATGATTTCTGAGAAATTGACTCAGATTAAGAAGCAACTTAAGAAAGAGAGAAAATTAAGAAACTTTGCCAGAGAGAAAGGAGAAGGGCCATCTCAACCGAGAAGGAGCCACATACTTAGAGGGATACTAAAGAAAAAAAAGGTTAAAAAAACTGGAGTCATAAACATAGAGAATGAAGAAACACCTACTGAGGAGGATTTTGATGAAGGAGCTCCTGAAATAGATCCTACACAGCAAGAAATTTACAACTATGTTGAGACATTAGAGAAAAGAGCTTCAGAAGGAAGAGACAGAACTCCTAGTCCACCAAAATATGTAGTTTATATCATAAGGAAGGATAAATATGAGTTAGAAATACTCAACAGACATATCAAGAATGAGAATGAAATTCTGAGAGAGCAAGTTAAACTGTAAACTGATATGAATTCAACTCTGTCTTTACAAATGCAAAAGTTAAACAAGGCCAGTGAAAAATTGAAGAAGAGAAATAAAAAGTTAACCAGGGCACTCACAAATTTGAGATTCAAGTTAGTCATAAGAAAGCCCAGAAGGCCTTTGACTTCCAGGCAAAGTAGAAGAAGAGGGTTGGATGTCCTCACAGAGGTCTCAGAGTTCATGGAATAGTTGCATGAGGACATGCAAGAATCTAGCAGTGGGGATATGTTAAGCTCCAAAGATGTTCTTTCTTCCACCACATTCCACTCCATTTCCTTTGTCCATTATTAATCACAAGCTAAAATGATCAGTATAATTAGTTAAAATTTCTTTAAGAATGAATATCATGACTAACTTGCTATGTTTTTATGATTTTGTCATTGTAGTACATTTTGAACTAGATCTAGCTACAGAATGCAGACATTCTGTAGCTAGTTGCCAATTCTGTAGCGGTCTTCATGTCTACGCAGGTTCCAGGTGTCATCTTAGAGGAAAACACATATGGTCGTATTCCACATCCTTCCCTTATCATTTTTTTCTCTCCACGAATTTTGAACGGAATTCTGTAGGCGGTTATGTACGTGGGAACTCAAACTAGGAGAGAGACTCCTAATAGGACAAGGACAGTCCAGATGTCCTTAATTATATTACGTGACCACCATCAGAGTCCTAGTTTGGTTTTTATTTGGAAAGACAATTATCCCTAGGTTATCTCAAGAAATTTATGTAAATTTGTTACAAATATGGCTCGAGAAACCGAGGGACAAGGTTAGATTTTGTGGTTGATTGCTAGATTGCAGAAGTCCGAAAACACTATGTTTTTGAAGTAATTTATCTTTAATGAAAGAAGCATCATTTCCTTGAAAGCGTTGAGTCAATATTGAGTCAATATTTCGTGCTACTCTGGTGGTAGAGGGCTCCTGCTACCTGAGCAGCCTTTTTTATACGGTTTAGATAAGTATTTTAGTCTCGTTTTCATTTCTAGTTTAGGCAAGTTTCTGAAGTTTATGTTCATACTTGTTTACATTAATTATCACAGCTAGACTTACTCTTATAAACTCTTCCAAAATATCATCACGATGAATAAGGCATAGCTGTGGTATTGTAGGTTTTAGTTTCATTTCCTTTCAAATTTTATGATTTAAGGTTGTTTACACTAAGTGTCACAGCCGGTCTTACTCCTACAAACTCTTCCAAAACATCATTAACAATGAATAAGAAACAACTGTGGTGTCTTATATTCTGGTTGTATTTGCTTTCAATCTTATGTTTATGTTCAATTGCATTGAATAATACAACCAGACTTGTTTTACAAACTCTTCCAAAATATTATTCCTATTGAACGAGATGGGCTGTAGAATTCCATAGACTAGTTGCATGTTAATTTAGTCATAGCACTCTGGAGGTTGATTGCATTTAGTTTAGCTCTGTCACTACATTCCCAGTTTGATAATGGCATTTTAGTTTAACTCTGTTCACTGTACTTCAAGTAGATTAGAAGCACTCTAGTTCAGTGTCAGTTCATTTTTTTTCAAGAAAAGATTAATGGCATTCTAGTTTAAGTTGTAGTCACTGTCTTTTAATATTGATAGACCGCTTTCTAGCCTAGGTTATCCATTGTATTTCAAGTAGTATTAGTTTTCAAAATTAGTCTCTCGGCCTTCATTATTTACAAACTTACTTTTGTTCTGAATCTATATTGATACATCATCAAATGAACAGGGGTTAGTCATATTAGTTTAAGGCTTTGATCACTCTGCAAATCTTTTACAAACTCACTTATAGCCTTTTTCCCAAGCATCATTTTAGAAAATCTCAAAACTTATGAATAAGGCCTAGAAGTGATAAGTCAAGTTGCATAATAGGATAACTTCAGAATCATAGGTTAATCTAGAATAGGAATCTTACTGTGTTACAAATAATCATTTTTTAATATTGTGAGTTGATTGTTTATTTAGGATAACTTCATTTACACTTAACTTGTCCATTTCTCAAGCTCTTCCAACACACCTTTAATGAATGAATTGGATAATTTCAAGCTCATGTTGTGATTTATTTTCCTGCAATGAAGTCATTATCAAGCTTTGCATTTGTTGTTTGCCATCCATAGTTTAGGCTTTACTCTATTTTGTTATAACCAATAGCTTCTTTTCACCAGCACTTAGTTCTTTCCTTTTTCAAACATAGAACCATAAAACCAAAAACATCATAAAACACTAAACACAACGTAGTGAGAAACAAATACCTAGGCACATATAGTACACCACACTTCAGCAGTTTACTAACCCTGGTTGACAATTAATGAACTCAATTTAGGAACACTAAGTTGAGCACAAACACAGAGCATGTCTAAAAAAGTCTCATCAGGAATTCAGACGGGGCTCTCTCTACGGAATTCTCCTTGGTTCTACCTTCTCAATAGCAATTACTCAACTATAGTATCTCTTCTCCAAGTTTAGCTTCTTGGCTATATGTTCAGCTAGCTTTCATAAAGGGAGAAGGTTAGGATCCCTATAATCATGGAAGGGAGCCCTATCTTCAAGGGAGCCCTATCTTCCATGGGAGGAGGAAACCACTACCTAAAGAGGGAGATCCGTGGCTCATCAACTTAACCACTTCCTATGACTCATCCCTGAGGTGGTTAGAAGGAAATTTCTGCCTCTTTTTGTTAAAAAACATTCCTAAAATAGTTGGCGTGGGCACAACACAGAGACAGAGGGCCAGGTGGTGTGGGCTCTAGTGTAAATCCTCCATATTGGAGCAAGGGGTGAACTGGATACCCGCGCCAAGGCCAAAACATAGGGTTTTGTGTGTTTTTTGAGGAAATGTTCAACAAGAGAAATTATGTCCTAGGATGCAAAGAAGGTGTCTGTAGAGTATGACACTGCTCACAAGTCACTGGAAATACCCTCCAATATGCGGGGCGAGGGATTGCAGGGATGGTGACAAAATGTTGTGTAAAATATTCCCCCTAAAGCATGAGGTCCGAGAGAGAGGGAGGGGTGAAATTATTTATGAGAATGCGTTCGACCCAAACACTATTGTCAGAAAACCTGCAAGTACAAATACAACTGATATTTCTGATACTTGACATGTGGCATGGGCACAACCATCCATAATAGAGTGCATAAATAGTGAGATCTGAGGTATGGACACAACCATCCAGCAGTAGGGATCATCAAATAGACTCGAGTATGGTCGCAGCCATCCAATCAGAAGAGTCATGTAATAAGTCATAGTAATCCAAAAAGAACCCACAACGTGGGTTTTGTCAGAAAAAACCCAGGGTCTTGTGCTCCATCTCGACCCGAACAAAGTACAGATTCGAGCTTGCAAATATGTGAGCTGAAGTTGAACATGTAAGAAAATAGTCTAATTACTAGCCAATGATGAAAGCCATTAACAGACGTGAGAGAAACCACCAATAATGACTGTTTTGGTGGGTTTGACACACGAGTGTATGAAATCGAACGCGTTTAGAGAATGTGGTCTTTTCTATAAACCATAAGTAACAGGCAGTATCTGGGGGGAGCTCGAAAGTATAAAACTTAAATGAAGTAATACACTAAAGTATGCTCTGTTAAAAAACTAAAACTAAAAACACAAAAAGAAGCTATATAGAGAGTTCCAAACATTAACAAGTTAAACAATGGCTCGATGGCCTTCTTCTTATTGAATGCTTGGAATGAAAACAAAAATATTAGCCACTTGCCAAAGGGCCCAGGTAGAGGCTCTAGGACCCAATGCAAGGATGTTTTTCCTTCAAGTTATGCCTTCTGATGTAGTATAACTCTCTCTCTTTGCTGCAATGGGCTAAGATTGTTGGGTGGCCAACAATCGAGTCCTCTTCTTCAGCTCCTGCTCGGTTCACACAAGACACTGGTGTTGATTGGGAAACTTTGGCTAGCATAACCTTCTGATCACACATTGTTCATCTCTTTGAGGGTTTATATAGGTGAGCTTTCAAACCTCCTTCCCTCCCTTTGTACATGGTGGATGGTGACCCAAGGGAGGGGAAATATTCCAATGTGGGATGAAATATTCTTTTTTGTGCTCACAAAAGGCCTAAGGAGGCATTGGTGCTATCCTTAGGCAGATTTCACATAAGGAGAAACTATCCTTTGCTTGCTTGTGGTCCTGGAAAGTGACTTTTTACTACTTCCAGGAATGCACGCTTATTGGGCTCCAGTGTGTGGAGAAGGTGCTTTTCTCGGAGGAAAAAGCATGCATTCGAGCATTTATGACTAGTTCAATCTTGAATTGCTCAAAACCTTAGAGATTCTTGATTCCATAATCATGGAAAATTTTAGGGACTAATATTCATAGGTGGGATAATTTTCCATGATTTTTTCAAAAAAAGATTCGCCAATTTCCATTTTTTTATAAAAATGATTCGCCTAAATTTTACAATATAAAATTATTTTATGTTAAAAATCGCCAACATTATATAGAGACTATATATGAAATCATTATAAATTTCAAGAATTTTACAAATACATCAATAAAAATTTTATAGTTTTCATATTAGGTACTAGTGAGATTCGCCAATTTTTTAAACTTCAAAATAATTTTCCATCCTTAAAATTTCTCCTGTCCATAATGTTTTCCTGTCCTATAAATCCTTGGGATCAACATTAATTGATGTCATTTTCTGCTGTACGATTTTCTAGTGTTAACAGTTGCCCCCTAATGTGTGAGGAATGGGAAGAAATGTATAGCTGAAATACATTATATTTTCTTTTCTGTATCGTACGCAGAGAGAGAGAGAGAGAGAGAGAGAGAGAGAGAGAGAGAGAGAGAGAGCGAGGCTTGCGTGTAGAAGGAAAACACCTTGCACCGTTTGTGAGATAACCATGGCCTAAGGGACCCCCTGTAAGCAGAAAAAATATACAACATATTTGCAAAATTTCAACGAGGCGGGCATGTCCCATGCTCATGATGATATGGCTAGCTAAACAAAATTGACAGATAGATGTGTTCTCTGTGTCCCTACTATAGTAGTGATGTTGGTGGTTTTTGACGATGACTGCTGATGCCCTCAGGGGCATTTTTTTATTTGAAAATAGGTGGAATGTGGTACCCATATGTGTAATCTTAGTATGGTGTATCACTGCGCAATCTACACATATGTACTGGCTGGGACCTTCTCATATAAGCATTTTTGTCAGAGACACTTATAAAGGCACGGGTCTTCAATAGATTTTGATCAAAGTGCAATGGTTGTAAGGTACGATACCATCATGATGTGAAATATTTTGTTGTAGTCGAATGTCAAGAGGATCGATGACATCTATGGACAATGATGTCTCCCATAGTGCCACCTGAGGATACCCTTGTGCATGGGGAGGGGTCATCTAAGGTACCGCTTCCTTTTTGGAAAAAGAGGTGTTGATGTCGAAAAAAAGGAAGCCCTAACTGAACCATAATGGGTTTAACATAAGTGTGGTAGTGAGCGGTGGCTGAAAATGGATGATGGGGATTCAGTGGCCCGAGGTCAAAGTATATTTGAGTAGCTTAGTGGCAGTCATAGGTATTTCTGAAGGGAAAATTCCCTAGAGTCGATAGGACTTCTAGGGCGGGTATGAACTAGCTATGATTGTTGTAATGGTGTGTGCATGGGGGGGTATGAAATACTTCGAACAAGGGAGAAAGGGGGATTGCGACCATGGGAGGAAAAGTGCAATATGAAGGTGAAGGGCATTGTTTATGATCTTTGTACACTTACCAAAAGAATAATATAATGGGGTTTGGTTTGTACAAAACACAGAGACATGCACTCCAAAAAATGAAAGAGGGTCGCTCACTTGATGGTGTGAGGATGGTGTTTTGCTGGGGGCAGGGGTCCCATTGGTTGGTATCATGTGCGGGGTTGATGAAGCGGAAGATGTCGCAGACGGATTAATGTTGATGGAGGTATGGTGGGCCAAATGCAGTGCGCGAAGGTGCACTTTCATTATTCCTACACAACTCGGTCGTCCGGGAAGGGGGTTGAGTTTGAATGGTGAACTTGACCTTATGCATGATATATGGATGGGCATGAGGTGCTTCCCAGACTAAAAATGGTATGGCCATGGAGTCATATGTGGAGTGATGTGTGGTCTACTTGAGATGACGATCGCCATGGAGGGGAGGCTCTACCGACCATCGCAAACGTTTATCATATGCAGGGTGAGGTGATGATAAACATGGTCGGGTATGAAGAACCTAGGGTTTATTTCTGATGGAGAAATGATGTCAGGATATGTAAAGTTTTCTGGGACTCTATCATGCTGAGGGTAGAATGATACCTGGTCTAGAAATTTTAGTGGTCGGTGTTGTGAATGGTTTGTGAGTTCTTCTTACAAAAACAACTACCTCGAGTGAAAGAATCTTCTTTTCATTCAATATTATTGAAAAACATGAATCTTGGAAAGGAAGATGGGAGGGTGCATACCTGTTGGCGCTTGAAAAAATATTTCTTCAGAAAGTGAATGTGGGGCATCGCTTTCATTCGTCATGGTATACTAATGATGGTGCAACTTACGGTTTGCAGAATGGGCCTTTTGATCTCATGTTATGGACCTCCAAAGTTCTGGAAAAGGGTGATAAATAAGGGATTATGGCCCTAATCCTATTCATTTGTACTTGATGAGTTTGGGAGATCAGAGATGATAGTAGAGCCTTTCTTGCCATTGCGGTCATCCTATGTACTGGGGATTAGTGATACTATGCTGAGGTAACTCTCATGACATCTTTCATTTTGATTTTTCCAGTTTGGTGATGCCGGGGGCCGTACAAATTAGGTTTGTACGACTTCAAAGGGCATTTTTGCCTTAGATTGCGCGGGAGATCTAGGGAAATAGGCGCCACCCTTGCGTGTATTTCTCAGGTATAGCCATGCAAAGGTGCATTTTCCCTGCCTCTTTGAATGCAAGGTCACGCCTATAAATGAAACAAGTGTGCAAGGGCGCGCCTATCTGAGAGACAGGCGTGCAAGGGCAGTGTTTTTTGAAAAAACTTGGGTTTTTTGTTGTCCTTTATGATTTTTCTCCTTTGTACTGATGGGTGCTTGTTTCCTGGCACGTTAGTGTGGAGAGAGTGAGATTGGCCTAAGATCTGGACTGCTCTGGCTGCTGATGCTAGGGCGTGCCGTCAGTTGGCCACATGGGGCTCCTAAAATTTTCTGAGAACGAGTTCTTTCGGTCACAGGACCGATTGTTACGTTACATCATTAGGCATTGGCGCAGGAGGCACAACATGTTTGTCTTGAGGGGGAAAACTTGATTATCCATCCAGACACAGATATTTACTTTGTGACTGGATTACTGCCACAGGGAGAGGCGCTGAGGTATCTGCTTCCTGTTGGGTGAGTGAACATGGACAGGTTCTGGCAGCAACATTGTGGTGGTGCGCTTCTTACTGAGGGGTGCATCAATATCGCCTCAATGACAGATGTGGTCAAGTGGTGTGCTTTGGCCATTATTGTGCAACTGGCGGGGTCATTTGCACCTCATCGGGCATCGAGCCCATAGCTGGCGGTTTTACGCCACTTGAGGAACATGCATTTCTTCGATTTTTCCTGCTTATGCTTTGATAGTATGGTGTCACAACTGAACTGGGTCCAACATGGATCCAAATCATTTGCATACGCCAACATTTTGTGTAGCATCATGTATGAAATGGTTGTGCTACTGAGACTTGTAGTGCCTATGCCTATTGGGGGGTCGAGGGAGCCACGTATGAGAAGGTGGGCTCCGGTGATGCCACATGGTGGTGGTGGCAGAGTCGATCGTTATTGGAAAGACACGATGGAGGCCTGGTTTGAGGCTAATTCATAGATGTTTTAGCCATACCCTTACATGGGGATGGACTTTCAGGGGGATCCAGATATTGGTCTCCCTTTCGGTTATGTTTGGGGTCTCGCAGGTATGTGTTATATTTCTAATTTTACTCGAGTTTTTTTGTTTTTGATTGTTTTTCATTGAAACTGAAATTCCTTTGGTTACTTGTGCATATTTTGGTGAGGTGGTATGTACAATGGCCCAACTGGTGGGTCACAACCCTCTACCAGGACTGCCTGGTGGTCGGGGAGGTGGTGTCGTAGGTGGACCGGGCAAGGGTGCCGGTGGACCGGGCAGGGATGGTGTTGGTCCTTCTGGTGAGGGTGGTAGCACAGGTGCAGTTGTGGTAGCAGTAGAGAGAGCTCGTGCAGATGCGGCTGAGGCACGTATCATAGCACTTACAGCTCAAGTAGAGGCTCTAGAGGACTTTCGGGGTCGAGTGGACTGTTTGACCCATGGGATGCCTGCTCGAGGTGGTATGGATGACTTCGAGGAGATATGGCTAGAGACAGTGATGGCCCGCAAGAGGGACTACCGGCCTATTTTATGACGGGTAGCTATCGCAGTGGTGACAATAGCTCCAGTGGTGGCACCAGGAGTAGTGATGGGCCCGTGTGCTCCTCTTGAGGGGGCACCCCCCTAGAGTAGATTTTTACACAAGGAAAGCACCCATTATGAGGATGATTCCCTTATTTTTGATGACCTTTGTATTTTCTGGGTTAGCCAATGGGCTAGTTCTACTATTTTTGTACTCTGATACACATATTTTTTTATATATATATGAGAGATATTTTTTTCGGCTCTACATGGTGTGATGTCTATTTCGATTTATGCATTTTGTGTTATGCTGATGGATATATATGTTTTTGGTTTTTTAGGTATGGTGGTTTTCTCGCGATGCATTCTAGTCTAGGATATTGTTAACTATGCGATCAACATAATCAAATACATGTGAGAATGTAATATAATCAAATTTTCCGCTTAATCTTCTGGCACACAAACATTTTCTAAATAGGTTTGCATCCCTGGTTTCAAATTTTTGGTTTAATTGTGAGACTACTAACTGGGAATCTAGGTAAAAATGCATATAGCGAATGCCCTAGTGGAGGGCCTCACGCATAAGTCTGATAACGACATCATATTCTTCCTGATTTTTGGTTGCTAATCCGATGCACACGCAGTTTGAACACAGTGGTGATCAGTCAGAGTAGTAGATGACCCAGGGGGCTGCAGCTAAGTTTTGAGACCATCGCGATGTTCCATCAACAAATCTGAAATAGGGTTCAAGTTGGTGATCCATAGTGATATTTTGAGCGTGCTTAGGTTGTTTGGGTCAAAAATATTTTAGTATTGGGATTTTTGTGTACTCTAACTCTATGGGATAAGGGCTACTGGGGCCCTTATGGGTATAATTTCTTGAGGTAAAGGCCGTTGATGGGGTTAGCTAGGTAGGTCCCATCCAGTTCCGTCAAGATATATGCCCCTTGCCAGAGGTAATATTTGATGATATAGGGCCCTTTCCATAGGGTTTCAAACTTTCCTGGCCCTAAGTCTTCTTTTGCGACATCATAGCGAAGGACTAGCTCTCCTTCAATAAATGAGCGAGGGGTGATGTGGTGGTCGAATGATGCTTTTACCCCTTTCTTATGGGCCTCATTATGTTGCAGTGATTGGCGTCTCTTTTTGTCAACTACATCTAGTTGTACTAGGCGTTGTTTTAGAGGGTTGGTGTCATCAAGGAGTTCGATGGCTGCATGTAAGTTTGGGATTTCACGGAAATCGATGCAAGGGCATAAGGTGCCTTGGTTTTTGTGACAAGAATAAAGCCGAATCCCTGTGACGGGGAGGTTGTCGAAATCCTATTTTGGGTGTGCGATGACACAAGTCGTATGTGATGAGTTGTTTCACTGGCATGCTACAGGGGAAGGATCTTCGTAATGGAGTCTTGAGTTAGCCGATAGTTGGCCTTCCCGCTAGGATATTCAATTCCTGGTAGATGGAAGTTGATTTTATCACAAAGATGTCTGAAAGTTTGTAGCAACGGAAATCCCTCTAGTGCGTGATTATGACTGGTGCAAATGGTGCAAGGTATCATAGTGCCGATAGAGTAGATAGTGTGAGACTCTACACTACTCGATGTTCCAAATGTGGACACTTGGAAATAGTCTGTTGTGGGCCAAGTTGTTTTCTATTTCTATTTTTGCGTCGTGGGTTGGAACTTACCTCCCCCTTGGTGGCTAGTAGAATTAATGCTGCTCTAGCTGCTCTCGGCTTGGGGAGAGGCGTGCACTTAAATGTATGATGAAAGTGTGAGAAAATTTGGTAGTAAGTACGTGTGATCTTCTCTTGATTAGAGAGAATATTTTGGGGGAAAGAAGAGATTATGCGGCGACTATTTGTAAGGGGTTTGAGTTCTCTGCATTAGTTGATTTAGTGATTGTTTAGATCACATAGGCCATGTGTTATCCTAGGCTTTGCCTGGGGTTTACGAGACTGGTGTGTGACCTTAGCAGGCATGATGAACCACCCTGGTGGCGGGGTCGTTGGGTCGACAATGTATCTTTTATACCATTCTTGGAGGTCGCTCGTCCTCTTTTCTATGACATTAATCATGTATATAGTGGGAAAGAGTCGTGAGACATTAGTACAATGTCAGTCGTAATGATTACAATAACATATTAGGAAAAATATCCATGATATGGGTCTTCCATCGTGCGTGGTCTGAGGCTGGATGGGGTACCATCGTCGATATACTGCTAAGTTGTGGCAATGGACTACTATATGGTTCGTCTGCTTGCATAATGTGCATGAAGGTGGCTTCCATGAAGTTCCTATGGCGGTAACCATGGGTTCCCTACTAGGTTGTTCTTCGGTTGACAAGAACATGATAAACCCGCTCATCTCCTCTTCCTGGGTCATGGCGCTGTCGATAGATTCGACATCCATATCATCTTCTTGGGAGAGATGAACTATGGCTGAGCGGAGACTAGCAAGGGCTAGTCGAAAGCAAGGTATGTAGTGACAAACCTCCAATAAGTTATTATCAACGCATAACAAGCATGTGAATTGTGCTGCCCGTAGCCCCATGTAGTAGACCCTTTCGATTGGATACCATCTATGAATGAGTTCCAATGCGGCACACTCTTCGAGGTAGTGGCCACGTTCATCGCATAGCGTGCAATGTATAATGGGAATTACCAAGGGGTGCTCTATGTATTGGTGCTCCTCTTGTAAGTACAAGATGGTGCACAGCTTGTCATTGATAGACTGGATGGAGGGATCCTCTTGATAGGATTTCTCGATCACGTGTAAGGCATCCCTATACCATGGTATTTCTAGACAATGGTGGGTATAGTACCCATAGGTTTCACAGAGGGTGCATGCATGATTAGTACGCATCAGTTTGCTTGTACTTTTCATGGCAAGTTTCTTTTTATGGGAATTCCTTTTTGAGGTGCCTGCCTCGCAGCCAAGGAGTGGTTTTAATTCATCCGAATCGAGGCATATGTGAGTAGGGTGTCCCGTGAATCACATATAGCACAGGCTAATGACTCCCGCTGTATGGTGGGGGTCACCACTTTCTTTCCTTTCTTGGCGATTTTCTTTATCGTGGTCGCCAGTTTCGCAACCGGTATTTCCCTTGCGGGGGCAGTTTCAACTGCTACTTGGGTAGGTTGGGGCTCCTCAAGACTAGGGGGCTTTAACCCAAAAGTAGTAACATTGGTAGCTGGTGTTCTTGGAGGGGGAATGAGGTACCACACTAGGAAATCCAATGATATGTTGGGTAGTACTAGTGTTGCTAAGACCTGCTGGGAGGTGAAGCCAGGAGGTGGGTATAGGAAAGAAGTTTGGGAGGTGGCATAAACTAGGGAGGTTGCAATAGCTGACGCCTCGGTGTCATTACTGCTTGAGTCTATGTCCTGACTAACCTTGGTGCTTGATGTGGACATCATGCATATCGGGGCCGCTGTGGCATCGGGTGATACCTCAGGGATAATAGGAGGATCTCCTAGGAATGAGCCTAGGACAGATGATGGTTTGAATTGGCCAGGGCCATATTCTTGATACCGTAAAAGACCATTTGTGGCTGTGTCTACATAAGGTAGAACTATATCCGTATTGGTCAAGGGACGATTTTTAGTCTGGGTCAGCTGGTCTACTGTAATGATTTGATCCTCGTGGGGGAACATCATGATGCAGAAAATGGAGGATGCTATGGAAGACATGGCGTACATGTAGCTCCACCCAAGGAGTATATTTTAATTCAAGTGAGCATCCAAGAATTTGATGTCTATGTGGAATGTTTTGCTGATTAAGTAGACCGGTAAATTTTGGAAGAGACCGACGGGGGTCGAGGGTCAATCGTCGTATGCCTTGAGTGTGATGACGGAAGGTTTGAGTTCTGGGGCTCCTAACTTCTGCCATACATTCTTTGACATGATGCATGTGGATGCACCCTCATCAATGACACATCGGTGAATAGTGATATTCTGTACCGATACTGGTATTTGGAAGGCGACCATGGAGGGAATCCTAGGGGTGGTTTTGTCTAAATCAAAAGCCATCATGTGCGTGTTGGCAGGGTCGACAGTGCCTAAGCCAGAAATTAGGGCTTTCTGCTGCTTCGGGCACGACTGCAATACCACCCAAAGAAGACATAGCAGCAGTTGATTGGGCTAAATTGTCTACGATGCTATAATTGTGGGCTGCTTTGGAGTATTTACCTGCTTGCCTATTAGGCCCTTTAACCATTTTTGGCAATGGTTCCAAAGGAATATTTGGAATGGTCAAAGGTGCAGTCGGTGTAGACATACTAGCCCTTGATGTACCGGCATCTGGTAGGGTGTCTTAGTTATGATTCCGAGTTTGGAAAAACATTTCTTCCCTAGCCATGTAAATTTCATGGTTGTTTTTCTTGGAATAATTGGGGTTTTGCTACTGAGTGCTGACTGTTCCTTGATGGGGGAAGGGTTCTTGCATAACTGAAGTTGTCTGGGAAGATCCTCCTTGTCTTCGGTTACTCTGAAGCTTTTTAAGCTCAGGGAGTTTGGGACAGTGGTGAGTATAGTGCTTGTACTCACAACATATCGAACAGGAATGGTTTGTTCGTAGAGGTGGCCACTTGCCTTGCTTTTGGGCATTGCTTGGCTCCTGGTTCTGGTTCTGGTTGGAGTTATTTCCGGGCCGGGATCGCGATGGGCGCTATTGGTTGCTGCCCCCCTGTCCAGGGTTCCCTTTGGGTTTGTTTTTTACCTTTATTTTGACCACGTTAGGAGGATAATTCTCTTGATCATACTGGTGTGGTTGATTCTGGGATGGATGCACAAATTTCACCTATGAATTGTTTTGCGTTGGTGGGTTATGTGTTTGGGACTGAGCATACTGCTATCCCATGTTTGCACCTGGCCATTGGGTGGAGTTCTTCCGTCAGTTTTTCTTCCTGCGTACTAGGTCCCCTCGGCCGGAGGGTAAGATCCTCCTTGGTGATATGCTGGCACCCTATTAGTTAAATTTTGCTGCTGCATATGATGACTTTAAAATCTAGGTTGAGACATGTCCTGGGTAGACCCATGTGTGTAACCGGGATTCTGACTACTGTTGCCTAGGTACCCTTGGGTCATCGACCCAATAAGTCCATCTGCAGATTTCGATGCACCTGGAAATTCTCGATAAGATTGAAGGTGTGAGCCACTAGGTAGGATATTGTATATGTATCCTGATTTCATATAAATCGGTTCAAGCTACTGGGATTTACTGATTGCATCCTCTTCGGATGTGGGGTTACGTTCCACCACATACTTTGAAATCTCCACCGTAAGAGTTATCAAGAATAAATCTAAAAGGACTCGGTCCTCAATTTGAGCTTTGCATAAGCTATGACACCGTCTCCACTCATGGAGATGTTCAGAAATGTGGGTAGAGGGAGATTGTCTGAAATGAGTCAGTAACTCCATTCCCAAATCGTGGTGAATGGGTAACTGAAATTATGTGAGAAATGCAGTAGCGAGGGCATTAAAGGTTCTATGTGAAGCAGGGGGTTACTCGATGTACCATTTCGTGACCAATCCCATGAGAGTGCGTTGAAATAGCCTCAATCGAATAGTATAATCAATGATGCTATTTGATGAGCACCACAGGTGAAAGGTCATTATATGATTCCCTAGGTCTTTCACTTTCTTGCCCTCAAACTTTGGTATGTCTGAAGGGAGCTTCGTGGGCATGAGAGGCCAATTGGGGTCATGTGTGATGGGGTCATTGTTGAGCTTGGTTAAATCTGGTAGATTTAACACTGTTAAGAAGGGTGAATAAGAGGTTAACGCCATGGAAACATGTGAAGACATGAAGTTTTGGGTAGAACTAGGGTTAGTCTGTGATGTACCCGGTTGTGGATTCAACTGGCTTCCCATATGGGATGCACTCTTCTGCCCCTTAGGGTGATGAGGGGGGAGTGATGTGCAGTGTGGTGTTGGGAGACCAGCTAGGGTTCCCAACGAAGGTTGCTTCAAGAAAGGAGGAAAAAACCATTGTGGCAATGTTCTGTCTTTGACGCCTAAACGACGAAAGACCTGGAACCCCTCCCGTTAATGGGGGAGGTCCAAAGGACACCTGGACCAATGAGGTTCCATTGGAACCGTTTGAGGGTCATCCATGTTAGGTTTTGGAAAAAAAAAATTGAGGGGATTGAGTCTATGATCATGACAAATTTATGGCCACATACATAAAACAAAGTGAAAATGAAATGATTTTCCTTTAATTTAATCTATGTGATCAATCAAGAAAAAAATGGTTTTGTTTGTTTTTGCGTGATACTAAAAAATCCTAGAAGACCTAATAACATCCTCACACTCTCAAAAGTAACTGGGCCTTGAGAGGATTTCTTGTAGTGCTGGCACAACGTCCTAAAAGAACTAGCAACGCCCCCATTCAGCTGAATAGAATCAACCAGGGTAAGGGTAGAGGGTCTGGCGCTTGCCTACACTATCACCTATAGGGTAAATGATGCCCTAGTTTTGGCCACTAAGAACCACCATCTCATGTGAGCGTTTGAGTCTTGGGCTTCTTCGTAGTTAGCTAACAGTACCGAGTATCGGACAGGTCAAGTAGCCCCAACTAATACCGCACGCACTGCGCCTAAGCCTAACCCCCTCTGAATTGGGTCTCTACCACACTCGAGTTTTCTTTTTCCTGGGATGATAGGTGGATTTTAAAGCTCCCTAAATATGAAACTTCTATTTTTCAGATGTGAAGCGTGATCAAGACGGCTTATTGGATGTCTACCCCCTTGATCCTAACTTAAGCTATAATTTCTCTTGTGGCCCCTGTGGGGAGAATTTAGTGTGTTGGTTTAAGTTGTTTTTAGGTGGATTTATTTTCTTAGTGGGTGAATGTGTGTGAGCGTATGGTGAAAAATCTCATAATTTGAACATATGGATATTGGTGATCCTTTACAAAAGTCCCCTAGTTAAACTATGTGATGTTCCTTGCTCAAATAAAAAACATGTGCGGATAATGGGTTGCTTCCAAAACCTCCTAATTAGTCTATGTGAGTGACTAAAGGGAGATGGTGAATAAAAAATATAGAGTGTTTATGTGCTTGTCTAGGGTCACCCAATGGCACAAATACAACAGATATTACTTACTCTAACTTGCCATTCAATCCTAGTCCAACAATTTCCTAAATGCAAAAATTGAAATTTAAACTAAACAATTTCTACACTAGCTTATGCATGTGTGGTCATGAGCCACTTACTTGGACTAGTTAGACTAAGTGTGCATACCAAAATTTGAAAAAACATAAATTTTTAGGAAAGAAATGGTTAATTCTCCCCTTACTTAAACTATGTGAGCACTTTTTGCAAAAAACCAACTTAAATGAAAACTAACTAAATGCCTACAAAAAGAAGCAAAAATTAGTTTTTAGAAGCTGTGAGGTATCAACACAGGTGTTGGAAGATACATTAGGGGCTTCCAAACACACTTACAAGCAGAAACAATTCATAAGGGAGGGAGAAAAAATCTCTCTACAAATGCGCACAAAACCCTCTGACAAGTGCACTTTCCTACGTGCAGGTCACTCCTGAATGCGCGCACTACGTGTTTGTGTGAAAAAACAGCGTGCAAAATTCCTGCAAGTAAAAAAAAATTAGGAGTTGCCTTCTTCAGTCTGTCACCTCAGCCAATCTAGGGATTGCAAGATGGGTTAGAGGTCTGTCAACTCCACTCCAGCATAGACTAAGGGTCTCCTGCAAACAATGCCACAACCACATAAACTTGAAACACGTCAATGGAGTCGTCAATATTGTTTTGGTGGATTTGACACATGGGTGTATGAAATCGCACGCGTTTAGAGAATGTGGTATTTTCTCTAAACCATAAGTAACATGCAGTATCTGGGGGGAGCTTGAAAGTATAGAACTTAAATGAATTAATACACTAAATTATGCTCTGTTAAAAAACTAAAACTAAAAATACAAAAAGAAGCTATATAGAGAGTTGTAAACATTAACAAGGTAAACAACGACTCGATGGCCTTCTTCTTATTGAATGCTTGGAATGAAAACAAAAATCTTACCCACTTGCCAAAGGACCTAGGTAGAGGCTCTAGGACCCAATGCAAGGATGTTTTTCCTTCAAGTTCTGCCTTCTGACATAGTCTAACTCTCTCTCTTTGCTGTAATGGGCTAAGATTGTTGGGTGGACAACAATCAAGTCCTCTTCTTTAGCTCCTGCTCCTTGGTTCACACAAGACACTGGTGTTGCTTGGGAAACTTTGTTCAGCATAACCTTGTGATCACACATTTTTCATCTCTTTGAGGGTTTATATAGGTGAGCTTTCAAACCTCCTTCCCTCCCTAGGTACATGGTGGATGGTGACCCAAGGGAGGGGCAATATTCCATTGTGAGCTGAAATATCCTTTTGTGTGCTCACACAAGGCCTAAGGAGGCATTGGTGTTGTCCTTAGGTGGCTTTCACATAAGGAGAAATTGTCCTTTGCTTTCTTGTGGTCCCGAAAAGTGAATTTTTTCTACTTCCAAGAATGTGTGCTTATTAGGCTCCAGTGTGTGCAAAAGGTGCTCTTCTCGAAGGAAAAATTACGCATTCGAGCATTTATGACTAGTTCAATCTTGAATTTCTCAAAACCTTAGATATTCTTCATTCCATAATGTATTCTTGTCCTGTAAATCCTTGTGCTCGACATTAATTGATGTCATTTTCTATTGTACAATTTTCCAGTGTTAAAAATGACAATGGCTCTCAAGGTACGAAAGGTACAATATACGAAATGCAAACAGTGATCTGACGTCAAACACCTACAGATTCATTCAATCGAAAGCCAATGATGTGGACCTTATGTCGAATGCAAAGAACCTGCCATTGATGCATGTAGGCTCCAAGGTACCTGAAGGGAGTCTCTAGATCGACTTCCTAGATAATGAGTTGAAGTCGACAGGAAGTGATATGATCGAAGGTGGGCCATAATGTTTCCCACATCATTGATACGAGACAGAGGAATATGATGATTGTGAGTCAAGACCAACAGAGAATTAGAGGGAGGTTGAGAAATTCAAAAGGAAAACTTCTCTTGAACATATTGGTGGCACAACACTGGATTTTCCATTATTTGACATCAAGGGATTTGAGTTCATGGTGATGTGGCAAAGATCAGATGAGTAGTCAAAAAATATTACCCAAACCCATGGAGGAAGACAAATGACGAAGTGAAATATCCCCAACCCAACACAAATGTAGATAAGTGCAACGTTCAAGAGAGACATACTTCCAACACGACTACAATCTGGTTCCATTTTCCCCCACCATTTCTAGCGAGTACTGCAATTATTTTGAAAACAATCTTGAAAGGGATAGCATATGCTTGCGATGTAAGTTTGTCCTTTAGACAAATCTAACCTAGTACATTTTACAAGGCCTAGGAAGGAGTAACTTGAGTAACGTCATAACGACGGAGTCCGATGTCATCAGTTTTAACGAGTCTGACAAAGGAAGAACTTGGCATATTTTAACATTTAGAGAGTTTGAAAAGAAAGTGGAAAATAAAATTCCAGCAATCCCTTTTCGTAGGTAGTCTCACAGATCTGAAAAGGTAGAAAACTGTGTCTGATAGAACCTCTTAGTTGTGATAGGCTAAGGTATTCATTTTTCGTAAATAATCTTTCCCAGCCCAAAAAATGGGTAAACGTATACTGGGTAGATATTGTTTTGCAGCCATTTAACGAGTTAAAAACGACAAGCATCTTGACAATCTTTTCAGTTTTAGAGAGTTAGAAAAGAGCTAAAAGATGACTCCTCCTAGAGGAATGAGTGGTATTAAGGGTAGCTACTGGTTCCGGTAATGGTGGAATTGCTCAGAAAAAGTAAAGGTCAAGAGGCTGACTAACAAGACCACTCATCGCATCGGTTCCTCAGGAATGGGTGAAATAACCAAGTGAAGGCATATGATCGGCCAAGAAGATAGTGACGATGGAGTGATAAAACCAAGGCTCATCTGGCAAAAAACAGGTTGATAAAATGGCAATCACAAGAGGTAAAATGGGAATGATTTCATTTTTACACAAGCTTGAAATCTGGAAACTCTACTTGAAGTTGGTTTCATTTTTACACAAGATTGAAACAAAGATAAACTATGCTTGAAACCAGTTTCACTTTTACACAAGCTTGAAATGGATACAAACTATGCTTGAAAAAGTAAGCATGCCCCCAGCATGGTGACTCAATTCGAGGTACATGCCCCCCAAGCTTTAGTCCATAAGAACAGTAGATGGAGTGAAGGTCCAAATTACGAGATCAATATAAAGACTTGACTAGGATTTTACGAGATCTGATCAAAGACTCGAATTGAACATGAAAGTGTTTCATTATTTTGATGAGGTTGACACATTAAAATAACCATCCTCGAAACCTAATTCATTTCTTTAACGAGGTTGACACAGAAGAAGAACTATCCTCGAAAGAGCTTGTTTCATTTTTTAAGGAGCTTGACAAAAAAAAATGAACGGTACTCCCATGACCTTTCATTACGATGAATAAGAGGTCATATATTCCAAGAGGTTCACATATGATGGGAGAACAACATCTTGAAAATCAGGACCCAATGCCCCCATCACACGATGCACAATGGCACCATCACTGACTGTGAGCACAAGACAGGTGGCAACATAATTAACCTATGTCAACGATAAAACCAATGGATAAAGACTCGAAAGGGACGATGGTGGACAAAATGTCATGGCAGGACTAATGAATCTAAGCTAATCAATGGTCACAATCCGACCTTTGTGTGGAAAATAGATCACACGAAAGAGGGAAGAGACAACTGCCCCCATGACATAAGTATAGTCATGCCCCAAGAGTAAATTGAAAACTAAGGGGCGTGGAACAACCATCAATTCTATATGGATGGTTTTCCTTCCCAAATTGATGGGAAAGTTTGAAAGTATCCCTAATGGTTGACTAGTTCCTCTGTTAAAAGCCAACAGATTCTGGGTAATAGGCATAAGCAGTGGAGAACCAAAAACTTGCCAAGTAGTTGAAGACAGAATATTAACAGATGTGTCTTCATCTATAATAGTGCTGGGTATGACCAGATCAAATTTTTGTGCCGTTAGCTCGAAAGGCACATAAGGCAGAAGGTGGTATCTAGAAAATCGAATCCAATCAAAAGAAGCGACCAAAATACTTGGAGGGGATACCATCGAACTGAGATAGTTTTCCCTTGGTGTTACTGGAGCAAGAGGATCACTCTCCTGGACTTCATCATGAGAGTAGGAGGAGAAATTTCTTGAACTATAGGGATGGATGAATCTTTCTCCAAGTCCAAAGAATTTGATGAAACAAGAAGAACGTGGGGGGGATGAGATCCACTCTCAACGGAAAAATCCTGATGGACCATAGATGGGATCAAGTCAATCGATTCCACATATAATGGTTGGTTAGGAACGGATCTTTGAATTTGGATTTCCAGGGGAGCGAGATCGACCAAGGATTACGCTTGACTAATCGTGGAATCAACTAGCGGAAACAGTAGAGTTTTCCAACACTCTCTTGGCTTCAGCCATGTATGGACAAAGGTGAATGGGATGATGCCCTTCACATAACTTACAGGTATTGGTAATCATACCCTGTTTCTTATGAGTCTTATCAGAGCTAGTCGAAGATGTGTTACCAATATGATTTCCAGAAGCCAAAAGCGATGACAGAGTGTTGTCAGACCATGCGTCAAGTACCTTGGGAATGCTAGGGCAGTCTCAAAGCAGATGGTTACCTTTGCAAAGCATGCAAGGGAATTTGACTTTTTGTGGAAGCTTGGATGGTTTCGCAAGGGAAGGTTTCTTAAGTGCAATAGCTGCAGTATTAGCTTCTCGCTTATCTTACTTCTTCTTCTTCCTCTTAGCCACCTGGTTACTAGAATCCAAACTTTCACTAGACGAAGTAGAAGAGGAGGATGAAGAAATAGGCGAAGAAGGCGAGAGTTCCACCTTAGAATCAACATGATGTTGTCCTGGTGGAGGAGATGGCTGTACAATAGACGGAACACTCGGGACCACCGAGGTTTCAAATAACCATACAAGTAACCCAACAGTTAACCCACATAGGGACAATGTTGTCAAATAAGGAGCACCAACATTCCCAAAAGTAGGAAAAGGACCAGGATTCCCCTCGGGAGGGATTCCTGGGTTAGTGAACTCCGGAAATGTTGCCATCAGAAACAAATTTAAAACAACACCCTAAGGAAACTAAGTTTAACCAGAAATATTTCGTGGGCAGTAAATTTTTAAGACATTGAAACAAAAACCTGTCATTTCACATTTTAAGAGTGGAGAAACAAGAAAAAGGTGACTCTATCACTTTCAGGTTGAAATGAGCATGAAATGACAAGTTCTCGATGATATTTTCAAATTTATGGAGTCAGTAAAGATTGAAAATGACTGCTCAGGTATTCTAGGTAAAAGGGTGTACCAGGTTTCCGTGAACTTCCATATACACCTTGGTGATCAAATTAAAGAAGAATTGACCAAGGACTTTACGTACGTGCAGGTAGTCTCCACGAATGTTGTGTTCGATGTATCACGGTTACAAGGTGGAAGACTCAACTTCCTACGGATAGAAGGATGGAAACCTAGAGGGGTCTCCCTTTATATACTCGACAATATGGAGAGCGCAAGTCCATACTAGTGCTGTATAAAGCCAGATGGCAAGCAAAAACTGCTAGGTTTAAAGATGCCAGAACACGTCTCTAAATTAGACCACTAAATGTTTCATTAGGTTTCAATTTTGCCTTAGGTTAATTGAATAAATTTTAAGTTGATCTTGTATTTATGTTTCAATCCCAAGGTCCTACCAAATGTTGAATCTCACAAATCCCTAAATGCAAGTTACATGCCATAAAATACCATTTCATTCGATGAAAAGCTATCTACGCGAAATTTAGGAGTTTTCAAGCGATAGCAAACAATAAGAACACACAGAAGCATCCACTACAGAATCTGATGCAAGTTAATGAAATTGAGAAATATTTCTTATAATTTCCAATGCTAGATATGTGAAAGACTTTCAATTTCACAATGCAAACAAGAATGCAAGCAGAAATATATTTTTTTTTTTCAAAGTAATAGGGAAAATAGTGCACTAAATGACATGAAAAACAAACCTTCAAACTAGTTCGAGAATGTTAATGAGAGAGTTGAAACGAAACAATTTCAATCAACCCAAAAGCAAACAAAACAAAACTCAAACCAATGTTGCAATCTCTCAAATCGAAGAAAGATGTCGAAACAAATGCATACAAGCAGTTTAATCTATGCTTGGAGTGACAAGAAGCACAACTGAATGAAAGAGGCGAGAACCATGCAACCAATGCAATCACTCAAACAGATCAAGGGAGATGAATGCAATCAAGCAAGGAATGAAGTTGACTGTGAAGCAAAAGACCCAAACTCCTACAGGAGGCTCAGCATACCAAAGCACTAGAAAACCCTAAGGCTATGATGCTAACAAGAAATGGACAAACAATTGAAGGAAGGAGGTTGTTCACAATCACAAACAATCCCAAGGCACTCAAAACATGTCAAGAAATCACCCAGAAACACAAGTACTAACCAAAAACTCCAAAAAAAGGCAAACCCTAAAACCTACAGAAATTGGCGCGACTGTTTAGATGTAATCAGTGCCAAACAGGGGATGGCACGGGTGATGAACTAGAAACAAGCGCTAGTGGGCGCGACTGTCAAACCAGAAAATTCACCAAGCCATTCAACCCTGGTAAAAGGAAAATTTTGAAGGACAAAGGTTAGATCTGATCCTCTGGGGCTGAAGAGGGGTCTTAGACTCAACAAAAATAATCAGAAAAGGCAAGCTAAGTAAGAAAAGACCAAGAAGAAGACCTAATGAATTACAGACAAACTCGCATTGATCCCTAATGGAGTCACCAATTTTTTGGTGAGGTAAATCCCCTCTGCGGACAGAGGAAATACCACTAGCCCTAGAGTGGGTCTAGCCACAAACAAGACAAGCTATAATATTGATTCCTAGTTAACGAATGGATTGAGATTCGATAGATGACTTACCAGAGGTCCTACACTATTTTTTTTGTCGGAAAGAGTGGCTACCTCTCGCTCCTGGTTTGACAGATCATGATCCGCTCGCTTTGACGCTCGGATACCTGCACACACACAAGAAACAATGACAATATACAACATACTATTTCACATTCGTAATTATCAGTCAGTCAAAGAATACTAAATCAATTGCATTAGATAATCATAACACAATGATGGAACCAACACCATAGTCAAGTATATTAATGAAAGAAAGGAAGAGTACAACCAAGCTTCGACGTTGCGGTCTCCTCCAACAGGGTTCCAACAGAGCACATCTCACAAAGGCTCGTCAGGAATTTGGATGGGGCTCTATCTATGGAATTCTCCTTGGTTCTACCTTCTCAATAGAATTTAATCAGCTATAGTATCTCTTCTCCAAGTTCAACCTCTTGGCTATATGTTCAACTAGCTTTCATAAAGGGAAAAGGCCTATTTATATAGAGGTAGAGGGAGAGGTTAGGATCCCTATAATCATGGAAGGGAGACCTATCTTCAAGGAGTGTTCCATGGGAGGAGGAAAACACTACCTGAAGAGGGAGATCCATGGCTCATCAACTTAACGACTTCCTATGACTCATCTCTGAGGTGGTTAGAAGGAAACTTCCACCTTTTTTTGTTAAAAAAAATTCCTAAAATAGCTAGCATGGGCACAACACAGAGACAGAGCACCAGGTGGCGCAGGCTCTATGTAAATCCTCCATATTGACACGATGGGTGAACTAGCTACTCGCGCCAAGGCCAAAACATAGGGTTTTGTGTGTTTTTTGAGGAAATGTTCAACAAGAGAAATGATGTCCTTATGTAGAAGGATGCAAAGAAGGTGTTTGCAGAGTATGACATTGCTCATAGGTCATGGGAAAGACCATCCAATATGCGGGGCGAGGGATTGCAGGGATGGTGACAAAATTCTGTGTAACATAAGGTTAAGGTTAACGTTAAGGTTAAGGGTTTAGTGAAGGTTAAAGTTAAGGTTTTAGGTAAGGTAAAGGTTAAGGTTAAGGTCAAGGTTACGTTTAAGGTTAAGGTTAGTTTAAGGTTAAGGTTAAGGTAAGTGTAACCTTACTGTTAAGGTTAAGGTTAAGGGTTTAGTTAATGTTAAGGTTAAAGTTAAGGTTAAGGTATGGTTAAAGTTAAGGTTTATGTTAAGGTTAAGGTAAGGTTAAGGTTATGGTTAGGTTAAGGTTAAGGTTAGGTTAAGGTTAATATTAAGGTTAAGGTTAAGGTCAAGGTTAAGATTAAACTTAAGGTTAAGGTTAATGTTAGGTTAAGGTTAAGGTTAAGGTCAAGGTTAAGGTTATGTTAGGGTTAAGGTTAAGGTTAAGGTTAAGGTTAGGTTAAGGTTAAGGTTAAGCTTAGGTTAAATTTAATGTTAAGGTTAAGGTTAACACTAAGTTTAAGGTTAGGTTAGGTTAAGTTTAAGGTTAATGTTAAGAGTTTAGTTAGGTTATAGTTAAGGTTAAGGTTACGTTAAGTTCAAGGTTAAGTTCAAGGTTAAGGTTAAGGTTAAGGGGTAAGGTTAAGTTTAAGGGTAAGGTTAATGTTAAGGTGAATGTTAAGGTTAAAGGTAAGGTTAGGTTAGGGTAAGGTTAAGGTTAATTTTAGTGTTACCTTAAGGTTAAGGTCAAGGTTATGGTTGGGTTAGGTTAAGGTTAAGGTTAAGGGTAAGGGTAAGGTTAACATTTAGGTTAAGGTTAAGCTTAAGGTTAAGGTCAAGGTCAAGGTCAAGGTCAAGGTTAAGGTTAAGGTTAAGGTTAAGGGTATGGTTAATGTAAGGGTAAGGTTAATGTTAAGGGTTAGTTTAAGGTTAAGGTTAAGGGTAAGGTTAAGTTTATGTTTAAGGTCAAGGTTAAGGTTAAGGTTAAGTAAAAGATTAAGGTTAATGTTAAGGTTAACACTGAGGTGAGGGTTATGTTAAGGTTAAGGTCAAAATTAAGGTTAGGTAAGGGTTAAGGTTAAGGTTAGGGTAAGGTCAAGGTTCAGGTTAAGGTTAGGTCAAGGTTAAGGATAAGGTTAAGGTTAAGGTGAAGGTTAACGTTAAGGTTAGGTTAAGGTTAAGGTTAGGTTAGTTTAAGGTTAAGGTTAAGGTTAAGGTAAGGTTAAGGTTAGGGTTAGGTTAGGTTATGGTTAAGGTTAAGGGTAAGCTATAATGTTAAGGTGAGTATGTAGGTTTTATGTTCCATGCTAGGAAGCCCATGACAAGGAATTATAGAAAAATTTTGGAGAGAAGAAAATAAGTTCATACATTCACGGACACTATCAAGCCACCACAAGATAATATTGAACTTTCATCACCTGCAGAGAAAGATACAGTTAGCAAGTCAAAGAAAGGAAAGGAGAAAGTTATTGAAAAAATAGAGTTTGAACTAATTGAAGAACAATTGAAGTTGGCTAATCATGAAATATTTATCATGAAGAAGGACACAAGGAAGCATAATATCCAGAAGATTCAGTTTGAAAAAATGAAAGAGGTTTGGGAAGAGCAGGTTGACAGTGTATCAAAGACCCTAGACAACACACAAAAATTAATCAAATGGACTATGTCATTAATGAGAGAGGTGAAACATGTCAGAAGAATGAAATTTCATAGAAATATACCAAAAAAATACTTAAATATGAAGTTAAATACCTCCAAGAACAGCTAGAACTAATCCATGAGGAGTTGGAGAAGAAGGGCCTAAAAATGACAGTAGTTGAGGAGCCAATATCTCAACTCATCGTCAATGAGGAAGAAACACCTCAAGAGTCCTATTTTTAGCTGGTTTATGTTTTGAAAGGTAAATTTCATGTTGGAAACAAATTTTATATAGCTTGAAGGAATATTTTTTAAGTTAGGCAAAAATCTGGAGTTTACATAGTTTTCAGCAGTTTCGTAGCATTTCCTAGGCTTGAAGCCAGGAAAATGCAATGAAACCACATGTAGCTTTATTTTTTCTTGAAAAACCACTTTGGTTAATTTTTAAGGGGAGGAAATGATATGAAGGATGTGTCAAGGTATAATGAACACAATGTAGAAGGAAAGAATCAGAAAAGTTGATGGAAAAGGGCATTTTCTGTATGCTACGAAAGTACGCTACGAAACTGTCATACTTCCGTAGTGTGTTGTTTTGAAGGTTAATGAGCATGATTTTGGGCAGTTTTGGACAAGTTGATACTTTCAAAAGGTCAAAGGATTATGAAATAGTCATCTAAGACTTGAATACTATGAGATGAAGACAACTCATCCTCCAAACCATTCATTGAAGATAAGGACCAGGTTTTCTTAAAAATAGGGTTTGTTTCCATATTTGGAGGAGGCTAATTAAGATGTCATGCAGTGATGAGTTCTATCACAACCTATTCGAACCTGTGAAGGATCAATTATCAAATATGTAACTATTTTTAGAGATAAGGTATTTGATGTAATAAGTAGCAGTTTGAGTCCTATTAGGAAAATGATTGTTTCATAGTGTAACTATCATCTTCTCATTAAAGCACATGTTTTCATGTTTTTCAAGGTGTCATTAGGAAAATTTTGATGAATCTAGCCAAGAGGAAGATCATCTCTCATGTAAAAAGTCTATTAAAGGGCAGATATTCGAATTTGTAAAGGGTTGGAGAGCTCTTGGAAATATTGCAACTTTATGTAATTTGATTGTTTTCGGTAATACATAGGACTTTTACTTGAGCAACCTGAGATTATCATGGAGGTTTTAGTTCTTATTTTATCTATACTTTCTATGTGTACCATTTACATTAGTTTTCATCTTCAATACTCAGAATTCATAGGTAATATTCTCCGACTTCCTTTTTGATGAATTGGTTGTGTTATTCCATGTTTGATGTGCGATTTACCTCTGCTAAAAACTCTTACCTACCTCAGCTTCCATGTTAAGTTAACTTACCACCTAAATAATGAATTTGTTGACTCCATAATCCAAATGGTTGTGGAATTATACTCAAACTACACACATCACAAGCAATTTATTTTCCAAGTAGAGTTAGCCATCAAGTTTCATCATAATCAAATATCATTAACCCTTTTTGAGAGAGCCCTCTAAGACTGAAGAGGCTAAGCATTAGTTACAAGTTGGTTTGAAATAGTCTCATGAAGTTGTCTAATTAGCATCCAATCAAGTGAAATTTTATGATAACACTAAGGTTAACCTTAACCTTATCCCAACCTTAACCTTACCCTTATCTTAACATTAACCTTACCCATAACTTTAACCTAACCTTAACCTTACCTTAACCGAACCTTAACCTTTACCTTAACATTAATTTTAACCTTAACCTTACCTTAACATTAACCTTACCCTTAACCTTAACATTAAAATTAACCTTAACCTTAACCTTACCCTTAACCTTAAAATTAACCTTAAATTTAACCTTAACCTCAACCTTAACCAAACCATACCTTAATCTTAACCTTAAAATTAACCTTAACCTTAACCTTAACCATACCTTAACCTTAAAATTAGCATTAACATTAACTGTTAACCTTAACCTTAACATTATCCATAACCTAACCTAACCTTAACCTTAACCTTATCATTAACCTTAACACAACCCTAACCTTAACTAAACCCTTAACCTTAACCTTAACCTTACCCTAACCTTAACCTTAACCATAACTTTAACCTTAACCTTAACCTTAACCTTTACCTTTACCTTAACCTAACCTTTACCCTAACCTTAAACTTAACATTTAACTAACCTTAACCTTAAACTTAAACATAACCTTAACCTTGACCTTGACCTTAACCTTACCTTAACCTTAACCTTACCCTTAACATTAAACTAACCTAACTGTTAAGGTTAAGGTTAAGGTCAAGTTAAGGTTAAGGTTAAGGTTAAGGTTAGGGTTAGGTTAAAGTTAAGATTAATTTAAGGTTAAACTTAACACTAACCTAACCATAACCTTAACTAAACCCTTAACCCAAAATTAACCTAACCTTAACCTTAAGGCTAAGCTATACCTTAACCTTGAATGTAACCTTAACCTCAACCTTAACCTTAACCATAAACCTTAACCTTAACATTAACCTTAACCTTAACCTTAACCTTAAACTGACCTTAACCTTAACGAAACCCTTAACATTAAACTTACCCTTAACCTTAACCTTGACCTTAAACTTAAACTTAAATAAACGCTTAACATTAACCTTTGTGTTACCTTAAGGTTAAGGTGAGGTTAAGGTTAAGGTTAAGGTCAGGTTAAGGTAAAGGTTAGGTTAAGGTTAAGAGTTTAGTTAAGCTTAAGGTTAACCTTAACCTTAACCACAACCTAACCCTAACCACAGTGTTAACCTTAACCTTGAACTTAACCTTAAGGTAACACTAAGGTTAACCTTAACCTTACCCTAACCTTAGCCTTAATGTTAACCTTAACCTTAACCTAACCTAACCTTAGTGTTAACCTTTACCTTAACCTTAACCTTACCCTAATATAACCTTAACCTAAACCCGTAACCTTAACCTTAAACTTGACCATAACCTAACCATAACCTCAGTGTTAACCTTAACCTTAACCTTAACTAAACCCCTATCCTTAACCTTGACCTTAATATTAAACTTAACCTTGACCTTCACCTTAACCTTAACCTTAACCTTAACATTACCCTAAACCTTCACCTTAACCTAAATCTAACCTTAACTAAACCCTTAAGATAAACCTTAACCTTAAGTTGAACCTTAGCATTAAACCCTAAACCTTAACATTACCCCTAATATAACCTAAAATTAACTTTAACCTTAACCTAACCTTAACCTTACCATAACCTGACCTTAACCTTAACCTTAACCTTAACCCTAACCTAACCTTAATCTTAAACTTAACCATAACCTTACCCCTAACCTAACCTATCCTAATCGTAACCTTAACCTTACCCTAACCTTAACATTAACCTTACCTTACGCTTACCCTTAAACCTAACCTAGCCTTAACCTTCACGTTAACCTAACCTTAGCCTTAACCTTAACCATAACCTAACCTAACCTTAACCTTAACCTTACATTAACCTTAACCTTGAACTTAACCTTAACCTTACCCTTACCCTAACCTTCACCTTAACCTAAACTGAACATTAACATTAACCTTACCCTTAACCTTAACCTTAACCTTAATCTTAACCATGACCTAACCTAACCTTAACCTTGAAATTAACCTTAAACATAACCCTAACGCAACCCTAAACCTTAACCTTATCCCTAACCTAACCTAAACTTAACCTTAACCTTAACCTAACCTTAAATTAACCTTAACCCTAACCTTTACCTTACCCTAACCTAACCTTAACCTTAACATTAACCCTAACCTAACCTTAATCTTAACCTTAACCTTAACCTTACCCTTAATATAACCTAACCTAACCTTAACCTTAACCTTAACCTAACCTTAACTTTGACCTTACCATACGCTTATCCTTAACCCTAATCTAGCCTTAACCTTGACGTTAATCTAACCTTAACCTTAACCTTAACCATAACCTAACCTAACCTTAACCTTAACCTTACATTAACCTTTACCTAACCTTAACCTAACCTTAATCATAACCTCAAACTAACCTTAGTGTTAACCTTAACCTAACCTTAACCTTAACCTTAACCTTAACCTTACCCTTACCTTAACATTAGCCTTAACCTGACCTTAACCTTAACCTTACCTTAACCATACCCTTAACCTTACCTTAACCTTACCTTAACCTGACATTAGCCTTAACCTTACCTTAACCTTAACCTTAACTTTAACCTTGACCTTGACCTTCAACTTACCCTTACTCTAACATAACCTTAACCATAACCTTAACCTTACCCTTAACCTAACCGTAACCTTAACATTAACCTTGACCTTAACCTTAATTTAAACCCTAACCTTAACCTAACCTCAGTGTTAACGTTAACCTTAACCTTAACCTTAACCTAACCATAACCTCACCCTTAACCTTAACATTACCTTAACCTTACCCTTAACCTTAACCCTAACCTAACCTTAACCTTGACCTTAACCTTAAGCTAACACTACGGTTCACCTTAACCTTACCCTAACCTAACCTAACCTTTAACCTTACCCTTAACCTTAACAATAACCTTACCCTTAACCTTAACCTTACCATTAACCATACCCCTTAAACTTAACCTTAACCTTAACCTTAGGTTAAGGTTAAGGTTAAGGTAAGGTTAAGGTCAAGGTTAAGGTATGGTTAAGGTTAAGGTCAGTTTAAGGTTAAGGTTAAAGTTAGAGTTAAGGTAAGGTCAAGGTTAAGGTTAGGGTTAAGGTTAAGGTCAAGGTTAAGGTTAGGGTTAAGGGTAAGGGTAAGGGTTTAGTTAAGGCTAAGGTTAAGGTTAAGGGTAAGGTTAATGTTAAGGTTAGGGATAGGGTTAAGGCTATGGTTAATGTTATGGCTAAGGTTATGGCTAAGGTTAAGGGTAAGATTAATGTTAAGTTTGGGTTAGGGTTAAGGTTAAGGTTATGGTTAAGGGTAAGGTTAAGTTAAGTTTAATGTTAAGGCTAATATTAAGGTTAAGGTTAAGGTTAAGGTTATGGTTAAGGTAAGGTCAAGGTTAAGGTTAAGGTTATGGTTAAGGTTAGGGTTAAGATTAAGGTTAAGGTTAAGGGTTTGTTTAAGGTTAAGGTTAAGTTTAGGGTTAAGGTTAAGGTTAAGGTTAGGGTTAAGGTTAAGGTTAATTTTAAAGTTAAGGTTATGTTAAGGGTAAGGTTAAGGTTAAGGTTAAGGTTAAGGTTAAGGGTAAGGGGTTAAGGTTAAGGTTAATGTTAAGGTTAAGGTTAAAGTTAAGGTTAAGGTTAGGTTAAGGTTAAGGGTAAGGTTAAGTTAAGGTTAAGGTTATGATTTAGTTAGGTTATAGGTTAGGTTATAGGTTAGATAAGGTTAAGTTAGGGTTAAGGTTAAGATTAGGTTTGAGATAAGGTTAAGGTTAAGGTTAGGGTTAAGGTCAAGGTTAGACCTTTATGTTTAAGGTTAAGGTTAAGTTAAGGTTAAGGATAAGGTTAAAGTTAACGTTAAGATTAAGGTCAAGGTTAAAGTTAGGTTAGAGTTAAGGTTAATGTTAAGTTTAGGGTTAAGGATAGGGTTAGGTTAAGGCTAAGGTTAATGTTAAGGTAAGGTTATGGTTAAGGTATGGATAAGGTTAAGGGTTTAGTTAAGGTTAAGGTTAAGTTTAAGCATAAGGTTAATGTTAACACTGAGGTTAGCATTAGGTTATGGTTAAGGTTAAGGGTAAGGTGAAGGTTAAGGTTAAGGTTAAGTTTAGCACAGAGGTTAGGGTTAGGTTAAAGGATAAGGTTAAGGATAATGTTAAGGTTAAGGTTAATGGTTTAGTTAAGATTAAGGTTAAGGGTTTAGGTAAGGTTAATGTTGAGGTTAAGGTCAAGGTAAGGTTAAGGTTAAGGTAAGTGTTACCTTAAGTTTAAGGTTAAGGTTAAGGGTATTGTTAAGGTTAAGGTTAAAGTGAAGGTTACGGTATGGTTAAATTTAAGGTTTAGGTTAAGGTTAAGGTAAGGTTAAGGTTAAGGTAAGGTTAAGATTAGGGTTAGGTTAAGGTTAATGTTAAGGTTAAGGTTAAGGTAAGGTTAAGCTTAAGGTTAAACTTAAGGTTAAGTTTAAGGATAGGTTAAGGTTAAGGTTAAGGTTAAGGTTAAGGTTAGGTTAGGGTTAAGGTTAAGTTTAAGGTTAGGTTAAGGTTAAGGTCAAGGTTAGGCAAAGGTTAATTTTAATGTTAAGTTTAACACTGAGGTTAAGGTTAGGTTAGTTTAATGTTAACGTTAATGTTAAGAGTTTAGTTAGGTTATAGTTAAGGTTAAGGTTAAGGGTTTAGTTAGTGTTAATTTTTACGTTAAGGTTAAGGTTAAGTTTAATATTAAGATTAAGGTTAAGGTTAAGGTTAGGTTAAGATCAAGGACAATGTAAATGTTAGGTTAAGGTTAAGGTTCAGGTTAACGTCAAGGTTATGGTTAAGGTTAAGGTTAAGGTCAAGGTCAAGGTTAGGTTATGGTTAAGTTTATAGTTAAGGTTAAGATAGGGTGAGGTTAAGGTTAAGGTTAGGGTAAGATTAAAGTTAATCATATTTAAGGCCATCCCAAAAAAATTATTTCTTCACACTGTGGTAAGTTTTTAAAAATCCTGAGTGTCCTCCTAAAGGAGAAGTGTGCAATTCCAAAGAATCTTTTGTTTTAGTTGGGAATTCTTACAAAGATATAAGAGATCTTTGTACCATAAGGAATCATTTTTCCAACTAAATGTATCAGATGTACTAGGATCTTGCAGCAAATTTTGAATGAGTGTCTATACATATTTATCCTTCTTCCATTCATCTCTTTCTTCGGTTATCCAATCTGGTTGGATAATAGAAATGGCACAAAGAAATGATTCCACCTCTTCATTCTTTCTTGAGAGTGCATCTGCAACAACATTAAGCTTTCCTTTTTTTTTAGATTATTTCAAAGTCATAACCCAACATCTTTGTGACCCATTTTTGCTGCTCTTCTGAAGATATTCTTTGTTCCAAAAAGTGTTTAAGACTATCATGATCAGTTTTTACCTTGAAGTGTCTTCCCATTAGGAAATTTTTCCATTTCTTTAGTGCATGCAATATTGCTAAAATTTCCTTCTCATAAATAGGTTTCTGTAAATAGTTTCCTTTGATTGGACGACTTTCAAAAGCAATGGGTCCCCCTTCCTACATTAAAACAACACCAATTCCATTTCCCGAGGCATCACATTCCACAATAAAGGTTTTTGTGAAGTCTGGCGTATCTAAGACCGGTGCTAGGCACATTGCCTCTTTAAGATGTTCAAAGGCCTGAGTTGCTTCAGGAGTCCATGAAAATGCATCTTTCTTCAATAATGTTGTTAGAGGTGCTAATATTCTCCCATAATTCTTAACAAATTTGCGATAATACCCTGTTAACCTGAGAAATCCTCGCAGCTACTTTATGGTTGTGGGGACTTTCCATTCCTTAATGGCTTTAATTTTTTTAGGGTGTACTTTAACACCCTCGTGAGATACAATATGACCCAGATATTCCACCTCTTGTACTCGAAAGAAAAATTTTGATGTTTTTGCATATAATTTTTTCTCCTGCAATAGTTTGAGCACCCTGTCAACATGTTCAACGTGATCCTTCCAAGACCTACTATAGATTAGTATATCATCAAAAAATACCAACACAAATTTTCTAAGGAAGGGTTTGAAAATGGAATTCATCAACCCTTGAAATGTAGAAGGTGCATTGGTAAGGCCAAAAGGCATGACCAAAAATTCATAATGACCTTCATGAGTTCGAAATGTTGTTTTTGGAATATCTTCGGTCTTCATTCTAATTTGATGATATCCTGAACGAAGATCCAACTTGGTAAAATAAATTGCTCCATGTAATTCATCCAATAATTCATCAATCACATGAATGGGAAATTTGTCTTTAATGGTGAGCTTATTGAGCTCCCTATAATTCGGACACATTCACCATGATCCATCCTTCTTGTGTACCAATACTACAGGAGCAGAGAAAGAACTTTGACTAGGTTGAATTATACCCGCCTCTAACATTTCTGCAATCATGCGTTCAATTTCACTCTTTTGGACGTAAGGATATCTATAAGGCCTGATGTTTGGAGGAACACTTCCTGGAATCAAATGAATAGCATGATCATGATCACGAATAGGTGGGATTCCTTTGGGAGTTTCAAACACCTTGGAATGATTGTCCAAGGCTTGTTGGAGATCTGCAGAAATAGATCATTTTTATGTTGGAACTTCTAGTGAGCATAATTGTGCAATTACACCTCGTTGTTCTTTATTTAGAAACTTTGTCATGACATTAGAGCTTCTTATCTTTCCTGGCTTCCCTGCAATACCTCGTAATATGACTTCCTTTCCTTATAAAAAAAAATTCAAGAAAAGTTCTTAAAAATTAAAAGCTACCGTCCCCAAAGATTGTAACCATTGTACTCCTAGTACAACATCAGCACCTCCCATAGGAATGGAAAGCATTGGACTAGTCAATACATATTCCCCCATGGTTAGATTGATATTATGGCATTTTCCAGAGCAATTTATAGTTCCTCCATTTGCAACCATCACTTGACATTCTGGTGCTGGGTATAGGAAACAATTTAATTCCTTGGCTCCCTTACAATGAATAAAATTATGGGTGCTACCTGAATCAATCAACACTATTACCTTTCTCTTCTTGATTTGTCCTTTTATCTTGAGAGTTTGAGGAGTGGTAATTCCTGCCAGTGCATTACACGATATGGTTGAATTCATTTCTTCCTCTTCTGGGGCTGGTTCCTGGTGTATATCCTCTTCTTGTTCATTTTCTTCTTCCTCTTCACAATCTATGTAAAATAATTTCTTCTCAGCACACTTATGACCTTTAGTGTATTTGCTATCACAACTGTAGCAAAGCCCTTTTGCTCTTTTTTTCTTCCAATTGTTGTGGTGTCAACCTTGTAGGTTGTGGAAATCTAGGTGTAGCAACACTTCCTTCTTTATAGAAGTGAGTGGTAGGCTTCCTTGTCGCCATAATTTTACATTCAATTTTTTTTGCCAACCTGAATGCCTTCTCCAATGAATCAAGTTCCAAAACACGAACTTCATGTTGGATGTTATCCTTTAAAGTGCCTATGAAGAGATCAATCTTGTGTTCCTATGGAATATCAATTACCCTTATATTCAATTTTTGGAAGTCCTCGATGTGCTCCCCCACTAAGCCCTTTTGTTTGAGATTTATCAATTGGCTAAAGAAGGTGTTGCTCTTTGTATCCTCATAATGTGCTATCATTTCCTCCATAAAAATTGACCAAGTGACAATTTTTTACGAGAGCAAAGCCATCGATACCATACAAATGTATTTTGTTCTAAATGTAAAGTTGCAATGCGTACCTTTTGTGTGTTTTGCACATTATGGAGATCAAAATATTGCTCCATCTGTAGTATCCATGTTATAGGATCATTTCCATCAAACTTCCTCATATCCATTTTTGGAATATGGTGGTTCTTCCCGCCAACATTAGAGTTTATGAAATCACAATTAACATTTATTTTATTCTCATTATGAGTTTCCTCTATTATCTTTTCACCATTAGGAAACATTTCTTGTATCAATTTTTTCAAACCTTCTATGTCTGCTTTTAGATCATTCTTCATGTTTTCCATCTTAGATTCCATGCTAGCTTCCATGCCATCTCTCTTAGATTCCACGCTTTTCTTCAAACCATCCATATTATTATTCACACCATCCATCTTTGCTTCCACACCTTTCTTCAAAACTTCCATTTAATTTTTTGCTGCTCTTTGCGAAAGCAAAATTTGGTGCACTTGCTCTTGTAATTTTGATAGATCATGTTGCAATTATTCATCTTCATGAGTCATAGTAGAGCCTTCTGAAGGCTTAATGGGTGTTGAATTATTTTTACGGGGCATTTTTTAGAACCCAATAATGATATATATTCTACAATATGCCCTTGGAATCAATTCAAATTGTTTTTTCAAACAGGACTTATGCAATTCGGAAAAAAAATACACACCTTTTTCTTGCTTTTGAGGAGCTCAATATTGAAATTAGATTATCTCTGTGATTGTGGCTCTTCAATATCTGAAATTCAGCACTGAAGTAGCCCTCTGAATTCTATTTTGAATGCCACAGGTCTAGCCTGATTTGGATTCTCCAAGACAAGGTTATGTCCAATCTCCGACAATGACCTAATTATGGACTGGTTCAATAGAGCGAATTTGTACGACTTTCCACATGTCACTTTTTCATCCTTCGCCTTTGAAATTGATAGCCAAACAACCACAGTCCATGCAATTTTGACCACTTTTTACGGAAATCCAATCCGATGCTCAGAGAGAGAGAGTTATTGAAATTTTCCCACGATCACCTCTTTGAGATGAAATTCGGGAGCCTGAAAAAGCACTACCTTCCACAGATCATATCTCCAAAAATATTTTGAACCAAGCTCCTAAATTTTGCAACGAGTTTCCTCAGGATTTCATCTTCGCACCCTAAAAATTTCAGATTCTAAACCTTCGTAGAAAAAAATTTACAGCGAAAATTCCACGATGACCTGTTTAGGAGCCTGAAAAAATAACTAACTTTCACAGATCATATCTCCGAAAATATTGCGAACCAAGCTCTGAAATTTTTAAAAGATCTTCCTCAGGATTTTGGCTTTGTACAATAAAAATTTCAGCTTCTACAACTTTGTAGAAAAAAATTTATAGCGAAAATGCCACGATGACCTATTTGGAGCAGCGAAACCCTAGAATCCAAACCTCTGATACCAAATGTTGTGTAACCAGCTCCAAGAATTGAAGAAAAGAGATATCAACGCCTTAGAAATAAGCCACTTAGAGGGGGAAACCTCAAATACATTACATAAATGAACAATTCTTGGATGATACAATTTACAAAACCTCCTTTCTATATATAGGATTCCATGTGGCCATCATGTAATCCTAGTGGGCCACAATGTAATCCTGGCCGACCTAACAATAATAATTTAAGGGCACAATAATAACAAAATGGGGGTCACAAGGGTACAATAATAACAATAATGGGGTTACACTAATAAAAATAAGGGACTATACCAGTAATATAGGGACCTAACAGGGTTAGGTTAAGTTTAAGGTCAAGGTTAAGGTTAAGGTTAAGGTTAAGGTCAAGGTTAAGGTTAAGGTTAAGGTTAAGATTAATGTAAGGTTATGGTTATTGTTAAGGGTTAGGTTAAGGTTAAGGTTAAGGTCAAGGTTAGGGTAAGGTTAAGGTTAAGGTTAATGTTATGTTAAGGTTAAGGTTAAGGTAAGGTCAAGGTTAAGGTTAGTTTAAGGTTAAGGTTAAGGTTTATGTTAAGGTTAAGGTTAGGTTAGGTTAAGGTTAAGGTTAAGGTAATGTTAAGGTTAGGGTTAGGTTATGGTTAAGGATAAGGTTAAGGTTTAACTTAAGGTTAGGTTAAGGTTTAGGTTAAGGTTAAGGATAAGGTTAAGGTAAGGTTATGGTTATGGTTAAGGTAAAGGTTAAGGTTAGGTTAAGGTTAGGTTAGGTTATGTTATGTTAGGGTTCATTTTAGGTTAGGTTAGGGTAAGGTTATGGTTATCTTAGGCTAGGGTTAACATAAGGTTAATTTTAAGTTTAAGGTTAAGGGTTTAGTTAAGGTTAATGCTAAGGTTAAGGTTAAGGTTAATGTTAGGTTAAGGTTAAGGTTAAGGGAAAGATTAATCTTAGGTTAAGGTTAAGGGTAAGGTTAATGTTAGGTTAAGGTTAAGGTTAAGGGTAAGTTGATGTTTAAGGTTAAGGTTATGGTTAGGGTTAAGGATAAGTTTAAGGTTAGGTTAATGTTAAGGTTAATGTTAATGTTAAGGTTACGGTTAAGGTTAAGGTTAAGGTTAAGGTTAGGTTAAGGTTAGGGTCAAGGTTAAGGTTAAGGTTAAGGTTAAGGTTAAGGTTGTGTTAAGGTGAAGGTTAAGGTTAAGGTTAGGTTAAGGTTAAGGTCAAGGATAAGCTTAAGTTTAAGGTTAAGGTCAAGGTTAAGGTTAGGTTAAGGCTAAGGTTAAGGTTAGGGTTAAGGTTATGTTCAAGGTTAAGGTCAAGTTTAGGTTAATATTAAGGTTAAGGTTAAGATTATGCTAAGGTGAAGGTTAGGGTTAAGTTATGGTTAAGATTAAGAGTAATGTTAAGGTTAAGGTCAAGGTTTAAGGTTAGGTTAAGGTTAAGGTTAAGTTTAAGGTTAAGGTTAGGGTAAGGTTAAGCTTATGTTAAGGTTAAGGTTAAGGTAAGGTTAAGGTTAGGTTGGGGTTAAGGCTAAGGTTAAGTTTAGGTTAAGTTTAAGGCGAGGATAAGGTTAAGGTTAGGTTAGGGTTAAGGCTAAGGTAATGTAAGGCTAAGGTTAAGGTTTAATTTATGTTTAGGTTAAGGTTAAGGTTAAGGGTAAGGTTAAGGTGAAGTTGAATGTCAAGGTTAAGGTTAAGATTAGGTTAGGGTTAAGGTAAAGGGTAAGTTTAATATTAAAGTTAACACTAAGGTTAGGGTTAACGTTAAGGGTTTAGTTAGGATTAACGTTAAGGTCAAGGTTAAGGGTTTAACCTTAACCTTAACCTTAAGTAAACCCTTAACCTTAACCCTAACCTTAACCTTAACCTTGAACTTAACCTTAACCTTACCCTTACCCTAACCTTAACATTAACCTTAATGTAACACTAAGGTTAACCTTAACCTCGACACAACCTTAATCCTAACCTTAACCTAAACCATATCCGAAACCTTTGCATACATTAACTTTAACCATAACCTAACTAAACCCTTAACCTTAACCTTAACCTAACCTTAACCTTAACCTGACCATAACCTTAAAATTAACCTTAACCTTAACTTTTACCATAGCCTTAACCATATCCTAACCCTAACCTCAGTGTTAACCTTAACCTTAACCTTAGTGTTAAGGTTAAATTATAGTTAAGGTTAAGGTTAAGGTCAAGGAGAAGGTTAGGTTAGGTTAAGGTTAAGGTTAAGGGTAAGGTTAAGGATAGGTTAGGTTAGTTTAGGGTTAAGGTTAAGGTTAATGTCAAGGTTAAGGTTTGGTTAGGGTAGGGGTAAGGGTAAGGGTAAGTGTAAGGGTAAGGGTAAGGTTAAGGTTAAGGCTAAGGTTAAGTTTAAGATTATGGTTAAGGTTATGGTTAAGGTTAAGGGTTTAGTTAGGGTTAAGGTTAAGGTTAAGGTAAAGGTTAAATTTAAGGTTAACCGTAATGTTACCTTATGGTTAAATTTAAGGTTAGTTTAAGGTTAGGGTTAAGGTTAAGTTTAGGGTTAAGGTTTAGGGTAAGGTTGAGGTTAAGGTTAGGGTTAAGGTTAAGATTTAACTAAAGGTAAGGTTAAGGTTTAGGGTTTAGGGTTAAGGGTAAGGGTAAGGTTAAGGTTACGGTTAGGGTTAAGGTTAAGATTTAACTAAAGGTTAGGTTATGGTGAAGGCTAAGGTTAAGGTCAAGGGTAAGGTTAAGGGTAAGGTTAAGGTTAAGTTTAACGTTAAGGTTAAGGTTAACATTAAGGTTAAGTTTAAGGTTAAGGTTGTGTTAAGGTTAAGGTTAAGGTTAAGGTTAAGGTTAAGGTTGTGTTAAGGTGAAGGTTACAGTTAAGGTTAATGTTTAACTTAAGGTTAATGTTAAGTTGAATATTAGGTTAGGGTTAGGTTAGGGTTAAGGTTAAGGTTAAGGTTATGTTAAGGTTAAGGTAAAGGTTAAGGTTAAGATTAATGTTAAGGGCAAGGATAAGGTCAAGTTTAAGGTTAAGGTCAAGGTCAAGGTTAAGGTTAAGGGTTTAGTTAAGGTTAGGGTAAGGTTAAGGTGAGGGTTAGGTTAGGGTCAAGTTTAACGTTAACGTTAAGGTCAAGGTTAAGGTTAAGGGTTTAGGTAAGGTTAAGGGTAGGTTAGGGTAAAGGTTAGCGTTAAGGTTAAGGTTAATATTAAGGTAAAGGAAGGCTAATTTTAGGTAGATTTTCATTAAGGTTTATAACGTTGAGGTTACGGTTAGGTTATGGTTAAGGTTAATATTAAGGTTATGTTTAAGGTTAAGTGTAATATTCCAAATCTGGAAATTAAGAAATATTTGACAAAATATTGGTTATTTAGCATTAAAAAATCTCATAACAGATTTTATAATGCAGATCCTTCAATAAATACAAAAGAAACAACTTTATACAACGTTTTATGGGAAAGAAGGTGGGGAAAAGTGATGATTTTGGACCTAAAATGAGTGTATTTAGAGATATGCATAAAAATAAGGGAAACGGCTCTGGGATATGTTAGCTCATGCTATATGGAACCTTCATGAAAATTTTCAGCAAAAAAAAATGTTTTTTTCTATGTTAAATAGTTCCTCCATTCCCGACTAGGCTAGAAAACCCGATTTCCCATGACTTGGTGTATGCATAAATTACTGAAGCTTCTATGGCATGATTTTCTGAAGGATTAGTTGAGTTTATGGAGGAAAATAATTATGGAAACTTATAATAATATGGAAATGATTTAGAATAAGAAAAATAGATATTTTCATAAAGGAAGGCCCCAAAAGAAGTGCTGCAACACATGAGAAAAGACTGCAGAACCATGACAGTGTTATTTTTAGCGCTGAAGCAGAAATTTATTTAATATTTAGATATAGATCATATATTTACATAAAAATATTCATATAATACGGATCTCTGTACAAGAAATGCTGATCTATACCTTCCCCTTGGGGTTTTGTGCAAAACATGAAGAACCAGAAGTAAATCTAAGATCTAAGAATGCAGATTTGCAGAATGATTCAAAAATATCTGAATAATACAAATGGACAGAAGATAAGATCTGAAACTTACATGTATTGGATGGAAAATCCATGGATCACCATAGTAAGAGGAAGAATCCCAACACCAGAGATCTCTCGTCCAAAATGTAGACAAAACACCCTGCAGCTACAGCTCTGCAAATAATTCAATTCAGGGAGAAATATTGCGTTGTAGCCTCTAAGAATGATTTGGCCTAATGCCAAGATGTAGATATGAAGCACAATCAGCTAGTACACTCTTCCAGGAGGTTAAAAGACACACTCACTGAGAAGAGATACTAGAATAAGTCTAGATCTAAGCAGATCTAGATCTTCCACTACTGCAGCTTACAAAAGAAATCAAACCCTCAACAGGATCTGCATTTCAATTGGAAGTATAATATTGGCCTAAAAGCCTAATGTGGAAAAAATAGCACAAGCCTCCTCCGAGAGCTACTCAAGGAAAGAGATGAGATTCCTAAACAGAAAGACCCAACAAGGGATGTCTAAGTAGATAGACCTTCAGAAATGAATATGTTCAACAACCTCTTCCTTTTTTCTCTCCTCCTCCTTTTATAATATTGGAGTCTTGGAAAAACCCTAAACCACTTCATTAGTTTAGCTGCTTTCACATTTAGAATCTCCTTCTAGAACTGCACTATCCCTCAAGGAGGTTCAATGCATGTAGACTGCGATGTTGACTTGGTCAAATAGGATCCACTCTTATGATTTAGACCCATTCACACCTGCAAGAGTTTACTTACATAGCCCAGATATTTCTCTATTCACATAGGCATTGATTTATTCTTGGTTTTTAGGAGTTTTACATGTCCTCCTTTACAATTTATTCATCAATACATGAAATGCAAAATAGACAAGGCAAAATTAATATTCCTATTAGTTGCAGCTAATTTAGGAATGTTACAGTCTCTCCCTCCCAAATTTTTCTTTTCCTCAAGCAACTGTAAGGGTGCTCCAAAATCTCCCCTTCTTCTCTTGTGGCCTCTCCATCAAATAGTCTCCTCCATTGCTCTGAATTTTCTGCATTATTTCTATCTTCCAATGGTCCTCCCTCCATGTGCAAGTTGGCCCTTAGTGAGTAAACCCAATGGCTCTCATCATGAAATAATGGAAGGTTGTTATGGAAACCTCCTTGCTTATCCATGGCCTCCTTAAGATAGAAGTGATGGCAATCATGGATGATTTCATGATTCATGAAAGACTCCCCTCTCCATGCTATCATCCAAATGAAGTGGATCACCTTCAAGCTTGGAAATCCATAGAAAAGCTCCTCCCCAACACATATGAGAGGTATGTCCCCAACAAAAATATGGCTCACTACATAAAGAGGCAAGTGATCTATCATAGTGGCCATACAATATCTTATGCTCCCATGCAAACATGTAGTTCAAAAAGAGTGGGGAGCTCCTTTCCCCAAAGACACATCTAACAAGAGTGCCTCTCCTCCAACCATGTTCCCAAGAGTAAGGAAATTTTCAACATAAGGAATCATGATTAGAATCATGCTAGCTGCCATGTATGAAAAATGAGAAGGAAGATGTTCCCTCATGTGCAACCAACGCAGTTTTATCCTTAACTACCATAGAATAGGATATAAGTGCCTTCCCCAGCACTTGTTTGCTGCCTCATTCCTTCTGAAAGCTTGGAGAAAATACATCATAATTGGTGTAAAGGAATCACACCATGAAGAATATAATAGCTATCCAAGATCCTTCAAAGAATGGCATGCATCAACATAGTTCATGGCCTTGAGTGGCCCATGAAACCCATCATAAATAGTGCCCCATATTGGCACAATATCCTAAAAATGAGTGTTAGAAAAAGATAAGAATATAGGAGATACATTATAATGTTCAGAAAGGCAAGCCTCCCTATATACTTGTTTTACATCAGTGGGGTAACTCATGGATGAGTTCCCTTTCACACTTAATGAGTAAGGAGGTGTGAATGGTGGCTCTTCCCAAGAGCTTGTTTCTCCTCCTCTACCAAGTAGTCCATGCACATCTTCATATGAGAGTGTTCCTCTTCCTTTAAACCTTCCCATATGAAACCACCCAAAAGAGTATGATATGCTCTAATGAAACTAGTGGGTTTAGAAAGCAGGATCTCATAGGTTGCATCTAGTATTTTCTCCTTGAGCTTGGAGTCTTTGTTCAAAAGAATAAGATTATAGAAATAGATGAGTCCATCAACTACCTTGGACCTTTCATCCACTACTTCCCCATGAATAAACCCACATGTGAAAAGGTCCTTGTAGTATTCCATCATGACTTGGGAATCCCAATAAGGATCTACGCTCCACAAAAATGACAGCTCTGTAGAAGTCTAAAATGCTGCCCCCATCTTCTCATGGCTCCCTTTCTTGACATCATTGATATCAAGATCACATGCTGGACTATCATAATCTTCCCTTTGCTACCCCATTTGTAGTTGATCTTGCTCAAGACAAGATTGAAGCATATGGAAATCAATTTCCCCTCGGAAAGTCCTTGTATTCCAAAACTTCCTCAATTTGGCCCATATATACAAGAGGGTTAGCATCCCCTTGCCATGTTTAGAAATCTCCTTAGTGAATAAAGAAATCATTGGCTGCCCCAAAGAGATGGAGTTACCATGTGTCCTCATGCTCATCCCATCATAGATCTTTGATTTTTCATCCCTCAGCACAGATGAATGAGTGGAAGATAGCAATGTCCCATTCAAAAAATTGTTCATCTCTCTACTGAATTCATGAGAGATTCTCTACACTGTGCTAGCTTCTCTGAAGGCTCCCTCCTTAGCAAATTATGTATATGTTTCCCATAGTTGAGATAACACTTTAGTTTTCCTCCTAGTGGAATGCCTCCTTGCAAAGAGACATCAAGGCATAGAGAAGAATGTGGATGTAGGTGGATAGATTTGCCCCTAACTTTACTGCATAGGTCCTCTTGCCTTCTTTGTGCTTCCAAGCTTTCAAACAAAGAAGGGTTCATGTTCTTCATCTTGTTATTCCCTTCCTCCTCTTCCATCTTCAAGATCTCATCATTTGACAATGATGGTACACGCTGCTCATGTATTATGCCAAGAGCTCTATGTGCTAGACCTTGTGGAACCCCTTGCAAGAGTGCAAGAGTTTATTCCCTTGGAGAAAGTGCTCCATCCTTCTCTCCATGAAGTGCTTGAGGTGCCTTTGCTGTGATTGTGTTATCATCTCCTACCTTCTCCTCCTCCTCTTCAATAACTGAAATTGTCTCATCATCAATAAGAGACCTTAGATCTTGGTCATCTATTGAAGGAGAAACCTTCATGCTTTCCTCTTGAGAAGAGGACACTTAATCCAATGGAGATCTTGCCCTTGGCAATGCATCAAAAAAACTTACACCTTCTTCCATATTTTTTAGAAATGGAGTTGGCTTCATAGACCCTTCCAACTCATGCAAAATATTTGTCTGATGTAGTTTGTTGGTGTCAACAAAAGATGTTACACTTGGACCTTCATCAAAAAGACTCAAAAAAGACTCAAAAAAACCACCGAGCATATGCTTTACCTTCAAAATACAATGATGTTGCTTTGATGGCTTCTGTTTTGTGCTCAACCTAGTCTCCTAAATTGAGTTCATTTAATTGTCAACCAAGGTTGGTAAACTGCTGAAGTGTGGTGCACTGTATGTGCCTAGGTGTTTTTTTCTTACTGCGTTGTGTCTAGTGTTTTATGATGTTTTTGGTCTTTTTATGGTTTTATGTTTACAAGGGAAAGAACTAAATGCTGGTGGAAAGAAGCTACTGGTTAAAAATAGAGTGAAGCCTAATTTGTTGATGACAAATGACAAATGCAAATACTGAGACAGAACCAAACCTAAACTATGACTTAGCAAAATACAAAGCTTGATAATGACTTCAAGAAAATAACACACAACATGAACTTAACTTGTCCAATTCTTTCATTAAAGATATTTTGGAAGAGCTTGAGAAAGGGGCAGCTAAGTGTAAAAATTATCCTAACTAAACAATTAAACAATCAACTTATAATGATATAACATCTCATCCATGATTAAAGGTTTGTTGAAACATATTTGGAAAAGAACATTTGTAACATCATAAGATCTCTACTCTAAAACTAGCTCCTAATTCTATTCTGCAACTTAGTTTAACACCACTAAATCTTACTCAAAAGTTATAGATTTCCTTTTAGAATAGTCTTTTGAGGAAAGGCTTATTTGTGAAATGGTAAAAAGGTTGCAAAAGTACTCCAGGCCTTGGACTGATACTATCTTTTGTCCAGATGATTATGAGTTAATATAGGTTTGGAACAAAAGAAGTTTTGTAAATAATGAAGACCATGGTATTTAAGTTTAACAACTAATGCAATTTAATATGCAATGGATGGCAACTAAACGTAGAATTTAAATACAGTGAGATAAGCTAGAACTGAACTAGAGTGCTACTAATCTACAATGAACAGTGCTAAACTAAAAAGCCATTATCAAACTTGAAACAAAATAACAGAGCGTGAATTAAATGCAATTTGCCTCCGGAGTGCCCTAACTAAGTTATCATGCAATTAATCTATGGGATTCTACAGCCTATTTTGTTCATCATGAATGGTATTTTGGAAGAGCTTGTTAGAACAATCCTGGCTATACAATTCAATGCATTTGAATGCAAATGTGAAAACTGAAAGCAAATACAATTAAAAACTAAGACATCACAACTATTTCCTACTCATTGTTATGATGTTTTGGAAGAGCTTTTAAGATTAAGATTAGCTATGCTACTTAGTGTAAACAAGCAACTGAATCCTACAGTATCACAGTTATACCTTAGTCATCATAATGATATCTTGGAAGAGTTTACTAGAGTAAGTTTAACTGTGATAATGAACGAAAGGAATTGCAAATAAAATCTATAACACTACATCCATTTCTCATTCATTATAATGATCTTTTGGAAGAGTTTCTTAGAACAAGTATAGCTATAATGACTAATGAAATTAACTATGAACGCAAACTTCAAAAAATTGAAAATGAACTAAGATACTTATCTAAATTGTGAAAGTAAAGCCGCTCAGGAGGTAGGGGCCCTCTACCACCAGAGTAGCACAAAATCTAACTCAAGATTAACTCAACGCGTTCAAAGAAATGTTGTCTTCTTCATTAAAGGAAAATAACTTAAAATAGAGTATTCTTGGTCTTCAGAAATATAGCAGTCAATCCACGAAATTTAATCAAAATCTAGAACTTGTCTCTCAGTTTCCCGAGTACATTTATAACAAATCTTCATAACATAACTTGAGATAATACGGGGATCATTGTATTTTCATATCAAAATCGTACTAGAACCCTAAAGATGGTAGCGTAAAGTGACAAAGGACATCTAGACTGTCCTTGTCCTATTAGGAGTCTGCCTCCTTGTGTGAGTTCCCACGTACAAAACCACGTCCAGAATTCCATTCATTCTTCATGGTGAGCAACAAACGCTGAGGACATGATGTGGAATATACCCATGTGTGGATTTTCTTGAGAGGACACCTGGAACATGCTTGAACGTGAAGACAACTGCAGAATTGGCAACTAGCTACGGAATGTCTGCATTTTGTAGCTAGTTTCAGTTCAAAATGCATTACAATGACAAAATCACAAAACTTAGCAAGTTAGCCATGATATTCATTCTTAGAGTAATTTTAACTAATTTCATTGATCATTTGAGCCTGGGATAACAATGGAGAAAAGAAAATGAAGTGAAGTATGATGGAAGAAAGAAAAGTCTTGGGGCTCAACATACCTCCACTGCTGACTTCTTGCATGTCCTCATGCAACTTATTCCATAAACTCAGAGACTTCTGCAAGAACATCCAACCCTCTTCTTCTTCTTTTCCTGGAAGTTAAAGGCCTTCTGGGCTTCCCGATGACTAACTTGAACCTTAAATTGTTAAGTGCCCTGATTAACTTCTTTTTCTTCTTTTTCAACTTTTCATTAGCCTTTTCCACTTTGTCCATTTGTAGAGACAGGGTTGAGTTCATACTGGTTTTTAGTTTAACTTGTTCCTTCAGAATATCATTCATAGTCCTGATATGTGTATTAAGTACTTCCAGCTCGTACCTATCTCTTCTTAACACATATATTTCGGACAGTGGAGGACTAGGGGTTCTATCTCTACTCTCTGAAGCTTTCCTTTCCAATGTTTCAACATAGTTATAAATTTCTTGCTGTGCAGGGTCAATTTCAGGGGCTTCTTCATCAAAATCTTCTTCAACATCTTCTTCAATAGATGTTTCCTCATCTTCTATGTTTATAACCCCGGTTTGTTTGATCTGTGTTTTCCTTAGTTTCCCCCTGAGTCTATGGCTCCTTCTTGGCTGGGATGGTCCCTCTCCTTTTTCTGTGGCAAATTTTCCTATTACCCTCTCTTCCTTAAGCTGTCTCTTAATCTGAGTCAACTTCTCAGAGATTATTTCTTCACTGCTATCTTGAATTGCTTTATCAGTTTCAATTTTAGAGGCTCTCCATTTTCTTCTTCTCTTTGTAAGCTGATGTTCAGGTGAAGGCTCTTTTGGTTCCTCAAAGTGATTTCTCACTAAGAAATTATCCCAAGTATCTTTTGTTTTGGCCAAATGGTGTTCAATTAGAATCTTAACCAAGCCATGATGGTATAGAGTTGTTTCTAGGAATTGGACTCTCCTTTGAACACTTGAAGCCATCCTTTTTAAACTTTGAAGCAAGAAATAGGGAAAATTAAGCTCTTCTTCTAGGAAATGCATTATCAACCTAACATGGTAAACATAGAAAGTACCATATCTACCTTCACAAGTGATAAATTTTTGTAGGATAAGCAACATGTTTCTCCATTTATTCTTTAATGCAGAGATTGGAATTCCCTTTTTAAACATAGTGGCATCCATACTTGGTGATTGGAGGATCTGCTTCCATGATTCATTATGAAATTCTCTGTTCTTAAACCATCTTTATCCATGTCTAAGCAATCCTGTTGCTTCTACAATAAAAACCTCTGTGACAGTGAATTTAATATCTCCAACTTCAACCTCGGCTCCTTTGAATGACCTTGCAAACGTTGTAGTAACTTCCTTGTGGAAGCCATTAAATTTCTCAAGGAATTGCAGCCATCCTGCTTGTTGCAACATTTCTTTGCTTTGAGGGTATCCTTCCAGGTATTTTGTGCCTATTGGTTCAGTTCTTATGATGAGGCCCATAAATTCTTCTTCAATATTCAGATTAGTACTCTTTCTGCTCACGGAGACAATGACTTCAACCTTCAAATTAATACTCCCTTGCTTCATGGTGACAGTGCTTCAATATTCAAACTGATATACCTCTACTTCACGGTGATAGTGCTTCAATCTTCAAACTGATATACCTCTGTTTTATAGAATGAAATGATGAAGGGTTAGCTACGGGATGGAGTAATAGGGAGTGGTTACAGAATGAGTTAATGAAGTGAGGTGAAGAAAACAAATCAATGAGTGAAAAAACTGCGGAGATATTTTACAACCGATTCAAAAATCATCATTAAATGATTTGGTTGGGTGACGTGAGAAAATAAATCACTTCAGCATTTTAACCGCTTAGATGATAATCGGGTATAGAATTTGAAATGAAGGATTTTTATCCAAAGTTTTGCGGAGGGTATATTTGGCATGATCAATAAAAATAATCAAAACAACTTTTCGAATGATTCATAACTAAAACTATACTAAAGTTTTTTATGATATGCCATTATAATCAGAACTTTTTACCTTTGCTTTTCATCTGCTTTTTGTGGTCTTTGTATGCTTTCTTCTCCTCTGGAAATCATTACTTTGTGATTCTTCATAATCCTTCTTGATTTTTATTGTTCATGGATATACCAGATCATCTTGTTGCAATTCAAATGTCTGCTGATTAGTGCCTTCAGGATCTGTAGCTGCAGAATGACTGCCTGGCTGCAGAAAGTCTGATTAGCTGCAGAATGTTTGTTTAGCTGCAAAATGTACCTGTAGAGAATTTTAATCATGGAATGGAGTGGTTTGGAATATAAATGGAATATTATATGGAATGAGTGAAGATAGATGATGAAACATGGTATAATGGGATATGTATGAAGTGAATGATGGAGTGGGTTGGATTACAATTTATGAAATGCAGTGGAAAAGTACAAGAAATGGCCTGCAATTCATGACATGTGTTATTCATTTGCAGAAAGACATCAAACTTTAAATTTTGATATGGAAATGAGGTGGATGAAGTATGGAATGAGATGAATGAAATATGGAATGAAGTGAAGTATGAATGAATGAATGAAATGGAGTATGGATGGATAAGTAAATGGAATGAAATGAGATGGATCATAAGTGCAATGGATCTGAACTTATGATTTTGTAACAGCTGCTTGCAGAAACAAAATGGAAAAGTTAGAGTGTCAGAAAGACTATGATTTTCACCCTATCTTTTCTGTATAAACATGCCAATCAGTGATTGGTTTTCATGTTTATACTTTATTATTATTATTTTTTATTTTTTATTTTTTTCAAAGAAATGACTTCAGAAAATTTAATCAAGTTGATGAAGAAGAAATATTCTTCTTCATTAACTTCACATCACTGTTTTCCTGGAACTTCTTGACAAATTCTTCTCTTGAGAGTGGTTTGTGATACAACTTCAATCTATGACCATTCACAAGAAAAGTGACCTCTTCTTCATCTATTGTCTTGATTTTTACTGCTCCATTGTCAAAAAATTTAACAATTTCATATGGCCCAAGCCAATGTGTTTGAAATTTACCTTGAAAATCCTTGAATTTTGAATCAAACAAGAGAGCCCAGTCACCTTCTTTGAACTTATTCTCTTTGATGTACTTGTCATGCCATCTAGTCCTTTGTTGTTGGACTAGACTTGTTTTCTGAACTGCATCTTGTCTGATCTCATCCAATTCATTAATCTGCTCTAATCTGTGCTTTTGTGCCTCTGATAGATCAAGTCCTAGCTGAACTGCCATTTTGAAAGTTTGAATCTGGAACTCTATGGGAAACAAAACTTGCTTTCCATAAACAATTTCATAAGGAGTATGGCCTGTTGTGTTTCTCCATGTAGTTCTATAGGCCCACAAGGCTTCAGGAAGCCTATCTACCCAATCTCTTCTATGTAAATGAACAGTCTTTGTTAGGATTCCTTCAATGATCTTATTAGTAGATTCCACTTGACCATTTGCTTGTGGATGATAAGGAGTAGATTTTTTATGTCTGATTTTGTACTTCTCCATCATTTGCTCCACTAGCCTTGATGTAAATTGAGCTCCTTGATCTGTAAAAATTTCCCTTGGGACACCAAAACGAGTAAAAATATCCTCAAAAAGAAAAGTAACTACAGATGCTTCATTAGCAAAAATTAATGGCTTGGCCTCTACCCATTTGGTAACATAATCAGTGCAAACTAATATATATCTCTTTTGTCTTGATGGAGGACTAATCGGTCCTACAAAATCCAAAGCCCATTTTTCAAAAGGTTCAATATGTACCTGAGGTTGTAATGGCATCTCACCTGAAGGAGAAGGTTTCCCTACCCTTTGGCAATTGTCACACCTTTTGACATACTCTTTAGCATCTTTAAACAAGGATGGCCAATAATATCCTAAATGAAGGATCTTATAGGCTGTCCTCTTATCAACAAAATGTCCGCCACAAGGTTCATCATGACATGCTTTAAGAATCTCAGGCATCTCATCTTCCCGAACACATCTCCTAATGATCAAATCTGGTCCTGTCTTGTACAACTCATTAGTGACCCATGAATATTTTGCACTGTCATGAATGATTTTTATTTTATCTCTTGCATTCATTATTGAAGGAAATTTTCCTGAAACTAAATAATTAGCAATGTCAGCAAACCAAGGAGTTTGAGTAGAAATTGCAAAAAGATATTCATCGGGAAATTGATCTTCAACTGGAGTGTCATCTTTGATGTTTTGGAGTCTAGACAGGAAATCAGCTACTGTGTTTTGTTTTCTAGGCCTATCTAGAATGGTAATGTTGAATTATTGTAAAAGCAATAACCATCTTATGACTCTGCCATTATTAATTGATTTGTTCATTAAGTATCTAATTGCAGAATGATCAGTGTGAACAAAAGTTTCATAGCCTGTTATATAGTGTCTGAATTTGTTTATGGTGTTAGAGTCGGTATTTACAGCCCTCCATCAGAGATCATTTCGCTTTTTGCATATCATTTTTAGGTGTCTCGCTCACTTCACTTCATTGCATTTCGCTAGGGGCATGCCATTGACTGACGAGAGGGTTTGGTTGTCTTGTATTCCCTCATGCTTGTACCTACTGGGCTAATTAAAACTCCTTAAAAATCATCGAAGTTCAGGTCACGTCATTCATGGTCATAAATGATTATTTTCATCAACAAGAGTCTGTTTAGTTTTAGAGTCTAGGGTTCAGTCTTTTGATATATTTAATAAATTCCCGCAGGCCATGAGGATGGTTTCGAAAAGGTTCTTAATTCAAATTTTCATCATCAAACACATCTGAGGACATTTTTTGTTCAAAACTCTGTTTTCAACAAGAAATTTTCAAATTCATTTTTTGTAATAATCAGGTATTGTTCCCACCATTAAAATTTCAAATGCAACCTTTGATCTTTACCGAAGTCCAAACGCCAACATCCCTGCAAAAAAAACCAAATTTCATCAGTCCAAACTCAGAAAATCAATGAAAAAGCCAAAAGACAGAAGTTTAATGAAAGGATAAAGTGCCAAATGGAAAACATTACAAAGTGGGTTTTCGAAGAACTAAAAATTAAACCCATCTCTTGCATGATATTTCAAAGGCCATTTGAACCCATTTGTCAAATTACATTCACAAATTTTCAGAGCAGAGATCGAATTAGGAGTTTGAAGAGAAAAGTTCATTGTTGAAGGGTCGGAATTGTGCTGACAGTCAACGCGCGGTGCATACAAGGAGCGCGCGGCACACTGAGCAAGGTTGTGCAATGTATTTTTACACGCACGCGGCGCATCCAAGGCACGCGGTGCGTCGGGCATGCGCGCGGCGCATAGAGCCCTAAGGCCGGAAAACTACCTTCCTTCACCCAAACTTGTATCAAATCACCTCATTCGCCTTCAAGTAAGTTATTCACGCCTGCTCAATGATTTTTGGATATGCTGTGGTGGTTTAAAGACGGAGGAAACAAATGTTTGAATGGTGCAAAAGTTAACCCTATGTCCACATCCAAAATTGCTCCATAAGGTTTTAAGAGAAGTGTTGGTGATATTGTTGGGGTTTCAAATCTTATGTTATTGACATATATGCTCTTGCCATCTACTGTCATTGGTGTCACTGCTTATTATACACCACAGCCTCATGGTCTCCCTCCTATTTCATCATTGCTGTCACTGTTATTACCATATCATTGTCTCACTGCTTATTATTTCTGTTACAGCACAGTCCCATATTCACTATCCCATATCCCTAATACCATTTTGTTTCCATGTTTTGAGTTCCCAAACCCTAGTACTTATTCCCACATCCCTCCATTGACAAAGCCTAATTGTCATACACTGCAAGGACTATTTCTTTTTCCTTGATTTCATTTGACTCATATATATGTTTCCATTTCATTTTCACTTTTGTTCCTAATAACTATTCCCCCATCACTACACTCATTCCTATTCACTTGTCAAATCCCCATGCAGTCAAGCAGTGGCTGTTTTCCTATTCAAACTCACTTGACAGTACTTTTATCATTGTGGTTTTCCTATAGCACCTTGATACATATGTGACACATTTGGGATTAGAGCATACACTGAATTCTTGTTTTCATCATTACCATATCAGCATATATTTTTCAAACATCTTGATTTCAGCGCCATGTCAGAGATGGATTCAGTTTATGAGCAGGGGTATGACAGTGATTCCACAGCAGAGGTTAATGTGCCAAGGAGGTCTCACAAAAGTGGCAAAAGTGGTAGGCATGTCAGGGAGGAGCCTACTTCTTTGGCTCAATTGCAGGCTTGCCCGCTTGCAATGGATTGTTTTCAGCATCAGTCATGTTTCCAATACTGTGAGATGATTTCCCAAACTCAGCATCATCATGAGTTAGCTCACCTATTTTTGCTACATTTGCATGATGGCCATGTGAATCTTGCTGTATTAAACTTCATTTTTTCACCAGAGACCATTGCTCAGGCCACCGGGATACCAAACATAGGAGAGGAATGGAACAAACGACGGCAGCTAGAGAAATCCTATTATGAGCCCTATATCAGACCTGGATATATGAGGCAGCTGAGCAGGGTATTTCCATTCTGATTTCTAAAGGATGAGTATGCACCATTGATGAGATTGATCATTCGATATTTCAGTTGTGAGGGCAGATTCTCACGCCTCTATGCGTACCATATCCGTTTGTTGATGCATTTCACGAGGGTACGTATGATGAGCATTCCATACTTCATGTACCGTAACATAGAGCGGATGACATTTCTTATACAGAAGAAGACCCCAGCACAGCAGCATAACAATATATATCATTACGCGCTGATCAAAATCATGGTGGTACATCAGCTCACACAGCAGGGCATCGCATGGGATGAGTTCATCTCCCGTGACTTCTTTGCAGTGCCACAGCCGCCTCCCGAGGTAGTTCATGATGAGGGAGAGCCTTCACACCAGTTTGATATTCCTGAGACTGAGCATATCAGTGCTCCAGTGTATGTGACATATCAACGCGGCCGCAGAGCCTTATTTGCAGCTACACGACGAGTACTATCTCCACCCGGGGTGGAAGGGGTCTCGTTGACTTCATCAGCAGCGTGAGTACTATCTCCACCCGGCGTGGAAGGGGTCACGCCTTCAAAATCAGCATAGGTACAAGTTCAAGACAAAGGCAAGAGGCCTATGCACGATGAGGGCCCTTCAGGAGGCCAAGACACTGATTTTGTACTCATCGATGTTGATGCGAGCTCTCCTAGCTCGAAACTGAGGGAGGTCATCCAGGAGCAGAAAGATGAGATTGGTACTTTGACAGAAAATTTTCAGAGAGCACAGTGGGTGATAAAGTACTTGGAGCAGCGGAACAAATAGCTGGAAGATTAGCACACACTTGTAGAGCTGCGGCAAATCCGTGAAGATCGACAATTGGCCCGGAAGATACCTGGTGATATGACACCAATTGAGCGAGAGACCGAACGCATGCATGTTAACATTCATCTGGAGAATTTGTTGGCAAAATCCAATAGAGAAAAAGACATGCTCCATCATATGAAAGGTCATTATTGGGCCCGCATGCACGTTTGCAAAGCAAAAATGAAGATCCTAAAGAGAAGGTTGAGCAGAGCACTGAAACGGCGAAAGAAGCCTGATCCGCTCCGGATTTTGGCCAAGGCTTCATTGGCTGAGCATGAGGCATGATGGGGGATCTTCGCTCCAAATTTCAGCAAATTTGGAGAATTTTTTTTCATTTTTGAAAATTTTGGTCTCAAAACAAGTTTTTCCGCCCAACGCGTAGCGCGTCCCGACGCGCGCTTATGATTGGGACACTTGCTGGAGGAAAAATTTATATTTTTGGATTTTTCATGGTAATTTATGCATGCTCAGAAATGGCTGAAGCATTTTATCAAGTTCTGGATGATCAAAAGGGCCAAAAAAACCATGAAAATCACCTTTCTTCCACCTTTTACACCAGTAGGAAGTACTTTTGGGAGAATGAAGTTTTGGAGGGGCAAATGAGCTCCAAATTGAAAAATTCCACTTGGATTGGATAGAAGACATCCAGGGATTTCTAAAAAGCTATCATGAGCTTGATTTTGAATCCAGGAAGTGCTCCAAAATCAGGTCCAAAGGTGCACGGCGCATAGAGATTTGGCGCGCGGCGCATAGAGGAAATTAGCCTATTTTTCACCTTCCAACTCAGGAATTCGGCCAGTTTGGACTAGTTTCACCTCTTGATGTAATTTTTGACCCAGATTGATGTAATTTGATAAAAATGATGTAATTTTGGCATGTATTTACTTGTTCTAGATGATTCACTCACAAAAAAGTGAAAATCAAGTGAATGAATCAGTTTCCTTCCTTTTAGAGGCAAGTTGTTTGGCTGCCTAGATTTTAGCTCCTTGTTTAGAATTGGTTCAAACTACTCCTAGAAGCATGAGCTCGACCCCTAGAGGCATGGGAAGGGGTTAGACTTGTCTATTTATTGTATTTTCTGAGACACTTTCAGGGTTGGACTCTTGGGAAAAGTTTGGCACACTATTGTACATATTTTTTGCATTTTCGCTAAGGAAAGATCAGAGGTTTTGCAGCAACTGTTGGGATTCTTGTGGCTTTCAGTTTTGATGGTGTGTTTCTCTCAGTTATTTGTAAGTTCTTTAATGTTTAATGTATGACATTCCCTTCTTTTTCTTCTGAAACTAAATGAATGAGTTAATGAGGTAGAATCCATTGATTCCAGTGCTCTGCCTTTAAATTTGTTTAGTTTTATATGTTTTCGCCAGTTTGGAGAGGATCCTTGTTCTCCCTAGCCCTCTTCAGCTCCTTGGAATTCTTATCCATCCATACACATAATCAAAAAGCATCAAGACTACTGCCTACCTTGCCCCAATTCAAATTCTGTAAAGATCTGGCCTCATCCCCGAGCCCAAAATTGTTTTTCCCATTTTTCCAACAAAAAACCCTAAAAATTTAAAAAAAACCTTCCTATCTATTTACTAGCCTAAAATCAATATCCATTAAAGTCATCTCAACCCCTTTTGAAGACCTTTTGCTGAGATAGACCAGGAGAGAGCCCTCTCTTGTCCTCGTAGGGCTAGATACGAGGCTGAGCGTGGTTTGATGTTGCCTTGAGTTTTACCTTATTTCAGCCTAAGGTAGATTTTAGTGCTAAAATAGTGGCGTCCATACTGGGGAATAATATCAATGGTTTTCTTGTTGGTGTGTTCATTTCATGAGTTATAGACGGAGTCTGAAGTCACGCCAGGTAGCTTTCGAAACGCTTTCTCCATGCATAAGCGGAAGTAGATAAATGCTACTTCAGTCGATCTCCAGTTTAGCTTGTGAATGTAGCACTTGATTTGAAAATTACCCCAGTACACTTGTTCGTTCTAGACTTTTGGATGATTGAGTCTAGAAGTCGACAGGCTGAAAATAATCGGTTGCGTCCTTTGGTTTTTTTTGAATAGATCAATACACTGGCTTCAAAAAGGCATACTAGATCAAATCCTGATCCAAATCCGCCTCTAGTATATGAAAACGCCAACCTAATCCCAAGAATTTTCCGTCGAGAAGCCCCCATCATTCCTTTGGTCAAATCTCACTCATACCCCACTATTTTTGAAAACATTGAAGATATCGAGTTTGACGATCAGTTCGAGTTATCATTGTTTGAAACCAAGTCCGAAAGTGCTACCGTTTCCACCGTCATCAATCCTGAGTTCATCAAGTATCTAGAAGTTGAACAAGCAAATATATCTATCGATAATTATATTCTGAATCTTCAAAACTCCATTGTGGCAACCAACATCCCTGAATTCATTGAATCTGCATCCAAAACTCTTGGACCATCTGAAATTGCATCCAGTTCATAGATTCCCACTGAACCTCCCTTTATCCCTACCATTCTCGTACAGCCTGAGATCTCTGATCAGCAATCAGCAGTAGTTCCTCCTCCATCTCCACTGCATACACCTTGTTCATCTACTGCTCCCATTCCACCTGTTTCTCCAAGACAAATTATAAATCCGCCAAGAGCCATGGCTGCTAGATTCGCACCTCTTATTTTACCTGCAAATTTGGATCCTATGCCCATTGATTATCAGAGTAAGATTCCAATATTTGATGGCACTCCGCAGAGTGTGTCCGCTCAGCAGCATATTGTTAGAATGACAGATTTCTTGGACCTGCATGAAATTGATGAGGAGAATGTGTCCATGAGATTGTTCGCCCAGACTTTTGGAGGTGAGGTTCGTAAATGGTTCAAAGCTTTACAACCCGGAAGTATCAATACATTACAAGAGCTTAAGACACAATTCCTAGATCGGTGGGAGATGAAAAAAGATCCGCTGCAAATTACTTCTGAGTATACTAGCATCAAGCGTAATCATGGTGAGTCCGTTCAAGATTATATTATCAGATTCAATACAGTGTATAATGAAATTCCAGATGACTTAAGACCATCTAGAAAGTCAGCTCTCCTTAAATTCCTGGATGCTTTCGATCTGGAGATGGCTTATTCATTACGAGACAGAGATCCGCCTACCTTGGAAGATATGCAGAATATTGCTGTTAGTGATGAGGCGAATCTGAATGATAAGAGAGCCCGGTTGAAAGCAGAAAAGAGAGTGACCATAAAGGAAGAAGCTTCCACATCTACATCAGAACAGCACTTGCTTCGCGAAATGGAAAAAATGTTCAAAATAATGACGCTTGATAAGCCAGAACTGCAGATTCGAAATCCCAACTATCGTGGCCAGCAGCAGCCACAGTTTAGAATTAAGCAGCGTGAAAAGAGAGTACAAGAGTCGGCAGCCCAGAAGCAAGTTAAAACACCTCTTCTACAGAATTTTGTGAGTCAAGATTCAGACGATGATGATGATGTAGTAGGGGAGCAAAACCACTTCTTTACTCCCGATGATCTTCCCATTTACATCACTGAAGATGAAGAGTATGCAGAAATTTCAGCTGCACAGAAAGATGAGGATTTTATTTTAGCAAATGATGTAGCTCTGGAGGAAGAATCAGATGAATACCAAAGAGGGTATATGAATGCTTTGTCTGCTCAACAGAAGAAATACTCATTGAGAAACAGAGATGTGCCCATAAACCCAATTCAGAAGAGAAAATAGGCTTCAGCACCGAAAATGGATTCACCTATACCACAGAAGAAAGGAAAAGAGACAATTGATCCCACAGCTAATAAATCATCATCAGCAGAAAAGTAAAATCAACCAAGCATAATGAAGGATAAGGCTGAAAGGAAATAAGTTCCAGTCAAAGAGGTTGAAAGGGTTTCAGCTTTTAGTTTAGAGAATGAAATTTCTAAATTGAAGGTATCTATTCCTTTTACAGAAATTATGAAGAAAAGAAGTTATAGAGGTCAAGTCTCTAAAATTCTGAATTTTGATCCAATGTTTGACACGGTGAATATTGAAGATGATCAGCCCGAATTGCTATTTGGGCCTGCTTTAGATGGTGAGTCCCCTGACAGTGATGTTCCTCCCTTTTATATCAGTTTGAGGTTGCATGAATATGTATTGCACAATGCCATGTTCGATTCCGGTGCTTCGCACAATCTTATGCCAAAAGCGATCATGGAAAAGTTAGGTTTAGACATTACAAGGAAGTACCATGATTTGTACTCATTTGATTCCAATCGAGTGAGATGTATCAGACTCATCAAAGATTTGGTTGTAAGTTTAGATCAGATTCCTGCGAAGAATGTCTTGATGGACGTGGTTGTGGCAGACATTCCTCCCTGATTTGGGATGCTCCTTTCTAGATCTTGGGGAGAAAAGTTGAAAGGTACACTACAGTTAGATTTCTCCTATGCAACAATTCTTGTCTTTGGCCAAATGAGAAAGTTATATCGAGAGCAGAAGATGAAATACATGATAACAAGCAAGGAGAAACCAATCAATCATCCTGTAAATTATGTACATAAAGAATTAGAGTCTTTTGTTTTGTTTGCTGATAGTTTTAATGATATAGATAGTCAGTTAGTTCAAGCAGAAGATATACCAAAGATTACCGAAAATTTTAGAGAGGTTCTGCAGAAAGAAAGACGAGAAAAGCAAGCTACTCTTGAGCAATCAGCTAAAGACGATGGGCAGCAAACATAAAAAATAGAGTTGGCGCAATTTCAGCACTTAGAGGACGATGAAGATGGTCTTTGGACCATGGATTTCGATGGCGCAGTGGGTAGTGATGGTGCTGGAATTGGTGTTTAGATACGCAGTCCATTTTCTGCTCCGAATAAGGTCCCGAGCAATGTGCGAGTATGTTCCTACAAACTAGCATTTGATTGTTCTAACAATGAGGCTGAGTATGAGGCTCTGATTGCTGGCCTAAAGATTCTAAGAAAGATGAACGCAAAAATAATTTCAGTCTATGGTGATTCCGAATTGGTGATAAAACAGGTAAAGGGTGAGTTTCAAGCCAAGCATCCTCGCATGAGGGCTTACCATAATGCAGTTTTAGACATTTTGAAGTTATTTTCAGATTATACCTTGACGTGTCTGCCTCGCATACAAAATGGTGTTGCTGATGGAATTGCTAAGGCAGCAAGAAATTTAAAAATCCCAATGAATTCCAGCAATAAGTTCGAGATCCATGTGAAGCACCGCCCTACTGTTCCAGACAATCAGAGATGTTGGAAAGTTTTTCACGACGACGAGGAGATTAGTGATTTTCTGCAAAACAAGGGTAAGTTTAAAGATACCTCCATAGATACAGAACATGATGATGGTGATAATGATATGCAGATAAATCAAATGGGAGTGCTGCAACTTAAATATAACATCATTCCTAAAGGATTGATTCCTTTAGAGGAACTCTTTGATCAAGACGATGTAGCCCGCAAACCGACATTGAGGCCGACTGAAAAAGGTGTTGAAGAAGTAAATATTGGGACAGCTGAAAACCCCAAGATGGTAAAGTTATCGAAGTCATTGTCACCGGAGGTAAGAGCTGAGTATGTGAGATTGTTGTCTTCATCTGCTGATGCTTTCGCGTGGGATTACTCAGATTTAAAAACGTATGACACTAATATCATTCAGCATACTATCCCTATTAAACCAAATCAGAAGCCTTTCCATCAGAAGTTGAGTAGAATCAATCCGAAGCTGCTACCCTCAATTGAGAAGGAGGTAAACAGGTTGTATAAGTCAGGAATCATTGTACCTATCAAATTTTCTGATTGGATATCCAATTTGGTGCCCGTGAGGAAAAAGACAGGTGAGATCCGTTTGTGTATTGATTTCAGAAATTTGAATAAGGTGTCATTGCAGGACAATTATCCACTGCCAAAAATGGACCATATACTGCAGCGAGTAGTTGGAGCATCAAGGATGTCACTACTCGACGGCTACTCAGGATATAATCAAATTTTAGTGCATGAAGGTGATCATGACAAAACAACATTCACCACTCCATGGGGAATGTTTCATTATGCCAAGATGCCGTTTGGTTTGAAAAATGCAGGTGCCACTTTTCAACATGCAATGGACATGGCTTTCGCCAATGAGAAAGATGTATTTTTGGTTGTTTACCTTGATGATTTGACGGTGTTTTCAAAGTCTGATAAAGAACATTTATATCACTTGAAAGTTGTTTTTCAGAAGTGCAGAAAATATGGCATTTCGCTGAATCCGAAAAAGAGCTTGTTTGCCATGGATGAAGGCAAACTTCTTGTACACATCATATCGAAAGATGGCATTCGTGTTGACCCTGCACGTGTTGAAGCAATCCAGCAAATTGAACAGCCCTGGAACAAGAAAGAAATATAGTCATTTAATGGTAAAATGAATTTTCTGCGTCGTTTCATTCCAAATCTTGCTAAGCATCTTAGAGAAATCACAAACATGCTGAAAAAGGACAGTCAAGTGAAGTGGACAGAAGAGGTGGTGACATCATTCAATTTGGTAAAGTTAGCTCTTTCTTCAGCTCCTATTTTAATCAGCCTGGATTACACACAGGACTTCATTTTGTTTTCGTTTGCTTCTGAGCACACTTTGACAGCTGTTTTAATGAAGAAAAGAGATGGAGTTGAGAAGCCCATTGCCTTTTTCAGTCGAATTATAAGGGATGGAGATTTGAAATATAACATTATTGAGAAACAAGCACTTTCTCTTGTGAAGGCCTTGAAGGATTTTCGTGTGTATATACTGCATTCCCACATTATAGCCTACGTTCTTAACGCAGCTGTCAAAGAAGTTTTGGTACAATCAGATCCGGAAGGAAGACGGGGTAAGTGGATCGCTGCATTGTTAGAATATGATGTGGATATTAAACCGACCAAGCTGATCAAAGGACAAGGATTAGCCAAGCTCATGGCTGAAACAAATCTGCATGCTTTAGACATAAATTTGATCGCTGCTATGTCTGATGAGGATGACGAAAGTGCATCATTTCAGGTATCTGATATTTTTGTTTCTTCCCCTTGGTATGCTGACATTTTATATGTACTTCAGAATTTGTCTCCACCACCCGGGATTCCTAGAAATAAGAGTAGAAACTTGAAGTTGAGGGCTGCAAAGTTTTGCATATTGAATTTTGCATTATATTGGAAAGACCCTAGTGGAATGTTATTGAATTGTTTGGTAGAGGAAGAAGCCAAAAGAGTTTTGGAGGACTTTCATAGAGGAGACTGCAGGGGCCATCTATTTTGGAAAACCACAGCGAATAATATTTTGAGAGCGGGATACTATTGGCCTACTTTATTTTCTGATGTATATAAGGCTGTTAAGAGTTGTCACGAATGTCAAATTTTCGAAGGGAAGCAGAAATTACAGCCTTTGCCTCTTAAACCAATTGAAGTCAGTGCACCATTTCAGTAGTGGGGGTTGGATTTCATTGGGGAAATCCATCTGGCATCTTCAAGACAGCATAGATGGATATTGACAGCAATGGATTACTTCACGAAGTGGATCGAGGAAATTCCCACCCGACAGGCTACGGATGTGGTAATTATTTCTTTTCTTGAGAATAACATACTGTCACGTTTTGGTTGTCCTAGTAAGATAATCACAGATAATGCAGCGGCCTTCAAGTCAAAAAGGATGGTTGAATTTTGCAATAAGTATAACATCAGCTTGGGACATTAGACTGCCTACCATCCGCAAGGAAATGGCTTGGCAGAGTCTTCAAATAAGTCTTTGGTAAATATCATTAAGAAATTGCTGGAAATCAATAAGAAAGGCTGGCACAAGAAATTAGTGAATGCGCTTTGGGCTGATAGGGTAAGTCAGAAAAAATCTATTGGCATGACTCCTTTCGAGTTGGTGTATGGAGTAGACACAGTGTTTCCCACTTCTCTTACTGTCCCGGTAGTCAAATTGCTTCAGGAAGCTGGTAGTGAGGGAGATCCCATGCAGCGAAGGATAAATCAGATGATTCATTTACAGCAGACACATGAGGAGGTCTTTAAAAATACATTCAAGTTGTAGGAGCACATTAATAATATTTATGACAGGAAGGCGAAAGCAGATAAGTTTCAGTTGGATGAGGTGGTCCTGAAGTGGGATGCTCGGAATGAGGAAAAAGGCAAGCGTGACAAATTTGAAAACCTTTGGAAGGGTCCTTTTAAGATTGCAGCGTATCATGGTCAGAACGCCTTTCTTCTCAAGGAAATGAACGGGGATGATTGTCCTGGAGGGCCGATCAATGGTCGGCTGCTCAAGCGATACCATCTCTGAGTATTTTCTGCTGATTTCATTGTCATTGTATATATCGTTCTACTTCTGTTTCATCGCAAGTGTGTTCTAATCTCTTTCCTTCGGTTTGGGGCCTGAAGCGAAGGCTATAATTCTGAAGAAGGAGGTTAGTTGGTTTGAAGTTTTTCAAGTTAGTTTTATTAGTGTTTTTAGTTTTAAAGTTGAGTCAATTTTAGTCAGGTTTCAGTCAAGTTTTCAGTCAATAAATGTGTCAAAGGTTTTGTGTTATCCGTTCAAATAATGACTCCATCGCCCAATGGATGAAGGCACTGCCTTCGCTCTGAGTCTACATTCTGGCGTCTGCAGACTGTCCCCATTGAATAATGTCGAGTTTGGTCTATGAGCCATAAGTGGATTGACATTTTTTTTTTTCTTATCATTTTTAGGTGTCTCGCTCACTTCACTTCATTGCATTTCGCCTGAGAGCATGCCATTGTACGACGAGAGGGTTTGAGCAGTCTTGTGTTCCCTCTCAGCCTTAGTACATAACACGGGCTAATTAAAACTCCTTAAAATCCCATCGAAATTGGTCCACGTCATTTAATTGTAATGATTATTTTCGTCAACAAGAGTCTGTTTAGTTTTAGAGTCTAGGGTTCAGTCTTTTGATATATTTAATAAATTCCCACAGGCCATGAGGATGGTTTCGAAAAGGTTCCTAATTCAAATTTTCATCATCAAACACATCTGAGGACATTTTTTGTTCAAAACTCTGTTTTCAACAAGAAATTGTCAAATTCATTTTTTGTAATAATCAGGTATTGTTCCCACCATAAAAATTTCAAATGCAACTTCTGATCTTTTCCGAAGTCCAAATGCCAACATCCCTGCAAAAACAACCAAATTTCATCAGTCCAAACTCAGAAAATCAATGAAAAAGCCAAAAGACAGAAGTTTAATGAAAGGATAAAGTGCCAAATGAAAAACATTACAAAGTGGGTTTTCGAAGAACTAAAAATTAAACCCATCTCTTGCATGATATTTCAAAGGCCATTTGAACCCATTTGTCAAATTACATTCACAAATTTTCAGAGCAGAGATCGAATTTGGAGTTTGAAGAGCGAAGTTCATTGTTGAAGGGCCGGAATTGTGCTGACAGTCAGCGCGTGGTGCATACAAGGAGCGCGCGGCGCACTGAGCAGGGTTTTGCAGTGTATTTTTACACACGCGTGGCGCACCCAAGGCACACGGTGCGTTGGGCATGCGCACGGCGCATAGAGCCCTAAGGCCGGAAAACTACCTTCCTTCACCCAAAATCGTATCAAATCACCTCATTCGCCTTCAAGTAAGTTATTCACGCTTGCTCAATGATTTTTGGATATGATGTGGTGGTTTAAAGGCGGAGAAAACAAATGTTTGAATGGTGCAAAAGTTAACCCTATGTCCACATCCAAAATTACTCCATAAGGTTTTGAGAGAAGTGTTGGTGATATTGTTGGGGTTTCAAATATTATGTTATTGACATATATGCTCTTGCCATCTACTGTCATTGGTGTCACTGCTTATTATACACCCCAGCCTCATGGTCTCCCTCCTATTTCATCATTGCTGTCACTGTTATTACCATATCATTGTCTCACTGCTTATTATTTCTGTTACAGCACAGTCCCATATTCACTATCCCATATCCCTAATACCATTTTGTTTCCATGTTTTGAGTTCCCAAACCCTAGTACTTATTCCCACATCCCTCCATTGAAAAAGCCTAATTGTCAGACATTGCAAGGACTATTTATTTGTCCTTGATTTCATTTGACTCATATATATGTTGCCATTTCATTTTCACTTTTGTTCCTAATAACTATTCCCCCATCACTACACTCATTCCTATTCACTTTTCAAATCCCCATGTAGTCAAGGAGTGGCTATTTTCCATTCAAACTCCTTGTGACAGTCCTTTTCCCATTGTGATATTTCCTATAGCACCTTGACATATATGTGACACATTTGGGATTAGAGCATACACCAAACTCTTGTTTTCATCACTCATCATTACCACATTTAAAGACATATTTTGTCAAACATCTTGATTTCAAATGCCATGTCGTAGACGAACGTCATGAGTTATGGGTACATAAAACATCTGTGCTAGGTTAATGTTAGGAGGTCTCACAAAAGTGGCAAAAGTGGTAGGCATGTCAGGGAGGAGCCTACTTCTTTGGCTCAATTGCAGGCTTGCTCGCTTGCAATGGATTGTTTTCAGCATCAGTCATGTTTCCAATACTATGAGATGATTTCTCAAACTCAGCATCATCATGAGTTAGCTCACCTATTCGTGCTACATTTGCATGATGGCCGTGTGAATCTTGCTGGAGTAAACTTCATTTTGTCACCAGAGACCATTGCTCAAGCCACCGGGATACTAAACATAGGAGAGGAATGGAACAAAAGACAGCAGCTAGAGAAATCCTATTATGAGCCCTATATCATACCTAGATATATGAGGTAGCTGAGAAGGGTATTTCCATTCCAATTTCTGAAGGGTGAGTATGCACCATTGATGAGATTGATCATTCGATATTTCAGTTGTGAGGGCAAATTCTTGCACCTCTATGCGTACCATATCCATTTGTTGATGCATTTCATGAGGGTACGTATCATGAGCATTCCATACTTCATGTACCGTAACATAGAGCGGATGAAATTTCTTGTATAGAAGAAGACCCCAACACAGCAGCATAACAGTATATATCATTACGCGTTGATCAAAATCATGGTGGTACATCATCTCACACAGCAGGGCATCGCATGGGATGAGTTCATCTCCCGTGACTTCTTTGCAGTGCCACAGCCACCTCCCGAGGTAGTTCATGATGAGGGAGAGCCTTCACACCAGTTTGATATTCCTGAGACTGAGCATATCAGTGCTCCAGTGTATGTGACATATCAGCGGGGCTGCAGAGCCTTATTTGCAGCTACACGACGAGTACTATCTCCACCCGGGGTGGAAGGGGTCTCGTTGACTTCATCAGCAGTGTGAGTAATATCTCCACCCGAGGTGGAAGGGGTCATGCCTTCAACATCAGCACACGTACAGGTTTAGGATAGAGGAAAGAGGCCTATGCACGATGAGGGCCCTTCAGGAGGCCGAGACACTGATTTTGTACTCATCGATGTTGATGCGAGTTCTCCTAGCTCGAAACTGAGGGAGGTCATCCAGGACCAGAAAGCTGAGATTGGTAATTTGACAGAAAATTTGCAGAGAGCACAGTGGGTGATAAAGTACTTGGAGCAGTGGAACAAACATCTGGAAGATCAGCACACACTTGTAGAGCTGCGACGAATCCGTGAAGATCGACAATTGGCCCGGAAGAGACCTGGTGATATGTCACCAATTGAGCGAGAGACCGAACTCATGCATGTTAACATTCATCTAGAGAAGTTGTTGGAAAAAGCCAATAGAGACAAAGACATGCTCCATCATATGAAAGGTCATTATTGGGCCCGCATGCATGTTTGCAAAGCAAAAATGAAGATCCTGAAGAGAAGGTTGAGCAGAGCACTGAAACGGTGAAAGAAGCCTGATCCGCTCCGGATTATGGCCGAGGCTTCATTGGCTGAGCATGAGGCATGATCGGGGATCTTCGCTCCAAATTTCAGCAAATTTGGAGAATTTTTTGTTATTTTTGAAAATTTTGGTCTCAAAACAAGTTTTTCTGCCGAACGCGTAGTGCATCCCGATGCGCGCTTATGATTGGGACACTTGCTGGAGGAAAAACTTGTATTTTTGGATTTTTCATGGTAATTTATGCATGCTCAGAAATGGCTGAAGCATTTCATCAAGTTCTGGATGATCAAAAGGGCCAAAAACACCATGAAAATCACCTTTCTGCCACCTTTTGCACCAGCAGGAAGTAATTTTGGGAGAATGATGTTTTGGAGGGGCAAATGAGCTCCAAATTGAAAAATTCCACTTGGGTTGGATAGCAGACATCCAGGGATTTCCAACAAGCTATCATGAGCTTGATTTTTACTCCTAGAAGTGCTCCAAAAGCAGGTCCAAAGGCACGTGGCGCATAGAGCTTTGGCGCGCGGCGCATAGAGGAAATTAGCCTATTTTTCACCTTCCAGCTCAGGAATTCGGCCAGTTTGGACTAGTTTCACCTCTTGATGTAATTTTTGACCCAGCTTGATGTAATTTGATAAAAATGATGTAATTTTGGCATGTATTTACTTGTTCTAGATGATTCACTCACAAAAAAGTGAAAATCAAGTGAATGAATCAGTTTCCTTCCTTTTAGAGGCAAGTTGTTTGGCTACCTAGATTTTAGCTCCTTGTTTAGAATTGGTTCAAACTGATCCTAGAAGCATGAGCTCGACCCCTAGAGGCATGGGAAGGGTTTAGAATTGTCTATTTATTGTATTTTCTGAGACACTTTCAGGTTTGGACTCTTGGGAAACGTTTGGCACACTATTGTACATATTTTCTGCATTTTGGCTAAGGAAAGATCAGAGGTTTTGCAGCACCTGTTGGGATTCTTGTGGATTTCAATTTTGATGGTGTGTTTCTCTCAGTTATTTGTAAGTTCTTTAATGTTTAATGTATGACATTCCCTTCTTTTTCTTCTGAAACTAAATGAATGAGTTAATGAGGTAGAATCCATTGATTCCAGTGCTCTGCCTTTAAATTTGTTTAGTTTTATATGTTTTCGCCAGTTTGGAGAGGATCCTTGTTCTCGCTAGCCCTCTTCAGCTCCTTTTCATTCTGTTCCATCCATACACATAATCAAAAAGCATCAAGACTACTGCCTACCTTTCCCCAATTCGAATTCTGCAAAGATCTGGCCTCATCCCCGAGCCCAAAATTATTTTTCCCATTTTTCCAACAAAAAACCCTAAAAATTTAAAAGAAACCATCCTATCTATTTACTAGCCTAAAATCAATATCCATTAAAGTCATCTCAACCCCTTTTGAAGACCTTTTTCCGAGATAGACTAGGAGAGAGCCCTCTCCTATCCTCGTAGGGCTAGCTACGAGGCTGAGCGTGGTTTGATGTTGCCTTGAGTTTTACTTTATTTCAGCCTAAGGTAGATTTGAGTGGTAACATATGGCATGAACAAGAGCTAAAAACTCTTTTTCAGTTACAGTATAGTTTAACTTTGCAGGAGTCAAATTTTTACTGGTATAGTAGACAGCATAAGGAATCAGGTCTTTTTGTCCCAATACTGCTCCTAGAGCTGTATCAGAGGCATCTGTTGAGATATGAAAAGGTAACTTCCAGTTAGGTCCCCTTAACATAGGTGCTTCATAAATTTTTGTTTTCAGGGTTTCAAAGGCTAACTGGCAATCGAAATTCTATTTGAATTCACAATCTTTGGTAAGTAATTTGAAGAGTGGAGATGCTATCTTGGTGAAGTTTTCTATAAACCTCCGATAATATCCTGTAAATCTTAGAAAAATCCTAACATATTTTTGACAACTTGGAATAGATAAGTTAGAGATGACTTCAACTTTTGACTCATCAACTCTAATCCCATCCCCTGAAATGTGATGCCCCAAAACAATACCTTCAGTAAACATCATGAAACATTTCTCATGGCTATGAAAGATTTGCTTCTTGACATCTCTTTAAAAAAAATTCCAAGTTTTCTAAGGCTTCTTCAAATGTGTTTCCATAAACTGTGAAATCATCCATATATACCTCTACACAATCATGTATTAGATCTGAAAAAAATCCTAATACTTCCCTTTGGAATGTTGCAGGTGCATTGCATAATCCAAATGGCAATACTCGGTAAGCATAGGTACCCCAAGGATAGGTAAATGTTTTTTTGTCTTGATCTTCAAGTGCTACTTGGATTTGGTTGTAACCACTAAACCCATCTAGGAATGAGAAGTACTTTTTGCCAGCTAATGTATCTAACACTTGATCTATGAAAGGTAAGGGAAAATGGTCTTAAAGAGTAGCTTTGTTTAATTCCCGCTAGTCAACACATACCCTCCATTTACCATTTTTCTTTGTCACAATTACCAAAGGAGAAACCCACTGACTATCTGAAATGGGATAGATGAAGTTGACATTTAACAATTTTTTCAATTCTTATTTAACAATCTCCCTAAGATTTGGATTCATCCGTCTTTGATGTTGTCTGATTGGTTTACAATTTTCCTCTATATAGATGTGATGAGTGCAAGTCTTGGGGCTTATCTCTTTCATGTCAGTGTACTCCCATGCATATGCAGAAGAATGCCTCTGTAATACCTTGACTAACTCTTCTTGTTGAGTTTTTCTAGGTTCTTGTTTATGTTCAAAGTTTTGACTGGAAATATCTCACTTGTAGAGCTGCCAAATTTATCCATAGAATGAAGAGACATCTGTATTGATGACAAAAACTCAATGTTGGATCCCTCTTGAAATGGTGCATGTTTGTATTTTGAAGAGGATTCAAATTTTTCTAGAGTATTCAGAATTTGATTATCTTCACTAATTTCTGAAATTGTGAAGAGAGGTTGTAAGTCTTCTTCATCCTCTATCCATTGAGTATCATCTAAATCTGTAATTGTCCTTACTGGAGGATACAAAGTGAATTTCTTAGTTGAACTACCATCAGAGATGTACATATCACTGGATCTACAACTAATGAAAGCATCAGCTGTAGCTAACCAAGGTCTCCCTAATATAATAGGATGTCCTCCTAGATTATTCTTAGGAGTTAGGATCATGAAATCCACAGGGTACTCCCAAGAATCTAGGGACACTGGAATGTCTTTTATTACCCCATCAGGTTTGATCACAGATCTGTCTGCTAATTGTAATAATGTAGGTGTAAAGAGAAGATTAGGAAGTTTCATTTTATCCATGATTTGTCTACTCATGATATTGATTGTTGCTCTTAAATCAATGAGTGTATTTTGGATCTCAATTCCATTGATGTGAATTTTAACAACTGGATTTCCTGGGTCTAGATACTTTGGAATAGAAATCTTACCCATCATAATGTCTGCAATTTTTCCTGCCAATTGAATTTTCTTTGTCTCTCTTATTCTTTTTCTTGTTTTCTTCATGCTCTACTCCTTTATTGTCTTTGCTAAAATTGGAATCACGGCTTGTAATAATGGAATCTTAATGCAAACATTTCTCACCTTCATCTAGGAAATCATAATTAGGCACCATAATTTACTTTTCTCTTTTCTACACTCTACTTCATCAGAAATCTTCTCTGAAAGGAGGTAGAATTTAGATGTTGATGGTCGCCTAATACAGGAGTTGAAATTATTGGTTCTTTTTACTTTAATTTTTCAGTGTTTGGGTCTTGAAAAGATGTGTCCTCCTCAAGACTTTTATTCACTCGTACAAAATCTTCCTCAGAGTTATCTTGTTCTTGTATGATCACAGAAGGTTTCCTCTTTTCAAGTATTCTTCCAGACCTAAATTGAACATTACTAAGGTCTAAAGGAGTAATTAAATAAGTTGGAAACTGTTGTCCTTCTATCATGTATGTGTTCTGAGAATTTTTATTGTTGGGGTTTGGTATGGGTTGAGTAGGAAACTGATTTGATTTTTGAGGAAATGGTAATGGAAGTGGTTTATTTTGATGTGGTAGGTTCTGATGATGTTGTTGAGGATTTTGTTGAGGATTTTGAGGAGAAAAATGTGGGTATGGTGGATAGGATGGTGGATACTGATAGTACTGAGAGTATCTTTCATAGGGACTTTGTGCTCCTTGTGCCCAAGCTTGAGATTGATTTTCAAATTGAGGCCAAGGTTGCTGCCAAGAATTCCAAGGTGGAGGTTGGTTATACATTTGATCATGGAATCCGTGTGTTTGAGGTCCTTGCCAAGGCCTTCTAGAGACTAAATTGAGAGATTCTGTGGAATTTGTAAGAGTTTCCTCCTGAAAGACAACTTTGAGACCAGGAAGGGAAGGACAATTCTTGGTCTCATGTTTTTCAGAACAAAGGACACAGGTCTCTACAACTTTTACATCCAAAGGGCACTCTCTCAAGGCATGTTTCTTTCTACATTTGGGACAAAAGATTGCTAAGGCATCAGATTCGGCTTCTAGCTTGTTTTGTAACTTAAGGTTGTCTATTTGTTCACTAAGACTCCGTAAGATTTCAGATTTGAAATCATCAAGCATATGTCCTATTTCTGACCTACTTACTGTCCCAAAAGAAGACTTACTTGCCCCTGCAAGAGCAGGATCTCTTGGACCTTTTACAGTTTTAGATTTCCCTCTTGAAAGGTTGATACATAACTCAGATATTTCAGGTAATGCGAGCTGTGATATATCCTCTTTTCCCATCATGTTAAGGATATCCAACCATTCATCCCTAATTGTTTTCAACAAAAGAGCTTTTAAGGTGTCTTGATCTAAGTTTTCCATTTTTTCTCTTTTGAAGTTGTAATGAAATCTCTCCAACAAATCTTCCAAGTTTTCATCTTCCTTTTGTAACATCTTAAACACTTCCTCCTTATGATTGACTAAAATACAATAATCCAAATACCTCTCTAGAAATTCTTGTTTCATGTATTCCCATGTCCTAATAGAACTATTGATCAAACTCATAAACCACTTCAATGCTGCTCCTTTCAATGTTGAAGGAAATAGTTTCAGTTTTTGAGCATCTTGTAAGTAGTCATAAGTTCTACACAGGATTTCAAATTCAAATAGGAAGGTTTCAGGATCTTCAGTTTTAAGTCCATAGAAGCTTTGAAGGACAGAGGGTGAACTGCTTTTCATGGTTGTATTGGTTTCTTCATCTATTATAGGGAACCCAAAAGAGCTTCCCATTTCTCTTCTACCTCTTCCTCTACCTCCTTCTCCTTCTGCACCTCTACCTCCTTCTCCTCTACCTCTACCTCTACCCCCTCCAAATAATGTGTGTTCTCCATTAAAGACTCCTCCTCCTCCTTCTTCTGCCATGGTTGATTCTTCTGTGGAAGTGGAAAATTTTGTGTCCCTAACAGGAGTCCTTGGATCTCCTTCTAAGACAGGTTCAGTGGATGAAGTGGAAGGTCTCTCTAATGGAATATCTGATCTTAGGTCTTCTAGAAGTCCAAGATCAGTAAAGGATGGAATGTGGGTCTGAGTTGAAGGTGTACTAGCTCTTGGTCTAGGTGAAACAAGTGGTGTTCTAGGAATCAAACTTCTGCTTCTGCTTCTTATGAATCTACCCCTTGAGTCTCTCTCTCTACGCATATCATTGTTTTTGGGAGTTAAGAAACAAAGGTTACCTAGTTTTCACTTCCCCGGCAATGGCGCCAAAATTTTTTGTGCTCAACCTAGTCTCCTAAATTGAGTTCATTTAATTGTCAACCAGGGTTGGTAAAATGTTGAAGTGTGGTGTACTGTATGTGCCTAGGTGTTTGTTTCTTACTGCGTTGTGTCTAGTGTTTTATGATGTTTTTGGTATTTTTATGGTTTTATGTTCACAAGGGAAAGAACTAAATGCTGGTGGAAAGAAGCTACTGGTTAAAAATATAGTGAAGCCTAATTTGTTGATGACAAATGACAAATGCAAATACTGAGACAGAACCAAACCTAAACTATGACTTAGCAAAATACAAATCTTGATAATGACTTCAAGAAAATAAATCACAACATGAACTTAACTTGTCCAATTCTTTCATTAAAGATATTTTGGAAGAGCTTGAGAAATGGGTAGCTAAGTGTAAAAATTCTCCTAACTAAACAATTAAACAATCAACTTATAATGATACAACAGCTCATCCATGATTAAAGGTTTGTTGAAACATATTTGGAAAAGAACATTTGTAACATCATAAGATCTCTACTCTAAAACTAGCTCCTAATTTTGTTCTACAACTTAGTTTAACACCACTAAATCTTACTCAAAAGTTATAGATTTCATTTTAGAATAGTCTTTTGAGGAAAGGCTTGTTTGTGAAATGGTAAAAAGGTTGCAAAAGTACTCCAGGCCTTGGACTGATACTATCTTTTTTCCAGATGATTATGAGTTAATATAGGTTTGGAACAAAAGAAGTTTTGTAAATAATGAAGACCGTGGTATTTAAGTTTAACAACTAATGCAATTTAATATGCAATGGATGGCAACTAAACGTAGAATGTAAATACAGTGAGCTAAGCTAGAACTGAACTAGAGTGCTACTAGTCTACAATGAACAGTGCTAAACTAAAAAGCCATTATCAAACTTGAAACAAAATAACAGAGCATGAATTAAATACAATTTGCCTCCGGAGTGCCCTAACTAAGTTATCATGCAATTAATCTATGGGATTCTACAGCCTATTTTGTTCATCATGAATGGTATTTTGGGAGAGCTTGTTAGAACAATCCTGGCTGTACAATTCAATGCATTTGAATGTAAACATGAAAATTGAAAGCAAATACAATTAAAAACTAAGACATAACAGCTATTTCCTACTCATTGTTATGATGTTTTGGAAGAGCTTTTAAGAGTAAGATTAGCTATGCTACTTAGTGTAAACAAGCAACTGAATCCTACAGTATCATAGTTATACCTTAGTCATCATAATGATATCTTTGAAGAGTTTACTAGAGTAAGTTTAACTGTGATAATGAACGAAAGGAATTGCAAATAAAATATATAACACTACAACCATTTCTCATTCATTATAATGATCTTTTGGAAGAGTTTCTTAGAAAAAGTATAGCTATAATGACTAATGAAATTAACTATGAACGCAAACTTCAAAAACTTGAAGACGAACTAAGATACTTATCTAAATTGCGAAAGTAAAGCCGCTCAGGAGGCAGGGGCCCTCTACCACCAGAGTAGCACAAAATCTAACTCAAGATCAACTCAACGCGTTCAAAGAAATGTTGTCTTCTTCATTAAAGGAAAATAACTTAAAACAGAGTATTCTTGGTCTTCAAAAATATAGCAGTCAATCCACGAAATTTAATCAAAATCTAGAACTTGTCTCTCGGTTTCCCGAGTACATTTATAACAAATCTTCATAACAGAACTTGAGATAATACAGGGATCATTGTCTTTTCATATCAAAATCGTACTATAACTCTAAATATGGCAGCGTAAAGTGACATAGGACATCTGGACTATCCTTGTCCTATTAGGAGTCTGCCTCCTTGTGTGAGTTCCCACGTACAAAACCACGTCCATAATTCCATTCATTCTTCATGGTGAGCAACAAACGTTGAGGACCTGATGTGGAATATACCCATGTGTGGATTTTCTTGAGAGGACACCTGGAACATGCTTGAATGTGAAGACAACTGCACAATTGGCAACTAGCTACGGAATGTCTGCATTATGTAGCTAGTTTCGGTTCAAAATGCATTACAATGACAACATCACAAAACTTAGCAAGTTAGCCATGATATTCATTCTTAGAGTAATTTTAACTAATTTCATTGATCATTTGAGCCTGGGATAACAATGGAAAAAAGAAAATGGAGTGAAGTATGATGGAAGAAAGAACAATCTTGGGGCTCAACAGCTTCAATCTCTGAAACTTGATGTTGTTGCAGAAAGTTGTCTAGCTCCTCCACCCAAACCCTTACTGGACATTTAGGTGATCCATCAAAGATAGACAGATAGAATCTACCCTTACCATGTTGATCCTTCTTTGTGACTTTGTTCTCCTTGATTTTTTAAAAACCTTGGAATTTCAAGTCATCTTTGAACTCCTTGGATTGATCTTCATACTCCTGCAAATACTCTCTAAGAGTCTCCTTCTTAGGTTCACCTCCTTTCTTCCTCTTCATGAAGAAATCACTGATATAATGCTGAATATTTGGTGATATGGATGAGTGCACATATCCATGAGATGAGGATTAAGAATTTTCCTCGTGTATATATTTTGTAGATCTGATCGGAAGATCTTCTCGTTCTTGAAACTTCCTGGGAGTTTCACTGCTTCTTCTCTCTTCTTCTTGTACAACCTCCTTGGAGATTTTCTTCTTAGATATGAAAATATATGAGATTAAACCCATATTATTCATCATTCTTACCTTTCTCTTTTTTATACATCACTTTGTCTTGAAGCCATAGGTTGAGCCAAAGATCTTGCTTTAATACCACTGTAATATTCCAAATCTGGAAATTAAAAAATATTTGACAAAATATTGGTTATGCAACATCAAAAAATCTAATAACAGATTTTATAATGCATATCCTTCAATAAATAAAACAGCAACAACTTTATACAACCTTTTATGGGAAAAAAGGTGGGGAAAAGTGATGATTTTGGCCCTAAAATGAGTGTATTCAGAGATATGCATAAAAATAAGGGAAAAAGATCTGGGATATGTTATCTTAGGCTATATGGAATTTCTATGAAAATTTTTACCAAAAAAAAATGTGTTTTTCTATGTTAAACAGTTCCTCCATTCCCGACTAGGCTAGAAAACCCTGATTTCCCATGACTTGGAGTATGCAGAAATTACTGAAGCTTCTAAAACGTGATTTTCTAAAGGATTAGCTGAGTTTATGTATGAAAATTATTATGGAAACTTATAATAATATTCAAATGATTTAGACTAAGAAAAACATATCTTTTCATAAAGGAAGGCCCCAAAAGAAGTGCTGCAACACATGAGAAAAGACTGCAGAACCATGACGACATTATTTTTAGGGCTGAATTAGAAATTTATTTAATATTTATATCTAGAGCATCTATGTACATAAAAATATAGATCTAATACAGATCTGTGTACAAGAAATGCTGATCTATACATTCCCCTTGGGGTTTTGTGCAAAACATGAAGCACTGGAAGTAGATCTGAGATCTAAGAATGTAGATCTGCAGAATGATTTAGAAATTTCTAAACAATAAAAATGGAAAGTAGATCAGATCTGAAACTTACATGGATTGGATGGCCAATCCATGGATCACCATAGTGAGAGGAAGAATCCCAACACCGGAGATCTCTCCTCCAAAATGTATAAAAAGCACCCTACAGCTGTAGATCTGCAAATAACACAATTCAGGGAGAAATAATACGTTGTAGCCTCTGATAATGATTTGTCCTGATGCCAATACTTATATCTGAAGCACAATCGGATAGTACACTCTTCCAGGAGGTTAAAATACACACTCACTGAGAAGAGAGACTAGAATAAGTCTAGATCTAAGCAGATCTAGATCTTCCACTACTGCAGTTTACAAAATCAATCAAACCCTCAACAGGATCTGCATTATAGTTGGAAGTAGAAGCTTGGCCTAAAATCCTGATGTGGAGAAGATAGCACAAGCCTCCTACAACAGCTACTCAAGGAAAGAGATAAGATTCCTGAACAGGAAGACCCAACAAGGGATGTCTAAGTAGACAGACCTTTAGAAATGAATGTGCTCAACAACCTCTTCCTTGTTTCTCCCCTCCTCCTTTTATAATATTAGAGTCTTGGCAAAAACCTAAACCACTTCATTAGTTTAGCTCCTTTCACATTTAGAATCTCCTTCTAGAACTGCGTTGTCCCTCAAGGAGGTTCAATGCATCTAGACTGCGCTATTTAATTGGTCAAAAAGGGTCCAATCTTGTGATTTTGACCCATTCATATCTACAAGAGTTTACTTACATAGCCCATATATGTCTCTGTTCACATAGGCATTGATTTATTCTTGGTTTTCAGGAGTTTTACATGTCCTCCTTTACAATTTATTCATCAATACATGAAATGCAAAATAAAAAAGGAAAAATTGATATTCCTATTAGCTACAGCTAATTTAGGAATATTACATTAAGGTTAACGTTTAAATTAAGGTCAGGTTAAGGTTAGTTTAAGGTAAAGCTTTTGGTTATGGTTAAGGTTAAGGTTAACACTGACATTAAGGTTAGGTTATTGTTAAGGTTAAGGTTAAGGTGAAGGTTATGTTTAAGGTTAACCCTAACCTTTACTTAAGGACTAAACTTAACCTAACCTTACCCATACATTAACCTTAACCATACCTTAACCTTAACCTTAACATTAACCTTAACTTTACCCTTAACATTAAACTTATCCTAACCTTAACCTTAACATTAACCTTACCCTTAATGTTAACCTAACCTCTACCCTTAATATTAACCTTAGCCTAAGCTTAACGATAACCTTAACCTTAACCTTAAACTTAATCTCAGTGATAACCTTAACCTTAACGATAACCTTAACCTTAACCTTTCTCTTAACCTGACCTTAACATTAACCTTAACCTAATGTTAACCTTAACTAAACCCTTAGCCTTAACATTAACCTTACCCTTACCTAATCTTAACCTTGAGCTTAACCGAACCCTTAACATTAAATTTAACCCTAACCTAACCTTAACCTTAACCTTGACCTTAACCTTGACCTTAACATTAACCTTAACCTTACCTTAACCTAACTAAACCTCACCCTAACCTCAGTGTTAACCTTAAGCTTAAGCTTAACCTTAACTCTAACCTAACCTTAACCTTAACCTATCCTCAGTTTTAATCTTGAGCTTAACCTTAACCTTACCTTAACCTTAACCTTAACCTTAAACTTAACCCTAACCTAACATAAACCTAATTAACCTTAACCTTAACCTTGACCTTAACCTTAACCTTAACCTTAGCCTTAACCTTAACATTAACCTTACCCTTAACCATAACCTAACCGTAACCTCAGTGTTAACCTTAACCTTAACATTAAGGTTACCCTTAACCTTAACATTAACCTAAACTTAAAATTAACCACAACCTAACCCTAACCTCATTGTTGACCTTAGCGTTAACCTTAAATTTTAATCTTAACCCTAACTTTAACTTTACCTTAACCTAACCTTAACCTTACCCTTAACCTTACACTTAACCTTGACCTAACCTTAACCTTGACCTTAACCTTAACCAAATCTTAACCTTACCTTAACCTGACCTTGACCTTAACCTTACCCTTACCTTAACGTTACCTTAATGTTAACCTTAACCTTAACCTAACCTAACCTTACCTAACCTAACCTAACCTTAACCTTAACCTTAAGGTAACCATAACCCTTAACCTTACCTTAACATTAACTTAACGTTAAAGTTGACCTTAACCTTAAACTTACCCCCTTAATCTTAGGTTAAGGTTAGGTTAATTTTATGATAAGGTTAAGGTTAGGCTAAGGTTAAGGTTATGTTAAGGTTAAGGTTAAGGCTAAGGCTAAGATTATGGGGGTAAGGTGAAGATTAAGGTTAAGGTAAAGGTAAAAGTAAAGGTTAAGGTTAAGGTTAGTTTAACTTTAAACCCTTAACCTTAACCTTAACCCTAACCTTAACCTTAAGGTAAGAATAAGTTTAACCTTAACGTTAACCTTAACCTTAACATTAACCTAACCTTAACCCTTAACATTAACCTTGTTGGGCCTCAAAATAGTCCCTATTCTCACTCCATTATTCACCAATACATTCACATTACTTCCATATTACCTTCATGTCACCTTCATTCCACCTCCACATCATTACATTTACCTCATCATTGGGTTATAACTATGCTTTTCCAAAGTTTATTAATTATTAACATTTTTAAGTGGATTTGTGTTTAAACTTTAGAAAATAATATGCTTATACTTATACCTAACAATTAGAATGAGTTTGTTGACATGTGTAGGTATAGAAGAAGCTTCCTAGGCACCCTTATGTTGCACTCTATGTTCAAATTCGAATTTGAGGATGTCATGGACCTCATGGAGGAGATCATGGAGGATAGGGTTATGTGTCACCATTGGTTGAGAAATATGTGGGTCAAAGGAGGGAATAGTGGATTTACATTTATGAGTTTGTTATCATAGCTTTTGTATAAATAGGAGTGTTATCTCCTTCATTTGTAATCTTGGTTTTGTAGTCTTAATATTTATTTTGTAATCTTAATGTTGATTTTGTAATCTTGGTTGGTAGTGAGAAGTTAGATTGGAGAATCAATGTAATGGTTGCAACTGCAATTTTCAATTGATGATAAATAAGATGGAGCTTCTTTGATCCTCTACATTTGATTTTTCTTTTTGTGTGCTTGTGAATCCTTGGAGGGATCCCCATTGCCTATAAATTACACTTTTATTTTAGTAGGATTTTATTTTATGTTTGTTTTTTAATTTCATTAGATTAAATTATTAGGTTCATATGTTTGGAATATTAACGAATGACCTTTCATAAGAAAGTGATAATGTTTCCTTCAATGAATCTGATTTGTTATTTAATGTTTGATTTCATTAGTTTAAGTTTCTAATTTATATGCTTGAGATATAAATGAATAGTATCTTGTAAGAGAGATTTAAAATTTCATGCAATCAATCAGAATTAGGTTTAAGTGCTTTAATTTCAGTAGTTTAAATAGTTTGTTGATTAAGATGATTAGAAATATTAATGAATAGTCTCCTATAAGGGAGCCTTAATATTTATTACACTTATCAAAATGTCTTTAGATTTCATTTTTATTAAATAACTAAATAGGTGTTGGAGATCCTAATGAACAACCTCCTGTAAGGGAGCTTTGGAATTTCTTGTATTGGATGATTACTTACCCAGATTGATAGTAAATTAAACTCTAATTTGCATCCGCATTTTAGACCAAACAAACCTCAACCTAAGCTTAACCTCAACCTTAAGCTTAACATTAACCTCAATTTTAACCTTACCCTTAACCTTAACCTTAACCTTAAATAAACCCTTAACCTTTACCCTAGCCTTAACCTTGACCTTAACCTTAACCTTAACCTTAACCCTAACCTTACCATTAACCTTACCATGACCTTAACCTTAACCTTAACATTAACGTTACCCTTGACCTTAACATTAACCTTACCTTGACCTTAACCTTAACCTTAACCTTAACCCTAACCTAACCTAACCTTTTCCTTCAATAAACCCTTAACCTTAACCTTGACCCTAACTATAACCTTAACCTTAAGGTAACACTAAGGTTAACCTTAACTAAACCTTAACCTTAACCTTAACCTTACCCTAACCTTAACCTTAACCCTAACCTAACCTTAACTAAACCCTTAACCTTAACATTACCTTAACCTTAACCTTATGATTAACATTAACCTTAACCTACCCTTAACCTTAACATTAACCTTAACCTAACCTTAACCTTAACATTAACATTAACCCTAACCTAACCTTAACCTTAACCTTAACCCTAACTTAACCTTAACCTTGACCTTAACCTTAACATTAACCCTAACCTTAACCTAACCTTAACCTTAAACTTACCCTTAACCTTAACCATAACCTAACCCTAACATTAACCTTAACCCTAACATAACCTTAACCTTACCTTAACCTTAACCTTAACCTTAAACCTAACCTAACCTTAACCTTGACCTTAACCATAACCTTAACGAAACTCTTAACCTAAACCTTACCCTTAACCTTAACTAAACCTTTAACCTTAACCTTAACCTTAACCCTAACCTAACCTAACCTTAACCTTAACCATACCTTAACCTTAACCATAATGTTAACCTTAACCTTGACCTTAAGCTTAACATTGAGCTAACCCTAACCTAACATAACCTAACCTTAACCTTAACCTTAACATTAACCTTACCCTTAACCTTGACATCAAACTTAACCTTTACCTAACCTTAATCTTACCCAAATATTAACCTTAACTAAACCTTTAACCTTAAACTTAACCTTACCCTAACCTAACCTTAACCTTAACCTTAACTAAACCCTTAACCTTAACCTTAACCTTACCCTTAACCATAACCTAACCCTAATCAGCCGGTAAGGTTAACCTTACCATAACCTTATCCTTAACCTGACCTTCACATTAACCTTAATCTAACCTTGACCTTAACTAAACCCTTATCCTTAAGATTAACCTTACCCTTACCTAACCTTAAACTTGACCTTAACGTAACCCTTAACATTAACCTTAACCTTCACCTAACCTTAACCTTGACCTTGACCTTAACCTTAACCTTAACCTTGACCCTAATCTTAACCTTAACCTTAACCTTAACCTTAACTTAGCCTAACTAAACCTAACACTAACCTTAGTGTTAACCTTAACTTTAACCTTAACCTTATCCCTTGTTAGGTCCCTATATTACTAGTGTAGTCCCTTATTGTTATTAGTGTAACCCCCTTATTGTTATTATTGTACCTTTGTAACCCCCATTTTGTTATTATTGTGCCGTTAAATTATTATTGTTAGGTCGGCTAGGAGTACGTTATGGCCCACTAGGATTACATTATGGCCACATGGACTCCTATATATAGAAAGAAGGTTTCGTAAATTGTATCATCCAAGAACTATTCATTTATGTAATGTATTGGAGGTTTCCCCCTCGAAGTGGCTTATTTATAAGGCGTTGATATATCTTTTCTTCTATTTTTGGAGCTGGTTACACAACATTTGGTATTAGAGCTTTGGATTCTAGGGTTTCACTGCTCCAAACAGGTCATCGTGGCACGTTCGCTATAATATTTTTTCTACGAATTTTCAATGGCTAAAATTTTTAGGGTGTGAAACAGAAATTGAGAGGAACATCGTCAAAACATTTCAGAGCTTGTTTTGCAATATTTTTTGAGATATGATCTGTGGAAGTTAGGTCTTTTTTCAGGCTCCTAAACAGGTCATCATGGCATTTGAGCTATAACGTTTTTTCTACGAAGTTTCAGAAGCTGAAATTTTTAAGGTGCAAAGATGAAATCCTAAGGAAAATCGTCAAACAATTTTAGAGCTTGGTTCACAACATTTTTAGAGATATGATCTATGGAAGGTAGTGCTTTTTCAGGATCTTGAATTTCATCTCAAAGAGGTGATCGTGGGAAAATATTCATAACTCTCTCTTTGAGCATCAGATTGGAGTGTCGTAAAAAGTGGTCGCAATTAAACAGACTTTAGTTTCTTGGCTATCAATTTCAGAGACGAAGGACGAAACAGTGACACGTGGAAATTCATACAAGTTCACTCTACTAAACCAATCCATAATTAGGTCATTGTGGGAGATTGGACACAAATTTGTCTTGGAGAATCCAAATCAGGTCAGACCTATGGAATTCAAAAATAATTCGAAGGGCTATGTTGGTACCAAAATTCAAATATTTAAGTGCTGCAATCACAGAGATAATCCAATTTCAATATTGAGCTCCTCAAAAGCAAGAAAAAGGTGTGTATTTTTTTTTCCAAATTGCATAAGTCTTGTTTGAAGAATCAATTTGAATTGATTCCAAGGGCATATTATAGAATAGATATCAGTATTTGGTTCTAAAATATGCAACGTAAAAATAATTCAACACCCATTAAGCCTTCAGAAGGCTCTACTATGACTCATGAAGATGAAGAATTGCAACATGATCTATTAAAATTACAAGAGCAAGTGCAACAAATTTCACTCTCGCAAAGAGCAACAAAAAATGAAATGGAAGTTTTGAAGAAAGGTGTGGAAGTGAAGATGGACGGTTTGAAGAAAGGCTTGGAAGCTAAGATGGATGGCATGGAAGCTAGCATGGAAGCTAAGATGGACGACATGAAAGACAACATGGAAAAAAACATGGAAAACATGAAGAATGATCTAAAAGCAGATATCGAAGGTTTGAAAAAGTTGATACAAGAAATTTTTCCTAATGGTGAAAAGATAGTATAAGAACCTCATGATGAGAAAAAAATAAATGTTAATCGTGATTTCATAAAGTCTAATGTTGGCAGGAAGAACCACCATATTCCAAAAATGGATATGAGGAAGTTTGATGGAAAGGATCCTGTAACATGGATACTACAGATGGAGCAATATTTTGATCTCCATAACGTGAAAAACACACAAAAGGTACACATTGCAACTTTACATTTAGAACAAAATACATTTGTATAGTATGAATGGCTTTACTCCCGTAAAAAAATTGTCACTTGGTCAATTTTTACGGAGGAAATGATAGCACATTATGAGGATACAAAGAGCAACACCTTATTTAGCCAATTGATAAATCTCAAACAAAAGGGTTTAGTGGGGAAGCATATTGAGGACTTCCAAAAATTGAATATAAGGGTAACTAATATTCCAGAGGAACACATGATTGACCTCTTCATAGGCACTTTAAAGGATAACATCCAACATGAATTTCGCATTTTGGAACTGGATTCATTGGAGAAGGCATTCAGGTTGGCAAGAAAAGTTTAATGTAAAATAATGGCGACAAGGAAGCCTACCACTCAATTATATAAAGAAGGAAGTGTTGCTACGCCTAGATTTCCACAACCTACAAGGTTGACACTACAACAATTGGAAGAAAAAAGAGAAAAAGGGCTTTGCTACAGTTGTGATAGCAAATACACTAAAGTTCATAAGTGTGCTGAGAATAAATTATTTTACATAGATTGTGAAGAGGAAGAAGAAAATGAAGAAGAAGAGGATATACACTAGGAACCAGCCATAGAAGAGGAAGAAATGAATTCGACCATATTATGTAATGCACTGGCAGGAATTAGCACTCCTTAAACTCTCAAGATAGAAGGACATATCAAGAAGAAAAAGGTAATAGTGTTAATTGATTCAGGTAGCACCCATAATTTTATTCATTGTAAGGTAGCCAAGGAATTAAACTGTTTCCTATACCCAGCACTAGAATATCAAGTGATGTTTGCAAATGGAGGAACTATAAATTGCTCTGGAAAATTCCATAATATCAAGCTAACCATGGGGGGATATGAATTAACTAGTCCAATGCTTTACATTCCTATGGGAGGTGCTGATGTTGTACTAGGAGTACAATGGTTACAATCTTTGGGGACGGTAGCTTTTAATTTTCAAGAACTTTTCCTGAAATTTTTTCAGAAGGAAAGGAAGTCAAATTACGGGGTATTGCGGGGAAGCTGAGAAATATAATAAGCTCTAATGTCATGACAAAGCTTCTAAAGAAATAACAATGAGGCGTAATTGCACAATTATGCTCACTAGAAGTTCCAACATCAATATCATCTATTTCTGCAGATCTCCAACAAGTCTTGGACAATCATTCCAAGGTGTTTGAAAATCCCAAAGGACTCCCACCTATTCGTGATCATGATCATGCTATTCATTTGATTCCAGGAATTGTTCCTCCAAACATTCGGCCTTATAGATATCCTTACTTCCAAAAGAGCGAAATTGAACGTATGATTGCAGAAATGTTAGAGGCGGGTATAATTCAACCTAGTAAAAGTTCTTTCTCTGCTCCTGTAGTATTGGTACACAAGAAGGATGGATCATGGCGAATGTGTCCGGATTATAGGGAGCTCAATAAGCTCACCATTAAAGATAAATTTCCCATTCCTGTGATTGATGAATTATTGGATGAATTACATGGAGCAATTTATTTTACCAAGTTGGATCTTCATTCAGGATATCATCAAATTAGAATGAAGACTCAAGATATTCCAAAAACATCATTTCGAACTCATGAGGGTCATTATGAATTTTTGGTCATGCCTTTTGGCCTTACCAATGCACCTTCTACATTTCAAGGGTTGATGAATTCCATTTTCAAACCCTTCCTTAGAAAATTTGTGCTAGTACTTTTTGATGATATACTAATCTACAGCAGGTCTTGGAAGGATCATGTTGAACATGTTGATAGGGTGCTCAAACTATTGCAGGAGAAACAATTATATGCAAAAACATCCAATTTTTTCTTTGGAGTACAAGAGGTGGAATATCTGGGTCATATTGTATCTCACGAGGGTGTTAAGGTAGACCCTAACAAAATTAAAGCCATTAAGGAATGGAAAGTCCCCACAACCATAAAGAAGTTGCGAGGATTTCTCGGGTTAACAGGGTATTATCACAATTTTGTTAAGAATTATGGGAGAATAGCAGCACCTCTAACAACATTATTGAAGAAAGATGCATTTTCATGGAATCCTGAAGCAACTAAGGCCTTTGAACATCTTAAAGAGGCAATGTGCCTAGCACCGGTCTTAGCTACGCCAGACTTCACAAAAATCTTTATTGTGGAATGTGATGCCTCAGGAAATGGAATTGGTGCAGTTTTAATGTAGGAAGGAAGACCCATTGCTTTTGAAAGTCGTCCAATCAAAGGAAAGTATTTACAAAAACATATTTATGAGAAGGAAATGTTAGCAATACTGCATGCACTAAAGAAATGGCGAACTTACCTAATGGGAAGACACTTCAAGGTAAAAACTGATCATGATAGTCTTAAACACTTTTTGGAACAAAGGCTACCGTCAGAAGAGTAGCAAAAATGGGTCACAAAGATGTTGGGTTATGACTTTGAAATAGTCTACAAAAAAGGAAAGCTTAATGTTGTTGCAGATGCACTCTCAAGAAAGAATGAAGAAGTGGAAGCATTGCTTTGTGCCATTTCTATTATCCAACCAGATTGGATAATTGAAGCAAGAGATGAATGGAAGAAGGACAAAGATGTATGGACACTCATCCAAAAGTTGCAGCAAGATCCTAGTACATCTGATACATTTAGTTGGAAAAATGATTCCTTACGGTACAAAGATCACTTATATCTTTGTAAGAATTCCCATCTAAAACAAAAGATTCTTCTGAATTGCACACTTCTCCTTTAGGAGGACACTCGGGATTTTTAAAAACTTACCACAGGGTGAAGAAAGAATTTTTTTGGGATGGCCTTAAATCTGATATTCAAAAGTTTGTGGCGGAATGTTTGGTTTGCCAGCAGAATAAAGTGGAGACAATTAAGACCCCGGGACTTCTACAACCTTTATCCATTCTAAGTCAACGTTGGGAGGAGATTTCAATGGATTTTATCACAGGTTTACCGAAGTCCGAAGGCAAGAATGTCATCATGGTGGTAGTTGATAGACTTACCAAGTATGCACACTTTTGTGCATTATCTCATCCATTTAAGGCAAGTACAGTTGCTACTACATTTATGGACAGAATTCAAAAGCTACATGGAATCCCAAGGGTTATTGTGAGTGACAGAGATCCCATTTTTACTGGAAATTTTTGGACGGAGTTATTTTCTTGTTTGGGTACTCAATTAGCTCATAGCTCATCTTATCATCCTCAATCTGATGGTCAAACTGAGATAGTAAATAAATGTTTGGAAGGATATCTTCATTGTTTTGTATATGATAAACAAACACAATGGGTCAAGTGGTTACCTCTCGCTGAATGGTGGTATAACACTTCCTTCCATACTGCAGCAAAAATGACCCCATTTATGGCACTTTATGGATATCATCCACCATCCATCACATCATCTTTAAGAGAAAATTCGAAGGTTCAAGCGGTGGAAGATCACATCGAGCATCAACAAGAAGTTCTCCAACTCTTAAAGGATAACCTGAATTTGGCACAAAATCGAATGAAACAACGGGCAGATCAACATCGCAGCGAGAGAAGTTTTGATGTAGGAGATTGGGTATTTTTACGGCTACAACCATACAAACAAATTTCCCTCAAGCAAGCTAAGAAGGATAATAAATTATCGCCAAAGTACTATGGTCCTTACAAGGTGTTGCAAAAGACTGGTACTATGGCATACAAATTAGAGCTTCCTGCTTCTTCGAGAGTGCGTCCAGTTTTCCATGTTTCATGCTTAAAGAAGGTTATAATTGAAAATCTTCCAATTCAAACAATATTGCTAGAACTTGATGAGGAAGGAAAAATCATATTGGAACCTGAAGCGGTCATGGAAACAAGAACTCGATAGCTATGGAATTGATCAATTTCAGATTATCTCATCAAGTGGAAGAACTTACCCACTGAAGATTCTACATGGGAGGATGAGAAGTTTATACAGAAGCACCCAGAGCTACTCAAGCATTGAGGACAACACTTTTTAGAAGGAGAGGGGCATGTTAGGTCCCTATATTACTAGTATCGTCCCTTATTGTTATTAGTGTAACCCCCTTATTGTTATTATTGTACCCTTGTAACCCCCATTTTGTTATTATTGTGACCTTAAATTATTATTGTTAGTTCAGCTAAGATTACATTGTGGCCCACTAGGATTACATTATGGCCACATGGACTCCTATATATAGAAAGGAGGTTTTGTAAATTGTATCATCCAAGAATTGTTCATTTATGTAATGTATTGAAGGTTTCCCCCTCGAAGTGGCTTATTTCTAAGGCGTTGATATCTCTTTTCTTCTATTTTTGGAGCTGGTTAACCTTTACCTTGACCTTAATCTTAACCTTAACTTAACCTAACTAAACCTAACACTAACCTCAGTGTTAACCTTAACCTTATCCCTAACCTAACTTAAACTTGACCTTAACCTTACCCTTAAAATTAACACAACCTTAACCTTACCTTAATCTTAACGTAACCTAACCTTAACCTTAACCTTAACCTTCAATTTAACCTTAACTTTAATGTTAACATTAACCTTAACCTTAACCTAATCTAACCTAACCTTAACCTTAGCTAAACCCTTAACCTTAACCTTAAAATTAACATTAACCTAGCATAAACCTAACTTAACCTTAACGTTAACCGTGACCTTAACTTTAACCTAAACATTAACCTTACCCTTAACCATAACCTAGCCCTAAACTCGGTGTTAACCTTAACCTTAACATTAAGGTTACCCTTAACCTTAATGTTAACCATCACCTAACCCTAACCTCATTGTTAACCTTAAGCCTTAACCTTAACCTTAACATTAACCTTAACCTTAACCATAACAAAATGTAAACTTAACCTTAAGGTAACACTAAGGTTAACGTTTACCTAATCTTAATCTTACCCAAACCTTAACCTTAAATAAACCTTTAACCTTAAACTTAACCTTACCCTAACCTAACCTTAACCTTAACATTAACTAAACCCTTAACCTTAACCTTAACCTTATCCTTACCCTTAGCCTCAACCATAACCTAACCCTAATAATCTGGTAAGGTTAACCTTACCATAACCTTATCCTTAACCTGACCTTAACATTAACCTTAACCTAACCTTAACCTTAACTAAACCCTTATCCTTAAGATTAACCTTACCCTTATCTAACCTTAACCTTGACCTTAACCTAACCCTTAACATTAACCTTAACCTTAACCTAACCTTAACCTTGACCTTGACCTTAACCTTAACCTTTACCTTGACCTTAATCTTAACCTTAACCTTAACCTTAACCTTAACTTAACCTAACTAAACCTAACACTAACCTCAGTGTTAACCTTAACCTTATCCCTAACCTAACTTAACCTTGACGTTAACCTTACCCTTAAAATTAACACAACCTTAACCTTACATTAACCTTAACGTAACCCAACCTTAACCTCGATGTTAACCTTAACCTTAATCTTAACCTTAACCTTAACCTTCACCTTCACCCTAACCTTAACCTTAACCTTAACCTTAACCTTAACCTTAACCTAACCTAACCTTAACCTTAGCTAAACCCTTAACCTTACCCTTAACCTTAACCTTAAAATTAACCCTAACCTAGCATAAAACTAACTTAACCTTAACCTTAACCATGACCTTATCCTTAACCTTAACCTAAACATTAACCTTACCCTTAACCATAACCTAACCCTAATCTGAGTGTTAACCTTAACATTAACATTAAGGTTACCCTTAACCTTAACATTAACCATCACCTAACCCTAACCTCATTGTTAACCTTAAGCCTTAACATTAACCTTAACCTTAACATTAAATTTAACCTTAACCTTAAGGTAACACTAAGGTTAACCTTAACGTTAACCTTAACCTTAACCATAACCTTAACAATAAACTTATCCTAACCTTAACGTAACCTTAACCTTAACACTGACCTAACCTAACCTTAATCTTAACATTAACCTTAAACTTAACCTTAACCTTAACCTTAACCTTCACATTAACCTTACCATAACCTGACTAAACTCTTAACCGTAACCTTAACCCTAACCTTAGTTTAACATTAACCTTAACCTAAAATTAGCCTAACATAAACCTTACCCTTAACCTTAACATTAACCTTAACCTTTAATCTTAACCCTAACTTTAGCCTTACCTTAAGCTGACCTTAACCTTACCCTTAACCTTGACCTAACCTTAACCTTGACCTTAACCTTAACCTTACCTTAACCTTAACCTAACCTTAACCTTACCTTAACCGTAACTTAACATTAACCTTGACCTTAACCTTACCTTAACCATAACTTAACATTAACCTTGACCTTAACCTTAACTTTACCCCCTTAATATTAGGTTACCGTTGGGTTAAGGTTAAGGTAAGGTTAAGGTTAGGTTAAGGTTAAGGTAAAGGTAAAGGTTAAGGTTAGATTAAGTTTAACGCAAGGTTAGGGTTAAGATTAAGGTTAAGGTTAACACTAAGGTTAGGGTTAGTTTTAGTTAAAGTTAAGTTTTAGGGTAAGGCTAAGGTTAAGGTTAGGGGTAAGGTTAAGGTTAAGGTTAAGGGATTAGTTAAGGTTAAGGGTAATGTTAACGTTAGGATAAACCTTAACCATACCCTAACCTTAACCTTAACCTTATCCTTACCCTTATCCTAACCTTGAGCTTAACCTTAACCCTAACCTTAAGTTTAACCTTAGGATAAACCTTAACCCTAACCATAACCTTAAACTTATCCTTAACCTTACCTTAACCTTAACCTTAACCTTATCCTTACCCATAACCTAACCTTAAACTTAACCTTAACCGTAACATTAAATTTAACCTTAGGATAAACCTTAACCTTAACTATAACCTTTACTTTATCCTTCGCCTTAACCTTAACTAAACCCTTAACCCCTTATTACCCTCAACCTTAACATTAAACTAAACTAAACCCTTAACATTAAGTTTAACCTAGCCTTAACTGTAACCTTAACCTTAACCGTAACCTTAACATCAATGTTAACCTTATTACCCTTAACCTAACCTACCCTTAACCTTAGCATTAACCTTACCTTAACCATAATCTAACCCTAAACTCAGTGTTAACATTAACCTTACCTTACCTAACCGTAACCTTAACCTTAATCTTAACCTTAACCATAACCTTAACCTTACCTTAACCTGACCTTAACCTACCCTTAACATTAACCTTACCTTATACATAACCTAACCCCAACCTCAATGTTAACCTTAACCCTAACATTAACCTTACTTTACCTAACCTTAACCTTAACCTTAACCTAACCTTAACCTTAACCTTAACTTAACCTTAACAAAACCTTAACCTGACCATAACCTTAACCTTAACATTAACCTTACCTTAACCCTAACCTAACCTAACCTTAACCTTGAAATTAACCTTAACGTAACACAAAGGTTAACCTTAATCTTACCCTAATCTTAACCTTAACCTTACCTAACCTTAACCTTAACCTTAACCTTACCCCTAACCTTAACCTTAGCCTTACCCTTAAAGTTAAATTTAACTAAACCTAACCCTAACCTCAGTGTTAACCTTAACCTTAACGTTAACCCTAACCTTACCTTAACCTTAATCTAACCTTAACCTTAACCTTACCTAACGTTAACCTTAACCTTAACCTTACCTAACCTTACCTAACCTTAACCTTAACCATAACCTAACCCTAACACTAGTGTTAACCTTAACCTTAACCTTACCTAAACATTAATCTTACCCTTAACCTTAACATTAACATTAACCTTAACCTTAACCTTAACATTAACCTTAAACTGAAGCTTAACATTAACCTTAACCTTAAGGTAACACTAAGTTTAACCTTAACATTAACCTTAACTATATCGTTAATCTTAACCCTAACCATAACCTAACCTTAACCTTGACCTTAACCTTACCCTTACCTTAACCTTAACCTTAACCTTACCCTTAACCTAACCTTAACCTTAACCTTAACCTAAGCTTAACCTTGACCTTAGCTAAGGTTATGTTAAGGTTAGGTTAAGGTTAAGGGTATAGTTAAGGTTAGATTAAGGTTAAGGTTGAGGGTTTAGTTAGGTTATGGTTAAGGTTAAGTTTAACACTGCGGTTTGGATTAGGTTAAGGTTAGGGTTAAGGGTTTAGTTAAGGTTATGGTTAGGTTAGGTTTAAGGTTAAGGTTAAGGTTAGGTTAAGGCTAAGGTAAAGGTTAGGTTAGGTTAGGGTTAAGGTTAAGGTTAGGTTAAGGTTATGGTCAGGGTTGAGGTTAGGTTAAGGTAAGGTTAAGGTTAAGGTTAAGGTTAAGGTTAGGTTAGGACAGGGTTAAGGTTATGTTAAGGTTAGGTTAAGGTTAAGTTTAAGGTTAATATTAAGGTCAAGATTAAGGTTAGGTTAGGTTAAGGTTAAGGATTTAATTAAGGTTAAGGTTAGGTTAGGTTAAGGTTAAGGTTAAGATATGGTTAAGGTTAAGGTTAAGGTTAAGATTAAGGTTAAGGTTATGGTTTATGTTTAGGTTAACGTCAAGGTTAAGGCTAGGTTAGGGTTAAGGTTAAGGTTAAGGTTAATGTTAACACTAAGGTTAGGGTTAGGTTAAGGTTAATGTTAAGGTTAATGGAAAGGGCAAGGGCAAGGTTAAGGTTAATGTTAGGTTAGGTTAAAGTCAATGTTAATGTTAAGATTAAGGTTAAGGTTAGGTTCAATTATTGTTAGGTTAGGGTTAGGTTATGGCTAAGGTTACAGTTAAGGTTAAGGAAAGTTTTAGTTATGGTTAGGTTAGGTTAAGTTTAGCTTAAGGTTTATGTTAGGATAAGGTTAAGTTTAATTTTAGGTTAAGGTTAAGGTAAGGTGATGGTTAAGGTTATGGTTAGGGTTAAGGTTAAGATTAAGGTCAAAGTTGAGGTTAAGGTAAGGTTAAAGATAAGGTTAAGGTAAGGTTAAGGTTAAGGTTAAGGTTAAGTGTTAGGGCAAAGGGTAAAGCGTAAAGGGTAAAGGGTTTATGTTAGGTTAGGGTTTAGGTTAAGGGTTAGGTTAATGCTAAGATTAAGGTATGGTTAAGGTTAAGGTTAAGGTTAAGGTTACAACTAATGTTAGGTTAGGGTTAAGTTTAAGGTTAAGGTTAATGTTAAGATTAAGGTATGGTTAAGGTTAAAGTTAAGGTTAAGGTTAAGGTTAGGTTAGGGTTAAGTTTAAGGCTAGGCTGAGGTTAGGGTTAAGGTTAAGGTTAAGTTTAAGGTTAAGGTTAAGGGTTTAGCTGAGGTTAAGGTTAAGGTTAAGGATAAGGTTAAGGTTAGGTTAAGGTTAGGGTAAGGTTAAGGGTTTAGTTAAAGTTAAGGATAAGGTTAAGGTTGTGTTAAAGTTAAGGTTAAGGTTAAGGTTAAGATTAAACTTAAGGTTAGGTTAAGGGTAACATCAAGGTTAATGTTAAGGTTAAGGTTAAGGTTAACACTGAGGATATGGTTAGTTTAGGGTTAGGGTAGTGTTCAGGTTAAGGTTAATGTTAAGGTTAGGTAAAGGTAATGTTAAGGTTAGGTAAGGGTTAAGGTTAAGGTTAAGGTTAAGGTCAGGTTAAGGTATGGTTAAGGTTAGGTTACAGTAAGGTTAAGTTGAGGTTAAGGTTAAGGTTAAGCTATGGTTAAGGTAAGGTTAAGGTTAAGGTTAAGGTTAAGGTTAGGCTAGGTTAGGGTTAAGGTTAGTTTAAGGTTAAAGGTAAGGTAAAGGTTAAGGCTATGGTTGGGGTTAAGGTTAAGGTCAAGGTCAAGGATAAGGTTAAGGTTAAGGATAAGGTAAGGTTAAGGTTAGGTTAAGGATAATGGTTAGATTAGGTCAGGGTTAAGATTAGGTTAAGGTTAGGTCAAGGTTAAGTAACCTAACCAAGGAAAATTTTAAGGATGGATGTTTATCTTAAAGTTTAAAAAATTGGCGAATCTTAGTAGTCCCGAATATGTAAATTGCAAATTTTTTGATGTTATTTTGGTAAAAATATTTATTTTTCTAATAATTTTATATTAGCATATATAATTTTTTGGTGATTTTTAGGGTAAAATATTTTTATACTATAAAATTTGGGCAAATAAATTTTTAAAAAAATGGAAATTGGCGAATCTTTTTTTTTGGAAGAAGCAAGGAAAATTAGCCCACCTGCGAATATTAGCCCCTAAAATTTTCCATGAACCTTACCTTAACCTTAACCTTAAGCATAACTGTTGGGCCAGAATTGTAATCTACAGATAAATTACGCTTCCCTAGGCAGGTGTTAGCCTAGAACAATAGGTGAAAGACTATACTACCGTTTCTCCTAACTCAGAACAGATACACAGAGAGGATTGGATGCTTACTTGTTTCAGTCGCTTCCAAATGGATCCTTTCTGTCGCTTCCACTACAGCTTCAAATTCAAGCGGTTTCAAATAGCTGAATGTTTCCTACAAGAAAGAACACTCAAACAACAGAATATGCAATAATATAAATATATATTCAAGCTAGTTAGCTAAATCAGTTAAGCATAAACTACATTCATCAACCAAGATCTTACAATATGGAAAATCAAATTAAACATAGATGCATGTAGGGAAAAAAAAGAAGTACTCTTTATTAATGATAGAAGGAGAGGTTACAACCTAGTGACTGATTTGAAGTGACCTTCTAGCAGAGTTCCCAAGTCTCATCACAGCATAAATCTCTCTAGCAACAACTCCACAATTCAAACTCTCTATTGAAAATTTTCCAGCATTTCCCTACTCAAATTCTTCCTTCCAAACACTTAGATCTGTGTTCAATTTATAGATGAACTGTAGGTATTTTTGTAATCAATAAAATTCCAAAAATAGGCAAGAAATGTTTCCATTCATGTAGATGTCAAATGGACACTTTGATTCGAAGCTTGACACATGTGAACCCTTCTAGAAGACACTGGCCAAGTGGAGATTCCAGAACAATGAGAATTTTTCTCCCAATGTGACCAACGCACCTTTGAATGTCGGAAAGTGATTTGCAGAGTAGCCTTGAATAGGGTTACCTGCATATGAAACACACTTAGGCCCCTTAGAGCCTGTGTTGGTGAGCTCCCACATGTTTAATAATAAGCTTCAAACCATGAAAAATCCTTGCTTGATGAAAGTCTTGTTTGATTCATGTTGTTTCCTGTCTTAGGGCATATAGCAACTAAGATGATAGGGAATGATAGACCCTTGATCATCGGTCCTGGAGATGATGCCCGGTTAACCAAGTCATTTGGAATGGTGTCCAAATTGACCTATAACAATTTCCCCCTAAAGCATGAGATCCAAATAATAAGAACATTTGATTGAGATTCTTTACACTATGATGAGCCTAGATAAAAATTAGAACGGTCACCTACATCAATCTTAAAATACATTACATCACAATATGTCCTCTATTGATCATAATTGCTGAGGGTAGGCATTCCCATAGTCAGCACATAAAACAATCTAATAACATGTACATAATTAAGAAAGTCATCTACATTGGAATGTTGCCCAGATGTAGACACGCCTATAGATATAGGCCCATGTTTGGATGAAAATATTTATGTAAAGTCACCGTACAGATGATGGGTACAACTATCCTAAAATCGTAGCCTAGATGGCTAAAACTATATCCAGGGTCTTATTATCTCATTCACTCGATCATTCAGGTACAATTCTAGCCATGCAAATATATGATTTGTCATCGAACATGGAAAGACATTGTTTGATTACCAGCCAATAATGTGATTTTTTAACAAATGCGAGAGAACCACCATTAATGTCAATGGTCCTCAAGGTACTGCAGTACATTTTGTAAGGCGTGAATAGATGATATGATGTCGAACAGAAAACAAAATATTTCGGTCAAAGGCCCAAAAGCGAGGATCTTGTTGATGCTGTAACAAGCCTCATGGTACTGGAATCTGATGCTTCTAAGTGAACTTCCTGGATATTGATTTGTAGTCGACAGGAAGTCACCTTATTGCAAAACTAGAGTTTACTGATTTCGGAGACAAGGGTATGACTTGATATAGCAATTTTTTAGGGATGACGGTCATGAAAATGAAGGTTTATGAGTATTGCAGATGGATTAGTTCTTAATCACTAGATGAATTCACTTGAACATATCGGCAACACTATGATGAGTTGGCAGCATTGACCCAAAAATGAAGTGAAGGTATGATGAACCATAGGTGTGAATGAACTGTCATGAAGATTACCCAACCCAAACAATCACGAACATGGAGTGAAAGAAGTGTCATGTTCAAGAGGGACTCGCTACCAAAAGAAACTTTTCTTGCTTTTCCCAAATTTTCCCCGGTCATTTGTCGACCATTACCTCTTTATTTTTTAACAAGCTTGAGGAGGATAACATTTTCTCGATCTATAATTCAACCCTTCGGGTGAAAAAACAATTAAGTATCGCTATTTAATAATTTAACGAGTCTAGCGATGAATGAAACTTTATTCTTGCCATGATTGACAAGCCCATTGCTATTTTATGTTTTAACGAGCTTAACGACAATGATAGCCCGGTTCTTTTTCATGTTTAGAGACTCTGAAAAAGAGGATGAAAGAGGACTCAAAAAGTACTTTTTCGTGAATTTGTGTTTCAGATCCGAAAAAGTGTAAAATAATATCTGAAAGAACCTCTTTGGTCATGTTTAACCAAGGTATTCCTTTTTCGTAAATAATCCATCTTAGTCCAAAAAAGGGTTAAACTTATACTGAGTAGATATCAATTCATTTACTTTAACGAGCTTGAAATGACAAGTGCTCGGAAATATTTTGACATTAGCAGAGTCTGAAAAGATCTGAAAGAAGACTCCAGGGTTTCCTTTTTCGCTGTTATAGAAACTAGAAAAAGAGATAAAAGTGTGCTTCAAATCCTTTTTCATTTTTAACAAAGCTCGAAAAATAAGGAGAAAAAGCATGCTTTTTGGTCAACTCTTTCTTGAAATCAATCTGCACGACTAACCTGTTCGTCAGTTGTATTTCCTTTTCAGAACAACATCAAATGGATTAAAAATACCTGTTTCATGATAAAAACATAATAAGAAATAAATTTAACTTGAAAATAATTAAATAACTATATAAAGCAGTTTCACTATTCATTTTTACCATTCCATAGTTACCATTTACATTTTGGGGCTCTGACCCTGATTTTTCCCCCGAACTTCAGTCGTTGATTGTGGTCATTTTAGTGGACATATTTCATCGCCGTTTGATCTAGGTCAGTAGTAAAAACCTCCTCTTTCTTTCATTATTCATTTCATTACCATTCCTTGCAAATTTTTTAGGGTTTTGAGGCCCCTAGGGTAGATGCTACGCAAATTGAGGGCAACGCGCCCGTGAATGTTGAAACCTGCGTTTCATAGCAGGTACAGTGAAGTGTACCTGCATGTGCAATGCACTGTCTCAACCCAGGGAGTGCATTGGGCGCATTTGAAGTTTTTTGTTTTCATGCTGTGTCCAAAATTTGCCTAGTTTTTTACAATGAATGGTATCTAATGGATCTCATGGTTGATTTTTAGGTTTCCATCGGATTATAATGACGATTACATGGAGAGAAAGATAACATGAAGAACAAGATATGATTTCCTTGAATGATCCGGGTACTGTAAGAGCTTTAAGAGATTGCAGGCTGCTTAAGTACTTCAAACTGTCGAGAATAAGGCAAAAAATAGAACTCCTAGAATTCCTTGTTCGAGCATGGGTTCCAGTGATAGAGAAATTTCACATAAAAAATCAAGTGTTGTCCATAATAGTTGAGGAAGTTTATTTTCTCACAGGCGCAAACAGGATCTACCGTTGGAGGAGAAACAGTGAGGGATTATGTTATGCAATATTTCTATCTAAGGTCAGAACCTAGAAAATATGGAAAAATAAACATCTGTGATTTTAGTTATTTTCCTTTGAGGACCATCCTATTCACGATCGCTAAACTAGCTGGAACCGTTACACTCCATGTAGTGAACAGATCATATATGCAGTATGCGCTGGAATGTTTAGAGCCAACAGTTTTCAACTGGTCCGAAGCTATTTTATCTTAGATAAAGGAACAATTGAATAAAGCAAAGGGAAGAAGGAAGAAAATTTTCATTTATGGTTCGATCCTTATCTCTTTTTCTTTGAAATGGATTCCACTGATGCAGCCACAAAATGTAACATTGGATATATCCAGTCCTAGAGATCCTCAAATGTAGAGATGGGTAGAACTCATGGGTCGGAATTTAGGCCAATCGAATGTTGTGTTATCGACTGCATTCTTCACCTGGTTCAAGCGTCAGATCGTTGCCATTGATGAGTATGCATATGCAGGCGTCGACTTCCGAGGAGATCCAGATATAGTTTTACCAGAAGGCGCTCAATGGGGTGCAATAGGTAAGATTGATTTGACCATGTTTTGATTTTTATAAGGTTTATACAAATGTTTTTGTGTTCTGATTTCTTTCGAAGACTAAACTAAATTTTTATGTAATGCAGATATCGGTCTCGTTCGACCAGTAGAGGAACTAGAGTGAGAAGCAGATGTGCCAGCAGAGAGGGCTATCAGGAGAGTAGTCCTTCAGGACCTTGATATGGCTGAGACTCTTGCTGAGCTCCAACAACACATAGAGGGGTTTACCTTTAGGATTCCAGATTTTTGGATCAAAGAGCTTCCCATGCAACTGCAGCGACACACCATTGGGGTTCCTGACCGTTGGATGCAGTTGCTCCGTAGGATTGCTAGATCTATATCGTGCTATCATGAGCACCACTAGTTTACTTGTGACTTTTTGCATACATTTTGAGGTCGAATGACCAACGTCTTGGGCACAAATTTTCTAAAAAACCTATAACTATCTATCTATATGTTTTCAGAGTTTTTCCTATGTTTAATGCATAATCCTATTCAATGATGTGAATGTTTTCTTTACCTATGTTGAAAATGTCTTTCTAAAACTTGATTAGCTAATGAATCAGTTAAAGTGTTCAGATTTCTGGAAATGTGTTGATATTGAATGAAATCAAAATGTCTCTCGAAAAGTCAAACTCTAAGGAACAATCTAAGCCGTGTTGGATTTCTAATAGTATAAATACTATTAAGTTGTAGTACCACAAGTTGTGAGTCTAACCTTATGATTATGTGTTTAATACCAAATGAAATGGCATCAGAGAGAATTTCAATCAACGATCTATACTCAATGATATTATTCGTCGATCTATCTATACAAATCCCTTGAAAACTCACTAACTCATTGTTTGAAGCGAAAATGGCCCACGCTGCAGAGGATAGATTCTACGTACTATGACTAGCACCATCAGCATATCCAAAAAATGGTTCTGAAGATTCAGACATCTACCATAAAATTTAAAGTGGATTACTAATGTCAAGAAAACTCTAAAAAATAAATTAATATAGTGAATGCAAATCAACATATTATAAACAATATAATACAAAAAATTACCATGCTCATAATTAAGCATAGTAACGTTTCAAATACAACCCATTTCTAGGTTGTGCCAATGAAATCCCATTGTAATCAACTAACTCGTAGGCACCCTTAGCAAGAAATCTTTTGACAATATAGGGGCCATGACATAATGGCTTGAATTTCCCTGTACCTATTACATCAGCTTCTTGGTCATAAAGAAGGACGAAGTCGCCGTCTGAGTAGATGTGACGCTGGAAATTTTTGTCATATTGCACCTTTATACATCTCTTATGCACTTCGTTGGCCAACTGGGCTTCACGATGCATTTCATCTAGATGGATGAGGTTAAGGAGACGCACTTCTTCTTCTGAGGTGTCAGGTAACAAGTCTATCACGAGTTTTAACGATGATATTTCACATTGGATTGGTAAGATAGCTTCCAGACCATACACCAATTGAAAAGGAGTAAATATGATCTCATTTCTCACTAAGGTTCGATACGCCCACAAGGCGAAGTACAGGATCAAGTACCAGTTCCTTTTATGGACTCCTATCATTCGTTGAAGTATTCATTTAATAATTTTGTTAATAGCATCAACTTTTCCATTTGATTGTGGATAATAAGGAGTAGAATTATCATGTGACAATCCTAACTTGGTTGTAAATTCAGACATCATATGGTTGTGAAAATGCTTCCCATGATCCGTAACTATAGCATGTGGGACCCCAAACCATGCAATGACGTGATTGATGAAAAACAATTTAGTTGTTTTTCCTGTGTTATTGAATATAGGCATCTCTTTGTCCCATTTTGTAAAATAGTCGACTGCGACAATAATATAACTGTGCCCCCCAGATGAAGGAGGGTTACAGGTCATGAAATCGATACCCCATTTCGTAAATGGTCCAGCAGAGACAACAGGATGCATTGGTGCTAGCAGTTTGCAGATTTTACGATCATAATCTAGCATGCATGACAAATTTTGACTACCAGGATACAATCTCAAAAAATAGTAGGCCAAAAGTAACCAGCGTGGAGTATCTTCTACGCGGTAGCATAACCAGATAAATGTCCACCACAAGCCCCATTGTGGCAATCATTTAACACTTTTTTGGCCTCCTCATGAGTGAGGCACCTCCTTAAAATGGTATCGACACCACAACGATAAAGTGTATCGCCGATGATCAGATAATCTTTGGCTTGGTATCGAATACGTCGCTGATCAGAGCGAGAGGTATTATGTCGAAAAGTTTGGGTTTGGAGATAAATGATGAAATCTCCATACCAGGGATCAGATGATTTGATCAGAAAGAGAGACTCGTCTGGAATAGATGGTTCCAAAGTAGTTGCAGTACTATCACAGGGAAGGTCACAGAGAATCTTAGCCAAAACTAAATACTTCTTTAACTTGGATTTGATGAATTCCAAATCAAACTCCTACAAAATTATGATCCATTTTGAATATTTCCCCCCCAACAATTGATGTGATAAGATGTAAGTCATGGGGTAGCAATCCAAAACTATTGTTGTTTTCCGGGGCAAGATATAATGGCGAAATATTTGGACAACTTGAACATCTACCAAGGAAATATTTTCCACGTACGAGTACTTAAATTTCGTATCATTGAGATTATGACTCAAATAACAGATCATATGTTCAATTCCATCTTCTACTTGGAACAAAACCATAGCGATGGTCGTTTTAGCTGCGGCGATATATATGGAATAATCATTTGAATAATTTGGAGGATACATTAATGACGCTCAGACAAGATGGTCCTTGACAGCATCAAAATAATCTTGCACAACTTGGTCCCAATGGAAGGGAACCCCCTTTTTCAATAATCGAGTAAATCCTTTAGCCATTTCGGTGTAGTTTGGATTGAACCTTCTTAGGAAGTTATCCTTTCCTTGAAGTTTCTGTATTTGAAGTAAGTTTGATGGTGCAGGAAAATCAAGAATGGCATGTACCTTCAGTGGGTCTATTCGAATTCCTTATTTTGTTTAAGGCATATCTTGTAGTGTTGGCATCATAATAAAATGAATCTCAAATGAATCAGGTGATCAGTCCATTTTCATGAATGCGCTGGTAAATCATATAGGTATGGTTGAACAATGTGTTTGATGTCGTTGAAATAATAATCCATTTATCCCTGAAAATTTTCCCCAGCATTCTTTAAACCAAAAGGGAGTTTCTGATATGTGAATGTGCCCTAGGGATAGATGAATGTTGTCTTATGTTGGTCAACTGGGCGGATATTGATTTCATTGTAGCTGGAAAATCCATCCATGAACAAAAATATTTCACATCCAGCACAATCATCAATAATCTGGTTGATAAAGGGAGTAGGATAGTTGTCTTTTGAACAAACGTGATTGACATCCCAATAATCGACACACACTCTAATGGTTCCTTGTTTTTTCATAATAGGAACAATATTGGAAACCCACTCAGTTAGCGAAACAGGGTAAATGAAACCAGCACACAGAATATTTTCAACTTCTGATTTGATGGAAGCAACTTTCTTCGGATGAACAGGACGAAGTCGTTGACGCACCGGTTTGACATCATGATACATATTAATAGTGTGTTCAACTATACTAGTATCTATGCCTGACATTTCCTTGTAAGACCAACCGAATACGTCACGAAATTCATGAAAAAGAGAGTGATATGAATCAAGTTCTAATGGAGAACAAGATACACTGACATGAATATCTTCTACAATGCCAGGTTTAGTCGAAATATTGATAGAAATCGTTTCTTCAATATTTGATAAATTTCGCTCAGATTCAAAATCAGAAAAGAATTCGAAAATAAATTTTGAATGGATGGGTGATATAGTTCACTGAGTTATTTTCTTCATAATCAGGAAGATGGGAACGATGATGATAATCTTCCCATGGTTCTCCTTCTGCCATCATTGCTTCCAAAATATTTTCATCTGTCAAAAATTTTGAGGAAAGCGGATCATATGAAGTACCAAAATCTAATGAACGATCAACCCAAACACTTGGCGATGCTGATTTCATATTTTCCGCCCAATCTAAATAGATTGATTTCTATTGTAGCTCAATAGGTTTGAACAGTAAAACATCATCCAACGTAGAAATATCAAAAATAGTCGTACTCTCCCTTAAGCCAGATAGAGTGGAAGAGATCATGTAGCAGGTCTCTATGCTTGCAATTTCTGCTGACGTCGCAAGTGGCGATAATGCAAAGGTTCCCATAAGAGTGGAATCCTTTAAGAGTCCTACACCAATGTTCTGGATTTCTATTTATGGTAAGTGAATATATGGAACACTTCCAGTTACCTATGAAGCAGAGGAAAAAAAGGATAATTGATTAATGACTGTAATAGTACCTTTATGAGGAAATGAAAACATTCTAAAATATGTAGAAACGATAGCAGTCATCGCATATACCCATGGTCTTCCAAGTAAAATATTATAGTTAAGGGGTCTGTCAACAACCTCAACATCAATACTTAATATTTTCCCCCCTAATTCAACTTGCAGATTATTGATAATACCACAAGGTTTATATGTTCTTCCATCAAAAGCCTTCAACGTCATTGATGATTATGATAATCGTGGCGAGCCAAGTGACTTCCAACAGTTTAGAGACATAATGCATGTAGATGCTCCCTCAACAATAATAGTGTGATGAACAAGGTGATTGAGAACATTTACTTGGATGGAGAATGCCAATTATGCTGGTAGCTATGGCACATAAGATTAAATCCCTTTGAATCTGACTTTGTTAGGTTTAGGTTATGGTTAAGGTTAAGGGTAAGGTTAGCCTTAAGGTTAAGGGTTTATTTAAGGTTAAGATTAAGGTTAATGTTAAGGTTAAGGTTAAGGGTTTAGTTAGGGTTAAAGTTAAGGGATTCCTTAAGGATAAAGATAAGGGTTTAGGTAAGGTTAAGGTTAAGGTTAAGTTTAAGGTTAAGCTTAAGGTTAAGGTTAAGGTTAAGGTAAGTGTAACCTTAATGTTAAGGTTAAGGTTAAGGGTTTAGTTAATGTTAATGTTCAAGTTAAGGTTAAGGTATGGCTAAAGTTAAGGTTTATGTTAAGGTCAAGGTAAGGTAAGGTTAAGGTTAAGGTTAAGGTTAGGTTAAGGTTAAGGTTAATGTTAATGTTAAGGTTAGGGTAAGGTTAAGGTTAAGGTTAAAATTAAGGTTAAGGTTAAGGTTAGGTTAAGGTTAAGGTAATGTTAGGGTTAAGGTTAAGGTTAAGGTTAGGTTAAGGTTAAGATTAAGCTTTGTTTAAAGTTAATGTTAAGGCTAAGGTTAATGTTAAGGTCAAGGTCAAGGTCAAGGTTAAGGTTAAGTTCAAGGTGAAGGTCAAGGTTAAGCTCAAGGTAAAGGTTAAGGTCAAGGTTAGGTTAGGTTGAGGTTAAGGTAAGGTTAAGGTTAAGGTTAGGTTAAAGTCAAGGTTAAGGTTAAGGTTAGGTTAAGGTCAAGGTTAAGGTTAAGGGGTAATTTTAATGTTAAGGTTAAGGGTAAGGCTAATGTTAAGGTGAATTTTAAGGTTGAGGGTAAGGTTAAAGGTTAGGTTAGGTTAGGGTAAGGTTAAGGTTAACCATAGTGTTACCCTAAGGTTAAGGTCAAGGTTAAGGTTGGGTTAGGGTTAGGGTTAAGGTTAAGGTTAAGGTTAGGTTAAGGGTAAGGTTAAGGTAATGTTCAAGTTAATGGTAAGGTTAAGGTCAACTTAAGGTTAAGGTGAACGTTAACACTGAGGTTATGTTAAGGTTAAGGTTAAGGGTTTAGATCAGGTTAATGTTAAGCTCAAGGTTAAGGTTAAGGGTAAGGTTAATGTTAGATTAAGGTTAAGGGTATGTTTAATGTTAGGTTAATTTTAAGGTTAAGGGTAAAGTTAATGTTAGGTTAAGGTTAAGGGTATGGTTAAGGTTAAGGTTAAGGTTAAGGCTAGGGTAAGGTCAAGGTTAAGGTTAGGGTTAAGGTTAAGGTTAAGGATACGGTTAGGGTTAAGGTTAAGGTTAGGTAAAGATTAAGGATAAGGTTAATGTTATGGTTAAGATTAAGGTCAAGGTGAAGGTTAGGTTAGGGTTAAGGTTAAGGTTAAAGTTAGGGTTAAGGATAGGGTAAGGTTAAGGTAAAGGTTAAGGGAAGACTAACATAGGTTAGGGTAAGGTTAAGGTTAAGGTTAAGGTTAGGTTAAGGTTAAGGTTAACGTTAAGGTTAAGGTTAATGTTAAGGTTAGGTTAAGGTTAAGGTCAAGGTTAAGGTTAAAGTTGTGTTAAGGTTAGGTTAACATTAATGTTGAGGGTAAGGTTAAGGTTAAGGATAAGGTTAAGGTTAATGTTAAGGTTAAGGTTAGGTTAAGGTTAAGGTAAGATTAAGGTTAATGTTAATGTTAAGGTTAAGGTCATGGTCAAGGTCAAGGTTAAGGTTAAGGTTTTGTTAAAGTGAAGGTTAGGGTTAGGTTAGATTAATGTTAACGGTAAGGTTAAGGTTAAGGTTACGGTTAAGGTTGGGTTAAGGTTAAGGTTAGGTTAGGTTAGAATTAAAGTTAAGGTTAGGTTAAGGTTAGGGTTAAGGTTAGGTTAGGTTAATGTAAGGTTAAGGTTAAGGTTAGGTTACGTTAAGGTAAGGTTAAGGTTAGGTTAGGTTAAGGTAAGCTTAAGCTTAAGCTTAATCTTAAGGTTAAGGTTAGGTTAAGGTTAAGGTTAAACTTAAGGTTAAGGTTAGGTTAAGGTTAAGGTTAAGGTCAGGTTAAGGTTAAGCTTAAGGATAAGGTTAAGGTTAAGGTTAAGGCTAGGTTAGGGTTAAGGTTAAGGTTAGGGTTAGGTTAAGATTAAGGTTAAGGTTAGGTTAAGGTTAAGGTCAAGGTTCAGGTTAGGTTAGGGTTAAGAGTCAGGTTAAGGTTAACACTGAGGTTATTGTTAGGTTATGGTTAGGTTAAGGTATGGTTAAGTTTAAGGTTAAGGTTAAGGTTAAGGTTCAGGGTAATGTTAAGGTTAAGATCAAAGTTTAGGGTAAGGGTAAGGTTAAGGTTAGGGTAAGGCTAAGGTTAGGTTAGGGTTAAGGTTAAGGTAAGTTAAGGTTAACGTTTAAGGTTTAACTTCACCTTACCCTAAACCTTAACCATAACCTAACTAACCTTAAGCTCAATCTTAACCTTAACCTTATCCTAACTAAACCCTTACCCTTAACCTTAACTCTAACCTAACCTTAAGTTTAACCTTAACCTTAACCTTATAAAGTCAGGTTTAGTTAAAGTTAAGGTTAACGGTAGGTTAAGGTTAAGGTTAAGGATAGGTTAGGGTTAAGGTCAAGGGTAAGGTCAAGGTCAAGGTCAAGGTTAAGGTTAAGGTTAAGATTAACACTGAGGTTAAGGTTAAGGTTAAGGGTTTAGTTAGGGTTAAGGTTAAGGTCAAGGTTATTGGTTTATTTAGGGTTAAGGATAAGCTTAAGCTTAAGGTTAAGGTTAAAATTGAGGTTAGGGTTAGGTTAGGGTTAAGGTTAAGGTTAATGGTAAGGTTAAGCCTAATGGTAAGATTAGTGTTGAGTTAAAGTTAACAGCGAGGTTAAGGTTAAGGTTAGTGATAGGTTAAGCTTAAGCTTAATGTTATGTTATGGTTAAGGTATAGTTAAGGTAAAGGTTAAGGTTAAGGTATGGTTAAGGTTAAGTTTAAGGTTAAGATTTGGTTAAAGTTAAGGTGTTAGTATTAATCTTAACCCTAACCTAACCTTGACCTTGACCTTAACCTTAACCTTAACATAAACCTTAACCATAACCTAACTAAATTCTTAACCTTAACCTTAACTATCACCTAACGCTTAACCTAACCTTAACCTTAACCTTACTCTTACCTAACCTTAACCTTAACCTAACGTTAACCTTAACTTTACCCTTAACCTTGGCCTTAACCTTACCCTAGCCTTAACCTGAACCTAACCTTAACCTTAACCTTAACCTTAACCGTAACCTAACCTTAACCTTACCCTTATGCTTAACCTTAACTTAAACCATAATCTTAACCTTACCCCCTTAATATTTACCTTAAGGTAAGGTTAAGGGTTTAGTGAAGGTTAAGGTTTAGGTTAAGGTTAAAGTTAAGGCTAATGTTAAGGTTAAGGTTAATTTTAGGTTAAGGTAAGGATAAGGTTGTGTTAAGGTTAAATTAAAGGTTGAAATTAAAGTTATATTAAGGTTAAGGTTAGGTTAGGTCAGGTTTAAGGCTAGGTTAAGCTAAGGTTAAGGTTAAGATTACGGTAAGGTTAAGCTTAAGCTTAAGCTTAAGCTTAAGGGCAAGGTTAAGGTTAAGGTTAAGATTTTAGTAAAGGTTAAGGTCATGTTAAGGATATGGTTAAGGTAAGGTTAACCTTACCCCTTTAATGGTAAGGGTTAAGGTTAAGGTTAAGATTAGGTTAAGGTTAAGGTTAAGGTCAAGGTCGAGGTTAGGTTAGGGTTAAGGTTAAGGTTAATGTTAGATTAAGGTTAAGGTTAAGGTCAAGGTTAGGTTACCATAATGCTAAGGTTAAGGGTTAGATTATGGTTAAGGTTAAGGTTAAGGGTTAGGTTAGGGTTAAGGTTAGGGTTAAGGTTAAGGGAAGGTTAACATAGGTTAAGGTAAGGTTAAGGTTAAGGTTAAGGTTAAGGTTAAGGTTAAGTTTAATGTTAAGTTTAATGTCAAGGTTAAGGTTAAGTTTGCGTTAAGGTGAAGGTTAAGTTTAATGTTAGGTTAAGGTTAATGTTAAGGGTAAGCTGAAGGTTAAGGTTAAGGTTAAGGTAAGATTAAGATTAATGTTAGTGTTAAGGTTAAGGTCATGGTTAAGGTCAAGGTTAAGGTTAAGGTTTTGTTAAAGTGAAGGTTAGGGTTAGGTTAGGTTAATGTTAAAGGTAAGGTTAAGGTTAAGGTCAAGGTTAAGGTTGGGTTAAGGTTAGGTTAAGGCTAAGGTTAAGGTTAAGGTTAAGGTTAGGTTAGGTTAGGGTTAAGGTTAAATTTAGGTTGATGTTAGGGTTAAGGTTAAGGTTAAGGTTAGGTTAGGTTACTGTAAGGTTAAGGTTAAGGTTAGGTTACGTTAAGGTAAGGTTAACGTTAGGTCAGGTTAAGGTAAGGTTAAGCTTAAGCTTAATCTTAAGGTTAAGGTTTAGGTTAGGTTAAGGTTCAGGTTAAGGTCGAGTTTAGTTTAAGGTTAAGCTTAAGGCTAGGTTAGGGTTAAGGTTAAGGTTAGGGTTAGGTTAAGGTTAAGGTTAGGTTAAGGTTAAGGTCAAGGTTCAGGTTAGGTTAGGGTTAAGTGTAAGGTTAAGGTTAACACTAAATTTAGGGTTAGGTTATGGTTAGGTTAAGGTAAGGTTAAGGTTAAGGTTAAGGTTAAGGTTAAGGTCAAGGTTAAGGTTCAGGGTAATGTTAAGGTTAAGGTCAAGGTTTAGGGTAAGGGTAAGTTTAAGGTTAGGGTAAGGCTACGGTTAGCTTAGGGTTAAGTTTAAGGTAAGGTAAGGTTAAGGTTTAAGGTTTAACTTCACCTTACCCTAAACCTTAACCATAACCTAACTAAGCTTAACCCTAACCTAACCTTAAGTTAACACTTAACCTTAACCTTAACCTTATAAAGTTAGGTTTAGTTAAGGTTAAGGTTAAGGTTAAGGTTAAGGTTAGGTTAGGTTAGGGTTAAGGTTAAGGGTAAGGGTAAGGTCAAGGTTAAGGTTAAGGTTAAGGTTAAGATTAACACTGAGGTTAAGGTTAAGGTTAAGGGTTTAGTTAGGGTTAAGGTTAAGGCCAAGGTTAATGGTTTATTTAGGGTTAAGGATAATCTTAAGGTTAAGTTTAAGGTTAAAATTGAGGTTAGGGTTGGGTTAGGGTTAAGGTTAAGGTTAAGGTTAATGGTAAGGTTAAGCTTAATGGTAAGATTAGGGTTAAGTTAAGGTTAACACTGAGGTTAAGGTTAAGGTTAGTGATAGGTTAAGGTTAAGCTTAATGTTAAGTTATGTTTAAGGTATAGTTAAGGTGAACATTAAGGTTAAGGACTGGTTAAGGTTAAGGTTAGGTTAAGGTTAAGGTCTTAGTCTTAACCTTAACCCTAACGTAATCTTGACCTTGACCTTAAACTTAACCTTAACATAAACCTTAACCATAACCTAACTAAACGCTTAACCTTAACCTTAACTATCACCTAATGCTTAACCTAACCTTAACCTTAACCTTAACCTTAACCTTAACCTTACCTAACCTTAACTTTATCCTTAACCTTGACCTTAACCTTACCCTAACCTTAATATGAACCTAACCTTAACCTTAACCGTAACCTAACCTTAACCTTAACCTTATGCTTAACCTTAACTTAAACCTTAATCTTAACCTTACCCCCTTAATATTTACCTTAGGGTAAGGTTAAGGGTTTAGTGAAGGTTAAGGTTAAGGTTAAGGATAATGTTAAGGTTAAGGTTAATTTTAGGTTAAGGTAAGGATAAGGTTGTGTTAAGGTTAAGGTTAAGGTTTAACTTAAAGTTAGGTTGAGGTTGAGGTTAAGTTAGATCAAGTTTAAGGCTAGGTTAACCTAAGGTTAAGGTTAAAATAACAGTAAGGTTAAGGTTAAGGTTAGGTTAAGCTTAACATTAAGGGCAAGGTTAAGGCTATGGTTAAGGTTTTAGTAAAGCTTAAGGTCATGTTAAGGATATGGTTAAGGTAAGGTTAAGGTCATGTTAAGGATATGGTTAAGGGCAAGGTTAAGGTTAAAGTTAAGGTTTTAGTAAAGGTTAAGGTCATGTTAAGGATATGGTTAAGGTAAATTTAACCTTACCCCTTTAATGGTAAAGGTTAAGGTTAAGGTTAAGGTTAGGTTAAGGTTAAGGTTAAGGTCAAAGTCAAGGTTAGGTTAGGGTTAAGGTTAAGGTTAGGTTAAGGTTAAGGTCAAGGTTAGGTTAGCATAAGGCTAAGGTTAAGGTTAAGGTTAAGGTTAGGTTAGGGTTTAGGTTAAGGGTTAGGTTGTGGTTAAGGTTATGATTAATGTTAGGTTAGGTTTTAGGTTAAGGGTTAGGTTATGCTTAAGGTAAAAGTTAAGTTTAGGTTAGTGTTAAGGTTAAGGTTAATGTTAAGGGTTTACTTAAGGTTAAGGTTAAGGTAAGGTTAAGGTTAATGTTAAGGTCAAGGTCAAGGTTAAGGTTAAGTTTAAGGTTAAGGTTAAGGGTTTAGTTAATGTTAACGTTAAGGTTAACGTTAAACTTAAGCTTAAGGTTAGGGTTAAGGTTACGGTTGAGGTTATGGTTAAGGATATGTTAGGTTAGGTTAAGGTTAAGGTTTCGATTAGGTTAAGGTTAGGTTAAGGTTAAGGTCAAGGTCAAGGTTAGGTTAGGGTTAAGGTTAAGGTTAAGGTTAAGTGTTTAGTTAAGGTTATGTTAAGGTTAAGGTTAAGGTTAGGTTAAGGTTAAGGTTTTGGTTAAGGTTAAGGGTTTAGTTAGGTTATGGTTAAGGTTAAGGTTAACACTAAGGTTAGGGTTAGGTTAAGGTTAGGGTTAAGGGTTTAGTTAAGGTTATGGTTAGGTTAGGTTTAAGGTTAAGGTTAGGGTTATGTTAAGGCTAACGTAAAGGTTAGGTTAGGTTTTGGTAAAGGTTAAGTTTAAGTTAAGGTTAAGGTCAGGGTTGAGGTTAGGTTAAGGTAAGGTTAAGGTTAAGGTTAAGGTTAGGTTAGGCCAGGGTTAAGGTTATGTTAAGGTTAAGGTTAAGGTTACGATTAAGGTCAAGATTAAGGTTAGGATAGGTTAAGGTTAAGGATTTATTTAAAGTTGAAGCTAGGTTAGCTTAAGATTAAGGTTAAGGTATGGTTAAGGTTAAGGTTAAGGTTAAGGTTATGGTTAAGTTTTTGGTTAAGGTAAAGGTTAAGGTTAGGTTAGGGTTAAGGTTATGGTTAAGATTAATGTTAACACTAAGGTTAGGGTTAGGTTAAGGTTAATGTTAATGTTAATGGAAACGACAAGGTTAAGGTTAATGTTAGGTTAGGTTAGGTTAGGTTAGGTTAAGTTCAAACTTAAACTTAAATTACCCTAACCTTAACCTTAGCATTAACCTTAACCTTAACCTTAAACTTAACCTTAAACTTAACCTTAGCCTAACCTTAACCATAAGTTTAACCTTAACCTTAACCTAACCTTAACCTTAAGATTAAGCTTAAGCTTAAGCTTCCCTTAACCTAACCTAACCTTAACCTAACCTAACCTTAACCTTAACCTTACATTAACCTAACCTCACCTTAACCTTAACCATAACCCTAACCTTAACCTTAACCTAACCTTAACCTTAATCCTAACCTAACCTAACCTTAACGTTACCTTAACCTAACTTTAACCTTAATCCTTAACCTTAACCTTAGCATTATCCTTAACCTCTAACCTTCACCTTAACCTTAACTTTAACCTAACCTTAACCTTAACCTTAACCTTCACCTTAACCTTACAATTAACCCTAACCTAACCAAAATTAAAACTTATCCTTTCCTTAACCTAACCTTAACCTAACCTTAAGTTAAACCTTAACCTTGACCTTAACCTTAACCTTACCCTTACCCTAACCTAACCTTAAACTTAACCTTAACCTTACCCTTACCCTTAACCCTAAGCTTGACCTTAACCTTAACCATAACCTTAAACTTACCCTAACCTTAACCTTAACCTAACCTTAACCTAACTTTACCCTAACCTTAACCTTTACCCTAACCTTAACCTTGACCTTAACCTTAACCTAAACTTTAACCTTGACCTTAACCTTAACCTTGACCATAACCTTGAACTTGACCTTAACCTTAACCTTAACCTAACCTTAATGTTAACCTTAACCTTAGCCCTAACCTGACCTTAAGCTTAACCGAACCTTACACTTAACCTTAACCTTAACCATAACCTAAAATTAACCTTAACCAAACCTTAACCTTAAACTAACCTTAACCTTGCCTTTACCTTAACCTAACCTAAAACTTAATCTTAACCATAATATTAAACTTAAATTTAACCCTAACATTACCCTAACCTTAAACTTAACCTTATCCTTAACCTTAATCTTAACCTTAAGCTTAACCTTACCGTTAACCTTACCCTAACATTAACCTAAGCTTATCCTTAACCTTACCTTAACCTTATCCTTAACTTGACCTTAACTTGACCTTAACCTTAACCTTAACCTTAACCTTAATCATACCTTAATCATACCTTAACCTTAACCTTAACATTATCGTTAACATTAACCTTAACCTAACCTTGACCTTAACCTTAACCATAACTTCAGTGTTAACCTTAACCATAACCATAACCTTACTAAACCCTTAACCTTAACCTTAACTAAACCCTTAATGTTAACCTTAACATTATCCTTATCCTTAATGTAACATTAACATTAACGTTGAGCTTAACCTTTTTACTTACATAACTTTAACCTTAACTAAATCCTTAAGCTTAACCTAAACGTTACCCTTAACCTTAACCTTAACATTAACCTTACCCTTAAACTTACCCTAAACTTAACCTTGAACTTAACCTTAACCTTAACCTAAACCTTAACCTTAACATTAACCTTAAATAAACCCTTAACATTAACCTAACCCTTAACCTTAACCTGACCTTAACCTTACACTTAACATTACCTAAAACCTAACCTAACCTTAATCATACCTTGACCACCTTAACCTTGACCTTAACATTAACCTTACCATAACCTTAACCTTAACCTTACCTTAACATAACCTAACCTTAACCTTAACCATAATTTAAGCTAACCTTAACCTTGACCTTAACCTTAACCTTAACATTAACTATAACTTAAATAAACCCTTAACCTTAACCTTAACCTTATCGTAATGTTAAGTTAGGTTAAGGTTAAGGTTAAGGTATGGTTATGGTTAGGTTAAGGTTAAGGTTAGGTTAGGTCAGGGTTAAGGTTAGGTTAAGTTAGGTTAAGGTTAAGGTTAAGGTTAGGTTAAGGTTAAGGTTAAGGTTAAGTTAGGTTAAGGTTAAGGTTAAGGTAATGTTAAGGTTAAGGTTAGGTTTAGTTAAGGTTAAGGTTAAGGTTAAGGTTAGCTTAGCTTAGATTAGATTAGGGTCAGGTTAATTTTAAGGTTAAGTTTAGGGGTTCTATTAAGGATAAGGTTAAGGTTAGGTCAGGTTAAGGTTATGTTAGGGTTAAGGTTAAGTTAAGGTTAAGGTTAAGGTTAAGGTTAAGGTTAGGTTAGGTTAAGGTTAATGTGAAGGATAAGTTTACCTTAAGGTTAAGGTCAAGGTTAAGGTTACGTTAAGGTTAAGGTTATTGTTTAGTTAAGGTTAAGGTTAAGGATAGGTTAGGGGTTTATGATAAGGATAATTTTACCTGAAGGTTAATGTCAAGGTTAAGGTTAGGTTAAGGTCAAAGTTAAGGTTAAGGTTAGGGGGTTTTCTAAGGTTAAGATTAAAGTTGAGGATAAGATTAAGTTTAAAGTTAATGTTAAGGGTAAGGTAAAGCTAATTTTAAGGCTAAACATAAGGTTAGGTTATTGTTAATGTTAAGGTTAAGGTTAGGGTAAGGTTAAGGTTAGGGGTAAGGTTAAGGTTAAGGTTTTAGTTAAGATTAAGGATAGTTTAAGGTTTAGGATATGACTTAGGTTAAAGTTAAGTTTAGGGGTAAGGTTAAGGTAAGGTTAAGGTAAGGCTAAATTAAGGTTAAGGTTAAGGACAAGGTTAAGGTCAGGGTTAGGTTAAGGTTAAGGTTATGGTTATGGGTAGGGTAAGGTTAAGGTTAATGTTAATATTAAGGGTTTCGTTTAAGGTTAAGGTTAACGTTAAGGGTAAGGTTAAGGTTAAAGTTAAGTGTTTGTTAAGGTTAAGGTTTAGGTTATCACTTATGTTATGGTCAATTTTAACGGTCAGGTTAAGGTCAAGGTTAAGGTTAAGGTCAAGTTAAGGTAAGGTTAAGGTCAACGTTAGGGTAAGGTTAGGATTAAGGTAAGGTTAAGGTTAAGGTTAAGGTTAGGTTAAGCTTAAGGTTAAGGTTAAGCTTAAGGTTTTAGTAAAGGTTAACGTCATGTTAAGGATATGGTTAAGGTAAGGTTAGGGTCATGTTAAGGATATGGTTAAGGGCAAGATTAAGGTTAAGGTTAAGGTCATGTTAAGGATATGCTTAAGGTAAGGTTAACCTTACCCCCTTAATGGTAAAGGTTAAGGTTAAGGTTAGGTTAAGGTTAAGGTTAAGGTTAAGGTCAAGGTTAGGTTAGAGTTAAGGTTAAGGTTAAGGTTAGGTTAAGGTTAAGGTTAAGGTTAAGGTCAAGGATAGGTCAGCATAAGGCTAAGGTTAAGGTTAAGGTTAAGGTTAAGGGTTAGGTTATGGTTATGGTTAAGGTTAAGGTTAGTTTAGGGTTTAGGTTAAGGGTTAGGTTGTGGTTAAGGTTATGATTAAGGTTAGGTTAGGTTTTAGGTTAAGGGTTAGGTTATGGTTAAGGTAAAGATTAAGTTTAGGTTAGTGTTAAGGTTAAGGTTAATTTAAGGTTAAGGTTAATTTTAAGGTCAAGGTTAATGTTAAGGGTTTAGTTAAGGTTAAGGTAAAGGTAAGGTTAAGGTTAAAATTAAGGTTAATGTTAAGGTTAAGGTCAAGGTTAAGGTTAAGGTCAAGGTTAAGGGTTTAGTTAAGGTTAACGTTAAGGTTAAGGTTAAAATTAAGGTTAAGGTTATGGTTGAGGTTACGGTTAAGGTTATGGTTAAGGATATGTTAGGTTAGGTTAAGGTTAAGGTTAAGGTTAAGGTTTCAGTTATTTTAAGGTTAAGGTAAATGTTAAGGTTAGGTTAGGGTTAAGGTTAATGTTAAGGTTAAGTGTTTAGTTAAGGTTATGTTAAGGTTAAGGTTAAGGTTAGGTTAAGGTTAAGGGTTTGGTTAAGGTTAAGGGTTTAGTTAGGTTATGGTTAAAGTTAAGGTTAACACTGAGGTTAGGGTTAGGTTAAGGTAAGGGTTAGGTTAAGGTTAGGTTTAAGGTTTTAGTTAAGGTTATGGTTAGGTTAGGTTTAATGTTAAGGTTAAGGTTAGGTTAACGCTAAGGCAAAGGTTAGGTTAGGTTAGGGTTAAGGTTAAGTTTAGGTTAAGGTTAAGGTCAAGGTTGAGGTTAGGTTAAGGTAAGGTTAAGGTTAAAGTTAGGTTAGGTTAGGGTTAAGGTTATGTTAAGGTTAGGTTAAGGTTAAGGTTAAGGTCAAGATTAAGGTTAGGTTAGGTTAAGGTTAAGGATTTAGTTAAGGTTAAAGTTACGTTAGGTTAAGATTAAGGTTAAGGTATGGTTAAGGTTAAGGTTAAGGCTAAGATTAAGGTTAAGGTTATGGTTAATTTTTTGGTTAAGGTTAAGGTTAAGGTTAGGTTAGGGTTAAGGTTATGGTTAAGATTAATGTTAACACAAAGGTTAAGGTTAGGTTAAGGTTAATGTTAATGTTAAGGGATACGACAAGGTTAAGGTTAATGTTAGGTTAGGTTAGGTTAGTCTACGTTAAGGTCAAACTTAACCTTAAATTACCCTAACCTTAACCTTAGCATTAACCTTAACCTTAACCTTAAACTTAACCTTAACCTTAACCTTAACCTTACCCTAACCTTAACCTAACCTAAACCTTAACCTTAACCTTAAGTTTAACCTTAACGTTAACCTTAACCTAACCTTAACTTTAAGATTAAGCTTAATCTTAAGCTTCCCTTAACCTAACCTAACCTTAACCTTACCTTAACCTAACCTAACCTTAAACTTAACCTTACGTTAACCTAACCTCACCTTAACCTTAACCTTAACCCTAACCTTAACCTTAACCTTAACCTAACCTTAACCTTAATCCTAACCTAACCTAACCTTATTCTAACCTTAACCTTACCTTAACCTAACTTTAACCTTAATCCTTAACCTTAACCTTAACATTAACCTTAACCTCTAACCTTCGCCTTAACCTTAACTTTAACCCAACCTTAACCTTAACCTTAACCTTATCCTTAACCCTAACCTAACCAAACCTTAACCTTAACCTTACCTTAACCTAACCTTAACCTAACCTTAAGTTAAACCTTAACATTGACCTTAACCTTAACCTTACCCTTACCCTAACCTAGCCTTAACCTTACCCTTACCCTTAACCCTGAGCTTGACCTTAAAATTAACCATAACCTTAAACTTACCCTAACATTAACCTTAACCTAATCTTAACCTAACCTTAACCTTAACCTTACCCTAACCTTAACCCTAACCTTAACCTAAAATTTAACCTTGACCTTAACCTTAACCTAAACTTTAACGTTGACCTTAACCTTAACCTTGACCATAACCTTGACCTTGACCTTAACCTTAACCTAAATTTAATGCTAACCTTAACCTTAACCCTAACCTGACCTTAAGCTTAACCTAACCTTACACTTAACCTTAACCTTAACCCTATCCTAAAATTAACCTTAACCTAACCTTAACCTTAAACTAACCTTACCCTGACCTTAACCTTAACATTAACCTTAACCTTGATCTTAACCATAATCTTAACCTTAACTTTAACCTTAACATTACCCTAACCTTAACCTTAACGTTATCCTTAACCTTAATCTTAACATTAAGCTTAACCTTACCATTAACCTTACCCTAACATTAACCTAAGCTTATCCTTAACCTTACCTTAACCTTATCCTTAACTTGACCTTGACACAACCTTAAGCTTAACCTTAAGCTTAACCTTACCCTTAACTTTAACCTTAATTATATCTTAACCTTCACCTTAACATTATCGTTAACATTAACTTTAACTTACCCTTTACCTTAACCTTAACCATAAATTAGCCATAACTTCAATGTTAACCTTAAGCCTAACCATAACCTTAACTAAACCCTTAACCTTAACCTTATCCTTAACGTACCATTAACATTAACGTTGAGCTTAACCTTACCCTTAACATAAAATTAACCCTAAACTAACCTTAAACTTAACCTTAACCTTACATTAACCTTGACCTTACCCTTAACCTTATCTTAAGATTAACCTTAACCTTAACCTTAACCTTACCCTTACCCTTACCCTTAACTTTAACCTTAACTAAATCCTTAACCTTAACCTTAACGTTACCCTTAACCTTAACCTTAACCTTAACCTTAACCTTAACCTTAACCTTACCCTTAAACTTACCCTAACCCTAACCTTGAACTTAACCTTAACCTTAACCTAAACCTTAACCTTAACATTAACCTTAAATAAACCCTTAACATTAACCTAACCCTGAACCTTAACCTGGCATTAACCTTACACTTAACATTACCTAAACCTTAACCTAACCTTAATCATACCTTAACAACCTTAACCTTGACCTTAACCTTAACCTTAACCTTAACCTTAACATTAACCTTACCATAACCTTAACCTTAACCTTACCTTAACCTAACCTAACCTTAACATTAACCCTAAGTTAAGCTAACATTAACCTTGACCTTAACCTTAACCTTAACCTTAACTATAACCTAAATAAACCCTTAACATTAACCTTATCCTACAGTTAAGTTAGGTTAACGTTACGGTTAAGGTTAGGTTAAGGCTAAGGTTAAGGTTAAGGTATGGTTATGGTTAGGTTAAGGTTAAGTTAGGTTAGGTCAGGGTTAAGGTTAGGTTAAGTTAGGGTTAAGGTTAAGTTAGGTTAAGGTTAAGGTTAAGGTTAGGTTAAGGTTAAGGTTAAGCTTAAGGTAAGGTTAAGGTTAAGGTTAGGTTTAGGTAAGGTTAAGGTCAAGGTTAAGGTTAAGGTTAGCTTAGCTTAGCTTAGCTTAGGGTAAGGTGAAGTTTAAGGTTAAGTTTATGGGTTTTGCTAAGGTTAAGGTTAAGGTTAGGTTAGGTTAAGGTTAGGTTATGGTTAAGGTTAGGTTAAGGTTAATATTAAGTTTAAGGTTAAGTTAATGTTAGGTTAAGGTTAATGTTAAGGATAAGTTTACCTTAAGGTTAAGGTCAAGGTTAAGGTTAGGTTAAGGTTAAGGTAAGGTTAAGGTTAAGGTTATGCTTTAGTTAAGGTTAAGGTTAAGGTTAAGGTTAGGTTAGGGGTTTATGTTAAGGATAAGTTTACCTTAAGGTTAATGTCAAGGTTAAGGTTAGGTTAAGGTTAAGGTCAAAGTTAAGGTTAAGGTTAGGGGTTTTTCTAAGGTTAAGATTAAGTTTAAGGATAAGGTTAAGTTTAAGGTTAAGGTTAAGGGTAAGGTAAAGGTAATTTTAAGGTTAAACTTAAGGTTAGGTTATTATTAATGTTAAGGTTAAGGTTAGGGTAAGGTTAAGGTTAGGGGTAAGGTTAAGGTTAAGGTTAAGGGTTTAGTTAAGATTAAGGTTAGTTGAAAGTTTAGGTTATGACTTAGGTTAAGGTTAAGTTTAAGGGTAAGGTTAAGGTCAAGCTTAAGGTTAAGGTAAGGTTAAAGTAAGGTTAAGGTCAAGGTTAAGGTCAAGGTTAGGTTGAGGTTAAGGTTATGGTTATGGGTAGGGTAAGATTAAGGTTAATGTTAACGTTACGGGTTTAGTTTAAGGTTAAGGTTAACGTTAACTGTAAGGTTAAGGTTAAGGTTAAGTGTTTTTTAGGGTTAATTTTAGGTTAAGGTTTAGGTTATCACTTAGGTTATGGTCAAGTTTAAGGGTCAGGCTAAGGTCAAGGTTAAGATCAAGGTTAAGGTTAAGGTCAAGTTAAGGTAAGTTTAAGGTTAAGGTTAGCGTAAGGTTAAGTTTAAGGTAAGGTTAAGGTTAAGGTTAAGGTTTTAGTAAAGGTTAAGGTTATGTTAAGGATATGGTTAAGGTAAGGTTAAGTTCATGTTAAGGATATGGTTAAGGGAAAGGTTAAGGTCAAGGTTAAGGTTTTAGTAAAGGTTAAGGTCATGTTAAGGATATGGTTAAGGTAAGGTTAACCTTACCCCCTTAATGGTAAAGGTTAAGGTTAGGTTAAGGTTAAGGTTAAGATCAAGGTTAGGTTAGCATAAGGCTAAAGTTAAGGTTAAGGTTAAGGTTAACGTTAAGGTTAAGGGTTAGGTTATGGTTAAGGTTAAGGTTAAGGTTAAGTTAGGGTTTAGGTTAAGGGTTAAGTTGTGGTTAAGGTTATGATTAAGGTTAGGTTAGGTTTTAGGTTAAGGGTTAGGTTATGGTTAAGGTAAAGGTTAAGTTTAGGTTAGTGTTAAGGTTAACGTTAAGTTAAGGTTAAGGTTAAGTTTAAGGTCAAGGTTAATGTTAAGGGTTTAGCTAAGGTTAAGGTTAAGGTAAGGTTAAGGTTAAACTTAAGGTTAATGTTAAGGTTAAGGTGAAGGTTAAGGTTAAGGTTAAGGTCAAGGTTAAGGGTTTAGTTAAGGTTAACGTTAAGGTTAAGGTTAAACTTAAGGTTAAGGTTAGGGTTAAGGTTATGGTTAAGGTTATGGTTAAGGATATGTTAGGTTAGGCTAAGGTTAAGGTTAAGGTTTCGGTTAGGTTAATTTTAGGTTAAGGTTAAGGTGAAGGTTAAGGTTAGGTTAGGGTTAAGTTTAAGGTTAAGTGTTTAGTTAAGGTTATGTTAAGGTTAAGGTTAAGGTTAGGTTAAGGTTAAGAGTTTGGTTAAGGTTAAGGGTTTAGTTAGGTTATGGTTAAGGCGAAGGTTAACACTGAGGTTAGGGTTAGGTTAATGTAAGGGTTAGGTTAAGGTTAGGGTTAAGGGTTTAGTTAAGGTTATGGTTAGGTTAGGTTTAAGGTTAAGGTTAAGGTTAGGATAAGGCTAAGGTAAAGGTTAGGTTAGGTTAGGGTTAAGGTTAAGTTTAGATTAAGGTTAAGGTCAGGGTTGAGGTTAGGTTAAGGTAAGGTTAAGGTTAAGGTTAAGGTTAGGTTAGGTCAGGGTTAAGGTTATGTTAAGGTTAAGGTTAAGGTTAAGATTAAGGTCAAGATTAAGGTTAGGTTAGGTTAAGGTTAAGGATCTAGTTAAGGTTAAAGTTAAGATAGGTTAAGATTAAGGTTAAGGTATGGTTAAGGTTAAGGTGAAGGTTAAGGTTAAGGTTATGGTTAAGTTTTTGGTTAAGGTCAAGGTTAAGGTTAGGTTAGGGTTAAGGTTATGGTTAAGATTAATGTTAACACTAAGGTTAGGGTTAGGTTAAGGCTAATGTTAATGTTAAGGGAAACGACAAGGTTAAGGTTAGTGTTAGGTTAGGTTAGGTTAGGTTAAGGTAAACCTTAACCTTAAATTACCCTAACCTTAACCTTAGAATTAAACTTAACCTTAACCTTAAACTTAACCTTAACCTTAACCTTACCCTAACCTTAACCTAACCTAAACCTTAACCTTAACCTTAAGTTTAACCTTAACCTTAACCTAACCTTAACCTTATGATTAAGATTAAGCTTAAGCTTTCCTTAACCTAACCTAACCTTGACCTTTCCTTAACCTAACCTAACCTTAACCTTAATTGTTACACAGTAAATTTTCACCGTCTCTGCAATCCCCCGTCCCGCACATTGGAGGGACTATTCTGTGACTTGTGAGCAGTGACATGACCTGAAACGAATTTCATGGCATCCCCCTTGACAAGGAAAATCGTTCCTCTAAAGACAGTTTCCTAAGAATATCCCTAAAAATAGACCTTTTGGTGTTGGTTCGACCAGCCAGTTCAGCCCTCGCACTAATGGGGGAAATCCACCAAAGAGGGTGTGCCAACTGGCGCTCTATCCTAGTGTATTACTCGCGCCAAGCTTAATAATGATTTAAAAAAAAAAAAATGGTGGAAGTTTGATTCCAACCAACTCCTAAACGAGTCTCTAAAATGAGTTGGGAGGTCTAGCTCTAGATCTCCATGTAGGGGAAGTGGTTTTCCACCTATCATGGAAGCTTCCTTGAGGATAGGGCCAATCCAACCATTGTAGGGATCCCAACTCCCCTTCCACCATCTATATAAGCTTGCCATTTTCCCTTTGCAAGCTAGCCTGAATAGAGCTGAATCAGTAGTAAGGAGACCATCGCCAGACAGCCTCTAAGAACCAAAGCCGAAGAGAGAGAGCCTTGTCCCATCCCGACGAGCTTCATCGAGATGTGCTCCGCTGTTGACCCACCGAAGGAAGATCTAGCGTCATAGCTCAGGTTGTATCTTTCTTTCATTGTGATTAATAATAAATGACTTCGATTATGATTCCATTCATCTATTCATATCTTATGTTATGAATTATATCTTCTTTGACTGGTATATGGCTACATGTTTTAGGTTTTATGCTTGTGTGTTGATATTTCTTCGTGTACGTGCAGGTGTTCGAACGTGCTAAGCGGGAGAATTGTGATTTGCCAAAGCGAAGGATAGAAGCACCATCTTCTCTGCAAGAAATAGCAGCATGGGACTTAAGGTAGGCCTCTTGTCACATATTGGTCTTTTGTAACTAGGAACCTATGTCTTAGCATGACTCGGTTGTTGCTAGACCCGATCTGGGCTAGTAGGGATCACCTCTATCCGTAGAGGGGATTTACCTCTCCAACAAACTGGTGACTCCACTGGGGATTTGATTGGAGTTTGTCTTTTCTCTTTCAGTTTTTTTTGGCTTGTGTTTGCTTGATTTTCTCTTCTGGTTTGTCTCCTTGGTCTTAGACCCCTGTTCACCCCCATAGGATCAGATTTGACCTCTGCTTTTCCGAAATTTTCATCTTTTCATGGTTGGATTGATTGGCGCGGTTCCCCCCATGACAGTCACGCCCATTGGTGCAAGTTGCCAGTTCATCACTCACACCATCCCCTGTCTAGCATGGATTACAGCTAGATAGTCACGCCATTTCCTGTAGGTATTAGGGTTTTCCCTTTTTCGGGAGTATTTTTGGTCAGTGATTTTCCTTCTGGGTTGTTTTTAGATTTTGCTTGAAGTGGTGAGTCTGGCCTTGGTTGGGAGAAATTCTTTTTTTTTTTCATTTTCAGTCGTTGGCGCTTGTTTTCAGTTAGCAACTCATGCCAATTAGCTATTGGCGCTAGTTGGCAGTGAGCAATTTGCCCCAGTTGGCACTAGTTTCACCCACCAAAGTTGTGCCAATTTCAGGGTGTGTGAAAATTGATATTTTTTCCCTAGATCCTTCACTAGTGTGTCTTTCCCTTTTGGTCCTTTCTCTATATGAGCATAGATTACATTTCTCATTGTTCAGTTTAAATGTCTTCTTGCCATGATTGCTTGATGTAAAAGGGAATGAATGCCTTGTTTTGAACTCATGCTTTGGAAGTCCTTTTTGTGCTTGACCTCATATGTCTTGTAACCTTTTAAGGAATTTCGTTGCAAAGGGTTTAAAACAACGATTTCATTCTTAGTGTTTGTTTACATATCTTTTTCATTCATCCTTCATTAAGGAGATTTTCATTCATTTATTTTTCGTCTCAAAGTTTTCTTTTGTTAAAATGCATTAGATCACATTACATTGGAAAGTTTTTTTTTTTTGAGATCTATCATTGAACTTAGATTACACTATTTAATGATTGAAAACTAAAAATCGCATTGAATGCATTCTCTTTCATTAAAAGAGTGCATTAAGTAGATTCTCATTTCATCAAAAAGTGCATTGAGTGCATTCTTATCATTTGAAAAGAAAAAGGAAATTGTGCATAGATTACAATTGCATAGTTTTCGGAAAATAGGATTTTTCATAGATTACATTGCATTATTCACATCGTTGAATGTTTGAGAGTACTTTTTGATAGTGAAAGTCATCTAGTTTGGAAAAAATTTAGTTTGCAGTGTTGTTTTTTGTTACATCATTGTTTGAAACTCTTCCCTTAACTAGATAACATTCATCGGATTGAAAGATTTCTTTTATCATATAGCTGCATATAGGATATTTTCAGATAACATTCGGTAGGGCCTGAAAATTGAAACATAATTGAATATTAACTCTAAAATTTATTCAATCAACCTAAGGAAGCATTGAAACATTAACGAAATATCTAGAGGTCTAGGCTAGTGACGTGTTCCGGCGTTGTTAAACCTAGTAGCTGTCATTCGCTATCTAGCTTTAGACAGCACTAGTACAGACTTATGCTCCCCATACCATCGAGTATATAACGGGAGACCCCACTAGGTTGAAATCTTGTTATCCATAGGAAGCCGAGTCTGCCGCCTTGTAACCGTGATACACCGAACACAGCATTCGGGGAGACTACCTGCACATACAGAAAGTCCTTGGTCATTTCTCTTTCATTTGATCACCAAGGTGTATATTGCAGTTCACGAAAACTTGGTACACCCCTTTTGCCTAGATTTCCAAAGTAGTCATTTTGATCTTTTCTGACTCCATAAATTTGAAAAGATCATCAAGCACTTGTCATTTCACGCTTGTTTCCAAACTGAAAGAGATAGAGTCATCTTTTACTCATTTCTTGACTCTTAAAATATGAAATGGTAGAGTTTTGTTTCAATGTTTTAAAAATTAACTGCCCACAGAATATTCTCGGTTAAAGTTAGTTTCCTTAGGGTGTTGTGTTGAGTTGTTTTTAATGGCAAATTTTTCAGAGTTCACCAACCAAGGAATCCCCTCTGATGGGAATCCTGGTCATTTTCCTCCTTTTGGGAATGTTGGTGCTCCTTATATGGCAACGTTGTCCCTTCCTGGGTTAACTGTTGGATTTCTTATTTGGTTGTTCTCAACCTCTCTAGTCCCGAACGTCTCGGATAATTTTCAATCAGTTCCTCTGCCTGAGCAACATCATGTTGATTCCAAGGTGGACCTCTCCCCTTATTTTCCTATTTCTGCGTCCTCCTCTTCTACTTCGCCTGGTGAAAGTCTGGATTCCAGTAACTAGGTGGCTAAGAAGAAGAAGAAGAAGACTAAGAAGAAGAAGTCTTATAAGAGAGAGGCTAAAGCTGTAGTTGCTGCCTCTAAAACATCTCCTCTTGATAAACCTCCCAACCCTCAGCGGAAAGTAAAGTTCCCTTGCATGTTGTGCCAGGGAAACCATCTTCTTCAAGATTTCCCTGTCATTCTCAAGGTGCTCGAACTATGGTCCAACGGACGTCCACCATTGCCTTTGGCTTCCGGGAGTCAAGTTGGGGGCACGTCTTCAACTGGTGCTAGTAAGGCTCCTAAGAAGTAGGGTAAGATTACCAATCCCTATAAGTTGTGTGAAGGGCACCATGCCATTCACCTTTGTCCGTATACGGATGAAGCCAAGAGAATTTTGGACAACTCAAATGTTTCTACACCATTCCTCATGGCTGGTTATAAATGGCTCTCTTTGAGTCCTCCACTAGCTGATCCTACGATTGGTCAAGAGTTATCCTTGGTCAATCCCACTCCCCCAGAAGTTCAAATTCATGAATCCATCCCTGACCAACCATTGGTCATGGGATCGGTTGAGCTGGCCCCGTCTGTGGTGCACTAGCTCTTTTCTGTTGAGAGTGGATCTCACATCCCTCATGTTCTTCTTGTTTCTCTATATTATTTGGACTTGGAGAAAGATTCTCCTGTCCCTACACCTCAAGAAACCACTCCTCCACCTCCCATGATGGAGGTCCCAAAGGATACCCCTCTCAACTTCGTGATGGAGGTCATGAAGGATGCTCCTTCTTCTTTCGTAACACCATGAGAAGACCATCTCGGTTCGATGGTAGCCCCTCTGAATCGTTTGGTTTCTTCCTTTAATTGGAGTCGATTGGCTTTCATCTTATGTGCCTTTCGAGATAATGATACAGGACTTCGGTTTGGCTGTACCCAACACCATTATAGACGAAGGCGCGTCTGTTAGTATTTTATCCTCAACTACTTGGTAAGATTTTGGTTCACTGCCGCTTGTGCCTATTACGCAGAATATGTTGGCATTTAACAGAAGAACTAGTCAACCGTTAGGGATCCTTCCAAGGTTACCTATTACTTTGGGAGGTAAAACCGTCCATATGGACATGATGGTTGTTCCAGGCCCCTTGGATTTCAATCTACTCTTGGGACACAATTACACATATGCCATGGGAGCTCTTGTCTCCTCCCTTTTTCGTGTGGTCTATTTTCCACATGAAGGACAGATCGTGACCATTGTTCAGCTTTTGTTATTTGGTCCTGATGTGGAAGATGGCCCGCCATCATCCCTTCCTAGTTTTTATCCACCCGTTGTCTCTACCCCACTGCAGGTCAACTATGTGGCTACCTACCCCATGCCCATATTCAATGATAGTGTCATTGTGCATCAGGTGCATAGGGCATTGGGTCCTGATTTCCGAGATGTTTTCCTCCAATCGGATGAGAACCTCTTGGAAGCCATGACTTCTTATTCATTATGATGAGGTCTTTCAGAGCATGGTTCCTTTCTTGTGTCAAGCTTCTTAAAAAATGAAACCAGGTGTCCGGAGCATAGTTCATTTTTCTTGTGTCAAGTTCCTTAAAAAATGAAACAAGGTCATCCAAGCATAGTTCGTTTTTCTTGTGTCAAGCTCCTTAAAAAATGAAACAAGGTGGCAGAGCATGGTTCATCTACCTATGTCAAGCTCCTTAAAAAATTAAACAAGGTCATCTGAGGATAGTTCTTTTAATGTGTCAACCTCGTTAAAAAATAAAACACGTTCCCGTTCAATTCGAGTCTTTGTTTAGATCTCGTAAAATCCCAGTCGAGTCTTTCTCTTGATCTCGTAACTTGAACCTTCACTCCATCTGTCTTTCATATGGACTAAAGCTTGGGGGGCATGTACCTCGAATTGAGTCACCATGCTGGAGGCATGCTTAATTTTTCAAGCATAGTTTATTTCCCTTTCAAGATTGTGTAAAAATGAAACCAATTTCAAGCATAGTTTATCTTTGTTTCAAGCTTGTGTAAAAATGAAATCAACTTCAAGCAGATTTTCCTGATTTCAAGCTTTTGCAAAAATGAAACCATTCCCATTTTTACCTCTTGTGATTGCCATTTTATCAACCTTTTTTTCTAGATGGGCCTTGGTTTTCTCATTCCATCGTCCCCATCTACTTGGCCAATCATATGCCTCCACTTGGTTGTTTTACCCATTCCTGAGGAACCGCTACAATGAGTGGTATTGTTAGCCAACCTCTTAACCTTTACTTGTTTTGATCAGTTCCACCATTACCGGAACTAGTAGCTACCTGTTATACCACTCGTTCCTCCAGGAGGAGTCAACTTTTAGCTCTTTTCTGACTCTCTAAAACTGAGAAGATTGCCGAGTTGCTTGTCACTTTGATCTCAGTTAAATTGGATGCAAAATGACATATACCCATTATACATTTACCCCTTTTTCAGGCTGGGATAGATTATTTATGAAAAAGGAATACCCTAGCCTATCGCGACTAGTAGGTTTTCTCAGACACAGTTTTCTACCTTTTCAGATTTGAGGAACTATTTACGAAAAGGGACTGTTGCAGTTTACTTTTTCGCTGTCTTTTCAAAATCTCTAAACATGAAAAGACACCAAGTTCTCCCTTTGTCAGACTCATTAAAAACTAATGACATCGGATTTAGTCGTAATGATGATACTCGAGTTTCTCCTTCCTACGGCTCATTAAATGTACTAGGATGGATTCGTCTGGAGGAAGAACTTATATGACAAACATATGGTATCCCCTTCAAGATTGTTTTCAAAAATAATTGGGGTACTCACCAAAAATGGTGGGGAAAATGGAACCAGTATCATCATCGTGTCGGCAATATGTCACTCTTGAACATGGCACTTGTCTACATTCATGTCGAGCTAGGGACATCTCATCTCGTTTTTCCACTTGCCTCTGTGGGTTTGGGTAATCAATTTTTACCTCTCATCTCCTCATTTCCTCGTCATCATGACCTCTGATTTTTTTATGTTAAATACTGCTAAATCCATTGTCGTGCTGCCGATATGTTCATGAGAAGTTGACCTCTGCAGTTTCAACCCTCCTCTGATTCTCATCTAATCCTGATTCACAAACATTATGTTCCTCTATCTCGTGTCGATGATGTGGGAAACATTATGGTCCACCTTCGATCAAGGTTACTTCCTGTTGACTTCAGCTCATTATCTGGGAAGCTGATCCAGAGACTCCCTTCCAATACCTTGGAGCCTGCATGCCTCAATGGCAGGTTCTTCGCATTCGACGCAGGGTTTTCATCATTGACCTTCGATCGGATGATTCTACGAGTGTTCGACGCCAGGTCATTATTCACATTCTGTGGATTGTACCTATTTTTGGGCAGTGAAAAATATATGAAATTAATATGTATCTTCTCATTCTTTTACTATTGACATACTCCTTTTTTACCTTGGGAAGGTAATTTATTATAAGAATTATGATAGAATTGGAAAGGTTTATGTTTATTGTAAAAAGATGACTAAAGGTTGCATTTTGTTGATAAAAAAGGAATTAGACCAAGTGAACGGTTGTACCAAAGGTGAGGCTGAGATCAATGTAACTGCTTCTCCATCAGCGTTGAACCACATCTAGCCAAAGCCAAGGAGATCCAAACGAATTTCCAAGAAAAGGTAGGGGACAGCTCGGCCTCGGTCAAAGTAAACAAGATGATAACTAAACAAAGGGGAGCGAATCCCTCAGGATCCTTCGATCTTGAGGGATCTCTGTTTAAACTCATCTTGTTCCTCATCTTATCCTTCAGGGTTTGATATATAAAGCAATGTCCTTTAGTGATGAGAAGAAAAAGGTAGTCAGTCAGTCAGATTGGTCGAAAATCCTCATATTCAAACGTTTCCTTTGCAATGTTTTATTGACTCTTGGATTTGAGAGAACAGTCTCTGTAATACTTTATGTTTGATTAATATTAACACGCATTTCATTTCATCTCTTAAATTCTGAAGTTGCCTAGTAGTATTTCACTAGCGCTAAGGGCCCCGCTCTGGTGGAATTACTTCGTTGTTTGTATTCTTAATCTTTTCTTACTATTGTGTGAAGTTGTGTTTAACGTTTCTTTCAATTACGGAGTTGATTGACCGCTGTGAGATTTAATACAGATTCATTAACGAATTTCATTGCTATTTTATCCTTTGCAAAAAGTACATTCGCTGTTCAGTTATCTTCTTATTGTTATAAAAGCTTTTCTATTCTATATCTAATTCTAGTTGCTGTTCTATTGGCTTATGATTTGTTATAATTAACTGTTGTAGCATTGGATGTTGACAGGATTGGAGTGTGGAGATTTGTTGCTTGATTGCGTTAGAATTATAATTGTTGTTCAATTCATGTTGTTGTTCCATTTATGTTTATTGTTTATTTCTGATTCATAGCTTCAGATTAGCAAATAGATGAGTTACGATTTTTATGCATAGGAATTACAAGCTGTTGTTCCTTTCCAGATTTTGTTCCTTTCAGTCATTTTCATCAGTAAGAAGATTGAGTTTGTTTTCATTTCTATTTCTTTAAGAACAAGACCACCAACTGTAGAGGACACTGGTTATTGCTTCCAAGTTCCAAGATTAGTTATCTTGCCTTAGTGTGATTTCAGTTGCATCGATTTCTAAGGGAAGGAGTTACTGCTACTGTATCCCTGATCGATGGTTTGCATATTGATGTAGTTAATATTTCAAAGCATTTCCATTTATGTCACTATAATTATATTTCTTTACAAGCATATATTTACCTTTGTATTTAATATTCTGTACTACATCTTCATAGCATTACTCTTAGTTAATTGCAGCCTCAGACAGAGTACATTCTTGAAATAAAAATTCACTCCCGGATTGATGATTAATGTAGGCTAATTAGGTGTTCAAAAGATACCTTTTTATGACCCAACATTTTGGCATCGTTGCCAAGGAGAGTGTATGCCATTTCAAAGGAGTGATGCACAACTGATTTTCTTCTGCGTGTGAAGAATTGGGTATTAAATATAGAAGGTAAGAACTTGCACACTGGGCAAGAAACACACTTGCTTGCAGCCTGCTTCACAGCAGAAGTAGGTAAGCTTCTTTCTTTAGGTAGGAATGAAGGTGTGTTTTCTTGAATGAATAGACCAACTAAGCAAAACAAAATTCCTCCTAAAATTGAAAAACCTAAGGGACCGATGACCCTTGGGCGGACAACATTTATTGACGAAATACTTAAAAGGACTGAATCTTAGCCATCAGTAGGATTTAGAAAAGTTATCTCTAGATAGCCTACTAGTTCCCTTCAGGCTACAGAATCACCATCTGAAGCCTTTGCTGAGACACACAGTCAAACAGAGGGAATTGAGCAAGATTCCCAAGAAATTTACAATCCTTTCAGAAGCTCCCCTCAAGAAGGGAACTCTAGCAATCTCCGAGAAGGAGAAGGGGAAAAAGGAGAAACCGGAGACCCAAAATCTCCTATTGAAATAGCCCAAACAATAAGAAGTCCAGATAAGGGAAGTGTTGTTAAACTTATTCAAAACCAAGAATCATCTCAAATAGAAGGAAAACAAGGAATACTCATTATTTCAGACAAAGGGAGTGTTGTCAAAACCATTCCTATCCCTGCTCGACATCCTAGAAATTCCTTGGAGATCCTAGAAGGATATTGGCACATTTTTGACCAAATGGCCCAGAACCAAAATCAGAACCAACAGACACCCTAGCAAACCTATACGCTGCAATATCCTATAGTAGATATTGCAGTCAATGCGCCTATGAAGGCCAATCCCCTTCAACATATTCCCACATTTCATGGCTTAACATCAGAAGATACAGAAGCGTTTTTGTTTGAATTTTATGTGCTATGTAGGGGATATGGTTATACCACTGATCCCCAAAAATTAAAACTATTCACTTCAACATTAAAATGGGAAGCCTTATGATGGTTTATGGGATTAGGTGGGGGTGTCATAACTGATTGGGATCAGATGAAAGCTGCATTTTTTAAGAAGTATCAAGATTATTGCAGGTCTCGGGAATTAAAGGATGAAATATTCCAAATGATAGAAAAACCAAATGAAACCTTGGAAGAATATGTGGAACGGTTTCAATACAATATTCAGAGATCCCCTTATGCATCTTTACCCTTACCTGATAATGTTTTGAAAACTACATTAATTAGGGGAATGGAAGATCAATGGGTCAAAACATTGAATATTATGGGAAAAGGTGATATATATCAGGAAATTTATCCTAACATCATTGATTTGTGCATCAAGAGTTCGAGGGGCAATACACGGCTAAAATTATCAGAACGTGATATGATTACAAGAGAAAATAAGACCTCTAATGAAGGTGTGACTCGTGCAGAGATTTGAAATCTGTTGGAATATTTTAAGATAGACATACTTGGGACTCTAACAACGCAATTCAATATTATGCAAGCCAAAAAAAGCAAGCAGAAGCAGAACAAAATTTGGCAACATTCTTCCCTAGATGCAGGAAGAAACACAGCCACAAGGAGTTCCCGTTGGATGTGATCAAAGATCACCCTATAGGAGTATGTCCCTTGCTTCTTGGCCTGAAAGCAATTTATAAGGAGGAAAAATAAGAATCAAAAGTGGTATGTCTGCTTAATCAACACCGATAATGGCAGCCACGATAATTAGGTATGCCAAATGACCCATTTTCTTCTTTTCAACCTCCTCAATACAATGCTCAACAATATAGTGGAATGTGGCAAAACCAACCACCTTTCCCAAATTGGTCACAACAGCTATTTCCTCCAACATCTTGGCCAGGCATAGCTTTCCTTTCTGCCCACTGTTTTGGAAAAATAATAACTATCCTACACAATGGTCCCCCTCTACTTCCCAGAGTTAGGCCTGGCAGTAAAACTGGAAAAGACCTACAAATCAGCTAGCTGGAACAATTCCTCTCTCTCAACCTACACTGCCAGATCCCTATACAAACCCTTAGACCAACTTAAGACCACAACTCCGAACCCAGCCCAACCCAAACCCAAACAATAGGCCAGTTCAGTCTGTCCAAATAATGGAACCCCCAGAATTAGAAACTGAACTGAGGGAGTGCAATGACCTTCAATTAAGGTTTGGGCGCATAGTAGAAACAGAGAGAAACAATAATGTTCATATTGAAGATCAATTACCTGTGGAACAAATAGTACAGAAAGAGAAGGAAGCTCAACAACAAAATCAACAACAAGTAACAACTTCCTCTCCACCATTCCCAGAACAATTAATCATACCATGCCCAGTAGAATATCCTAATTTTGATCTTCTGGGAGAATTAAAAAATTTGTGTATAAAAATTCCTCTCCTCCAAGCTATCCAAGACATTCCTATATATGCAAAAACCATTAAGGAATTATGCATAAAGAAGACAAAGAGGAGAACAAACACCAATCCAACTGTCCAAATAGTCGGTACCTTATCTGACTTATTGTCAGGAATGGAAACACCTCTAAAATATGAAGACCCAGGAAATCCTATAGTGACAGTATAAATCCATGGGAAATTGTTTCCAAATGCCTTACTTAATTTGGGAGCAGCAATCAATATCCTAACAACCACCACCTATAAAAAACTTGGCATTACATCGCTAGAACCAACAACAACCTTATTGGAATTGGCTGACCGATCGGTAGTCAAACCAGAAGGTACATTACAAGATGTAATGGTATCTGTAGATTCCTGGGAATACCCTGCTAACTTCCTGGTTATCAATCCAAAGAACCGCCTAGAAGGACACCTGTTAATTTTAGGTAGACCTTGGTTGGCAACTCCCGATGCTTATATTGGATGCCGACAAGGAAACATGACAATAACAAGGGGAAACTATGTCAACAATTTAGCTTTATATCCCCCAGCCTAGCCAAGTCTATCAATAATCAAAACGAAAAAACAACTTGTATCATATCTAATGGAAAATATGAGATCACCTCTAACTATAGAAAATGCTCTTGATTTTAAAGATAAAACAGAGGATGATATCATTAATAGTTTCATTAATAAACCACAAACCAGATCTCATTTACAATGCCACATGATCAATGCAACATTTGATAATAAAGAAGAAGAAGATCCTTTGAAAGACATTCATGATCAAGTAATACCCACTACTTCTGTGTACAATAGCAAGATTGTAGAAATTAAGCCAGGAAAAACTCTAAACATTAACAAAAATCTCACTGTTGAACAAGAAGAGAAGTTGGTCCAATTATTAAGAAAATACAAAGCAACCTTTGCATGGGATTACCCCGATATGAAAGGAATTGACCCTCAATTGTGTACACACCACATCTATATTGAAAAAGATGCAAGACCCATTTACCAACCCCAAAGAAGACTAAACCCTCACCTCAAAGATATTGTGAAAGTTGAATTACAAAAGCTATTGGATATTAATTTCATCTACCCAATATCTGATAGAAAATGGGTCTCTCCATTAGTATTGGTACCAAAAAATAACGAAAAGTGGAGAATATGTGTAGATTATCGAGAACTTAATAAGGCAACACAGAAATACCACCTTCCCCTTCCTTTCATTGACCAGGTATTAGACACATTGGCAGGAAAGAAATTCTTTTCTTTCCTCGATGGCTTCAGTGGGTACAATCAGATCCAGATTGCCCCTGAATACCAAGACAAAACTACTTTTACTTGTCCATGGTGGACATTTTCCTACCGAGTCTTACCTGTTGGCCTACGCAATGCTCCTTCTACATTCCAGAGGGCCATTCTTAGCATCTTTGTAGACTTAATAAAAGAAGGTCTCGAAATATATATGGACGATTTCACACCTTATGGGGATGATTTTGAGCCTGCATTGGAAAATCTAGAAAAGGTATTGCAAAGATGTATTGACACTAGGCTTTGTTTAAGCCATGAAAAATTTCTTATGATGATGACCGAAGGAGTTATCTTAGGGCATTATATTTCAGCAGCTGGAATTCAAGTGGACCCAACTAAAATTCAAATAATCTTGTTAATTCCCACACCCACCACACAAACAGAGGTATGTAGCTTTCTTGGATTTTCTGGTTACTATAGAATATTTATAGAACATTATTCTCGAATAGCTCCACCTTTTTATGCACTAACTGGAAATGACGATTTCATTTGGACATATAAATGTGACAATGCTTTTAATGATCTGAAAAAGCTTGTTTCAACAGCCCCAGTTCTGAGGGGTCCAAATTGGAATTTTCCATTCCAAATTTCATCTGATGCCTCAGACACAACAATTGGAGCAGTACTCGGATAGGAGGAAGACAAGAAACCATATGCAATCTATTATATTAGCAAAAATCTATCCCCTATTGAATTAAATTATACTGTGACTGAGAAGGAATTTTTAGCTGTAGTTCATGCTATAAATAATTTTAGACATTATATAACTGGGTATCCTGTAGTACTATATACTGATCACTCTGCCATTAAATTTTTAGCAAATAAACCTGTTACAAATGGAAGAGTGACAAGATGTTTTATTTTACTATAGGAATTTGACATTACAATCAAAGATCGACCTGGGAAAGATAACCCTGTAGCTGACTTTCTGTCAAGAATGCCAAAGCCAACAGATACAGAAGAAGTTGAAGACCACTTCCTAGATGAACATCTGTTCGTTGTTACTGTCAGAACACCCTAGTATGCTGATATAGAAAATTATTTGGCAATAGGTAAATTACCTAAACATTTATCCCTTAATGAATGAAAACAAATAATACAGTGTAGTACCTGATTCTCTTGGATTGGGGGCTACCTATTTCACACAGGGGGAGATATGCAAATAAGAGGATGTGTTTGGGAGGACGAAGTATTTGATATTTTGAAAGCATGCCATGATGGCCAATGTGGCGGGCATTTTGCAGATCATAGAACTGCCCATAAGGTTTTATGAACAAGCTATTATTGGCATACCATCTTTAAATATGCTAAAAAATTCGTGCAGGCCTGTGATAGCTGCCAAAGGGTAGGTTGCCCTGGGCAGTCTGATGAAATGCCTTTGAACCCTCAACTAGTGATTGAACCATTTGAACGTTGGGCACTTGATTTTGTTGGCCCTATTAGCCCTCCCTCAAACCAAAAAACATATATCCTAGTTGCAACTGAATATGTCACTAATTGGGTCAAAGCTAAGGCAGTCTCAAAAGCTACAGAGGACTCTGTAATACAATTTCTTTTCCAAATCTTTGTGCGATATGGCCTCCCAAGGGACATAATCACAGATGGAGGGCCACAGTTTGTAGGTAATAAATTAGCTAAAACAGTACAAATATATCACATTCAGCACAAGATTACAACTCCATATCACCCACAGGCCAATGGCCAAGTAGAGAGCACAAACAAAGTAATTGAATCTATATTGACAAAAATCGTTGCCTCACACAGACGAGATTGGGCCTACAGATTTCCAAAAGCATTATGGGCATATCGAACAACGTGGAGACCCACCATGAGATATTCACCATATCAATTGGTATTTGGAAAAGAACCCATATTTCCAATAGAATTTGAAATTCAAACACTAAGAACAACTCAAAAGGTGGGTCTAGATCTAAATGAAGCCCAGGCTAAAAGACTGCAGCAAATTAATGAGTTAGATGAAATTAGGCTCTCTTCTCTTCAGCACATAGCATTAATTCAAGAACATAGAGAAAAATGGCATGACGCCCTTATGAAAGAAACTATATTCCACGAAGGAGACTGGGCACTCCTATATGATTCTAGGTTTCAGGATTTTCTAGGGAAACTTCGGACATGATGGCTTGGACCCCATGAAATACAAAAAGTGCATGATAATGGCACTATTACATTAGCTACCATTGATGGATCTCGACATTCCTTCAAGGTAAACAGTCATTGTGTACGATTGTATCACAAATCGCTTACCTGGGAATCCTTTTACCAACAGTTACGGGAAGATTCTACTATGGAAATTCTTGCTGAAGGGGATAACTCCTCCTCGGTACCAGTTTATTAAATCATTCCTTTTTTAAAATTTTTGTACATAAATAATTGTCCATTTACTTGATTGTTGCTTTAGGTAATTCGTTTTTTAAATTTCTGTTTATTTTGTTTTTGTTGTTTGTTTTATGGAATTCTGTTTTTTTCAAAAATTCCGTTTATTTCGCTTGTTTTGAGTTTTTCTGTTCCTTTCTAAAGGAACAACACTTCTGCTATTCCTTTATAAAGGAACAACAGTTCCGCAGAATGTTTTTTGTTGTTTCTTTTGAAAGGAACAGTAGTTCTGCAGAGTGTTTTTTGTTGTTCCTTCCGAAAGGAACAACAGTTTCGTAGATTGTTTCTGCTATTCTTTTTCAAGGAACAACACCTTTTGAGTGGATTAGTTTTTGTTTTAGATTATAATTTTGATCATTATCACTCTTCTAAAAATAAAAAATATCATTTATATACAATCATACAAATTAAAGCTTACTGTAATCAGCAAATCAAAATAAATCGTCATTTTTCACGAAAATTGTCTAAGTAATGATAAGAAAAAGGGAAAAGGGTCATGATCAATAACATAATTTTGTTGTTTTATCACTATTGAATTAATCTGATCGATTATCCTTATCATGACTGGTTCTTTCCCATATGCTATAACTTTCTTTGATTTATGGAATAGGAATAAGGGCATATTATTTTCTATTCAGATGTTCAGACTTCTTCCACCATCCCTACTCTTAAGGAGTGATGAGCCATCCTTTATGAATAACTAGGAAAGTTCTATATGAAAAAGAAAAATATTTATATGTTTCACTAATAATTTTATGATTTGGCAGATGGAGGATAGGGGGTATCATCAAGAGCCAGCCTACCATGGTCATAAGGAAGTTAGTGAAATGGCATTCCCATTATGGCCACCAAACCAGGGATATGGTCCAATGAACAATTGAAAAAATTAAGAAGTCCTTGGAATAGGAGGTCTCATCACGAGCCAGCCTGCCCACTTTTCACTTCTTCCCAATGAATGGAATTGTGATTTATCTGGTCACCAAGCCAGCACAATGGCCTCTGTCATGACATTCAACAAAGCGCTTCCTCAGTATAAATAAAGGACAATGGTTCCATGGGTAAGAAAGCAACTCTTTCAAGGTTATGGACACCTATGGGCAACAGAGATCTGCTGATGGTATTGGAGTCACATTTATACACATCAATAGTTATATTCAACCCTTTTTCCTATATCTCTATTTAAATATCAAATGAAAGTATGAATCCTTTACCTTTGATTCCGAACCTATTATACATGAAAATCATTACAAATCGATGATATTAGTTTGAAGTGGTAAATAATGCATTTTTACTTATGTTTATCTTATGCTGTCCCTTCTCCTCGTATTTGAATCATTACAAAATGATTTTCTATCTATTACCAATTTATCACACGCATTGATTTCAGTAATTGCTATAATTTGAGTGAATGTATCATAATTATGCTTTCTTTTTCCCGCTGTACTACTGCTATACCACACCAGTTTCTCTCAATTGACGGTCGATGGCGACCTATAATCCATTAGGGCGGGTGCGGATGTCTGCATTCAGATCAAATTTTGATATTTCTTTACCTTGTATGCGAACTAAATCCTTGCATTTTATGGAATAACAAAATTTTAAACCATCGTGCTGTGTTGTTCCATTTTGATCACTATGTGTTAGGAAAGAGCTAACAGGGTGCAAAAAAGATGGGAGGATGACCAATTCATAGTGAGCCACTGGTGCTGGTCGTTTCTGATGCTGCACAAGAAATTTTGGAAAGACTGGGGTGGATTACATACTTCATGAGGATGCAACAACCCCACGAAGCAGTGGCCACCGAATTTTTACAGAACTTGTAGGAAGGATCCTCCATGGTTAGAGGAAGACAGATAGTTGTATCCGACAAAATAATTGTAGAGGTGTCTGGCATACTAGCGCAAGGAACTATATGGACGCAGAAAAAGATTAGAATTCGAGAGGCCATGAAGATTTTTTAGGATGATGGACAGACATTGGTTGTCAAAGGCAAAGGGGTTCAGCCAGCACCATTGGGAGAACCATGGATGGAATTGGCCATGATTGTGCAGGCTTATATAACGTGCGATGGAAGGAAATATGTGGTAAGACCTTGCCACCTTAAGCTGCTAGCTGTATTAAAACAGAAATGCACTGTCAATTTTCCTACATTTTTAAATTTCTTGTTGCATGATATCACTCGTAGTATAAGAAAATCTCAACATGCAGATATGGTGGTTAGCCACCATTTCCTAATTCAATTAATAGTGAGTCATAGCCTCGCCTAGCAACAGACCAGCTGGGAAGAGTTGATATTCTCCATTAACGGAGGGTTAGCTTTACCTACCTTGAAATGGAAGAGAATGGCTGGCTCAATAGTTGAGCCATCAACTCACAAAAAGTCCCTTCATTCAAAACGACGTAGGGGGATGTTAGAAGGACTTCCGGGCAGTAGTAGCCAACCCCTAGAATTGCACAGCTCAGAGGATGAACAGCCTCCACAATTGGAGGGAGCAAGCCCTCGTACTGATTAAGAAGAGGGAATGGAAGGATAAATTCGCTACTCGGATGAGGAAGAAATAAGTCACCACACCAGTGGTGAAAAAAAATCCAGTGCAGAGGAAGGAAATACTAAGGAAGAAGAAATTGAAGGAGAAATTCAATATTTGGATGAGGAAGAAGGGAGCTATCATACCTGCGAGGAGGACGAAGACAACCATGGCAGTGACAAAGAAGGAACAGAGCCTCCCGAAAATGCTACCGTATTCCCTTTACAAGAAGACCAACTGGCCCAAATTCTGGCCAATATGAGTGACTATGCACAGTCTCATAGCCCTTTGGACCTTAATATTTATATTAATCAGTTACCAGAGCACTCTACTATCGATAAAGAAACAATTGGATAAATTTTGGATGAAACAGAAAACCCTAGCAAAGCTAGGGTTGCTTCCCTTGAAGGGCATGAATGAGAAAACACCAAAGTAATATCTCAACTTGGAACCCCTCAGGAGATTGCAGAGTCAACCGAGGGTATGATTCCCGAAAAATTTAGCCAAGGGCATATGAATGTGGAAGAAGAACCCGAAGCAGAAGATCAAGAAGAGGGCTTAACTGAAGGCACGACTGATATAGACCAGAACCCTATTGAGAAAACAGGTTCAGATAAAGGAACAGTTGTTCCATTAAAAAAGAGGAGGAAAACAACTGAGATTGAAAAGCTTCGCAAGGAATGAATGAAGCTTCAAAAACTCATAGAACAGCTCAAGCAAACCATTAGGGTTCTAATAATGAAATAAATTCCTAAGCGAGCCCCGAAGAGAAGAAGCATAGCTACTAAGATAATTTTGAAAAAGAGAAAGGTGACCGCTAATAGGAACCCCCAAGTTGCAGAAGAAGCCATGCCTGAGCCTAATTATGAGGATACGGAGCAGAAAATGACTGTTCCAACCCAAGCTGTTCTAGAGAGACCTGTTTTAAGTGAAAACATGCAATCTAGTATTCATCATACTTTTAGTGATCCGACACTGGCCATACTCCAAGAGGAGTTGGCACAGGCCCGAATAGAAAGGCAGAGATTGGAAGAAGACACCGTCCCAAGAAAGAGATATCAGGAGTTGCAGCAAGAAATGAAAATTATCCATGAAGCAGAAGCTGAAGCTCACGAAAAGTGTCAAAAAGTAGAAGAAAACGTTGACAAGGTAATGAACCAATTAAAACTAGCCTACAATCGAATGGACACTCTCTGCTCATTGTATACTGATGTCTTAGCCTGTAGATGCCCCACCAAAAACTATGCTTTGTTTTTACTAGAAAGATATTTACAACTAAATATTAAGGCAGTTAGGGTAGGGAAATCCATAGAGCTAAAAACCATAGATGACTTTGTATCATGCTGCAAACTTTATGGGATCAAAGTACAATGCTTTTTGTGTGAATTTTACTTGCATAATCTAATACTTGAAAATGATTGTGAGTCAAACCCTAGCCCTTTTGTTCGATATGTTCAATTTCAGGCATTCATTTCCTTTGCTGTAAATCAATTAAAATGGCTTAAAGCCTATAATTCTTTTCAAAGGCAGGAAAATGAATTAGATATGTGGGTCAGGAGTGAACCTCAGAACCCACTTCAATTTTGGGCTAGAAAAAAAGTTTGATGACCAAGGAAGGCGTTACTCAAGCCTTGGGGCATATCCACAAATCGATTATCTTGAATGGGACAAATTATTTCTCATCCATTAGAAACCAAGCTTATATAGCAACTAAGGTCCGGTGGAGAATCTCCAATCAGAATGTGCAAAATAGGGAACCATTTAACTATAGAAACTTTGGGCTAGCTACAGACCGCTTGATTTCCTATAGTCATCTCGTTTTAAAAGAAGGACCATTATGGTTAGGATGTAGGTTATGCCACCCTATTGCATGGTATCCTACTTCAGACTACAAATCTATTTACGAACTCCCTGAAGGAAAAATAGAACATGTTTTTGAGGAATTAGCTGCACTACATGGTTTTAGACCTGTCGATGACAAACCTTATCCGGCTTATTCTTTGACTTCCCTCCATGTGAACTATATTTTTCATTAGGACATGAAAAAGATTAAGCAAGGGGGTATGTTGGGCAGTGAAAAAGGTATGAAATTGCTATGTATCTTCTCATTCTTTTACTATTAACATACTCCTTTTTTACCTTGGGAAGGTAATTTATTATAAGAATTATGATATAGTTGGAAATGTTTATGTTTATTGTAAAAATATGACTAAAGGTTGCTTTTTGTTGATAAAACAGGAATTAGACGAAGCGAACAACTGTACCAAAGGCAAGGCTGAGATCAATGTAACTTCTTCTCCATCAGCGTTGAACCACATCCAACCAAAGGCAAGGAGATTTGAACGAATTGCTAAGAAAAGGCAGGGGACAACTTGGCCTCGGTCAAAGTAAACAAGATGATAACTAAACGAAGGGGAGCAAATCGTGAGGGATCACTATTAAAATTCATCTTGTTCCTCATCTTGTCCGTCAAGATTTGATATATAAAGCAGTGTCCTTTAGTGATGAGAAAAAAAAGGTAGTCAGTCAGTCAGATTGGTCGAAAATCCTCATATTCAAACGTTTCCTTTGCAATTTTTTATTGACTCTCGGCTTTGAGAGAACAGTCTCTGTAATAGTTTATTTTTTATTAATATTAATAGCGTTTCATTTCATCTCCTAAATTCTAAAGTAGCCCAGTAGTATTTCACTGGCGCTAAGGGCCCGGCTCTGGTGGAATTACTTCAGTGTTTGTATTCTTAATCTTTGCTTACTCTTGTGTGAATTTGTCTTTAACGTTTCTTTCAATTACGGAGTTGATTGGCCACTGTGAGATTGAATACAGATTCATTAAGGAATTGCATTGCTATTTTATCCTTTGCAAAAAGTACATTCGTTGTTCAGTTATCTTTCTATTGTTATAAAAACTTTGCTATTTTATATCTGATTCTAGTTGTTGTTCTATTGGCTTATGATTTTTTATAATTAACTGTTGTAGCATTGGCTGTTGATAGGATTTGAGTGTGGATATTAGTTGCTTGATTGCGTTAGAATTATAATTTATATTCAATTCATGTTGATGTTCCATTTTTTTTTATTTTTTATTTTTGATTCATAGCTTCAGATTAGCAAATAGATGAGTTATGATTGTTATGCATAGGAATTACAAGTTGTTGTTCTTTTCCAGATTTTGTTCCTTTCAGTCATTTTCATCAGTAAGAAGATTGAGTTTGTTTTCATTTCTATTTCTTTAAGAACAAGACCACCAACTGTAGAGGACACTGGTTATTGCTTCCAGGTTCTCAGATTGGTTATCTTGCCCTAGTGTGATTTCAGTTGCATCAATTTCTAAGGGAAGGAGTTACTACTACTGTATCCTTGATCGATGGTTTTCAGATTGATGTAGTTAATATTTCAGAGCATTTCCATTTATGTCACTGTAATTATATTTCTTTACAAGCATTTGTTTACTCTTGTATTTAATATTTTGTACTAAATCTTCATAGAATTACTCTTAGTTAATTGCAGCCTTAGACAGAGTACACTCTTGAAATAAAATGTCGCTCCTAGATTGATGATTAATTTAGGCTAATTAGGTGTTCAAAAGATACCTTTTTATGACCCAACACCTATAGTATCTTGAGGGCCATTATCATTATTGGTGGTTCCTCTCGTGTTTGTTAACATCTTCCATCATTGGTTGGTAATTAGACGATGTTCTTCCATGTTCGACTTCAGCTCACTCATTCACATGCTTGAACTTGTACTCTGTTCGGGTCGAGATGGAGCGCAAGACCCTAGATTTTGTCTGTTGGAATCCAGGCTGCGGATTTTGTGGATTATCATGATTGGTTACATGACTCATTTATTGGATGGTTGCGACCATACCTGAGTCTACTTATTGGTCCTTTCTGGATGGTTGTGTCCATACCTTGGATCTTGATTATTGTATACTCTATTATGGATAGCTGCGCCCATGCCACATATCATGTATTTGAGATATCAGTTGTACTTGTCTACTCAGGTTTTCTGATGGTAGTGTTTTCAATTGGACAGGTTCTCGTAAAGAATTTCACCCCTCTCTCTCTTTCGGGCCTCATGCTTTAGGGGTCATCTGTTACACAGTAATTTTTCACCATCCCTGCAATCCCTTGTCCCGCACATTGGAGGGCCTATTCCATGACTTGTGAGTAGTGACATGACCTGAAACCACTTTCATGGCATCCCCCTTGATAGGTACAATCATTCCTCTGAAGACTGTTTCCTGTGAAAAGCCCTAAAAATAGACCTTTTGGCCTTGGCGCGACCAGCCAGTTGAGCCCTCGCGCCAATGGGGGAAATCCGCCAAAGATGGCGTGCCAACTGGCGCTCTGTCCCAGTGTATTACTCGTGATAAGCTTAATAATGATTGTTTTTTAAAAATAAATGGCGGAAGTTTGATTCCAACCAACTCCTGAACAAGTCTCTAAAATGAGTTGGGAGGTTTAGCTCCAGATCTCCATGTAGGGGAAGTGGTTTTCCACCTATCATGGAAGCTTCCTTGAGGATAGGGCCAATCCCACCATTGTATGGATCCCAACTACCCTTCCACCATCTATATAAGCTTTCCATTTTTTATTTGCAAGCTAGCCTAAATAGAGTTCAATCAGTAGTAAGGAGACTATCGCCAGACAACCTATGAGAGCCAAAGCCAAAGAGAGAGAGCCTTGTCCCATCCCGACGAGCTTCATTGAGACATGCTCCGTTGTTGACCCGCCGAAGGAAGATCCAGAGTCAGAGCTCAGGTTGTATCCTTCTTTTGTTGTGATTAATAATAAACTACTTTGATTATGGTTCCATTCATCTATTCATATCTTATGTTATGAATTATATCTTCTTTGACTGGTATATGGTTACATGTTTTAGGTTTTACGCTTGTGTGTTGTTGTTTCTTTGTGTACGTGAAGGTGTTCGAACGTGCTAAGCAGGAGAATTGTGATCTGCCATAGGGAAGGACGGAAGCGCCATCTTCTCTGCAAGCAACAGTAGTGTGGGATTTAAAGTAGGCCTCTTGTCGCAACTTAGTCTTTTGTAACTAGGAACCCGCGTCTTAGCGTGACTCAGTTGTTGCTAGACCCGATTTGGGCTAGTAGGGATCACCTTTGTCCATAGAGGGCATTTACCTCTCCAACAAACCTAACCTTAACCTTAACCTTAAGATTCATCTTAAGCTTAAGCTTCCCTTGACCTAACCTAACCTGAACCTTAACCTTACATTAACCTAACCTCACCTTAACCTTGACCTTAACCCTAACCTTAACCTTAAAATAACCTTAACCTTAATCCTAACCTAACCTAACCTTAACCTTACCTTAACCTAACTTTAACCTTAATCCTTAACCTTAACCTTAACATTAACCTTAACCTATAACCTTCACCTTAACCTTAACTTTAACCTAAACTTAACCTTAACCTTAACCCTAACCTAACCAAACCTTAACCTTAACCTTACCTTAACCTAACATTAACCTAACCTTAAGGTAAACCTTAACCTTGACCTTAACCTTAACCTTACCCTTACCCTAACCTAACCTTAAACTTAACCTTAACCTTAACCTTACCCTTAACCCTAAGCTTGACCTTAACCATAACCTTAAACTTACCCTAACCTTAAAGGTGGCTTTCACAAATTTTCCCAAGGTACACCACTTGCACTGATCTGACTGTGCAAGAGTGCCTATAGGAAGCCCAGTAGAAATCTGCTGCAGTATCTTTAAAGCTCCATGGTGAAGGTGGCCCAATCTCCGGTGCCACAACTCGCCATCATCCCAGCTCACCACTCCTTCTGCCTTGCCTGCCATTGTTGCGCAGCCATCTACCTGCAATTGATAAATGTTCTTAACTCAAACCCCTATCCTCCGGGTCTCACCAGTTTCCTTACTGCGTAGGAAAGCCTTTCCCTCGCTAAAGACAACATCATATCCCTTGTCTTCTAACATCGCCACAAAGATAAGATTATTCTTCAATCCTGGAACATGCATCACTTCCTTAAATATGAAGGGTTTACTAGATTCCCTCTCAAAGGAAATGGTACCGATACTGGTCGCACATTATCTACCATCATCGCCCATTTCGATGTGCACTCCAAGATCTTTCTCATCCAGATCAGTAAACAAATCTCGATCTCCTGTCATGTGAAAAGACGCACCACTGTCTAGAAACCACACCGATCCCTCCACACTTGAAACCAAGCATGCGATCAGCGAAAAATCTAGCTCAAACTGTGAGGCTAAGGACTCTCCAGCTGTAGATCCAACAACTTGCTTATTTTTCTTCTTCTGTGGACAATTTGTGGCATAATGTCCATGTTGGTGATAGTGAAAGCACTTCACCTTGGACATGTCCTGCTTCTTGCCTTTCGCACCAGAATGAGAAGCTTTCTTGCTCTTCCCCTTCTTTTCTTTGGCAACCAAAGCACAATTCTCTTCATCAGAGTTCTTTGATGATGACTCGTACCTGGTACTTTGCCTTATCTCCTCTTGCACAAGATCCGACCAAAGTCACTCCCTTCCTGGCAATTTCTCCCGACCATTGACAGAGTCCTGATAGGAATGCCAACTCTTCGGAAGCCCAAGGAGAGCCAAGCTCACCAATTTCTCATCATCTACAGTCACCCCCACACTTCCCATCTCATCACTGCATTGGGTGAACTTTGTGAGGTACGTGGGCAGACTGTCGCCTTTCTCCATCTTTATGTTTCTGAGTTTATCCTTGAGCGCCAACTTCCTCTGGTCGCTCTTACTTTGGAATAAATATGTCAAGGCTTTCCACATCAAGAATGGAGAAGCCTTACCATGCAGGCTGGACACTATTTGATCCTTCATGCCCTCCAAAAAAATCCTTCGACACTTTGTTGTCTTCTTTTGCCAAGCCTCAATTACGGCAGCATCGCTAGAAGTAGGCTTTGGGACTTCAACATCTATGAGCTCCTTCAACCCATTGTCATCCAGCACCGCCTCCATCCTGTACTTCCATGCAATATAATTTGAGCTGCCCTCAAGGGCATACTCCAATCGCAATCCGTTGAAAGACATCTCAACTTTGACACCAAGAAAACACTGCTGCAAATTTGAATTCCACTAGCACAAAACTCAACCACTTCAATGTTTTGTAATTGTTCCAATGATCAATACTGCTCCGATAACATGTATAAATTTGAATAAATGTTAAATTATTCACCGAAATTATCCTGATCACACACTATTTGAGCTTCTTGCATAATACATAACCTCTTCTACTAATGATCATCAATTTGCGGAAATATAAACAATCGCATGAGCACATTAAAACCATAAACAATCACACATATAAACACAGTATTTATGGGAAAGCTTAAAGTTGAAAACCCACAACTATATATATATTATAATGATATAGATCATGTAACAATCATTGTACAAACTCCTCACAAGCTCTCAGTACAATCTCCAATTGTTACACACTACACAAGCTCAGATCATACAAAACACATGCTCCAATCTGCTCCACTTATTAGCCAGCCTCTATTGTGCAATCCAATATGGATAATCGTGAGATCAAGGTTCAAATCCCACCAGTATGTACTGTGCAATCCTCATTGGATTCTCCATCAATGTGTGTGAAAATATCATGCACCAGTATTGTCACAACTGATAGTCACACTGCTCTTTCACCTACCTCTCCACTGGTGTCCACTGAAACTGTCCATGCACTGCAGTTAACTGATGTATTCTTTAGTTGATTTATGAGTTAATAATTAGTGAATTAATTAATAATTATTTCAGACCACTCTCACTAATTGTATCAATCAGTTAGACTAGATACAACTAGCTCAACTAAGTTAAACTGAACACAACTCCATTAACTATCTCATCAACTCCACCAAACTCTGTCACATGAGTTCTAACTGAATTCAACCATGCAATAGCTCCACTAAACCCTAGGAATAGTGTAATTCCTTCTGTCAGCTGCATGTGCCACATCCATGCATCAAACTAAAGTGCTCCAAGAGGATAAGATAATGTTTAGAGTCCAAATATTATTAAGAGCTAATAATATTTGACATATCTATTTTTAGACTGGCAATCTAAAAATAGATTCCGCCCAATATGTCTAAAAATAGAAGTCCATATATTTTTCCAATTTGACCAACCATCCACAAATAGCATCTTGCAACTCATAGAATATGATCGACATGTCTAAAAATAGACATAGTCTAAAAATAAACTTTGCGCCAAAAATAGCCTGCGGGCCCACTTAGTGAAGGCAACTCTTTTCACTAAGCTCATCATCTTGTTGCAATCTCAACAACATTAAAATCGACCTTACCCTTAACCTTATCCTAAGATTAACCTTAACCTTAACCTTAACCTTACCCTTACCCTTACCCTTACCCTTAACCTTAACTAAATCCTTAACCTTAACCTTAATGTTACCCTTAACCTTCACCTTAACCTTAACCTTACCCTAACCTTAACCCTGAACTTAACCTTAACCTTAACCTAAACCTTAACCTTAACATTAACCTTAACTAAACCCTTAGCATTAACCTAACCCTTAACCTTACACTTAACATTACCTAAACCCTAACCTAACCTTAATCATACCTTAACAACCTTAACCTTCACCTTAACCTTAACCTTAACATTAACCTTACCATATCCTTAACTTTAAACTTACCTTAACCTAACCTAACCTTAACCTTAACCTTGACGTTAACCTTAACCTTAACCTTATCCTTAACTATAACCTAAATAAACCCTTAGCCTTAACCTAACCTTAACTTTAACCTTAACCTTATCCTAATGTTAAGTTAGGTTAAGGTTAAGGTTTAGGCTAGGTTAAGGCTAAGATTAAGGTTAAGGTATGGTTATGGTTAGGTTAAGGTTAAGGTTAGGTTAGGTCAGGGTTAAGGTTAGGTTAAGTTAGGGTTAAAGTTAAGTTGGGTTAAAGTTAAGGTTAGGTTAAGGTTAAGGTAAGGTTAAGGTTAAGGTTAAGGTTAAGGTTAGCTTAGCTTAGGGTAAGGTTAAGGTTAAGTTTATGGGTTCTGTTAAAGTTAAGGTTAAGTTTCAGTTAGGTTAAGGTTAGGTTAAGGTTAAGGTTAGGTTAAGGTTAATATTAAGGTTAAGGTTAAGGTTAGGTTAGGTTAAGGTTAATGTTAAGGATAAGTTTACCTTAAGGTTAAGGTTAGGTTAAGGTTAAGGTAAGGTTAAGGTTAAGGTTATGGTTTAGTTATGGTTAAGGTTAAGGTTAAGGTTAGGTTAGGGGTTTATGTTAAGGATAAGTTTACCTTAAGGTTAATGTTAAGGTTAACATTAGGTTAAGGTTAAGGTCAAAGTTAAGGTTAAGGTTAGGGGTTTTTCTAAGGTTAAGATTAAGGTTAATGATAAGGTTAAGCTTAAGGTTAAGGTTAAGGGTAATGTAAAGGTAATTTTAAGGTTAAACTTAAGGTTAGGTTATTTTTAATGTTAAGGTTAAGGTTAGGGTAAGGTTAAGCTTAAGGTTAAGGGTTTAGCTAAGATTAAGGTTAGTTTAAGGTTTAGGTTATGACTTAGGTTAAGGTTAAGTTTAAGGGTAAGGTTAAGGTCACGGTTAAGGTTAAGATAAGGTTAAAGTAAGGTTAAGGTTAAGGTGGAGGTTAAGGTCAAGGTTAGGGTTAAGGTTAGGTTAAGGTTAAGGTTATGGTTATGGGTAGGGTAAGGTTAAGGTTAATGTTAATGTTAAGGGTTTAGTTTAAGGTTAAGGTTGACGTTAAGGGTAAGGTTAAGGTTAATGTTAAGTATTTGTTAAGGTTAAGGTTTAGGTTATCACTTAGGTTATGGTCAAGTTTAAGGGTCAGGTTAAGGTCAAGTTAAGGTAAGGTTAAGGTTAAGGTTAGGGTAAGGTTAAGGTTAAGGTTAGGTTATCTTTAAGGTTAAGGTTAAGGTTAAGGTAAAGGTTAAGGTTAAAGGTAAGGTCAAGGTTAAGATTAGGTTAAGGTTAAGGTTAGGTTAAGCTTAGGTTAAGGTTAAGGTTATGGTTAAGGCAAGGGTATGGTTAAGGTTAAGGTTAAGGTTATGTTAGTTAATGTTAAGTTTGAGGTTAAGGTTAAGGTTAACATTGAGGTTAGGGTTAGGTTATGGTTAAGGTAAGGTTAATGTTAAGGTTAAGGTTAAGGTTATGTTAGTTAATGTTAGGGTTATGGTTAAGGTTAAAGTTAACAGTAAGGTTAGGGTGGGGTTATGGTTAAGGTTAATGGTAAGGTTAATGTTAAGGTTAAGGTTAGGTTAAGGGTAAGGTTTAGTTCAGGTTAAGGTTAGGTTAAGGTTAATGTTAAGGTTAAGGGTAAGGTTAATGTTAGGGTTAAGGTTAGGTTAGGTTAAGGTTAAGGTTATTGTTAGCGTAAGGGTATGGTTAAGGTTAAGGCTGATATTATGTTAGTTAATGCTAAGGTTAAGGTTATGATTAATGTTAACATTGATGTTAGGGTTAGGCTATGGTTAAGGTTAAGGTTAGGATAAGGTACGGTTAAGGTTAAGGTTAAGGTTAAGGTTATATTAGTTAATGTTCAGGTTAAAGTTAAGGTTAAGGTTAAGGTTAAGCTTTACATTGAGGTTAAGGTTAAGGTTAGGGTAAGGGTAAGGTTAATGTTAATGTTAAGGGTTAAGTTTAAGGTTAACACTTAGGTTAAGGTTAAGTTTAAGGGTAAGGTTAATTTCAAGGTTAAGGTTAAGGTCAGGTTAAGGTAAGGTTAAGGTTAAGGTTAGTGTAAGGTTAAGGTTAAGGTAAGGTTAAGGTTAATGTTAAGGTTAGGTTATGGTTAAGGTTAAGGTTAGGTTTAGGATAATGTTAAGGTTAACGTTAAGGTTTTGGTTCAGGTCAAGGTTAATCTTAAGGTTAAGGTTAGGTTAAGATTGAGGTCAAGCTTAACGTTATGCTAAGGTTAAGGTTATGGTTTGGGTAAGGGTATGGTTAAAATTAAGGTTAAGGTTATGTTAGATAATGTTAAGGTTAAGGTTGACACTGAGGTTAGGGTTAGGTTATAGTTAAGGTTAAGCTTAGGTTAAGGTATGGTTAAGGTTAAGGTCAGGTTAAGGTAAGGTTAAGGTTATGGTTAAGGTTAAGGTTAATGTTAAGGTTAAGTGTAAGGTTAAGGTTAGGTTAGGTTAAGGTTAAGTTTTAGGTTAAGGTTAAGGTTAAGGTTAAGGTTAAAGCTTAGGTTAAGGTTAAGGTTAAAGTTAAGGTTAAGGTTAAGGTAAGGTTAAGGCTAAGGTTGGGGTAAGGTTAAGGTTAAGGTTAGTTTAAGGCCAAGGGTTAGGTTAAGGTTAAGGTTTAAGTTAAGGTAAGGTTAAGGTTAAGGTTAAGGGTAAGGTTCAGGTTAAGGGTTAGTTAGGTTATAGTTAGGTTAAGGTTAAGGTTAGGTTAAGGTTAAGGTTAAGGTAAAGTTAAGGGTTTAGTTAAGGCTAGGTTAAGGTTAAGGTTAAGGTTAGGGTTAGGGTTAGGGTTAGGTTTAAGGTTAAGGTTAAAGTAAGGTTAAGGTTAAGGTTAAGGTTAAGATTAACGTTAAGGTTAATGTTAAGGTTAGGGTTAAGGTTAAGGTCAGGTTAAGGTAAGGTTAAGGTCAAGGTTAGGTTAGGCTAGGTTAGAGTAAGGTTAGGTTAGGGGTTAAGGTTAAGGTTATGGTTAAGGGTAAGGGTAAGTTTATGGTTAGGTTAGGTTTATATTAGGTTAAGTTCAAGGTTAGGATAGGTTAAGGTTAAGGTTAGGGTTAAGTTAAGGTCAATCTTAGGGTTACTTTAAGGTTAGTGTTAAGGTTAAGGTTAAGGTTAAGTTAAGGTAAAGGTTAAGGTTAAGGTTAGGTTAAGGTTAAGGTTAATGTTATGGTTAGGGTGAGAGTATGGTTAAGGTTAAGGTTATGGTAAGTGTAAGGTTAAGGTTAAGGTTAGGGTAAGGGTAAGGGTAAGGTTAAGGTTAAGGTTAGGGTAAGGTTAAGGGTTATGGTTAAGGTTATGGTTAAGGTTAAGGTTAGGTTAAGGTTAGGTTAAGGGTTATGGTTAAGGTTAAGGTTAAGGTTCACCGTAAGATTAAATGTTATGGTTAAGGTTAAGGTTAAGGTTAAGGTTAGGTTAACGATAAGGATAAGGTTAAGGTTAAGGTTAGGGTAAGGTTAAGGTTAAGGTTAGGTTAGGTTAAGGTTAGGGTTAATGTTAAGGTTAGGTTATGGTTAGGATAAGGTTAGTATAAGGTAAAGTTAAGGTTAAGGTTAACCTTAACACTGAGGCTAGGGTTAGTCTACGGTTAAGGTTAAGGTTAGGATAAGGTAAGGTTAAGGTTAATTTTATGTTAGTTAATGCTAAGGGTAAGGTTAAGGTTAAGGTTAGGGTAAGGGTAAGCTTAACGTTAATGTTAACGTTAAGGGTTTAGGTTAAGGTTAAGGTTAAGCTTAACACTTAGGTTAAGGTTAAGTTTAAGGATAAATTTAAGTTCAAGGTTAAGGTTAAGTTCAGGTTGAGGTAAGGTTAAGGTTAAGGTTAGTGTAAGGTTAAGGTTAAGGTTAAGGTTAACGTTAGGTTATGGTTAATGTCAAGGTTAGGTTTAGGACAAGGTTAAGGTTAAGGTTAAGGTCAAGGTTAAGCTTAAGGTTAAGGTTAGGTTAATGTTAAGGTTAGGGTTGAGGTCAAGGTTAAGGTTATGTTAGCTAATGTTAAGTTTAAGGTTAACACTAAGGTTAGGGTTAGGTTATAGTTAAGGTTAAGGTTAGGTTAACGTAAGGTTAATTTTAAGGCTAAGGTTAAGTTTATGTTAGTTAATGTTAGGGCTAAGTTTAAGGTTAAGGTTAACGTTAATGTTAACACTGAGGTTAGTGTTAGGTTATGGCTAACATTAAGGGTAAGGTTAAAGTTAAGGTTAAGTGTTTAGTTAATGTTAAGGTTAAGGTTAAGGTTAAGGCTATGTTAAAGGTAAGGTTAGCTTAAGGTTAAGGTTAAGGTTAGGTTAAGGTTAAGGTTAAGGTTGAGGGTTAAGGTTAGGTTAAGTTTAGGTTAAGGTTAGGGTAATGGTAAGGTTAAGGTAAGATTAAGGTTAAGGTTAAGGTTAAAGCTTAGGTTAAGGTTAAGGTTAAGGTTAAGGTCAAGGTTAGGGTAACGTTAAGGCTAAGGTTACGGTAAGGTTAAGGTTAAGGTTATGTTAAGGTCAAGGGTAAGGTTAAGGGTTTAGTTAGGTTATAGTTAATTTTAAGGTTAAGGTTAATGGTTTTGTTAGGTTATAGTTAATGTTAAGGTTAAGGTTATGGTTAAGGTTAAGGTTAAGGTTAGGTTAAGGTTAAGGTTAAGGTAAAGTTAAGGGTTTAGTTAAGGTTAGGTTAAGGTTAAGGTTAAGGATAGGGTTAAGGTATGGTTACGGTTAAGCTTAAGGGTGAGTTTATTGTTAGGTTAGGTTTAGGTTAGGTTAAGTTCAAGGTTAGGTTAGGTTGAGTTAAGGTCAATGTTAGGGTTACGTTAAGGTTAGTGTTAAGGTTAAGGTTAAGGTTAGGTTAAGGTAAAGGTTAAGGTTAAGGTTAATGTTAAGGTTAGGTTAAGTTTAAGGTTAAGGTTAGGGTTAGGGTAAGGGTATGGTTAAGGTTAAGGTTTTTGTTAGGGTAAGGGTAGGGTTAAGGTTAAGGTTAGGGTAAGGTTAAGGTTAACGTCAAGGTTATGGTAAGGGTAGGGGTAAGGTTAAGGTTAAGGTCAGGGTAAGGTTAAGGGTTATGGTTAATGTTAAGGTTAAGGTTAGGTTAAGATAAGGTTAAGGGTTATGGTTAAGGTTAAGGTTAAGGTTAAAGGTAAGGTTAAATGTTATGGTTAAGGTTAAGGTTAGGTTAACGATAAGGTTAAGGTTAAGGTTTAGGTTAGGGTAAGGTTAAGGTTAAGGTTAGGTTAAGGTTAAATTTAAGGTTAATGTGAAGTTTAGGTTATATTTAAGTTTAAGGTTAAGGTTAAGGGTAAGGTTGAGGTTTATGGTGAAGGTTAAGGTTACGGTTAAGGTTAGTTTAATTTAATGTTAAGGGTTATGGTTATGTTTAAGGTTAAGGTTAAGGTTAAGGATAAGCTTAAGGTTAAGGTTCAGGTTAGGGTGAGGTTAAGGTTACGGTTAGGTTAAGATTCAGGGGGTAAGGTTAATGTTAAATTTAAGTTTAATGTTAAGGTTAAGGTCAGGGTTAGGGTAAGGTTAAGATAAAGTTTAAGTTATGTTAAAGTTAGGTTAAGGTTAAGATTAAGGTTAAGGTCAAGGTTAACATTAATCTTACCCTTAACCTTAACCATGACCTAACTAAACCCTTAACCTTAACCTTAACCTTAACTTTAAACTTAAAATTAACCTTAACATTAACCTTAAGTTAAACCTTAACCTTACCTTAACCTTGACATAACCTCAATGTTACCCTTAACCCAAACCTAACCTTAACCTTACCTCAAACTTAAGGTTAGGTTAGGTCAGAGTTAAGGTTAGCTTAAGTTAAAGCTAAGGTTAAGTTAGGTTAAGGTTAAGGTTAAGTTTATGTTAAGTTTAAGGTTAAGGTTAATGTAAGGTTAAGGTTAAGTTAAGGCTAAGTTTAGGTTAGGTTAATGTTAAGGTTAAGGTATGGTTAATGTTAAGGTTATGGTTAAGGTTAACGTTATGTTAGTCTAGCTTAGGTTATGTTAGGGTTAAGGGTAACGTTAAGCTTAGGCTTGAGGTTAACCTAACCTTAACCATACCTTAACCTTAACCATATCTTAACCTTAACCTTAACCTTAAGTTTAACCTTAACCATACCTTAATATTACCCTAACGTTTTACTTAAACTTAACCTTAACCTAACCAAACCTTAACCTTGACATTAACCTTAACCTAACCTTAACCCTAACCTAACCTCAACCTTGAGCTTAAACTTAACCTAACCTTAACCTTAACCTAGCTTTAACCTTAACCTTAACCTTAACCTTAACCTTACCCTTAACCTTAAAATTAATCTTAACTTTAACGTTAACTTTAACCGTAACCTAATATTAACCTAACGAAACCTTAACATTAACCTTAACCTAACCTTAACCTTAACCATAACCTTGCCTTAACCTAACCTTTACCTTATTTTAACCTTAACATTAACCTTAACCTTAAACCTGACCTTAAACTTAACCTAACCTTAAGCTTAACATTAAATAAACCTTAACCTTCACCATAATCTTAACCTGAACCTTAACCTTACCCTAACCTTAACCTTAAATAAACCCTAACCTAACCTTAACCTTACCTTAACCTTAACCTTAACCTAACCTTAACCATAACTTAACCGTGCCCTTAAACTTAACCCTAACTTAACCTTAACCTGAACTTGACCTTAACCTTAACATAACCTTAACCTTACCCTTAACCTTAACCTTAACCTTACCTAACCTTCACCTTGACCTTAACATTAACCTTAATTAAAACCTTAACCTTATTCTTACCCTTAACCTTAAATAAACCCTAACCTAACCTTAACCTTAACCATAACCTAACCTTAACCTTCCCCTTAACTTGAACATTACCTTAACCTTACCATTAACCTAACCTTAACCTTAACCTTAACCTTAATCTTAACCTTAACCCTAACCCAACCTTAAACTTCACCTTATCCTTAAGGTAACACTAAGGTTAACCTTAACCTTACCCTAACCTAACCTAACCTTTAACCTTACCCTTAACCTTAACATTCACCTTAAGTTTAAGGGTTTAGTTAAGGTTAAGGTATGGTTAAGGTATGGTTAGGTTAGGTTAAGTTAACCTTAACCTTACCTTAACCTAACCTTAACCTAACCTTAAGTTAAACCTTAACCTTGAACTTAACTTTAACCTTACCCTTACCCTAACCTAACCTTAAACTTAACCTTAACCTTATCCTTACCCTTAACCCTAACCTAACCTTAACCATAACCTTGACCTTAACCTTACCCTAACCTTAACCTTACCCTAACCTTAACCTTAACCATAATGTTAACCTTACCCTAACCTTAACCTTAACCTAACCTTAACCTTAACCTTACCCTAACCTTACCCTTGACCCTAACCTTAACCTTGACCTTAACCTTAACCTAAACTTTAACCTTGACCTTAACCTTAACCTTGACCATAACCTTGAGTTTAACCTTGACCTTAACCTTAACCTAACCTTAATGTTAACCTTAACCTCAACCCTAACCTAACCTTAAGCTTAAACTAACCTTACACTTAACCCTAACCTAAAATTAACCTTAACCTAACCTTAAACTAACCTCAACCTTAACATTAACCTTAACCTAACCTAAAATTTAATCTTAACCATAATATTAACCTTAACTTTAACCTTAACATTACCCTAACCTTAACCTTAACCTTATCCTTAACCTAAGCTTATCCTTAAACTTACCTTAACCTTATCCTTAACTTGACCTTAACACAAACTTAACCTTAACCTTAACCTTAACCTTACCCTTAACCTTAACATTAACCTTAACATTATCCTTAACATTAACCTTAACCTAACCTTGACCTTAACCTTAACCATAACGTAACCATAACTTCATTGTTAACCTTAACCCTAACCCTAACCTTAACTAAACCCTTAACCTTAACCTTAACCCTAAACTAACTAAACCATTAACCTTAACCTTAACTAAACCCTTAACCTTAACCTTAACCTTAACATTAACCTTGTCCTTAACGTAACATTAACATTAACATTTAGCTTAACCTTACCCTTAACCTAAAATTAACCCTAACCTAACCTTAACCTTGACCTTAAGCTTAACCTTGACCCTACCCTTAACCTTATCCTAATATTAACCTTAACCTTACCCTTACCCTTACCCTTACCCTTAACCTTAACTAAATCCTTAACCTTAACCTTAACGTTACCCTTAACGTTACCCTTATCCTTACTCTAACCTTAACCTTAACCTTAACCTTAACCTTAACATTAACCTTAACTAAACCCTTAACATTAACCTAACCCTTAACCTTAACCTGACCTTAACCTTACCCTTAACATTACCTAAACCCTAACCTAACCTTAATTATACCTTAACAACCTTAACCTTGACCTTAACCTTAACATTAACCTTACCATAATTGTTGTGGTGGATTTGACACATAGGTGTATGAAATCACATGCGTTTAGACAATGTGGTCTTTTATCTAAACCATAAGTAACATGCAGTATCTGGGGGGATCTCAAAAGTATAAAACATGAAGTAATACACTAAAGTGTGCTCTGTTAAAAAATTAAAACTAAAAACACAAAAAGAAGCTATTTAGAGAGTTCCAAACAGTAATAAGGTAAACAACGGCTCTATTGGGGTCCTGTGTTTTGATAGTTTGGAAAATCAAAAGACAAGGCAACATCAAACCAATATTTAGAGTTCCAGGATCTAGTCTTCCTGTTCTTAGAGAGGGATCTCTCAAATTATTTGTCTTTGCAAAGGTTTATCTTGTGTGCTTTGGGTATTGGTTTTAGACTAGTTATTAAATGCAAGTGATTGTTTATTTGTTTGGTTGAATGATATAGCAAAACATAAAAGGTCTAGGAAAGATAGGTAGAAAGGATAATTGTAAGATTCATTAGGCAATGGAGTGAAAAATAAAGTTGATAACGAGCTCATAAGTGGATATGGGATATCAAAGGGAAAATATAACTTGGCCACAGGATTATTTGGATTTTTGAATGAGATGGACATCAATGATTTGGAAAGAGAGTTTGAATTATCAACAAAGGGAATTTGAAAACATAACTTGGACAATAAAAAGGTATTTGACAGACAAGGCTAACCATAAATTCTACAAACCGCACTTTAAGCAAATAATGACTTCAAAACAACTTTTAAAATGAAATCTAAGATTCGGGAGCACATCCTATTTCTTCAAAGATTTTATTTCAAATGACTTAAAAAACATAAAAGATTCACTGATAATTGCAGTCATAGAAGAGGTAACACCTAATAACATTTATGATCACAACTATAAAGACCTTTAAAACAACTGTTCAAGTGAGGACAAAGGGCATGATCAGAATAGACCTCCTTGGCTAACTTAAGACAATGGTACTTCAAAGGGAGACTTCAATAACAGCTTTCAAGTGGTAGCAGACAAGCAGGGATAACCATAAATCATGCTGAAACCAACTATTTGAACTATTAAAGAAATAAAAAAGCATGAGGACTAAAGAGAAAGATTGAAGACTCTAAAATACCTCAGCAAAAGAAAACATAAAACAGTGAAGGATAAACAGGTCTAAGGTGCTTCCAAGAGTCATTTCTTAGCCTAAAAATTTCATTCTACTGTAGTAAGAAATTATGGAACAAAATGAAAAGAGGAGAAAAAATTAACAGTTCAGAATACTTCACCAACAACCAAGCTCATGAATCCAATGATAGAGCCTTCTCAAGAACAAGCATGCAACAACATCATCAGGCTTCCAAGACTTCAATTTCTTCTTCAACTTCGACAGACTATATATTATTTTAGAGAGTTTCAGTATTACAACTAGTGATCAACCAACCAACAAATTCTCATCTTATTCAAAAGTATTTATAGAAGCAATGAGGAGGTGGAAGAGTTTAGGATTGAAATGCAATAAATTATACACTAAACGCAACTCCTAGCCTTGAAAACCATGCAAGGCCTAAGGCAGGAGAACATTAAATCATGATTCTCTTTCATGTACTTTGTTTCTGCTATTTTAAGCTAAATGGGAAAATAGATTGACTTCGAGGCTTACTTATCCCTTACAATAACTTTCCTGACAGTTTCAGAATTTGTTCTTTATTTGGTAATAATTGTTCAGGTGTCTTTATGCAAATATCTTTTGTTTTGGCAATAATTAGGCCTTATTTGATTGATTTTGAGGCTGCAGATGGCTCTTTTGGTAGCTAGGGATTCAATTAGCCCCTGATGTGGCAGTGGAGGCTTCTCAGATTGATAAATCTTATTTTCCTTCTTTAAAACACTGTTAGTTTTCTTTAATTCTGTGTGTTAGGCTTAATTAGGCCTAATCTCTGTCTTTTTATCTTCATACAGTCTTCAATTGTGGATCGGGCCTTTGATTAATTGAATTTATGCCTTAATCCTTCAAAAACTGTGTTAACAATCTTCAAACACGATTTCTTCTTTGATTAAATCCCTGGATACATATACTCTTTATCGGATCAAGGTTCACTGTGTTTTGTTGCTACTCGGGCATTTACAGGAGGTTCTTAATGTCGCCAGTGATCACGAAGCATCGGTAAATCACAATGGAAAACCCTGCGGAATGATCTCCTTTATGAATAAAGGCCTGGGGGATCGTCATCCCCGACCCTTGATTTCCTTTTTAAAATAATGGAAAATCCTTTAAAAACCTACAAAATACACAAAAGTTATAAAAATCCTATGTGGATGGGTGAAAACTGCTTTGGAGGCTTAGGTCAAAGTGTGGCCGTTGGATGAAAGCATCCAACGACGAGGATTGATTGTTGGGGTCAATGGAGAGGTGGTTCGGTAAAACAATGATCAGATTAAGTCTGGGCTGTTGATCTGCAAAGATCAACGGTCAAGATTGATAGGGAAAATACAATGTAGAGGGGCAACATTATAATGAAATGGAAGAATTTGCAAAGGAAAATGGTCGAAAACCTTTGGCAGAAGGGAAATGGGTTCAAATGAAATTTGGGGTTTCAGAAAGACTTTGGGCCGTCGGATTAGATCAGCCAATAGAGATCAATGGCAGAGATTCATTGATGAGGTCTCTTGGAAGAAAGGCGGAGGGCGATAGTTTTAATGGTTAGATTAAACTGAGACTGTTAGATCACAGATATCAACGGCAGAGAATAAACATAAGAAAATGTAATGTTAAATGGGGAAAATTATTTCGATAATAAAAACCACTGGTTTTGCGCGGTGAAAAGGGGGAAAGGTGGTATTTCCTTTTGGAACACGATATGTGTTAGCGCTTGACATGTGGCTTTTTAAAACCACCCATATCACCTAAATTTAAAACATTAACCTCCGGATGCAAAATCACGGGATATGGGTCCCTAACCGTTGGATGAAGGGTGGGAAGATCCAACGGTGGAGTTTGGTTTGCGATAAGACAAGATGCATGGGCGGAAGGAGGGGAGTAGATCCAAGGCGGTATTGACCTGGACCATCAGATCATAGGAATGAACGACTCAGATTGATCGATAGGGGGGTAGTTCCCAAAGGATTTGGGCCTACCGGGTCGAATATGGATCGTTGGATCAAACAGATTAATGGCTAAGATTTAATCTTGGGGCTAATGAAATGGAATATGAGGGAGGGGCTGGGCGGAGAATGGGTGATTGTGGACCGTTGATCTATAGAGATCAACGAAAGATCTTCACCGAACGGGCTTTACATAGTAGGTTTTATGAAGTAAAAAAGGATGTAAGGTTTGATCTGGACCGTCGGATGAGAGAAATGAACAGCCCAGATGCGATCGCGGGGTCACCAATCAGTGGGGGAGAGAGGAAAGGTGCAATGGTTTATTGCGATGTGGAGTTTGATTACTTTGGACTGTCGGTTCTTGTGGATTCGACGGTCCAGATTGAATCGCAAGATTGCAATCGGAGGAGGAGAGAGGAATGGCACAAATGATTTTTCGCGATGCGATTGAGTAAGGATCGTTGATCTTAAGACCAGATCGATGGCGGAGATAAATTTGTGAATGTCAAAGGTGGAAAAGCGGGCTTTGGAACATAGCAATGGGGACCGTCGGATTTGGGTATGGTGGAACAGATCTACGGCTGGGAAACCATCACAAGGTTGCCAATCAGAGAGGGGAAATAACTATTAAAAAATATGTTCAATGAAAAACTCCGATGCGATGTGCCGACTAATGTTGATTGGTCTTAGATCAACGGCTAACAATTCACCAAACAATGAAATTTCGGGTCTTGATAAAACATAGGAAAAGTGAGTTTTTAATAAAACACAAAGGAAAATTAAGTTTCAGGAAGGGTTTTATATACACATGCTTAATCACAATCGGTAGTTTTTAAGATCGAAAGGTAATAAGACATAAAGGGATGCCCAATTGTGATTGAGTGATTAGGCCTCAACACTTGGTCTTAGCACCAGTTTTATGTGGAAAGAAAGGGGTTGGGGTCTAGGGCCAAAGGGCTTAAGGCCTTAGCACAAAAAGGGTGTTTTTTAGGATTTTTCAAGTATTTCAAAGGATTTTGAAAGCTTCCGATAAGGTTAAAAAGGAGTTTTAAACCTTGTGTAAGGGTTTTTATGGAGGAAAATAAAGAAAATGAGGGAAATGGAGGAATTTTATGAGGAAAAAGAGGATAAAAATGAAGGTTAATTATGAGTGAAAGGAGGGGTAAAATTGAAAGGGAAAAATGGGTTTTTAGCAGTCTTTTTCTTTAGGAAAACAACAATTTTTTCAGGGTTAATGAGGGAAAAAACAGTGAAGTTTAATTCAAAGGAAGAAAGAATATCATAAGACTTCAAAACATGATATGTTTTCAAAGGAAACTATCTCTTGAAGGCTTGAAGACAAAGTCTAGCCACCTCTTGGTATAACAAAATTTATAGGTGGCTAACAGTGGCTCCACATGGGGACGACAGCTGGTCCTTTAGGTGTCTAGAACCTAAGCTATTGATATCTGGTTTTTTAGTAAACCAATGCCTTAATCCATTGGGAAGAAACCTTTCTTTTTTATGATCTCTGCAGCAATTTGAAATAATGGAATTCCATCAAAACAATCATGTCTTCCTACCCATTCGTAATGATCCTAACATTTTTTCTTCTTTCAGAGTGCATTTAGACTAGCAAACTCTCTTCAACAACATTTTATTATTTTTGAAAAATAGGAAACTAATCTAAGTCTAACCTTATTTCTCCATGAATCCAGATTAAGCAGTTGAATTCATAAATTCTCTACCTAAATACTATCTGTCAGGATTAGACTGTCTGACAGACTTTTATTCTCTAATTTCTAAGAAAAAAATTTAAAAACAGTCAAGACAAGATTAAGTTGTTTGACTTGCTGTGATCTATGGCATAAAAATAGGTTGCACATAGATTATTATTTGCAAAAAAGTAAAGAAAAATAGTGAAGGCTTAATATCTGAAAATTTAAAAACCCCCTTCACTGTTTCTTCAGCTTTTTTTTTAAATTTGTTTGAGCTATCTTTCTTTCTTTCCTGGTTCAAGTTTTGGGCATATTAGAAATAGTTTGTTTTGTTGGGAAAAATATTGAGAGGGGGGGGGGGGGGGTGAATCAGTATTTAGAGCTGACTGACAATTTTTAGTTTTCCTTTCTCTTAAAACCATATGTTACATTACTACATCCAACTTGTATGTCCAGATATCTTATTATGTCTTTACTTAGATCATTGTATCATTCATAAGCAATAAGCATGAACAAAAATAATAGAACAAACCATCAAATGAAAGCAACACATATGAACACTAGGATTTAAGGTGGAAACCCAATTCGGGAGAAAACCACCACTGCTGTAATCTCTGTTCTTCAATATTTATTATAGAAAAGACTTCTTACAATATATTCTAGTGTAGACTTATACCAACATGCACGCACCTACCTGCAGAAGGCTGCAACCTTCTCTCACTTACCAGCCTCTCTTGGAAGGGAGCTACGACCCCCTGCTCTCGTTTACCAGCCTCTCCTGGAAGGGAGCTACTACCCCCTGCTCTCGTTTACCAGCCTCTCCTGGAAGGGAGATACTACCCCCTGCTCTCGTCTACCAGCTACCACTGGAAGGGAGCTACAACCCCCTCACTGAAGGCTTCGACCCTCAGCACAACTACGGACCATGTTTCATAAATTTTCAAACTGGATCCAATAGCTTCCACACAACATACCTTGTAGGCCACCAGATTTATTTATTTTCTTCAAAGGTGTATCCTTAATTCAAAATTCTGTTACCCATTCCATACAGATATACTTCAGAGTGAAGTATTCATTCACAACCCTTATACGTTCTTCATGAATTCGTCAGTCGATTGAACCAGGAATTAGTCATCATCTGATCTAAAGATCTTGATCAATCATCATATTCACAGGTGCGCCATAGATTCAGATATATCATAGTTTATTCATACAGATATCTCTTAAAAGAGATTCATTTATTATCGACCCTTTCGCACGCACACCTCGTTCTCTATTTCTCTTCTCCTTATATATTTTTGCCTTTAGTAAAACCACGAGTCAAAACCACGAACCGCTAATGGTATTCCTGGACAGGGTCAAAATAGATAATCCAGCGTATTAAAAATCGAGCCAATCCAAATTGAAACCCCAACCTTCGTTCTTCCATGCAAGAATCATCCCAAAGGTAGTCTTTTATCTCTGCCATATAATATTATTTCAATTCGGGGGCTTCCTTCACACTTCATAACAAAATGTTCGAATTTTATAATTATAACCCGAATGGTTAATAAATCTGCACATCTTAACCACGACCAACGCATTCGTATGCATGGGCCCCAGTGTTAATGGTAATATCCATCCGATGGTTGTTATCGCGTTGCGCCACCTCATTTGATCGGATGGATATCACTCGGTGAAGGTGCGCGAACAATAACGCGCGATGGCCTGCCATGACAAGCGGTTTTCTGAAGTCATACACAGACGCGTGTCACCCGTTCCATGGAATTGGAGCCAACCTCTTGAATACCGCTCAACCCGCAAAAGCGGTGCGATATGGGAAATTCGCTTCCGCAAATCCACTCGCCGTTTTTAAACAGTGATCAACTGTCCAATCAAATTCCCGCTCTGTACTCCAGGTTCCGTCTGGGAATATATATGAACTCTTCCCTTCATGTGCAATAAATTAGCAAATATTTCTTGCTTCCATATGAATTATATATAAAATTTGGACCTTTTTGAAATATTTAATGCGCTATATATGCTTCTATGTTCCATCTTTAGAGTATCCTCCAGCGGGGTAGGCGATTCTCGGAATTTATGTATATACATATATGATGCTTGGCTGGGTAATGATTCCCGGAATAAGGTTTTATATATACATACATTGCTGCAGTTTGTTTAACTAATCTTTAAGAATAGCATTAATACCTTTGTAAATGATTCGGCACTACATTTCTTAAGTTCAACTCTTTTGTACCCAACCTTCGGAATATTATAATATACACTTGCCCTGTAGGACCCATATCCTTATATCATCGCATCGCATCACATATTCGTTACTCTGACTCTATGTTTATTCGATGATTGTGATATGCGATATCATTGCATCGCACATACAAATATCGCATCACATCGCAGATCAATCGCATACTCTGCCTCTCTATTTCTTTCGTCGATTGCGATGTGCGATCTCATCACATCGCATATACAAATATCGCATCACATCGCAGATCAATCGCATACTCTACCTCTCTGTTTCTTTCGCCGATTGCGATGTGCGATCTCATTACATCACACATAAAAATATCGCATCGCATCTTCATTACACTGCTTTTTCTGCTGACCTTTGTTCTCTGTCTACCTTGCTTCCTCTTTGTTTCTTTGCTCTTTTTGCTGGTCTCTTTGCTGCCTCTTCTATCTCTCTATTACTATCTCTGCTTCTTGTGTAATGCTGCTTCTTGTTTATCTCTTTGCCTTGTTGTTGTTCAGATGCTAATTCCTTTGCCACTGTTTTCTCTGATGTCTCTGCTACCTTTCTAGATCTCCAATCAACTAACCCTTCTAAAACTACCTCAGCTTCATATTTCATTTGCTCTTTTCTTTGTTGCTGTTTCAAGTGCTCCTCTTTTGGCATTGATGGAGATTCATCATTCTTACATCTTTAACACATAGGTTGCTTATCATAGGTAACTTATTAAGTAGGTTTCCATCAAGGACAACTTCATCAAGTAGGTTGCCATCAACTTTATCAAATAGGTTGCCATCAAGGACAACACTCTGCATCATATTGCCAACAATCTCCCCCTTTGGACTTGATGGCAACCATGATGGTGTTTGATCACCACAATAGATAGATACATTGATTAGATCATTATTCAAACACCATGATACTCTCCCCCTTTGACATCAAGGGCAAAGGGCGAGTCAAAACCAAACAAGGTTTTTCTTCTCTTGTAGAAAGAAGAGCTCTATAGATCTGATTTGTACTGAAGTTACCATGCTTCCCCTGAGTTCATGCTGAATCTTAAAACATAATATTCAATGAATTAAATGACTCTATGACATTTCCTATCACCAAGGACTCAAACTTACATCAATGATCCAACCAAGTGGATTTACATATGTGACACAAGTACCCAACCAAGTGGATTTACACATGACTGAATGTTACATCATGACATCACATTATAACTTATACAATCAAAACCAAAGAATCTCAAGCATGAGATTAGACCACAAAAAATAATTAGAATGCCAATACTGCATCCTTTTCATAAGACCAAAGCTCCCCCTTAGCTTGTTCATCCTGAACACTTTCACCATCAAATCATCAAGGCATCTTCATCAAAAACATCAGAGAGTAAAACAGAATTATGAGAGCAGAAACACCACCAGAGTTCCCCAACAACACCATAGCTGTGTATTCAAGTTTCATCCAACAGTTGTAGCATAAGTACATCAGTAACCAAGCCTTCATGCTCTTTTCCGCATCAAAATATTCTTCTCAAGAGGAATTATCATACCAGAACAACTTATTCAATAGTCAATTTGAGTTAAGTAAACATCCATGTGATCTGTTATCACCAAGATCTTCATGATTTATATTTATTTCATAATCATGATGTAGCATGTGTAGGAACTATATATAGAAGGTCTCAACCATGAAAAAAGTCATCAGCATCAAACTCTGCATGATCTATCCTTATCTTCGAATCATAAGACTTCCATCTCATTCATGTGTGAAAGCAAACAAGACTCTTCAGCAAAAAGCAATTAGGGCTTATCCATAACCATATATCATTTGCACTCCTCCATGCCATACATTTTTAGTATTTGCTTAAGATATTTTTCTTGTGATAGAAATATGCCATCTGTTGTTTGTTTTTCTTATTTTTGGAACAAAAAGACCTCAAGAGAGAGGTCATATTTCAGAACCATCATAATGCCAACAATGCATTATTCTCAGCAAGGCTAATGCTCCCCCTGAACTTATGCCACCTGTACTTGTCTTCTTTACATCATATGCACTGTTAAAAATAAACACAACTATCATTCATTGCTCCCCCTGTGATGATACATTACTGATTCCTATAATGTATCTCACATCACTCCTGTAGTCATTATGATAAGTAAACTTTTTAGAAACATATGACTGCAGTAGGGTCAATATTCCCTACGTTTCTGACCGGTCCTCCTTCTTTTTCCAGCTTTGCTTGAATTTTCTTATTGTGTGCTGAAATTTATCCAATTTCTCAGATCTATTCATCCTACATTCTTTTTCTACATGTCCATACTTGTTACAAGCATAACATCTTGTGTGACCAGAAAAGTAATCATAGGGATCATAATGTGTTTTTCTATTCTTTCTTCTACTGCAATTAGCTGCTTTATGACAAAACTTGCTGCATGAAAAACAATATCCCTTAAAGAAACCTGAGTACCTTTCTGTGTAGAATTTGTTTGTTTGTGACTGAAACAATCTGCTTCTGCAATTGGCTACAACATGCCCATAATTATGACATTTAAATCATTCACCATTATTGATCAAAGGAGGGAATGAATTCTTTTGAGAGTTCATGATTGTCGGTTGTCCTTCTGTTTCTTTCAACAATCCAGATTTTGTATTGATATGCTTTGAATCTTTAGCACTTCCTTGTGAACTAGATTCTCCATTAACAATTTCATGAAAACCAAGACCAAATTTAACAGAAGGAGACCTTTGATTACTAAGAATATTGTCTAGAATCTTAGTACTATCTTGAAACCTCAAGATTTTATCTTTTTCTTCTAATTTACCTTTCAAAATGTTCAAACCTCAAATCTTGTTATTTATATACTTTCTTGTTGTCTTGTGTCTACTTGATCATTCAATTTTAAAATCTCTTCTTTCAACCCATTTTCTTGTTCTTCAAAATTTTGTAAAAGTTCTTCATTCTTCTTATTTTATTTTTCCAGATTTGTTTTGAGAGAGATGATTTCTGCTTTAAGTCCTTCACTGTGATTGGTTGCATAATCATACAACCTTTGATACTTGTTTACATGTTCATTCATTCTAGAGATCACATCTTTGTAGATAGATTCCTTCCTTTTAACTTGATCTTCATCATTGATCTTGAGATTTACTTCTAGACCCATATTGTTACTTTTACTATTTCCATCATTGCATGTACAAGAAAGTGAATCACAAGAAAAACAATAAATACCTGTTTCATCTTCTTCATTTTTTGTTGCACATGTTTTTTGAGGTATCTCCTTTCTTTGGGTAGCCTTCTTCTTTTGCTTCCTTGCCATGAGTACTTGCAGATCTTGATTAGAATCTTCTTCATCCTCATTTGACATTTCATCATTATCTTCATTTGTATAATAACTTTTTCCCTTTTCAAATTTTTTCCCTCTGAATCTTCCAGTACCTGGTTGGAGTCTTCTCACAAAATTTGCTTCTTCTTCTTCTAATATATAACTTGATTCCTTGACAACTTCCTTTTCTTTTCCTTTTGCACATGCCTTAAAGGAAACTTCTCTAATTTGAGAGGGACCTTCTTTTCTCATTTCAAAAGTGGTTAGAATACCATGTAGTTGAACAATAGTAAGAGTTTGCAGATAGTCCCTTTCTTCAATAGCTGATACTTTTGACTCAAATTTTGAAGTCAAATATCTCAAGACTTTTTTCACCAGAGTAGCATCGGTTATGGTTTCACCCAAATTTCTCATATGATTTACAATATCATCTAGACGTAAAAAGAAACTGGCAATAATGTCATCACTATGCATCCTTAAATTTTCATATTCAATTCTGAGATTTTGGAGTTTTGCACTTTTTACCTTTGTATCTCCTTCATAGCTTTGAATGATTTTGTCCCATATTTCTTTTGCTGAATTTAGCTGCATCACTTTAACATATTCAAATTCAGACATGCTTCCTAATAAAACATTGACTGCTTTGGCATTGATTTCATATTTCTTCCTTTGTGCTGCATCAATAGGAATAATTGCTCGATACTGATAACCTTCTTCCACGATTGCCCATACTTCTGCACCAAGACTTTGCAAATATTATTTTTTTCGTATCTTCCAGAATAATAGATTACTTCCATTGAATAAAGGTGGCCTTAGATAAAGTACTCCTTCATGACTTCCCATTGCGATGGATCTCCTTCAAGTGATCAAGCTTCTGCAGAAGGACCTACTCTGATACCAATTGTTGGGAAAAGTACTGAGAGGGGGGGGTGAATCAATATTTAGAGCTAACTGAAAATTTTTAGTTTTCCTTTCTCTTAAAACCATATGTTACATTACTGCATCCAACTTGTATGTCCAAATATCTTATTATGTATTTACTTAGATCATTGCATCATTCATAAGCAGTAAGCATGAACAGAAATAACAGAACAAACCATCAAACACAAGCAACACATATGAACACCAGGATTTAATTTGGAAACCCAATTTGGGAGAAAACCATCGCTACTATAATCTTTTTTCTTCAATATTTATTATAGAGAAGAATTCTTACAATATATGTTGGTGCAGGCTTATACCAGCACGCAGGCACCTGCCTGCAGAAGGCTACAACCTTCTCTCATTTACCAGCCTCTCCTGTAAGGGAGCTACGACCCCCTGCTCTCATTTACCAGCCTCTCCTGGAAGGGAGCTACTACCCCCTGCTCTTGTTTACCAGCCTCTCCTAGAAGGGAGATACTACCCCTTGCTCTCGTTTACCAGCTACCACTGGAAGGGAGCTACAACCCCCTCACTGAAGGCTTCGACCCTCAGCACCACTGTGAACCATGTTTCATCAATTTTCAAACTGGATCCAATAGCTTCCACACAACATACCTTGCAGGCCACCAGATTTATTTATTTTCTTCAGAGGTGCATCCTTAATTCAACAATCTGTTACCCATTCCATACAGATATACTTTAGAGTGAAGTATTCATTCACAACCATTATACGTTCTTCATGATTTCATCAGTTGATTGAACCAGGAATTAATCATCATCTGATCTAAAGATCTTGATCAATCATCATATTCATAGGTGCGCCATAGATTCAGATATATTAGAGTTTATTCATATAGATATCTCTTAAAAGAGATTCGTTTATTATCCACCCTTTCACACGCACACCTCGTTCTCTATTTATCTTCTCCTTATATAGTTTTGCCTTTATTAAAACCACGAGTCAAAGCCATGAACCGCTAATGGTATTCCTGGACGGGGTCAAAATAGATAATCCAGCGTATTAAAAATTGAGCCAATCCAAATTGAAACCCCAACCTTCGTTCTTCCATGCATGAATCGTCCCAAAGGTAGTCTTTTATCTCTGCCATATAATATTATTTCAATTCGGGGGCTTCCTTCAGACTTCATAACAAAATGTTTGAATTTTATAATTATAACCCGAATGGTTAATAAATCCACAAATCTTAACCATGACCAACACATTCGTATGCATGGGCCCCAACTTTAATGGTCATAGCCATCCGACGGTTGTTATCGCGTCGCGCCACCCCATTTGATTGGATGGATATCGCTCAGCGAAGGTGCGCGAACAATAAAGTGCGATGGCCTGCCGTGACAAGCAGTTTTCTAAAGTCGTACAGGGACACGTGTTACTCATTCTATGGAATCGGAGCCAACCTCTTGAATACCGCTCAACCCGCAAAAGCGGTGTGATATGGGCAATTCTCTTCCACAAATCCACTCGCGGTTTTTAAACAGTGATCAACCGTCCAATCAAATTCCCCCTCCGTACTCCAGGTTCTGTCTGCGAATATATATGAATCTTGCCTTTCATGTGCAATAAATTAACAAATATCGCTTCGTTCCATATGAATTATATATAAACTTTGGACCTTTGTGAAATATGTAATGCGCTATATATGCTTTTATGTTCCATATTTAGAGTATCCTCCAGTGGGGTAGGTGATTCTCGTAATTTATTTATATATATATATATATATCTATATATATATATATATATGATGCCCGGTTGGGTAATGATTCCCAGAATAAGGTTTTATATATACATACATTTCCGTTTTTTGTTTAATTGATCTTTAAGAATAGCATCAATACCTTTGTAAATGATTCGGCACTACATTTCTTAAGTTCAACTCTTTTTTACCCAACCTTCGGAATATTATAATATACAATTTCCCTGTAGGACCCATATCCTTATATCATCGCATCGCATCGCATATTCGTTACTCTGCCTCTCTTTTTCTTCGCTGCTTGCGATATGCGATCTCATCGCATCACACATACAAATATTGCATCGCATCGCAGATCAATCACATACTCTGCCTCTCTGTTTCTTTCGCTGATTGCGATGTGTGATCTCATCACATCACACACACAAATATCGCATCGCATCGCAGATCAATTGCATACTTTTCCTCTCTGTTTCTTTCGCCGATTGCGATGTGCGATCTCATCGCATCATACATACAAATATCGCATCGCATCTTCATTACACTGCTTTGTCTGCTGACCTTTGTTCTCTTTCTACCTTGCTTCCTCTATGCTTCTTTTCTCTTTCTGCTGGTCTCTTTGCTACCTATACTATCTCTCTGTTACTATCTCTGCTTCTTGTGTAATGCTTCTCCTTGCTTCTCTCTTTTCTTTTTTGCTGTTCAGATGCTAATTCCTTTGCCACTGTTTTCTCTGATGTCTCTGCTGCCTTTCCAGATCTCCAATCAACTAACCCTTCTAAAAATGCCTCAGCTTCATATTTCATTTGCTCTTTTCTTTGTTGCTATTTCAAGTGCTCCTCTTTTGGCATTGATGGAGATTCATCATTCTTACATCTTTAACACATAGGTTGCTTATCATAGGCAACTTATTAAGTAGGTTTCCATCAAGGACAACTTCATCAGGTAGGTTGCCATCAAATTTATCAAGTCGGTTGCCATCAAGGACAACACTTTGCATCATATTGCCAACATGTTTTCTATATTAATCTATCCTATTGATAAGCCAAGACTAATTTGTTTGGAAAATCTAGTTCATTAACCTATCAACAATAAATTGAAAACTAATTAGTCATGATTAGGCTGTATGACTAACTAGGAGTGTGTTTTTTGGAGTGGCATTTGAGTTTGCACACTTTCAGACTGTATTTCTCTTGGGTTGTACCTTTCTTGTTTTACAATCTGCCCTTTTTTTTCCTTTCTATTGTTTTTGTATTTTTATTTTTCTAACTTTGAATGCAATGTTTAACAATGATATTTATAATGGAAATTAAAAATATTTAAAACTCAAGACTCTTGGTAGAAGTAATGCTTGAGAATCCTGCCATTGATAGGACCTCCATAAAGATCTTATCCATTCAATTCTTTCAAGAAAAATGCATTGTGACCTCTCTCAGCATGAATAATATAGGGTCCTTTCCACAAGTTCTCAAACTTGCCATGTTTGTCTTTCTCTTCCCTTCTTAAATCCCATTTAAGAACAACATTTCCAACTTGGAAATTGTTTACCTTAGTCCTCTTGTCAAATAGTTTCTTGATATTTTCTTGGACTAACTATGTTCTTTGATAGACTTCTTCCCTAGTATGCTATAAATGAATTGTTTGGTTGATCCTTCTCTACATATCATTTTCTTCGATATGAACTTCTTGAAGGATTTCATGACTGGAACTCCTAATGAAATGGGAAAGACTGCATCCATTCCATATACCAGCTAATAGGGGGACATATTTATTGACTTCTTTGTAGTTAATCTATCAGCCCATAAGGCATGAACCAATTTACTGTGCCATGACTTCTGATTCTGCTCCAATAGCTTTTTGATGACATTCATGAGGCTCTTATTGGAAGATTCAGCTAATCTGTTTCCTTGGGGATAGTAGGCAGTAGAATGGCCCAAGGTAATGTGGTATTTGTGACAAAAATCAACCATTTTCTTATATTTAAAGGAAACAACATTATCTGTTATGATTTTTCTGGGACAACCAAATCTGGATAGGATATTTGTTTCAAGGAACTTGATAATGACAGAGTCATTAGCATTTCTAGAGGGTATAGCTTCTATCCACTTGGTAAAGAAGTCAGTGGTCGGGAGGATCCACTTATGCTAGGCTGAGGAAGGTGGGTGAATTTCCCCAATGAAGTCTAAGCCCCATTTTTGAAAAGGTGCCTCAACCCTGATAGGATGTAACGGTAAGGGAAGGAGTTTTCTTTTGCCATAAAAAATTTGACACTTATGGCAATACATGACTAATTTCTGAGTGTCTGGAAAAAGAGTAGGCCAATAGTGACCAGATCTAAGAATTTTTTTTGTTGTGGCCTTCCATTAGAGGTTTCCTCCACATTCTCCTTCATCCAGCTCATGCATGATCTTTCCTGCATCATCTTCAAGTAAAAATTTAAGAAAAATTCCAACATCATTTTTCCAATATAATACCCCATCTAAGATGCAATAACTTAAAGCTTTCTGTTTCAAAAATATAGCTTTATTTTTGGACAAAGAAGGAGGGGCATTCAAATATAAAAGCACATAAATAATGTCAACATACCAAGGAGAATTTAGAAATGTATCTTCAATGAAAGGAGAAGTAGATTCTTATATTTCTTCCAACACATCTACCATGTTCATATCAAGTGCTTGGAAGTTAGACTCAGCCATAAGTTTTGCTAATCCTTGCCCTTTAACTAGTTTGGTGGGCCTGATCTTTAAGTCATATTCAAGAATAGTTGCAATCCATTTTCCCCTTTTACCATCAGGGTCTTGACTTAGAATATCCTTGACAACAGTATGTGGAACAAAATAAATTATGTGATTGTAGAATGTAGACTCTAAAGTCCTTTAATGCTTTCACTAATGCTAAGGCTTGCTTCTCCATGATGTTGTATTTGAGAGTAGCATCTCTTAAGGCCCTAATAAAGAAGGATATTGGTTTTTCTTGCCCCAAGTCATTCTTTTGAAGTAAAACTATAGCTATTGTATGCTCAGATGAAAAAGAAAAGATATAAAAGTATTTGGTGAAATCTGGACTAATCAAGACTGGAGTTTGAGTAAAAGCTTGTTTGACCAGGTTAAATGATTGTTTAGCTGGTAAATTCCATTTTACACCTACATCTTTCTTAATCATATTTGTAATGTTTTTTAATAGCTCAGCAAGTTTGGGGATAAACCTCCTCAAAAAATTAATCTTTCCAATGAAAGATTGTAATTCTTTGAGGCTTCTTGGATGGCTGATTTGTAATATGCCATCTATCCTTTTATGGCCTATTTTGATTCCCTCTTTTGAAATTATGTGACCAATAATTTTACCTTATTGGAGACCAAAGAGTGTCTTCTTGGGATTCAAAGACAAGGAAAATTTGCTACACTTCTCAAAAACTTTTCTCAAGTGAATCAACTGTTCTTCATCAATTTTTGAGAAAACGGTTATGTCATCAAGGTAAATGATTATGAAATAGCCAATGTATTTAGATAACACTATGTCCATGGCCCTTTGGAAGGTGGCCCTTGTATTCATCAAACCGAATGGCATTTTGACATACATAAAGGTGCCCCAAGGTGTAGTAAAAGTAGTCTTGAGTTGATCACTTGGGAGCACTAACACCTGATTATAACCCGAGAACCCATCTAAGAGTGATATCCTTTTTGACCCAACTACAATTTGAAGTATATGGTCCATCTTGGGCAAGGGGTAGTTTTCTTTCAAAGAGGCTCTATTTAAATTTCTAAAGTCAATGCAGAGCCTGATTTCTCCAATTTTTTTCCTAACAGAAACTAAGTTTGATACCCACTCTGAATATCTAATTGGTACTATGATCCCAACATCATGCATCTTTTCAATTTCTGTCTTAACTAAAGGTAATAAAATAGGGTTTATTCTCCTTAGTTTTTTTTTAAAATGCTTTTGATTTTCCTTCAAAGGAATCTTGTGCTAAATGATGCTAGTATCATAAGATTTCAGATCTTTGTATCCCCAAGAAAAAACATCTTTAAACTCTTTGAATAGCTCTATATATTGCAATTTTATGTAAGCTGGGAGAGTGCCAGATAGTTTAATCATCTTGGGTTCTGCTAGGCTTCCTATGTTATGTTCTTCTACATTTGTTTCCACAGGCTCCATTCTCGGTTCTTTGGCTACATCATTAAAGTCGAAAAGGTGTTCTAAAGGTGTGAGACCTCTTGGAATTGTATCGCTCTTGCATTGTAAAATTTCCAAGTCTTCCTGTTCTGTGTTATCAATTAATTCTGCTTCAAAAGGATTCTCACAGTGATTTATATCAGTAGAATGCGTTATTTCAACTTCTGGGATTTTTTAAATATACAAACAATTTTATTTACGACTGCTTTCTGATATTGGTATGGAAAATTCATTTTTTGATTTTAATAAATCATCGATGTGTTTGTCAGAATCAAACACTTGCCAGTGATCCTCATTATCAGGCACTGCAGGCCTGTGTTTTACCTTTACACTAAGTTGCTCATTTATCTCAGGTATTTGGCAGTTGTTGGCATTGAAAGTGAGTTCATTTGCTAGATGATTTAGAGCTCTTGGAATGAAAATGAGTTCATACTTTTCAAAAAATTTCAATAAATCGAGGGCAGCATTCCGATATTCCCTAAGCCTTGGATTTCTAGCTGAGTATTCTCCTTTAATTTGTCTAATGATAAGTTCAGAATCTCCTAAGATTGATATCTTTTGGGCTTCTAATTTTTTAAGCAATTGTAAGCCTAGGAGAAGATCTTCATACTCAGCAATATTGTTGGTGCATGGGAAATCCAATTGATATGAAAAAATCTGATTTGTATTTTGAATCCACACACCTGACCCTGCACTTTTTTTATTACAAGATCCATCAAATTTTATTGTCCAAAGTATATTTGCCTTATTTTCATTCTCTTGTTGTTGTTGATTTTCAATGTTTTTGATCTAATTTGAGGGAAGTTTTGTTTGTTCTGGTAAACTGATTGGGTCTATGTTTTCCTTTTCTTTTTGAGTGATTTCATCTTCATTGTACAAGATAAAGGAATCTAAACTTGATTGAATAGAATAGATGGGAGAGTTATTTGGTTTATCTATATTTATCACCATGTATTTCATGTGAGATTCTCTGTATAATCTTCTGTTTTGGTTAAAAACAGGGATGGTGGCATAAGACATGTCCATTTGAAGGCTTCCCTGAATTTTGGCTCCCCATGATCTTGATAAAAGCATGCCATACTTAGGGGGAATGTCAGCTACAACTATGTCCATAACTAGACTCTTAGCAGGGATCTGAGATAAGTTAATACATAAATATTTGATTAAACCCAAAAATTTGACTCTACTTGAATCAAAGGAATACATATCCTTGTATGGTTTAGTAATTTCTAAGCCTAAGCTTTCCATTACTACCTTGGGCATAAGATTATGCGAAGCTCCAGAGTCTAACATGGCATTGTGTAAAATTTTCTCATGCATATTTAAACTGACATAGAAGGGAAGAACAACTCCTTCTTGGTATTTTCCTTCAACTTCTGGACCAAATAACAATTCAGGTTTGTCATCTGTCAAGTTTAATGTATCAGTATCACTTCCTACATTCAAATCTTTCAAAACTTGGTTTTTGTACACTTCTTGGGTTACTAGTTCAGCTAAGGGGATGGTAATTTTTATCTTCGCAATATCTCCTTCGAGGCTGAAAGGAACAATTGATTTGTTCATATTTACATCTGTCTTTTCAATTGAATTCCTTTCAGCAATTTTGATTTTCTGAACTTTATTTGGACTGGTAATTGGGACAGTTTTATTAGGTCCACTAGCTAAAGTGCTAGGGATGCTTTGCTCAACATTAGGCTAGATAATTTTCTCTTTGTTTGAATACGTTTTCTTAGCCAAAATGTTGGTTTTCTCTGCTGTCTTCTTGGGCTAACTTTCTGTGTTTTTCTTGACAGCAGTGCTAGTGTTATTATCTTTTGAATTGTCTACGTTCCCTTTGCTCCTAAGATCATATTGTTTGTGCACCTCCATGATTGCATTTTCAAACCCCAATCTATAGTCATCAGAATCTTCATAGGAGTTCGTATTTTGATCAGATAAGAAACCTTGTTCTTCTTCAGTGAGGAAAACATCATCCCCACTGTCTGATCCAATCAAGTTTACATGAGCTTCTCCCAACCTTTCCATCTCCCTATCTTCCTCATATTGATCTACATAGTTTTGTCAGAAGGGAGGTCTAACCTATTGGTCACTTTATTTCTGCTTATCTTGATTGTTTTCTCTTCTATAATTCTGATTTATCTTTCTATTTTGGTTGTTTTGAGGTTCTCTTGGTGGCACTCTATCATTCAAGTTGATCTTTTCAAGCATCCTCTCCATTACCTTCACTAGGTTATCAATTTTAGTGTCAGAAGTTGAGTTTGAGGGTGAAATTCCATATTTATAAGTTACCCTCTTCTCCGATCTCAACCTATTTCTTTTCTCAATTACGTTTTCTTCTACACTCACAGCCCCCTTCTGCATGTCTTCTAGAGTTAAGTAATCTCTTTCTCTTAGCTGATAGGCCATTTCAACGTCAAAACCTTCGAGGTATCTTACTAAGGCCATGCCTTGGGGAGGTTTCATATGAGGTGGAAGAGCATTATAAACACTGTTAAACCTAGTGGAGTAGTCATGAACACTCTCCCCTTGATCTCTTTTGAGACTACTATACTCTGCTAGTATTTGGAGAGGGTTCTTTTTCATTTCCCATTTGTTGATGAATGTTTGATGTAAAGCAGAGAGATCATTGATGCTGTTAGGAGGTAAGTTTTTAAACCACTTCTTTACATCTCCTCCTAAACTTTGGGCAAATATCCTCATCTTAATGGTTTCCTCTTCTATCTCCATGTAGTCAAAAGCATCTTCCATCCTATCTACAAGATGTTGAGCTATTGTAGACTCTTTTCCAGTGAAGCAGAGGTTGTGGTAACACTAATGGGGCATGCCATGTTGCCATGGGTGGAAAGAAAAGTGGATTTACAAGAGTGAAAGTGGGCTGAAATGGAGTGTTTTGAACAGTGGTAGTATGGATTGGAGTGGAAGCAACACTTGGACCAGAAAACTGGTTTTGAGCAGATTTGTTATGAAAGAGGCTAAAGTTGTGAAGGAGCTGGAAATCAGGAGGAGTGGAAGGTGAGGCTTCTCTACTAAAGCTCTGTTGCAAATCTGCAATGTCAAGATCAGTTTGGTTTAAATCACCTTGAGATCTAGTTCGAAATATGTTCTTTCTACGATGTAAATCAAAGTATGAATCCTCTAAGACAACAAGGTTTTCAGGGACAGATTTTGTTCTTAAGAGGCTCCTATTAGCAGCTGATTTTCCAAACTTAGAAGTCTTCCACAAAATTATCTCTAGATTGTCAACTATTAAAGGAGGATTTGGGTCTGGATGGGATTTAGTGTTGATCATATGTGAAGCCAGACTACTTTTCAAAAATGAAAGAGGTTAAAGTTTTAGAGACTATTTTTTGGAAGTTTTACCTCTCATAATGTCTTATATAGTATGGGACTAGGCTTCTAAACCTCAAGGCTGGTTAACACAGTCCTAAAGAGATCTGGAGATCAAAATGAGTAATATGCCTACTGGGGCTAGTGGAGTCGCAAGGTGGAAGTTTTTTAGCTTTTATGAAGGTAAATTATTGGATGGTTCCACCACCATGTTTATTATAAATCCAAACTGAAATATTTTTGGGTTTTTTCAGTCCTATGGGTTATGAGAATGTCCTAAATCTAATTTAACACTTAGCTAAGGTTTTTAAACACACAGAGTTCACTCTTATGGCTTGGTAACTGATTCTTTCAAGGTTTGATAAGGTTCTATGAGAATCCTAAGGGTTACTTAGTTTTTTACTGATTCAAATAAGTCCTATCATGATTACCATTTTGTTCAGTATTGTTTGAAGAAGGCTACTTATGTTATACTGGACAGTGAGTGTTTTGTTTTAAATATTTTACTCAGGTCCCACCGTGATCACCATTATGTTGGGGTCCTGTGTTTTGATAGTTTGGAAAATCAAAATACAAGGCAACATCAAACCAATCTTTAGAGTTATAGGATCTAGTCCTCCTGTTCTTAGAGAGGGATCTCTCAAATTCTTTGTCTTTGCAAAGGTTTATCTTGTGTGCTTTGGGTATTGGTTTTAGACTAGTTATTAAATGCAAGTGATTGTTTGTTTGTTTGGTTTATTGATATAGAAGAACATAAAAGGTCTAGGAAAGACAAGTAGAAAGGAGAATTGTAAGATTCATTGGGCAATGGAGTCAAAATAAAGTTGATAACGAGCTCATAAGTGGATATGGGATATCAAAGGGAAAATCTAACTTGGCCACAGGATTCTTTGGTTTTGTGAATGAGATGGACATCAATGATTTGGAAAGAGAGTTTGAATTCTCAACAAAGGGAATTTGAAAACATAACTTGGACAATAAAGAGGTATTTGATAGACAGGGCTAACCATAAATTCTACAAACCACACATTAAGAAAATAATGACTTCATAACAACTTTTAAAATGAAATCTAAGATTCGGGAGCACATCCTATTTCCTCAAATATTTTATTTCAAATGACTTAGAAAACATAAAAGATTCACTAATAATTGCAGTCATAGAAGAGGGAACACCTAATAACATCTATGATCACAACTATGAATACCTTTAAAACAACTATTCAAGCGAGGACAAAGGGCACGATCAGAACAGACCTCCTTGGCTAACTTAAGACAATGGTACTTCAAAGGGAGACTTCAATAGCATCTTTCAAATGGCAGTAGACAAGCAAGGAGAACCATAAATCATGCTGAAACCAACTATTTGAACTATTAAAGAAATAAACAAGCATGAGGAATAAAGAGAAAGATTGAAGACTCTAAAATACCTCAACAGAAGAAAACATAAAACAGTGAAGGATAAACAGGTCTAAGGTGCTTCCAGGAGTCATTTCTTAGCCTAAAAATTTCATCCTACTGTAGTAAGAAATTATGGAACAAAATCGAAACAGGAGAAAACATTAACAGTTAAGAATACTTCACCAACAGTCAAGCTCATGAATCCAATGATAGAGCCTTCTCAAGAAAAAGCATGCAACAACATCATCAGGCTTCCAAGACTTCAATTTATTCTTCAACTTCGACAGACTATATATTATTTCAAATATTTTCAGTATTACAAATAGTGATCAATGAACCACAAAATTCTCATATTCTTCAGAAGTATTTATAGAAGCAATGAGGAGGTGGAAGAGTTTAGGATTGAAATGCAATAAATTCTACACTAAATGCAACTCCTAGCCTTAAAAACCATGCAAGGCCTAAGGCAGGAGAACATTAAATTATGATTCTCTTTCATGTACTCTGTTTCTGCTATTTTAGGCTAAATGGGCAAAAATATTGACTTCGAGGCCTACTTATCCCTTACAATAACTTTCCTGACAGTTTCAGAATTTGTTCTTTCTTTGGTAATAACTGTTCAGGTGTCTTTATGCAAATATCTTCTGTTTCGACAATAAGTAGGCCTTATTTGATTGCTTTTCAGGCTTCATATGGCTCTTTTGGTAGTTGGGGATTCAATTAGATCCTGATGTGGTAGTGGAGGCTTCTCGGATTGATAAATCTGATTGTCCTTCTTTAAAACACTGTTAATTTGCTTTAATTCTCTGTGTTAGGCTTAATTAGGCCTAATCTCTGTCTTTTGGTCTTCATACAGTCTTCAATTGTGGATCAGGCCTTTGATTAATCGAATTTATGCCTTAATCCCTCAAAAATTGTGTTAACAATATTCAAACATGATTTCTACTTTGATTTTATCCCTGGATACTAATACTCTTTATCGGATCAAGGTTCACTGTCTTTTGTTGCTGCGCGGGTGTTTATAGGAGGTTCTTAATGTCGCCAGTGTTCATGAAGCACCGGTAAATCACAATGGGAAACCCTGCAGAATGATATCCTTTATGAATAAAGGCCTGGGGGTTCGTCATCCTTGGCCCTTGATTTCCTTTTTAAAATAATGGAAAATCCTTTAAAAACCTGCTAAATACACAAAAGTTACAAAAATCCTACACTGATGGGTGAAAACTTCTTTGGAGGCTTAGGTCAGAGTGTGGTCATTGGATGAAAGCATTCGACGGTGAGGATTACTTACTGGGGTCAATGGAGAGGCGGTTGAGTAAAATGAGGATCAGATTAAGTCTGGGCCATTGATCTGCAAAGATCAACGGTCGAGATTGATCGGGATAATATAATGTAGAGGGCCAACATTATAATGAAATGGAAGAATTTGCAAAGGAAAATGGTCAAAAACCTTTGGCAGAAGGGAAATGGGTTTGAATGAAATTTGGGGTTTCAAAAAGACTCTGGGCTGTCGGATTAGATCAGCCAACAGAGATCAACGACGAAGATTCGTTGATGAGGTCTCTTGGAAGAAAGGTGGAGGGTGATAGTTTTAATAGTTAGATTAAACTGGGACTGTTAGATCAAAGAGATCAACGATGGAGAATAAACATAAGAAAATGTAATGTTAAATGGGAAAAATGGTTTTGGCAATAAAAACCACTAGTTTCGCGTGGTGAAAAGGGGGAAAGGCGGTATTGCCTTTTTGAACGCGATATGCGTTAGCGCTTGACGCGTGGCTTTTTAAAACCACCCATATCGCATAAATTTAAAACATTAACCTCCGGACATGAAATCATGAGATATGGGTCCTTGGCCATTGGATGAAGGATGGGCAGATCCAACAGTGGAGTTTCGAGTGCGATAAGACAAGATGCGCGGGCGGAAGGAGGGGGGCAGAGCCAAGGAAGTATTGACCTAGACCGTCAGATCATAGGAATGAATGGCTCAGACTGATCGATAGGGGGGTAGGTTCCAAAGTATTTGGGCCTACTGGGTTGAATATGGACTGCTGGATCAAATAGATTAACGGCTCAGATTTAACCTTGGGGCTAATGAAATGGAATATGAGGCAGGGGTCAGGCGGAGAATGGGTGATTGTGGACCGTTGATATGCAGAGATCAACAACAGATATTCACCAAATGGGATTTAAATAGCAGGGTTTACAAAATAAAAAAGGATGTAAGGTTTGATCTGGACCGTCGGATGAGTGAAATGAACGGCCTAGATGTGATCGCAGGGTCACCAATCGGCAGGGGAGAGAGGAAATGTGCAATGGTTTTTTGCGATGCGATTATACGAGGGTCATTAGATCTTAGAGAGATCAATGGTCGGGAATGAGTCTATGGGATAAAATCGGAGGAAAATGGGTGGAGTTTGATTAATTTGGACCGTCAGTTCTTGTGGATTCGACAATCCAGATTGAATCGCAAAATTGCAATCGGAGGAGGAGAGAGGAATGGCACAAATAATTTTTCACTATGCGATTGAGTAAGGAGCATTGATATTAAGACCAGATCAATAGTAGACATTAATTTGTGAATGTAAAAGGTAGAAAAGCGGGCTTTGGAATAGAGCAATGGGGACCGTCGGATCTAGGTATGGTGGAACATATCTATGGTTGGGAAACCATCACAAGGTTGCCAATCGAAGAGGGGCAATAACTATTAAAAAATATGTTGAATGAAAAACACCGATGTGATGTGCTGACCAACGTTGATCGGTCTTAGATCAATGGCTGAAAATTCACCAAACAATGAACAGTCGGGTCTTGTTAAAACATAGGAAAAGTGGGTTTTTAATAAAATACAAAGGAAAATTAAGTTTCAGGAAGGGTTTTATATACACAGGCTTAATCGCAATCAGAAGTTTTTAACAGCGAAAGGTAATAAAACATAAAGGGACACCCAATTTCGATTGCACGATTAGGCCTTAGTGCTTGGTCTTAGCGCTAGTTTTATGTGGAAAGAAAGGGGTTGGGGGCTAGGGCCAAAAGGCTTAAGGCCTTAGCACAAAAAGGCTATTTTTTAGGATTTTTCAAGGATTTCAAAGGATTTTGAAAGCTTCCGATAAGGTTAAAAAGGAGTTTTAAACCTTATGTAAGGGTTTTTATGGAGGAAAAGAAAGAAAATGAGGGAAATGGAGGAATTTTATGAGGAAAAAGAGGATAAAAATGAAGGTTAATTATGAGTGAAAAGAGGGGTAAAATTGAAAGGGAAAAATGGGTTTTTAGCAGTCTTTTTCTTCAGGAAAACAACAGATTTTTCAGGGTTAATGAGGGAAACAACAGTGAATTTTAATTCAAAGGAAGAAATAATATCATAAGACTTCAAAAGATGATATGTTTTCAAAGGAAACTATCTCTTGAAGGCTTGAACACAAAGTCTATCCACCTCTTGGTATAACAAAATTTATAGGTGGCTAACAAGCTTGATGGCCTCCTTCTTATTGAATGCTTGGAATGAAAAAAAAAATCTTACCCACTTGCCAAAGGGCCTAGGTTGAGGCTCTAGGACCTAATGCAAGGATTTTTTTCCTTCAATTTCTGCCTTCTGATGCAGTCTAACTTTCTCTCTTTGCTGCAATGGGCTAAGATTGTTGGGTGGCCAACAATCGAGTCCTCTTCTTCAACTCCTACTCCTTGGTTCACACAAGACACTGGTGTTTCTTGGGAAACTTTGGCCAGCATAACCTTGTGATCACACATTTTTCATCTCTTTCAGGGTTTATATAGGTGAGCTTTCAAACCTCCTTCCCTCCCTTAGTACATGGTGGATGGTGACCCAAGCGAGGGGAAATATTCCATTGTGGGCTGAAATATGGTTTTGTGTGGTCACACAAGGCCTAAGGAGGCATTGGTGCTATCCTTAGGTGGCTTTCACATAAGGAGAAACTATCCTTTTCTTGATTGTGGTCCCAGAATGTGACTTTTTGCTACTTCCAGGAATGCGTGCTTATTGGGCTCCAGTGCACACAGAAGGTGCTCTTCTCGAAGGAAAAAGCACGCATTCGAGCATTTATGACTATTTAAATATTGAATTTCTCAAAACCTTATAGATTATTGATTCCATAAAGTATTCTTGTCCTGTAAATCCTTGGGATCGACATTAATTGATGTTGTTTTCTGCTTTACAATTTTCTAGTGTTGACAGTTGCCCCTTAATGTGTGAGGTCTAGGAAGAACTGTATAGCTGAAATACATTATAGTTTCTTTTTTGTATCGTACGCAGAGAGAGAGAGAGAGAGAGAGAGAGAGAGAGAGAGAGAGAGAGAGAGAGAGAGAGAGAGAGAGAGGCTTGCGTGTAGAAGTACAACACCTTGCATGATTTTCGAGAAAACCATGGACTAAGGGACCCCCTGTAATCAGACAAAATATACAACATATTTGTAAAATTTCAACGAGACGAGCATGTCCCATGCTCATGATGCTATGGCTAGTTAAAAAAAATTGACAGATAGATGTGTTGTTTGTGCCACTACTGTAAAAGTGATGTTGGTGGTTGTTGACGACGACTGTTGATGCCCTCAGGGGCATTTTTTATTTGATGATAGGTGGAACGTGGTACCCATATGCCTAATCTTGATATGGCATATCACTATGAAATGTATGATTATGTACTGGCTAGGACCTTCTCGTGTAAGCATTGTTTTCAGAGACGCTTATAAAGGCATGGGTCTTCGACAAATCTTGATCAAAGTGCAATGGTTGTAAGGTACAATACCATCGTGACATGAAAGCTTTTGTTGTAGTCAAATTTCAAGAGGATCAATGACATATATGGACAATGATGCCCCATAGTGCCACCCAATGATACCCCTGTGCATGGGGAGGGGTCATCTAAGGTACCGCTTCCTTTTTGGAAAAATAGGTGTTGATGTTGACAAAAAGGAAGCCCTAACCGAACCATAATGGGTCTAACATAAGCATGTTGGTGAGCGGTGGTTGAAAATGGATGATGGGGATTTAGTGGCTCGAGCTCGAAGTATATTTGAGTAGCTTGGCGGCAATCATAGGTATTTCTGAAGGGAAAATTCCCTGTAGTCAGTAGGACTTCCGGGGTGGGTATGAACCGGCTATTATTGTCGTAATGGTGTGTGCATCGGGCGATATGAAATACTTCGACCAAGGGAGAAAGGGGGACTGCTGTCATGGGAGGAAAAGTGAAATATGAGGTCGAAGATGCGAAGGGAATTTTTTGTGATCTTTATACACTTACCAAAAGAATAAAATAATGGGGTTTATTTTGTACAAAACATAGAGATGGGTACCCCAAAACATGAAAGAGGGTCGCTCACTTGATGGTGTGAGGACGGTGTTTTGCTGGGGGTAGGGGTCCCATTGGTTGGTCTCATGTGTGGGGTTGATGAAGCGGAAGATGTCGTATATGGGTTAATGCTGATGGAGGTATGGTGGGCCAAATGCGGTGCATGAAGGTGCGCTTTCATTCTGCTTGTACAACCCAGTCGTCCGGGAAGGGGTTTGAGTTTGAATGGTGAACTTGACCTTATGCATGATATATGGATGGGCATGAGGTGCTTCCCAGACTGAAATGGTATGGCCATGGCGTCACTTGTGGAGTGATGTGTGGTCTACTTGAGATGACGATCACCATGGAGGGGAGGCTCTATCGACCATTGCAGATGTTTATCATATGCAGGGTGAGGTGATGATAAAGGTGGTCAGGTATGAGGAACCTAGGGTTTATTTCTAATGGAGAAATGATGTTAGGATATGCAAATTTTTGTAGGAATCTATCATGCTAAGGGTAGAATGATACCTGCTTCGAAACATTCAGTGGTCGGTGTTGTGAATGGTTTGTGGGTTCTTCCTGCAAAAAAATCTACCTCAAGTGAAAGCATCCTCTTTTTATTCAAAATGATTGAAAAACATGAATCTTGGAAAGGAATATGGGAGGGTGCATACCTGCTGGAAATTGCAAAAATATTTCTTCGGAAAGAGAATGTGGGGCATCACCTTCGTTCGTCATGGTATACTGATGATGGTGCAACTTACGGTTTGCAGAATGGACCTATTGATCTCCTGTTATGGACCTCCAAAGTTCTGGAAAAGGTTGATAAATAAGGGATTATGGCCCTAATCCTATTCATTTGTACTTGCTAAGTTTGGGAGATTAGAGGTGATAACAGAGCCTTTCTGGCCATTGCGGTCAGCCTATGTAACGGGGATTAGCGATACTATGCCGGGTAACTCTCATGACATCTTGCATTTTTATTTTTCTAGTTTGGTGACATCGAAGGCCGTAGAAATTAGGTTTGTATGGCCTTAAAGGGGATTTTTGAAATAGGTGCCTCCCTTGCACATATTTCTCAGGTACAACCACGTGAAGGTGCGCTGTCCCTGCCTCTTTGCATGCAAGGGCACATCTGTCTGAGAGATAGGTGCACAAGGGCGGTGCTTTTGAAAAAAGTTGGGTTTTTTGCTGTCATTTATGATTTTTCTCCTTTGTATGGATGGGTGCCTATTTCCTGGTAGGTTAGTGTGGAGAGAGCGATATTGGCCCGAGATCCGGACTACTTTGGCTGCTGATGCTGGGGCACATTGTCAGTTGGCCACATGGGGCCTCCTGAAATTTGCTGAGAATGAGTTCCTTTGGTCACAGGACCAATTGTTACATTACATCATTCAGCATTGGCGCAGGAGGCGCAACATGTTTGTCCTATTGGCATCCTGTTATTTCGTAGATTGGCGTGCCAAATGACAAGGCAACATCAGAACCACTTTGGAATCCAAGGATCCAGCCCTCCTGGATTCAGAGAGGGATCTCTCTATGTGTGTTTAGAATTATATGCTTATAGGCATATGATATGATATTAGGCTAGTTATGAAGCACAAGGGATTTGTGTGTTTGTTGGTTGGGGATCATTAATTGAGAAGGTCATGTGGAGTGAAGGATGAAATAAGTAGAAGGATGTTTCAGCATGGGAATATAGGTCAAGAAACAATGCTAATCCATTAGGCTATGGAGTCATAAAATGGTTTACTTGCACAACAACTATTCAAGGGTTTCCATAGGGAAATTCATCTATATCAAAAGATCTCTTTAAGTTGAGTTGGTGGTATGAAACATTATGAAGTGTGGTGAAAGAAGCAAAGCTAATAACCAATTAATAATCTATTAACTTCACTACACAAGAAGAGCCTTCAAAGTGACTGATTTTAAAGCAAGCCAAAGGACAGGGAAAACCATAAAATTCTTTGGGAAATACTCCTACTAAAGCCAACTTTAGAAGACAACAAAACAATAATCCAATAGACTACTTTCAAAAAGGAGAAAACATATAAGTAAAAAAAGGGCAGCCTAAGATCAAGTAAGGACTTTTAACCTATCATTCTTTTGGCATACTCTTAAGGGAAATATTAAAAACAATTGTTTAAGACTAAACAAGGGACAGGGCTAACCATAAACTTCCTTGATTAGGACTCTACTTAGCATGCAGTGAAAAGATCACTCAAGAACAACATCTCAAGTTCTACTCAGCAAGACATGGGCTCACCAACATTCCTTGACTGATTATACTCTATTGATTCATTCTCAAACACACATTTAGAAGAAAACATAAAGATAAATCTTATCAGTCAGAATTAGGGTACTTTAGAAGTAAATCCTAATCTATATTTCCTGCTCTTTATTAGAGAATATGAACAAAGTGAAAAACATAAGAAATAATAGTGACAATAAGGAAAAACATCACCAATGATTTAGATGAGGATCCAGTGAATCTTCTTGTCTATTTGATGTCCAAGACTAGTTACATACTTAAGTTCAATGGCTTTATACAATCCAATACTTCTCTTCCTAGCCTACTATATAAAAACTACTCAGCAACTCTTACTTAATAACAGTTCGATAATTAACAACTTTCCAACCCTTTACAATGAATTTTCTGTGAGTACATATAGGTTAAAAAAGGAAGAGTGCTGCAGAAACGGTAATAAATATTAATTAAGGCAGAAGGGAGGGTATTCGAATGCCCATTCTGCTTAAAAATCATAAAAATAATTGTTTGTACCACTTTAGCTACTTTTAGTTGACTTTGAAGCCAACTAGCAGGCTGGTAGTAACTGTGAGGCCTGTCCTTTGAAGATATCTCTAGCCGAAGTACTCTGCTTGACCCCTGAGACAAGTAACTGTCATATTTTGGTTTTGAGGCCTCCCATGACTATGCAATAACTGCTCTGACAGTTTTAAAGAGGTTCTATCGTCAAAATTAATGTCATGATGTCTTGGAGTGCAACGTATGCCAAAGGGGACATTTTGGTCCTTGGAGGAGTAGACAACCTTGATGGTATAGTAGTTAAGGCTTCCCTTCACTGATTTGTCCATCTTCGTCATTTCAAACATTGTTTTGGCTTTAACTGTATTTTTATCCTTTGATTGTGGATTAAGCTTTTTGATCTTCAGGATTTCATGTTTAATCCTTTATTTTATCTCCTGATACTCTTCACAGTCTTCACGGTCTCTTCTTGATTAAACTTTTTCTAGTGTTGACAGGTGGCTACACGACGTTGGAGGGCTTGATTGTTGGCTAATGGTCATGATCCATTGGTTAAGATGTGATTTTATTACCCTGCTTGGTCCCTTTTTTGCTTTTAGAGCCATGGAGGATCGTCATCCTTGGCTCTTAGCCTCTGTATTGACTGTGAATGGCTTAAAACCTTTAAACACCATGAAACCTGCACAAAACAACCAATATGTTATATGAAATCCTTCTTTTTTGGTTTTAAATGCTTCAGAGGCTTTAGTGGGGCAGAGGAGAAGTGAGGAGAAAGTGTGAATGCAGTGATGGAAGGTAAAACCATGGAGGATAGGCAAAACCAGGGTTTCATTTGAATAAGGGCACGAAAGTCGATACACAGTTTTGGAAAACTGGGAATGGTTTTCGTATAGGGTATGGGTGGTAAGCGGTAAGGAACTGGGGGAATGCGATACATGTTAGAGAGTGATGCATGTCCCTCTAGAACCGCTCATTTCATGTTAGAATTGCACGCTGGGGAGAATTGGTGAATTGCGCGACACGGGATCTGGACCGTCCGATCTACGGGTTGCAGATCGACGGCCATCGATCAGCATGAACGTTGAAGAGTTGTGCGGTCATATTGGAAGTGGGACCAGATGCGGGCGTCAGCAATCTTGTCGCATAGCGGGCTGTTTTATCAGGTGGTGAAATGCTGTGGTTGAGTGGTAACCGTTGATCTGGTAGGAATGGATGGCTCAGATCAAGTGGGAGGATATATAAGGCTGGTGGGGTGGAAAAAAGGGTGATCAATATGAGCCGTTGGATCTAGGAGATCCACAGTGGGGATTAACTCGGAGAAGCGGAGATTAAAGATGGTGGATGAGGGGTCAAGGGGATGGCGAAATTGCGATGAAGCGAGGACCGTTAGATTGGAAACGAGATCAAAAGTGGATATTAAAGTGGAAAAGTGCATCGGCGGGAGAAAAGAGAATGGGACATGAACTTTATAAAAGGGCGAAAGCGTGACAACCGTTAGATATCAAAGGAATTGATAGAGGAGATGCGATCGGGGTTTTGAATATCGGCGGAGAAAAGGAGTGCGGGAGCGAGAAATTTGGAGACTACGATGGTTGATAGCCGATGGGCTTAGCGCTTAGTCATGGCGCTGGGTCATATGACAAAAAGGGGCTAGGGCTAAGCCAAAAGGTGCTTGAGCCCTAAGGTTAAAATGAGCGGAAAATAGGCCGAAATGAGGTTTTTTGAGGGTTATTGAAGGTTCTGATAGGTAATAAAAGAGATTTTAAAACCAAATAAAGAGGATTTATAGGGTTTTAAAGGGATTCTGGATTAAATGAGGGATAAATGAGGGATTTTTCAAAGGGAAAATGACGGAAAATGAGTCTAAAAACAGTCCTCCTTTGACATAATAAGGCTTCTTTGAGGATTTTGAGTGAAGAGATTAAAGAGGTAGATTTTTTGAAGGATAAGGGGCATGGCAAGACTTCAAGAACTCACAGATTTGCTAAAATGTGTTTCTTGAAGGCTAAAAAGCTTTGTTTTAGCCATCATTGAGTGTATCAAAATTATGGATGGCTAACAGTGGCTCCGCTTGGGGATGACAGCTCCTTGGGTGTGTCAAGAACCTCAGAAATTTATCTTTGGAATGTAGATCAATGTCCTGCACTTTGAAAATCCTCTTTCTTATTTGACCATGCTACTTGAAAAGATGATCAACATTACATCATCACAAATCAATTTCTCCCCAAACAACTACCTACATATCCTACTTTCCTAACTTTTTTTCTTCATAAGGTACACTTGGACTTGCAAACCCTTTAAGATCAACATTTTATTCTTTTATTGAAAGCAAGAAAACTAATATAAATCTACCCTTATAACTTCCATGAGTCCATATTAAACAATTGGACTCAAAAATTTCTCTACCTAATCTACTATCTGCCAGGATAAAACTATCTAACAAATCTGCATTCACTATATTCTAAAACTGAAATTGAAAACACAGTCAAACTGGGATTAAGCTGTCTGATTTGTTGTGATGGCTATGGCACCAAAAACAAACTACACATAGACCTTTATTTGCAGAAAAGTAAAACAAAACTCGGAAGGCTTAAGATCTGGAAACAATGAGAGTCCTTCCTTTCTTTTTCAATTCTGATTTTGATCTCTTTGAGCTATCTTCTTCTTCTTTTTCTAGTTCAAGTTTTTAGCGTGTTAGAACCGTTATTTTTCCTTTCTTTGGCTCAGGTTTTGAGCTTGTCAAAGCCATATTTTGTTTTGATTCTTTGGTTCAGATTTTGAGCATGTTTGAACCATTCTTTTCTATCCTAATCTAATCTATTGATAAACCAAGATTAAACAGTTTGGAAAATCTTCTTCACTAACCTATCAGCAGTAAACTGAAAGTCTATTTAGTCGTGATTAGGTTGTATGACCAAATAGTAGTGCTTTCTTTATTTTTGGTATGGGGTTGTACCTTTCTTGTTTTCGATCTGCCCTCTTTTCCTTTTCTATTGTTTTTGTATTTTTTCAATTTTTCTTTAAAAATAAATAAATGATATTTACAATGAAGAATGAAAGCTTTAAACTGAGAGTTCAGCAAAAATAATACTTGAGCATCCTGTCCTTGACAGGACCCCCAAATAGGTCTGTAACATCCATCTCTTGTAGAAAAAATGTGTTATGACCAATGGCAGATTGAATGATGTAAGGGCTTTGCCATAAATTGTCAAACATGCCATGTTTGCCCTTATCTTCTATCCTGGAATCCCATTTGAGTACTTTGTCACCAATTTTGAAGTCACTTTCCTTTTCCCTCTTATAAAACAACTTTTTGATATTCTCTTGTACTTTCTGCGCTTTGTTATAAACTTCTTCCCTGGTTTACTGGAGATGTATGGTCTGATTTATCCTTCTCATCATGCTATCTTCCTTTGATTATATTTCTTGGACCAACTTCATCACCGACATTCCTAAAATGGTAGGTGTTACATAGTATTTTGTCACCGTCCCTGCAATCCCTTGTCCCGTACATTGGAGGACTATTCCCATGACCTATGAACAGTAAAATGTCTTGAAAACACCTTCACGGCATCCTCTTGCATAATTACAAACATTCTCCTGAAGAAATTTTCCTCTGAAAAACCCTAAAAATAGATGTTTTAGCCTTGGCGCGACTAGCCAATTCATCCCTCGCGCCAATGAGGGAAATCCACACTAGAGGGTGTGCCAACTGGCGCTCTGTCTCTGTGTCTCACTCGTGCCAAGCTTATTAAGGGATGTTTTTTAAAAATAAATGGCAGAATTTTGGTTCTAAAAAACTCTTGAATGAATCATCAAAACAAGTTAAGTGGTTTGGCTCTGGATCTCCATGTATAAGAAGTGGTTTTCCACCTCTCATGGAACCTTCCTAAGAGATAGGGCCTATCCCATCATTATAGGGATCCCAAATTCCCTTCCTCCATCTATAAAAGCTTTCCCTCTCTATTTGATAGCTAGCTGAACTTGTAGGAAGGAAACTATATCTAGGCTACTATTGAGAGCAGAGCAGAAGAGAACCCCGTAAGAGAGAGAGCTTTGTCCAGAATCCCGACAGGCTTTGTTGAGACACGCTCAACTGGAAGCCCTGTCGAAGGAAGATCATAACATCAGAGCATTTTGTTGTAATATCCCTTTTGTCATTTATAATATAAGCGACTCTGATTTTGGTTACATTCTTGTGTTTACTCTTTCATGTGATACAATGAATTATATACTCTCTGACTGATATATAGTTACATGCTTTTAGTATTATGTTGTATGTCGTCGTTTCTCTGTGTGTGTACAGGTGTTCGAACATGACGAACGAAAGGATTGTGATATGTCAAGCTAGAGACGAGGAGCACCACTTCTTCATTGACAACAACAGTGTGGGATTTGAGGTAGGCTACCTATCGTGGTCTTTGTCTTTCTTGTAACTAGGAACTGGCATCTTTTTATGGTTTGATTGTTTCTAGACCCAATCTAGGGCTAGTCGGATCTCCTCTGTCTGCAAAGGGGATTTACCTCCTCAACAATAGGAAAAACTACATCTGCTCCATAAACCAGCTGAAAGGGAGACACTCCAATTGATTTCTTTGTTGTCAATATGTCTGCCCATAAAGCATGTACCAGCTTGTTGTGCCATGACCTCTGATTTTATTCCAGCAACTTCTTTATTATGTTTATCAGGCTCTTATTGGAAGACTCTACCAACCCATTACCTTGAGGGTAATAAGTTGTGGAATGACCAAGAACAATCTGATATCTGTGACAGAAATAAACCATATTTTTAGAACCAAATGCAACAGCATTGTCAGTGAAAATTTTCCTAGGATAGCCAAATCTAGACATGATATGGTCTTCAAGGAATTTTATGATAACTGAGTCTGTGGCATTCCTATAAGGGATGGCTTCTATCCATTTGGTGAAATAATCAGTGGTTGTGAGTATCCATCTATGTTGGGCAGTCGAGGCAGGACAGATTTCCCCAATGAAGTTTAGTCCCCACTGTTGAAAAGGAGCTTCAACAATGATTGGTTGTAAGGGTAAGGGAAGCATTTGTCTCTTGCCTTCAAATATTTGGCATTTGTGGCAGGCAACTATCATTTTTTGGACATCTTGAAAGAGGGTGGGCTAGTAATATCCAGCTCTAAGGATTTTATTGGCAGTGGTTTTCCAATAAAGGTGGCCTCTAGATTCTCCTTCATGAAACTCATGGTTGATCCTATCTGCCTCATTCTCAGGAAAAAATTTAAGCAAAATCCACTAGCATTTTTCCAATATAAACATTTATCTAAAATGCAGTAATTAACAACCTTTAATTTCAATAATCTTGCCTTCGTTTTAGACAAACCAGGAGGGGCATTGAGATTAGTAAGCACATACAAAATATCAGCATACCAAGATGAATTGAGGAAATTATCCTCAATAAGTGGGGCTGGTAATCTTTCCTGCCCATCTAATGCATCTATCATGTTTATATCAAGTGCTTGCAAGTTAGATTCAACCATTAATTGTGATAGGCCTTGACCCTTGATGATTTTAGTGGGTTTAATTTCCAAATCATATTCCAGTATCACAACAATCCACTTTCCTCTTTTGCCATCAGGGTCTTGTGACAAAATGTCTTTTTCCACTATATGAGACACAAATGCAATAATGTGAGAGTGTAAGATATAAACTCTGAAATCCTTCAAGGCTTTGACCAAAGAATAGGCATGTTTTTCCATGATATTATATTTCAGAGGTGCATCTCTTAATGCCTTGCTAAAAAATGCAATTAGCTGCTCTTGTCCTTCTGGATTTTTCTGTAATAGGATAGCGGCCACAATATATTCTGATGCAAATGAAAATATGAGGAATTCCTTTGTGAAATCAGGACTAATAAGAACCGGTGTTTGGGTAAGCACATGTTTGACCAGTTCAAAGGATTTATTTGCTTCTGAGGTCCATTTGGCTCCTATCTCTTTCTTTAGCATGTTTGCCATGTTCCTAAGGAGTTCTGCCAGGTTGGGTATGAACCTTCTCAAGAAATTAATATTTCCAATGAAAGATTGGAGTTCCTTGATATTCCTAGGATGATTTATTCACAATATACCATCAATTATTTTCGGATCTATCTTTATCCCTTCTTTAGATATGATATGTCCAATAAGTTTACCTTCTTGGAGACCAAGAAATGTTTTCCTGGGATTCAAATACAAACCAAAATTTCTGCATTTCTCAAATACTTTCCTTAGGTGTATTATGTGTTCTTCATCTATTTTGGAATAGACTGTGATGTCATCTAAATAAATCACAATGAAGTATCCTATTTCTTCTAAGAAAGAAATATCCATGGTTCTTTGAAATGTGGCACCAGAATTCATTAATCCAAAAGGAAATTTCACATACATGAAAGTACCCCAAGGAGTAGTAAAGGTTGTTTTAGGTTGATCATCAGGGAGTACCAATATCTGATTATACCCTAAAAAACCATATAGCAAAGAAATCCTCTTAGAACCTACTACCTTTTGTAGGATATGATACATTTTGGGCAATGTGTAGTTGTATTTTAATGAGGCTTTGTTCAAGTTCCTAAAGTCAATACAGAGCATTATTTATCCTCTTTTCTTTCTAACAACTAGAAGATTAGATACCCACTCTGAGTATCCCAAAGGGACAATAATTCCAGAATCATAAATTTTCCTAATTTCTTTCTCAACCAGAGGTAGCTGCAGAAGGTTTATTCTGCATAATTTTTTCCTAAACAGTTTCTGGTTTTTTTTAAGTGGTATCTTGTGTTGAATGGTCTCTGTGTCATATGCCCTTAAATCTTCATAGCTCTAAGAAAATACATCAGAAAAATCTTTAAACAACTCAATATATTTCAGTTTCATGTGAGCTGGCAATGTTTTAGATAATTTGGTCATTTTAGGCTTGTATTTACTGCCTACATTGCATTATTCAACATCAGATTTGGTGGGTTCTATTGTTGGTTTCTTGGCAACATCATTAAAATCAAACAAGTCTTGTAGAGGTGCTAGTCCTTTGGGTAAGCCTTTGTATTTATACTGTAGTATCTATATGTTCTCTCTTCTTGGGTTTATGTACTCTTCTGTTTGATTTTCAAACTCTCTAGTTAGCAGATTTATTTCTACAATGGGAGAAGGTTTTTTTTCAATAGTTTGTTCCTCATTAAGGCAGTCTTTATCATACTTTGAGTCTAAATTTGGAAATCCAAACTCATTTATGAACTGCGGGAATTTCTCTATCTATTTATCTCCCTCAATGACCTGCTAATGCTTTTCATTGTCTGGGATAGATGGTCTATATTTCACTTGGACTATGAATTTTTTGTTGTAATAGGGTCTTTCACATGAACTGGCAGCACAAGCTAAACCATTGGCAAAAATGTTTTGGTTTCTAGCGACAAAAATAAGTTCATATTCCTCAAAATGTTTCAAAAGGTCCATGGTATCATTTCTATAGGCTCTTAGTCTTGGATGTTTGGCAATGTACTCTCCATTCATTTGTCTAATGATCAGTCCAGAATCTTCATGAATAGCTATCCTCCTGGCTCCTAATTTCTTCAGTAAATGTAGTCCTAAGAGGAGTGCTTCATACTCTTCTATGTTATTTGTGCATTGGAAGTTTAACTTGTATGAATGGATTTCAGCATAATTATTCTTTGTGTTGTGAAGCCACACACTTTCTCCTGCAGCAGTTCTATTACAAGACCCATCAAAAATCATACTCCAAAGAGGGCTAGTTTCGGACTGGTTGTTGTTTTCATTCTTGTCCCCTTTTTCCTGTGTGTTCTTACTGTCATTATGCAGTTTTATGGGTTCTGCAACATGTTTATGTTGGTCTTTTTCCTTCAAGTTTTCATGGAGTTGAGGCCTTTCTTCTTGACTCTCATGACTTGCACTAATCTGGTGGACAGTGGTTTGTTCATACTCTCTATTTTGTTTGCTGTAATTTTTAGATTTGGCAAACTTTTTGAGAGCCTCTCCCTTCCTATCCTCTCCTCCTATGTTTTTTTTTTATGTTGGGTGATTGCTCACTTTCCAACTCTAGCTCATCAAAGCTTTCATAATTGTAAAGAATGAATGCCTCTAGGTCTGTATGGACAGAGTAAAGAGGGGAATGTTATGATTTTTCTTGACTACTCAACAAAAAATTCATGTGTGATTCCCTATAAAGTCTTCTAAGTTGGCTGAAAACAAGGATGGTGGCATATGTCATGTCCATTTGCATGGTACCTTGAAGATTATAACCCCATGATCTTGAAAGAAGCATGCCATATTTGGGGGGCACATCAGCCACTACCACATCCATCACTATGCATTTGGCTGGGATTTGGGTCAAGTTTACACAAAGATCTTTGATCAAGCCTAAGAATTTTACTCTACTGGAGTCAAAAGAATACAAATCTTTATATGGTCTGGTTATCTCAAGGCCTAATCTCTCCATTATTACTTTGGGCATGAGGTTATGTGAAGCCCCTGAATCATGCATAGCATTGTGTAAAATCTTATCATGGATATTCAAACTAACATAGAAAGGAGGGACCACTCCTTCTTGGAACTTTACTTCAATTTTAGGACCAAATAAAAGGGTTGGCTGATCATCATTTAGGTTGACAGAGTCATTATTTTCTTCTATGTTCAAATATTTTAACACCTGAAATTTATATACATCTTGACTTACTAACTTAGTGAGGGGGACAGTGATCTTGATTTTAGCAATTTCACTTTCCAAATTGAAAGGGAACTGATTCTTTGAAAGGCTCAAATCTATCTTGTTATTCATTAACTTATCAGCAAAATTAGCTTGCTATTTTTTACTATGTACATCAGCTAAAACTATTTTTATAGGGGCACTAGCTAAAGTGCTAGTGCTGTTAGGGTCACCACTTTGTTTATCAATGGAACCAGTGCCTTTCCCCTTGTTTTTACCAGAAATTTCAACTATTGTTTTGTTGTGTTCAACAGCCCTTCTAGCCACCTTTTCAGATTTGTTTTTAACAGCGGCTTCAGAGGTCTTTGTTTGGGGAGTTTATTGGTTCTTTTTGCTCCTGAGGTCATATTTTTTATGGACCTCCATGATGGCATTATCAAAGCCTTGCCGATAGTATTCATATTCTAAGGCTTCATTATCATAATATGTATATGTGGCCTAGTCATCCTTTGTGAAAAAGGCAGGGTCTTCATTACTTACTCCCATCATGTTTATATCAGTTCCCTCTGGCTCTTCTATCATTCCCTCATCTTCATCAACATAATTTTCATGAAATAGAGGTCTGATTTGTTGATTAGTATCTCTTTGTCTGGGGTTTCTCCTAAATTTATGGTTTTTGTTTTGAGGGTGGTTCCTATTCTGAGCATTTGTTTGGACAACCATCCCCTCTATCATTCTTTCTAGCCTATCCATGCTCTTGGCTAGATGGTCTAAATTTGAATCAGATGTGGAAGGTGCAGTGCCATCTCTATATGTTACTTTCTTTTCGTTCCTCATCCTAGCTCTTTTGGCAATCAAATTTGCCTCAACGCTCACTGCCCCTTGTTGCATATCTTCTAATGTGAGGTATTCCTTTTCCCTCTATTGGTAGGCCATTTCAGGATCAAATCCGTCAGGGAATTTCATTAAATCTACGCCCTGTGGAGGTTTCACATGAGCTGGTATGGAATTGTACACCCTATTGTATCTAACACATTATTTCTGTAAACCTTCCCCTGGATTCCTTTTAATATTCTCATATTCTGACAGAATTTGGAGAGGGTTTTTTCTGACTTCCAACTTGTTCAAAAACAATTGATGAAAGGTAGGAATATCATTGAAGCTCTATGGAGTTAATATTTTGAGCCATTTTCTTACTTCTCCCCCTAAACTCTGAGCAAATAATCTAATTTTAACAGTCTCATCACCTACTTCATTCCTATCAAAGTAATCATTCATTTTTTCGACATGTTGTGGAGAAGAAATGGAACTACTGGCATCATATAGAGGAATAGTGGTCGAATAACCTTGTGGTAAGGTAGCTAAAGGTAAAGGAAGGACTAGAGGAGCATACCATGCAGCCATGATGTAGATGGGAGGGAAAAATGGGGGGTTTACATGTGGAGGTTGTGTGACACGAGGGAGAGGATGGAATGGAGTGGTTTGCACAGTAGATGTATAGATGGCAGACATGCTAGGACTAGACAAGACTTGTTGATCATATTTGGGATGAGAGAAATCAAAATTATGAATGAAATGAGTATCAGGAGGTGTGGATGGAGGGGTTTCTCTGCTGCTAATATGTTGGCCACTATGTTGTGGTGAACTTGGAGGCTCAAAGTCTGTCTGATCTATACCACTAAGTGACTTGGTTCTTGGTAAAATTATTGAAATGGGTAAGTCGACTTGGGTATCTGATAGAGCTGTAAGGAATTTAGGCATGGAGTTAGCTCTATGAATGGGTTTGACAATAGTTGGATCCCTAGATACAAGAGACCTCCTAACAATTATTTCTAGATTGTCAACTATTTTAGGAGGATTTGGGTCAGGATAGGCTCTGGTATGAATTCTTTTTGAAGCCATAATGTTAAGACTTAGACCTAAAGAAGAGAAATTTGGCCAGATATGACAATATTTAGAGGAAAACTAGTCTTAGAAAAAGAAAACTTAATCCTTGAAGCTTCCTAATCATGGGTGTGCACGATGCTTCAATGGTAGTGTGGGTTGTCCTAGTGGAGTCTTTGTGAAACCAGGGGTAATCATCAGGCCTACTGATCACCAGTGGAGTCTTTTGGTCTTTTAGGATTTGTGGAGTCGTTAGGTGGATGATTTCGAATGTTTTAAAGCGGGTTGTTGTCCACCATCAGCAATTAACTACCAATCTAAGGATGTTTGTGGGTCTTTTGAGGTCTTAGGATTTATAATATGTAATTCACTCAGAATTCTCCAGTGGAGTCTCCATTATGTTGGGGTCCTATTATTTGGCAGATTGGCATACCAAATGACAAGGCAACATCAGAACCACTTTGGAATCCTAGGATCTAGCCCTCCTGGATTCAGAGAGGGATCTCTCTATGTGTGTTTAGAATGATATGCTTATAGGCTTATGATATGATATTAGGCTAGTTATGAAGCACAAGGGATTTTTTTGTTTGTTGGTTGGGGATCATTAATTGAGAAGGTCATGTGGAGTGAAGGAGGAAATAAGTAGAAGGATGTTTCAACATGGGAAGATAGGTCAAGAAACAATGCTAATACATTGGGCTATGGAGTCATAAAATGGTTTACTTGCACAACAACTATTCAAGGGTTTCCATAGGACAAGTCATCTATAGAAAAATATCTCTTTAAGTTGAGTTGGTGGTATGAAACATTAAAAAGTGTGGTGAAATAAGCAAAGATAATAACCAATTAAGAATCTATTAACTTCACTACACAAGAAGAGCCTTGAAAGTGACTGATTTGGAAGCAAGCCAAAGGACAGGGAAAGCCATAAACTTCTTTGGGAAATACTCCTACTAAAGCCAACTTTAGAAGACAACAAAAAAGTAATCCAACAGACTACTTTCAGAAAGGAGAAGACATATAAGTAAACAAAGGGCAGCCTAAGATCAAGTAAGGACTTTTAACCTATCTTGCTTTCGGCATACTCTTAAGGTAAATCCTCAAAACAGTTGTTTAAGACTAAAAAGGGGACAGAGCTAACCATCAACTTCCTTGATTAGGACTCTACTTAGCATGCAATGAAAATATCATTCAAGAAAAACATCTCAAGTTCTACTCAGCAAGACATGGGCTCACCAACATTCCTTGACTGGTTATACTCCATTGATTCATTCTCAAACACACATTTAGAAGAAAAAGTAAAGATAAAGCTTATCAGTCAGAATTAGGGTACTTTAGAAGTAAATCCTAATCTATATTTCCTTCTCTTTATCAGATAATATGAAAAAAGTGAAAAACATAAGAAGCAACAGTGACAATAAGGAAAAACATCACCAATGATTTAGATGAGGATCCATTGAATCTGCTTGTCTATTTCATGTCCAAAACCAGTTACATACTCGAGTCCAATGGCTTTCTACAGTCCAATACTTCTCTTCCCAACATACTATATTAAAACTACTCAGCAACTCTTACTCAATAAAAATTCGACAATTAACAACTTTCCAACCCTTTACAATGATTTTTCTGTGAGTACATATAGGTGAAAAAAGGAAGAGTGTTGCAGAAATGGTAATAAATATTAATTAAGGTAGGAGGGAGGGTATTCGAATGCCCACTATTCTTAATAATCATAGCAATAACTATTTGTACCACTTTAGCTACTTTTAGTTGACTTTGAAGTCAACTAGCAGGTTGGTAGTAACTCTGAGGCCTGTCCTTCGAAGATATCTCTGGCCGAAGTACTCTGTTTGACCCCTGAGACAAGTAATTGTCATATTTTGGTTTTGAGGCCTCCCATGACTCTGCAATAACTTCTCTGATAGTTTTAAATAGGTTTTGTCATCAAAATAAATGTCACAGTGTCTTGGAGTGCAAAGTAGGCCAAAGGGGACATTTTGGTCCTTGAAGGAGTACACAGCCTTGATGTTATAATAGTTAAGGCTTCCTTTCATTGATCTATCCATCTTCGTCATTTCAAACATTGTTTTTTCTTTAACTGTATTTTTATCCTTTGACTATGGATTAATATTTTTGATCTCCAGGCTTTCATGTTTAATCGTTTATTTTATCTCCTAATACTCTTCACGGTCTTCATGGTTTCTTCTTGATTTAACTTTTGTTGGTGTTGACAGATGGCTGTTGGAAATAGGATGCAGAGTGTTGTCCTTGATGGCAACCCACTGAATGAAGATGAAGACATGTGACAGTTGACATGTGTTGTCCTTGATGGCAATACACCTGATGAAGTTATGCTTGACTTGATGGTCTTGGTAATCGATGTAAATCTGATGTGATATGATGCTAGTTAGCAAGATGATGCTAAGTGTTGTCATTGAATGACAACTCACTTGATGAAGTTGTGATTGATAGAATATGTTCTTGATGAAGTAAATTTGATGTATCAGCAGTGTGTACAGAAGGCAGTGAAGAAAAGAAGTCAACAAGTGCTAAATCTATGTTGAAAAAGAGTATGTCTCTTGGTATACGCGGATTGTCCTAGGTGAAGTCGCGTATACACGCGGAAAATAACGTTTCAAGTCGCGTATGGGCAAAAGCGCTCAAAAGTGCAAACCCAAGGGTAACCACCATGGTATTAATCCATTGTATTGGGTAATGATCCGCCTAATTGACCCCGTCCAAGTAGTTTTGGGCTTATGGTATTGTTTTGGTCCATGGTATTGAAAAAGAGGCTCATGGTATTGACAAAGGGTAATCATATAAAAGGAGAAGAAATTCATTGTGAAAAGTGGAGTGAGGGTGTAAGATATCTGAGCTTGAATGAATACTTCTCTCTGAAGTAGATCTGAATGAAAGGGTTACACTTGAAGATAAATCTGAATGGATGATGCACCAATGATGAAGAAAGGGATCTAGATCTGAAATGTATCTACTAGATCTGCTTATGGAAGGCTTAGATCTGTGATGAGGCGAACATCTAGGCGAACATATGTCTGAAGTGAAAGGGTAAATCTGAACTGAATATCTGATCTGAAGAAGTATGCTGCTCTATAATAATTGAAGATCTATACGCTACTTCGACGCGGAGGAAGCGCGTATATACGCAGCTTCAGCGAAGAGAAAGCGCGTATGCGCAATAAAATATACACTGAGGTATACGCTGGTTTGTGTGGACGGAAGCGCGTATATACGCAACATCAGTGAAGGGAAAGCGCGTATGCAAACTAGGGCTTGCTAAAGCAAGGGATATGAAATATCTGATCTGTTCTGCTGTGTTTCTGCTATCTGATCTGTGTTGATATGTATCTGTTGATGATGTATGTTCGTGCTTAAAAATATGGAAAGGGTTCCGTCTGGAAATATGATGAATTGCGGTCTGCAAGTTGTGTTCTATTGAAGAGGTTGGATCCAGTGTGAAAATTGATGAAACTTGGTCCAAGGTGGTGCTGAAGGTTGTAGCCTTCAGTCAGGGGGTTGTAGCTCCCTTCCAGGTGAGGCTGGTAAACGAGATCAGGGGGTAGTAGCTCCCTTCCAGGAGAGGCTGGTAAACGAGTCCGGGGGTCGTAGCTCCCTTCCAGGAGAGGCTGGTAAACGAGCGCAGGTGGGTGCCTGCGTGCTGGTCAAGTCTGCGCCAGCACATATGTTGTAAGATGTTTTCTCTATAATAAAATATTGAAGGGTGAGCAACTGCAGCGGTGGTTTTCTCCCGATTTGGGTTTCCACCTAAAAATCCTGGTGTTCATGTGTGATGCTTTGTGTGATGGTTTATTCTGTTCTTACTGCACCTTTTTATTGCTTATTGAATATCTGAAGAATACATGATGGAATGATTTAAGTGAAGATTTAATGACATATCTAAATCACTGTGTATACGCTAGTTTCATAAAGGGGATCCGCGTATATACGCTGGTTTACTGAAGTAAAGTAGCGTATGGGTTTTTAAGGAATGAAAAGTAAAAGGATTTGATTATGCAGCAAATACTGATTCACCCCCCCCCTCTCAGTATTTTTCCCAACAATTGGTATCAGAGCGGGTCCTTGTGCAGAAGCTTGATCGCTTAAAGGAGATCCGTCGCAATGGGAAGTCAAGAAGGAGTAATGTCTATAAAGCCACCTCTATTCAATGGAAGCAATCCGATCTTCTGGAAGGTACGTACAAAAGCTTATCTGCAAAGTCTTGGTGCAGATGTATGGGCAATCGTGGAAGAAGGTTATCAATACCCGGCAAGTATTCCTACTGATGCAGCTGAAAGAAAGAAGTATGAAATCAATGCCAAAGCAGTGAATGTCTTATTGGGAAGCATGTTTGAATCAGAATTTGCTAAAGTGATGCAGCTACATTCGGCAAAAGAAATATGGGACAAAATCATTCTAAGCTATGAAGGAGACACAAAGGTAAAAAGTGCAAAACTCCAAACTCTTAGAATTGAATATGAAAATTTGAAGATGCGTAGTGATGAAAGTGTTGCCAGTTTCTTTCTTCGTCTAGATGATATTGTAAATCGGATGAGAAATTTGGGTGAAACCATGGCTGATACTACTCTGGTAGAAAAGGTCTTAAGATCTTTGACTTCAGAATTTGACTCTAAAGTTTCAGCTATTGAAGAAAGGCAAGATCTGCAATCGCTTACTATTGTTCAATTACATGGTACTCTGACTGCTTTTGAAATGAGACAAGGAGGTCCTTCTCAAATAAGAGAAGCTGCTTTTAAGGCATCTACAAAAGGAAAGGAAAAGGAGGTTATCAAAGAATCCAGCTATGTATCTGATGAAGAAGAAGCAAATTTCGTGAGAAAGCTCCAACTAGGTACAGGAAGATTCAAAGGTAAGCTTCCCTTCAAATGTTTTGAGTGTGGTAAAGTTGGTCATTATGTTGCAAAATGTCCTTATAAAAGAAAAGAAGTAGTAAGAAGGAATAAGAACCGATCTAGCTCTAAGAAAAGTTACTATGCTGATGAAGATAGTGATGAGTCATCTAATAGTGAGGAAGAATGTGAAGAAGATCTTAGACTTCTCCTGGCTTTTGAACAAAAGGAAGAAAAGGATACTTTTATGGATGCTCTAGAGGAGAATGATTTTCTTGAAGAAAATAATCAACTCAAACTACGCTTAGAAGAAGAAGAGATAATCAGAGAGACCATTGAAAAGCAGCTTGAAGAAGCAAAGAAACATATTGAAAAACTAGAATGTGAAGTGGTAAGTCAAAGAAAAGAAGTTGAGAAAGCAAAAACCTTGAATCTTAGATTTGCTAAAGGATATGAAACCTTAGATGAGATCATCAAGGTACAACGTTCTCCTCTTATAAAGACAGGTCTTGGATATACCGGAGAATCTTCTCAAACTTCAGCACCCAACTATCTAAAAGCAGTTACAGGTGGTTTACATCATTCGGCCACTCAGCAAGAGAATAAAGGATTTCTACAGGGAAAGCAGGACCATCTCAATTCAAGGAACACTAACAGGGATAGCTTTCAAAGACACTACAACCAACGGGTAAATTCAAATAGAAGATTCCATGATCGCAGAAATTTCTACTTCAATGGGCAATGTTTCACGTGTCACAATTTTGGTCATAAAGCTATTCAATGTGTTGCATATAAAACCATCATGACAAGAGAAGCAAGAAAGAAAAGGTTGGATACTGAACCAAAGAAGAATACATATAACAATTTTTCTCCTCTTCAAAGTGAAGTTGAATGTACTTATTGCAATAACTTTGGCCATGAAGAATCTGAATGCGGGAACAAGATCCAGCCTAAAGAACATGTTCCCTCAAGCTCTAAAGTGTGGAAGAAGAAAGAACCGCCGGTTGAAAATTGTGGGATAGCATTATTTGCAGAAGGTGAAGAAAATCAATGGTACATTGATAGTGGGTGCTCAAGACACATGACAGGTGACAAAAGCAAACTTCATACTTATAATGCTCTAGAAAAGGAAAAGAAAGTTACATTTTGAAATGATACTCCTGCTGTGATTAAAGGAAAAGGGTCAGTATTTCTAAAAGAAAAAGTGAAGGCTAAAGATGTCATGTATGTGGATGGATTAAGGCATAACATGTTAAGTGTTAGTCAAATGTGTGATCAAGGAGCAGAAGTGGTCTTCGGTTCCAAAGAATGTGTGGTTCGTGATCTTGACACAGGTAAAATCATTATAAAAGGAAAAAGAAATCCAAGCAACCTGTATATTCTAAATGGCATAGATCAATGTTACTTGAGCAAGTCCTCAGAAAATTGGATGTGGCATAGAAGGCTGGGACATCTGAGTTTCTCTCAAATCAACAAAGCTAGCAGACTTCAAGCTGTTCGTGATCTTCCCAAGGTCAATCTTCCAGAAAGTACCATATGCAAATCTTGTCAATTTGGTAAGCAAACCAGAGTACGATTTAATGCCAAAGAAGGATCATCAAGTAAGCCTCTTGAACTCATTCATACTGATATATGTGGACCTATGAGAAAAAAATCATTACGTGGGGAAGAATACTATATCTTATTTATTGATGACTACTCTAGAATGTGTTGGATCGGGTTCATTAAACACAAAGATCAAGCACTTGAAAAATTTCAGAGCTTCAAAGCTTTGGCAGAAAATGAATCAGATCTAAAAATCAAGTGTCTTAGATCTGATCGAGGAGGATAATATTCATCAAATGAATTCTTTGAATTTTGTGAACAACATGGCATTAAACGACATTTCTCTGTAGCAGGCACTCCTCAACAAAATGGTGTAGCAGAAAGAATGAATAGAACAATTGTTCAAATGGCTAGAGCTATGCTTGCTGATTCTGATGTTCCTGACATGTTCTGGAGTGAAGCAGCACATACAACGGTTAACATTCTCAATAAAGCTCATGTTCGGGTAAATAGTGACAAAACTCCATATGAACTCTGGTATGGCAATTCTCCCACTGTGAAGCATTTTAAGGTTTTTGGAAGTAAATGCTTTATAAAAAATAATGATGAAAAACTTGGCAAGTTTGAACCTAGATCAGATGAAGGGATATTTCTTGGTTACTCTTCGTCAAGCAAAGCTTTCACATGTTACAATAAAAGGCTTCAAAAGGTTGTTGAATGTATTGATGTTGTTATTGATGAGTCTCCTGTAGCTCCTAAAGAAGAAAAACAAACCGCAAATGAAGATGATGGCGACATATGGCCTTCTACATCAGATAGCAATGATATAGACAGTGGATCCAATGAAGAACCTGAAGATGACCTATCTGAAAAAGCTCCATCCAGATATGTTCAAAAGAATCATCCTGAAACTCAAATTTTGGGTGATAAGGAATCTGGTGTACGAACAAGGAGAACTCTTATGGGATCTTCTAATCATTTGGCACTTCTATCCACAATTGAACCACACAATGTCAATGAAGCTAGCAAATATGAATGTTGGAGGCAAGCCATGGATGAAGAACTTGTTCAAATTGAGAAGAATGACACTTGGGATTTGGTTCCAAGGCCTCATGATAAAAATGTCATTGGAACTAAATGGATTTTCAAGAACAAGTTAAATGAGAATGGGGATGTTGTAAGAAACAAAGCTAGACTGGTTTGCAAAGGGTATACTCAACAAGAAGGTATAGACTTTGAAGAAACTTTTTCTCCCGTAGCTAGACTTGAAGCCATCAGAATGTTCCTTGCTTTTTCAAGTTATCAACAAATCAAAGTTTATCAAATGGATGTCAAATCTGCTTTTCTTAATGGTGATCTAGAAGAAGAAGTATATATAGAACAACCAGAAGGATTCATTTTAGGAAATGATGCAAATCTTGTTTGTAGACTTAAAAAGGCTCTATATGGTCTCAAACAAGCTCCAAGGGCTTGGTACTATCGTCTTGACAAATATCTTCATCGACAAGGATTTTCAAAGGGGTCTGCTGATAGCAACTTATACACAAAAGTTGAAAATGATAAACTATTGATTGTTGTTGTATATGTTGATGATATCATTTTTGGGAGTAACGAAGAATCTATGAGTCAAAATTTTGCTTCTGTCATGCAGCAAGAATTTGAAATGTCTTTGCTTGGGGAACTAACTTTCTTTCTTGGCTTGCAAGTGCATCAATCTACAAATGGTATATTCCTATCACAAGAAAAATATCTTAAGCAAATTCTGAAGAAGTATGGCATGGAAGAATGCAAACCTGTAAGCACTCCAATGATACCCGGATGCAATCTCAGCTCTCATGATGATTCTCCCACGGTGAATCAACCAGATTACAGATCAATGATAGGAAGTCTACTTTATCTCACTGGGACTAGACCAGACATTATCCATGCAGTTGGGATTGTTGGACGATTCCAAGCCAATCCAAAAGAGTCTCACCTTCAGGCTGTGAAAAGAATTTTCAAATATCTACAAGGAACTCAGGACTTTGGTCTATGGTATCCGAAGAATGCTGATCTTACTCTTCATGCTTACACTGATGCAGATTGGGCTGGAAGTGTTGATGATCGGAAAAGCACTAGTGGTGGTGCGTTTTGCATGGGGCCCCGGTTAGTATCTTGGTTCAGCAAGAAGCAAAATTCTATTGCCTTATCAACAGCTGAAGCAGAGTATGTAGCTGCCGCATCTTGTTGCACTCAACTCCTATGGATGATGCAAACCTTGCAAGATTTTCAAATCAAATGTACAACTCCTATCTCAATTATGTGTGATAATACAAGTGCCATCAGTATTTCAAAGAATCCTGTTATGCATTCGAAAACCAAGCACATTCCCATCAAATATCATTTCCTACGTGAACAAGTGCTTGAGCAAAAAGTGAAGTTGGAGTATGTTACCTCCAAAGAACAAGCTGCTGATATCTTTACCAAACTTCTGCCCAGGGAAGCGTTCGAGTATCTAAGACAGAAGCTGGGAGTGGTCTCTGCCAGTCAAAAGAACAAATCTGGTTGAAATTTAGAAGATGTCTTGGGATACGCGGGTTTCTTGAAACACGGTCGCGTATGTACGCAAGTTCATGCAAATAAAACCGCGTATGTTTGGTTGCTGACAATTTTTTTGGTTGGTTCAGCATTCTTCAGCACAGCTGCAGTGTTGTTTGGTATCTCTGATACTGTTTGGTATCTCTGACAGTGTTCCAGTTCTCATAATTCTGTTTCTAATGTTTTGATGAAGATGCCTTGATGTTTTGTTGGTGGAAGTTTTCAGGATGCACAAACTAAGGGGGAGCCTTAGTCTTTGGAAAGTTTGCTTGGTTGCACAGATTCAGGGGGAGCATTAGCTTTGCTGAGTGTAATGCAGTGTTGGTATTATGATGGTTTTTGAAATATGTTCTCTTTCTTGAGGACCTTTTGGTATTGGTTATGAAAAAAAAAAAAAAGTCATATTTGTATTGTATGAAAAGGTCTGGTGGAGACCCATGTTGTAAAACTGTAATATTCAGTCATGTAAGGACTTGTCAATTTTGTAAACCCACTTGGTTGGGTAGCTGAGTCAAATTTGTAAACCCACTTGGTTGGGTAGTTGAGTCTCATATGTAAATCCACTTGGATGGATAATTGATGTAAGTATGAGTCTTTGGTGATAGGAAGTTCATAGAGTCATGTCCTTCTTTGACAAATATGTTTGAAGATTCAGCATGAACTCAGGGGGAGTTTTGGCCACTTCAGCACATTTCAGATCTGCAGAATGTTTCTTCCACATGAGGAGAAAAGGAGGAGAGTGTTGGTTTTTGATCCGCCCTTTGCCCTTGATGTCAAAGGGGGAGAGTGACATGGTGTTTTAATGAAGAGAATATAATGATGTCAAATATTTGGGAGAGTGACATATTTGGGAGAGTGATATGGTACCTAAACTATCTGTTGTAGTAACCAAACACCATCATAGTTGCCATCAAGTCCAAAGGGGGAGATTGTTGGAAATAGGATGCAGAGTGTTGTCCTTGATGGCAACCCACTGAATGAAGATGAAGACATATGACAGTTGACATGTGTTGTCCTTGATGGCAATACACCTGATGAAGTTATGCTTGACTTGATGGTCTTGGTAATCGATGTAAATCTGATGTGATATGATGCTAGTTAGCAAGATGATGCTAAGTGTTGTCATTGAATGAAAACTCACTTGATAAAGTTGTGATTGATAGAATATGTTCTTGATGAAGAAAATTTGATGTATCAGCAGTGTGTACAGAAGGCAGTGAAGAAAAGAAGTCAGCAAGTGCTAAATCTATGTTGAAAAAGAGTATGTCTCTTTGTATACGCGGATTGGCCTAGGGGAAGTCGCGTATGCACGCGGAAAATAATGTGCCAAGTCGCGTATGGGCAAAAGCGCTCAAAAAGTGCAAACCCAAGGGTAACCACCATGGTATTAACCCATTGTATTGGGTAATGATCCGCCTAATTGACCCCGTCCAAGTAGTTTTGGGCTTATGGTATTGTTTTGGTCCATGGTATTGAAAAAGGGGCTCATGGTATTGACAAAGGGTAATCATATAAAAGGAGAAGAAATTCATTGTGCAAAGAGAGAGAGTGGGTGCAAGATGTCTGAGCTTGAATGAATACTTCTCTCTGAAGTAGATCTGAATGAAAGGGTTACACTTGAAGATAAATCTGATTGGATGATGCACCAATGATGAAGAAAGGGATCTAGATCTGAAATGTATCTACTAGATCTGCGTATGGAAGGCTTAGATCTATGATGAGGCGAACATCTAGGCGAACATCTGTTGGAAGTGAAAGGGTAAATCTGAACTGAATATCTGATCTGAAGAAGTATCCTGCTCTATAATAATTGAAGATCTATACGCTACTTCAACGCGGAGGAAGCGCGTATATACGCAGCTTCAGCGAAGAGAAAGCGCGTATGCGCGATAAAATATACACTGAGTTATACGCTGGTTTGTATGGACGGAAGCGCGTATACACGCGACATCAGTGAAGGGAAAGCGCGTATGCAAACTAGGGCTTGCTGAAGCAAGGGGTATGAAATATCTAATCTGTTCTGCTGTGTTTCTACTATCTGATCTGTGTTGATATGTATCTGTTGATGATGTATGTTCGTGCTTAAAAATATGGAAAGGGTTCCGTCTGGAAATATGATGAATTGCGGTCTGCAAGTTGTGTTCTATTGAAGTGGTTGGATCCAGTGTAAAAATTGATGAAACGTGGTCCAAGGTGGTGCTGAAGGTTGTAGCCTTCAGTCAGGGGGTTGTAGCTCCCTTCCAGGTGAGGCTGGTAAACGAGATCAGGGGGTAGTAGCTCCCTTCCAGGAGAGGCTGGTAAACGAGTCAGGGGGTCGTAGCTCCCTTCCAGGAGAGGCTGGTAAACGAGCGCAGGTGGGTGCCTGCGTGCTGGTCAAGTCTGCGCCAGCACATATGTTGTAAGATGTTTTCTCTATAATAAAATATTGAAGGCTGAGCAACTGCAGCGGTGGTTTTCTCCCGATTTGGGTTTCCACCTAAAAATCCTGGTGTTCTTGTGTGATGCTTTGTGTGATGGTTTATTCTGTTCTTACTGCACCTGTTTACTGCTTATTGAATATCTGAAGAATACATGATGGAATGATTTAAGTGAAGATTTAATGACATATCTAAATCTCTGTGTATACGCTAGTTTCATAAAGGGGATCCGCGTATATACGATGGTTTACTGAAGTAAAGTAGCGTATGGGTTTTTAAGGAATGAAAAGTAAAAGGATTTGATTATGCAGTAAATACTGATTCACCCCCCCCCCCTCTCAGTATTTTTCCCAACAATGGCTACACGGCATTGGAGGGCTTGATTGTTGGAAAATGGTCATGATCCATTGGTTAAGACGTGATTTTTTTACCCTACTTGGTCCCTTTTATGCTTTTAGAGCCATGGAGGATCATCATCCTCGGCTCTTAGCCTCTGTATTGACTGTGAACGACTTAAAACCTTTAAACACCATGAAACCTGCACAAAACAACCAATATGTTATATGAAATCCTGTGTTTTTGGTTTTAACTGCTTCATAGGATTTGGTGGGGGCGGAGGAGCAATGAGGAGAAAGTGTGAATGCAACAATGGAAGGTAAAACCATGACGGATAGGCGAAACCAGGGTTTCATTTGAATAAGGGCGCGAAAGGCGATAAGTAGTTTTGGAAAACTGGGAATGGTTTTCTTGTATGGTCTGGGCGGTAAGTGGTAAGGAACTGGGGGAACACGATACAAGTTAGAGAGTGACGTGTGTCCCTCTAAAACTTCTCATTTCCCATTAGAATTGCACACTGGGGAGAATTGGTGAATTGGGCGCGAAATGGGATATGGACCATCTGATATGTGGGCTGTAGATTGACGGCCATCGATCAGCGCGAACGTTGAAGAGTTGTGCGATCGGATTAGCAGTGGGACCAGATGCAGGGGTCAGCAATCTTATCGCGTAGCGGGATGTTTTATCAGGTGGTAAAATAAAATGGTTGAGGGGTGACCATTGATCTGGGAGGAATGGATGGCTCAGATCAAGCGGGAGGATATATAAGGCTTGCAGGGTGCAAAATATGGGGATCAATGTGAGCCGTTGGATCTGGGAGATCCACGGTGGGGATTAACTCGGAGAAGTAGAGATTAAAAATAGTGGATGAGGGGTTAAGGGGATGGTGAAATTGCGATGAAGTGGGGACCGTGAGATCGGAAAGAAGATCAACAGTGGAGATTAAAGCGGGAAAGCGCATTGGTGGGGGAAAAGAGAATGGGATGCGAACTTTAGAAAGGGGCGAAAGTGCGATAGCCGTTAGATCTCGAAGGAATTGACGGAGGAGATGCGATCGGGGTTTCGCATATCGGCGGGGAAAAGTAGTGCGGGAGTGAGAACTTTGGAAACTACAATGGCCGATAGCCGATGGGCTTAGCACTTGGTCATGGCACTGGGTCATATGATGAAAAGGGGCTAGGGCTAAGCCGAAAGGCGCTTGAGCCCTAAGGTTAAAATGAGAGGAAAATAGGCCGAAATCAGGTTCTTTGAGGGTTTTTTAAGGTTCTGATAGGTAATAAAAGAGATTTTAAAACCAAATAAAGAGGATTTATAGGATTTTAAAGGGATTATGGGTGAAATGAGGGATAAATGAGGGATTTCTCAAAGGGAAAATGATGGAAAATGAGTCTGAAAATAGTCCTTCTTTGAGACAACAGGGCTTCTTTGAGGATTTTGAGTGAAGAGATCAAAGAGGTGGATTTTTTGAAGGATAATGGGGCATGGAAAGACTTCAAGAACTCATAGATTTGCTAAAATTTGTTTCTTGAAGGCGAAAAGCTCTGTTTTAGCCATCATTGAGTGTATCAAAATTATGGATGGCTAACATGTCCTGAGGGGGACAAACTTGATTATCCATCTGGAGACGAATATTTACTTTGTGATCGGATTACTGCCTCAGGGAGAGGCGTTGAGGTATCCACTTCCTGCTAGGAGGGTGAACATGGACAGGTTTCGGCGGTGGCATTGTAGTGGTGCGCCTCTTACTGAGGGGTGCATCAATATCACCTCAATGACAGATGTGGCCGAGCAGTGTGCTCTAGCCATTATTGGGCAACCGGTGGGGTCGTTTGCACCTCATTAGGAATCGGGCCCATAGCTAGCGGTTTTACGCCACTTGAGGAACAGGCATTCCTTCGATTTTTCCCGCTTTTTCTTTGATGGTATGGTGTCACAACTAAACCGGGTCCAGCATGGATCCAAATCATTTACGTACGCTAGTATTTTTTGCAGCATCATGTATGAGAGGGTCGTGCTACTGAGGACCGTAGTTCCTGTGCCTATCGAGGGGCCAACGGAGCCACGTATGAGGAGGTGGGCTTCGGTGATGCCATGCGGTGGTGGTGGCAAAGTGGGTTGTTATTGGAACGACATGACGGAGGCCTTGTTTGAGGCCAATCCATAGATGTTATTTCCATACCCTTACGCAGGGATGGACTTTCAAGGTGATCCAGATATTGGTCTCCCTTTTGGTTATGTTTGGGGTCCCACAGGTATGTGTTATATTTCTGCATTTACTTGAGTTTTTTGTGTTCTTGAGTGTTTTTTATTGACACTGACATTCCTTTGGTTACTTGTGCAGATGTTGGTGAAGTGGGATGCCCAGTGGCCTGGCTGGTGGGTCACAACCCTTTACCACGACCGCCTGGGGGGTTTTGGTGGACTAGGGTTACATCCGGCCAAGTGTCAATATGGTGTTCTACGATCGCGGGACTAAGCCCAAGAATTTCTGAGTAGTCCCAAATGAAGATACATCGATACTCTTGTAATAATTTGGTATAAGAGGCTGCCTCTTCTAGTGAACATGCTGCCCCCAGTGATATTTCTTCCACTTTTGATTGCTTTTGAGATATGTTCACCTTGATGGTAGCTGAAGTATTTGACATATTTCCTTCCTCGAATGCATCGGGCACAGCGATGGGGTTTTTTAACCAGTTGAATTTTCCTGATGGCAGAAATTATTTTTATTTGATCGCATAGATCTCTGGTTCGGTTGTCTTGTCTTGACTGACTTCCTTCCTGGGAAGAAATAGTGAGCGGTGATGCATTGCATCCCATGGGTAATCAGGCTCTGTCATGGTTTCCAAGATATCCTCATCCATATGAAAGAGGGTCTTGAAGGGGGAGTGTGCCCCCGTAGGTTGAGACTGAATGGGGGTGATCCTGGTGGAGCTAGTTGAGAAGCACGATAAATATTTCATTGTATATGTGGTGGAACTAGATGCCATAGATAGAGTGCAGACAGGTTGGGTCTGTACTATCGTAGGGCCAGCTACTCTTGTAGCTGCATTTGTCTCGACACGTATGGTAGATGAGTAGATAGCTCAAGTCATGGTTCCTGTTGATCATGTTAGCCCCCTATTAATTTTTTGACAAGAAAACAGGGGGCTAAAATGTTTTGTAAGCCTTCAAGGAATGCATTTCCCCTAAAAATACATCATCCTTGAAGCCTCCTATGCCTTGGTCCTTTGAGAAATCCTCACTGCTATTTCCAGTTTTAAAGCTTCTCTATTGTGAAGAAGAATGCCCAAAATGGTCTTTTTTCCCTTTATTTCATCCCTTTTAAACCTTTGTTTTCATCCCCTTGTCTTCCCCTCTAATTTCCCCACTTACCCTTTAAATCATCCCACATCCCCTTTTAAGCCTTTCAAATTACCTTTGTTTGGCTTAAAACTCCTTATTCCCTTTACCGAATGCCTCCTTTGGCCTCAAAATGCATTAAAACAGGCCAAAAATCCACTTTCCACTTTATGACAGGCTAAGCCCCTTTTTAGGCCAGCCCCTTAACCACTTTCCCATATGCCCCGTGCCTAGAACCAAGTTCTTAAGGCCTGTGGTGCTAATCGCAATCAGAACATTTATACGAACGTGTTTCTTTGTTAAACCACAAGCTTCCTATGCGATAGTGTTTGATCTATCGGCCTTCGAAATAGTATCCACCGTTGATCTTAAAGAAATATGACGGTTGGGCGCTAATAGCATCGCAAACCCATCGCCAATCGGAGATTTCGTAAAGCGCCATTTTTTCTTACGTCGATTTCCAATCCCTGATTACATCCCTGCCGTTCATTCCCTTAGATCTGACGGCCCTCATTTCTCCTGCTCCACTTCTAGACCTCCATTTTCCCCCCCACCGATTTAATCTCTGCCGTCGATCCCTTTCGCCATCCAACGATTGGAGTTGAGATCGCTCCATTGCCAATCAGAATTTCTTAAATGTGTCACCCCCATGCCCCTGATTGCGATCCTCCGATTCGATCTTAGCCGCCCATCCCTTCAGATCCGATGGCTGGAATCTAATCGCGCTCTACTCATTTTCCTTTCATCGGAACCTCCTCTAACTTCATCGATTAATCACCACCATTGATCTCCTCTTGAGATCCAACATCTCATAGCTAATCTCCCTCCACCCACGCCGGGTCCCACATCATAGGCTCCGCTTTCATGATTTTCTCGCGATTTTCTTTCGCATTTGCCCAAAGTTAAAACTTTGGTGTTTTAACACTAAAGTGCCCTTTATTCCACCCACTTACTGTTAACCCCTCCATTCATGGATCTCGGTCGTTGGTCACCATTTCCATATATGATCCAATGATCTGCGACCCTTATTACCCCAAATATTCATCGGGACATTCCTTCCACCTCTCCGCAGTGTTTTTCACCTGTTTCGCCACATCCATCATTTTCGCCACTCATTCCTCTAGACCTCCAAAGCATTCTTCTGCTATCTCCCTTGGATTTCATATAACAGGTTTATTGCATTTGTGCAGGGATTACAGAGTGGAAAATTCACACAGCCTTAATAGCCGTAGCAACTGTGATTCAATGCATAGAAATAATATCTCAGTAGCGGTAGAGTGTATCAGTAGCGAGGATTAAAGGGGTTTAAGCCTGTTATTGAGTAATTAATGCTTCACCCCGTGTCCAAAAGAAGAAGGCTCAGTTTGAATACTAAAGAGCACACGAAACGACCATATCAGGACGTCTTTCTCCAGATAGTACATCTTCCCATTAAAGCCTCCATGCCTCATCGAGCCCAGAAACAGTTAATTACACTGACAGAAGCTTCTTAAAGACTGTCAGAACCAGCAGTTATGGAGTATGGAGGCCCGCAAACTTTCTATCTATTTCACCATTTCCAGAAGGCCAACGCAAAGTTCCAAGCAGCCAGAAGGACTTCACGAAACATCAGAGGTCAAATATCAACCTGCCAAAGACCCCTCAGCCATACTATGAAGTAAATACAACAATGCAGTGTCATCAAGCAACAAGGGTGTGGACGCTTCCTCCATGCTGTCTTAATGAATCAATTTAATTTTCATCATCCACTCCTGTTACTCATTTTTCTCCTATAAAATTCCCCAAGAACATATTGTGTAGGGTTCAAGATTTTCAGAAAAATGTGCTGTGAAAGAATTTTGTATGCATTTTTGTGGAACTTTTATATGAATTCAAAGAGCCCATCAGGTTTCAGTGATGAGGAGTTCCATCTGTAATGAGGATTCTGGCCTTTGTGCTTCACATTCTGTAACTCTCCATTATATGTGATAGTTTAATTGTTCATCTCGTTTTCATCCATATCGCTTGTATCATGTTCTGGAATGCGAGTGGCTCACTAGTTTTTGGTATGAATTTATCCTAATTGATACTCATGCTAGAACCTATCAAGCACTTTAAATATGGCTCAAGTGTGATATATTGTTTCATTTTTCACTTTAACCATACTTCTGCTATATTAGCTTCTATGGGACGTTATTTTTAAAATGCTATTGTCATGTATGGATTCTTAATTTTGTAAGCCCATTACATGTTGATATTTGTTTCTGGATATCATCCCAATGACAGTTAGTATTATCTCAATCTTTCATACGCAGTAAAAACCTTCTGATTATTCATCTCTGTGAGGAATTTTAGAACTCAACCCTCTTTACAGTAAGCTACCTTTGAATTTTTTGATACATTTGTATTAAGAGTTTCACACCTTGCCTCTGTAGTATTGCTTTCCCTATGTCAAGTTTCTGAAAGTTTTTGTCCCATTCAAATTAATATTCCTATTTACAAGAGATAGCATGAGAGCCTTTTTTTGATAACTTCCCATATTATTTCATATGCTCCTTGCTATATAAGATGTCCTAGGCACTGGTATTTCACAACTCAAGGTTGTCTCCAGGATCGACAACAGTTCCGACACATGATGTCATGAACCGTATGTGGTGTGTCGTGTTGTTGGCGTTTGGAGGGGGATGGATCTACCTGATTGGCCATCTTTTAGATGGCCCCGAAGGGGTGGACGTATAAGTCACATCCTCTTGGGTCATTGAACTATTCATGGAATCCCAGTTTGCATCGTATTCCTGGGAGAGGCGGATGATGGTCAATCGGATAAAGTCTAAGGCTGTGCGAAATCTTGGTATGTAGTGGCAATGATGTACGGGGTGGTTATCCCTGCATATTTTGCATGAATATGGAACATCAATGTTAGCACAGTACACTACATGAACTGGGTGTTTTTGCTCAACCTAGTCTCCTAAATTGAGTTCATTAATTGTCAACCAGGGTTGGTAAACTGCTGAAGTGTGGTGCACTATATGTGCCTAGGTATTTGTTTCTTACCACGTTGTGTTTAGTGTTTTCTGATGTTTTTGGTTTTATGGTTTTATGTTTGGAAAGGGAAGGAGCTAAATGCTGGTGGAAAGAAGCTACTAGTTAAAAACAGAGTGAAGCCTAAATTATGGATCACAAATAACAGATGCAAATACTGAAACAAAACAAAGCCTGAATTATGGCTAGCAAATTACAAAGCTTGATAATGACTTCAAGAAAATAAATCACAACATGAGCTTAACTTGTCAAATTCATTCATTAAATATGTTTTGGAAGAGCTTGAGAAATTGGCAGCTAAGTGTAAATGAAATTTTCCTAACTAAAAAATCAAACAATCAACTTACAATGTTACAACATCTCATCCATGATTAAAGGTCTATTGAAATATATTTGGAAAAGAATATTTTTAGCACCATAAGATTTCTATTCTAAACTAGCTTCTAGTTCTATCCTGTAACTCAAATTAACACCACTAGGCCTCACTCAGAAGTTATAGATTTCCTTTTTAGAATGGTCTTTTGAGAAAAGGCTTGTTTGTGAAATGGTAAAAAGGTTGCAAAATACTCTAGTTCTTAAACTGATACTAGCTCCTGTCCAAATGATTGTATAGTAATATAAAGTTAGATCAAAAGAAGTTTTGTAAATAATGAAGACCGTGGTATTTAAATTTAACAACTAATACAATTTTAAATGCAATGGATGGCAAGTACACTGGAATGTTAACACAATGAGCCAAGCTAAGACTAAACTAGGGTACTACTAGTCTACAGTGAACAATGTTAAATTGAAAGCCATTATCAAACTGAAAATGAAATGATAGAACTGAACCACATGCATTCTACCTTCGGAGTGCTATGACTAAGTTATCATGCAACTAACCTAAGGAATTCTACAGTTCATCCCATTCAGTATGAATGATGTTTTGGAAGAGTTTGTGAGAACGAGTATGGTTGTATCATTCAAAGCAATTGAACATAAACACAAGACTGAAAGCAAATACAACTAAAGTCCAAGACACCACAGCTACTTATTACTCATTGTTATGATATTTTGGAATAGCTTTGTACGGGTAAGATTGGCTATGCCACTTGGTGTAAACTAACAAATAAAACCTACAATACCACAGTTATACCTTATTCATCATAATGATATTTTGGAAAATTTTATTAGAGTAAGTTTTAACTGTGATAACTAACAAAAGTAAATGCAGCTAAAACCTACACTATCACAGTTGTACCTCATTCTTCATAATGATATTTTGGAAGAGTTTATTAGAGTAATTTTGGCTGTGATAGTAAATATAAACAAATATGAACATAAGCTAAAATAAAAGCGAAAATAAAATACTTATCTACTGTATAAACAAGGCCGCTCAGGAGGCAGGGGCCCTCTACCACCAGAGTAGCACGAAATCTAGTTCATAATCAACTCAATGTGTTCAAAGAAATACTGCTTCTTTCATTAAAGAGGAATCACCTCAAAACAGAGTATTCACGGACTTAAAAGATCTAGTAGTCAACCATAAAATCTAACCAAAATCTAACCTTTGTCTCTCAGTTTCCCGAGCATATTTATAGCAAACTTACATAACAAAACTTGAGATAATACGGGGATTACTGTCTTTCCTAATAGAAACTAAACTAGGAGTCTGATCATGATCACATAACAGAATCTGGACTGTCCTTATTCTGTTAGGAGTCTACCTCCTAGTTTGAGTTTCCACGTGCTTAACCACGTACAGAATTCCGTTCAATCTCCATGGAGGGAAAAAAACGATGAGGACATGACGTGGAATACACCCATATGTGCTTTTCTCCAAGATGACATCTGGAACCTGTATAAACATGAAGCTGGCTGCAGAATTGGCAACTAGCTACAGAATTTCTGCATTTTGTAGCTAGTTTCAGTTCAAAAGGTACTACAATGACACAATCACAAAAACATAGCAAGTTAGCCACGATATTCATTCTTAAAGAAATTTTAACTAATTTCATTGATCATTTGAGCCTGGGATTAATAATGGATAAAAGAAAAGGAGTGGAATGTGGTGGAAGAAAGAACATTTTTGGAGCTCAACATACCCCCACTGCTATATTCTTGCATGTCCCCATGCAACTATTCAATGAACTCAGAGGCCTCTACAAGAACATCCAATCCTCTTCTTCTGCTTTGTCTGATAGTTAAAGGCTTTCTGGGCTTCCTGATGACTAACTTGAACCTTAAATTGTTAAGTGCCCTGATTAACTTTTTGTTCCTCTTTTTCAACTTTTCATTAGCCTTTTCCACTTTGTTCATTTGTAGAGACAGGGTTGAGTTCATACTGGTTTTTAGTTTAACTTGTTCCCTCAGAATATCATTCTCAGTCTTGATATGTCTATTAAGTACTTCCAGCTCATACCTATATCTTCTTAACACATATATTTCGGACAGTGGAGGACTAGGGGTTCTTTCTCTACTCTCTGAAGCTTTCCTCTCCAATGTTTCAACATAGTTGTAAATTTCTTGCTGTGCAGGATCAATTTCTGGAACTTCCTCATCAAAATCCTCCTCAGTAGGAGTTTCTTCGTCTTCTATGTTTATAACCCTAGTTTGTTTAACTTTTGTTTTCTTTAGTATGCCCCTCAGTCTGTGGCTCCTCCTCGGTTGAGATGGCCCTTCTCCTCTTTCTCTGGCAACTCTTCTTATGATTCTCTTTTTCTTAAGCCGCTTCTTAATCTGAACTAATTTTTCAGAGATCATTTCTTCACTACTTTCTTGTATTGTTTTTTCAGTTTCAGTTTTGGAGGATTTCCATCTTCTTCTTCTTTTTGTAGGTTGATGTTCAGGTGAAGGCTATTTTGGTTCCTCAAAGTGTTTTCTCACCAAGAATTTATCCCAATTATCCCCTATTTTGCTTAAATGATGCTCAATCAAAATCTTGACTAAACCATGGTGGTATAAGGTTGTCTCCAGAAATTGAATTCTCTTTTGGACACTTGAAGCCATTTTCCTTAAACTTTGAAGCAAGAAATAGGGCAAATTAAGCTCCTCTTCTAGGAAATGCATTATCAACCTAATATGGTAAACATAGAAAGTACCATATCTACCTTCACAAGTGATACATTTTTGTAGGATAAGCAACATGTTTCTCCATTTGTTCTTTAATGCAGAACTAGGGATGCCCTTTTTAAACATAGTGACATCCATACTTGGTGACTTGAGTATCTGCTTCCATGATTCTTTATGAAATTCTCTATTCTTAAACCATCTTTCTCCTTGTCTAAGCAGTCCTGTTGCTTTTGCAATAAAAACCTATGTGACCGTGAATTTAATATCTCCAACTTCAACCTCGGCTCCTTTGAATGACCTTGCAAACGTTTTAGTAACCTCTTTGTGGGAGCCACTAAATTTTTCAAGGAATTGCAGCCATCCTGCTTGTTGCAACATTTCTCGAATTTTGAGGATAAACTTCTAAGTATTTAGTGCCAACTGGTTATGTTCTCACGATGAGGCCCATAACTCTTCTTCAATCTTCAATTCACCAGCCTTCTGCTCACGGTGAGAATGGCTGTTAACAAGCCGTTTTTGCTCCCCAAATATTTCCTCTGTTTCACGGTGACAACGGTTGTTACAGAGATACCTCTATTCTACAGAATGAAATGGTTAAGAGTCAGCTATGGAAAGTAGTGGTAAGTAATGTTTATGGAATGAATTAATGAAGTGAGGTGAAGAAAAAAAATCAATGAGTGAAAATACCGCAGAGATATTTCAAAAATCATCATTAAATGCTTAGTGATGTGATTAATCCAATCACTTCAGCACTTTAACCTTTTAGAGATTTTTTTTTAAATGATGATCGGATATGGGTTTTGGAATGGTGAAATAGAAGAATTTTTATCCAAAGTTTTGAGGAAGGTTTATTCGGCATGATCAATAAAATTAATCAAAACAAATTTTTTCGAATTATTCATAGCTAAACTATAGTAAACTTTTTCATGATGTGACATTATAATTACTTCATACCTTTGCCTTTACTTTGATTTTCTTGTGATCTTCATATGCTTTGTTTTCCTTGAAAATCGTTAATTTTTCAGTCTTCATAACCTTCTTTTTCATGGATGTTGCAGGATCATTTTGTTGCAAATCAAATAATTGTTGGTCAGAGCCTTTAGGATCTGTAGCTGCAGAATGTCTGTCTGGCTGCAGAAAGTATGATTAGCTGTAGAATGTCTGTTTGATTACAGAATGTACCTGTAGAGAACTTGAATCATGGAATGGAGTGGTTTGGAATGTAAGTGAAATGTTGTATGGAATAAGTGAATATGGATGATGAAATATGGTATAATGGGATGTGTATGAAGTTAATGATGGAGTGGGATGGATTACAATTTATGAAATGGAGTGAAAAAGTACCCTGCAATTTTCTGCTGTGTATTATTCAATTGCAGGAAAACATCAAATTTTAAATTCTGGAATCGAAATGAGGTGGATGAAGTATGGAATGAGATGAATGAAATATGGAATGAAGTGAAGTATGAATGAATGAATGAGTTGGAGTATGGATGAATGAGTAAATGGAATGAAATGAAATGAGATGGATCATAAGTGAAATGAATCTGAACTTATGATTTTGTAACAGCTGCTTGCAGAAACAAAATGGAAAAGTTAGAGTGTCAGAATGATTCTGATTTTCACCCTATCTTTTCTGTATAAACATGCAAATCATTGATTGGTTTTCATGCTTATACTTTATTATTATTATTATTATTATTATCATTTATTTTTTTCAAAGAAATATTTCAGAAAATTCAATTAAGATGAATAAGAAGAAAGATTCTTCTTCATTAACTTCACATCACTGTTTTCCTGGAACTTTGTAATAAATTCTTCCCTTGAGAGTGGTTTATGATATAGCTTCAATCTATGACCATTCACAAGAAAATTAACCTCTTCTTCATCTATTGTCCTGATTCTTACTGCTCCATTGTCAAAAAATTTAACAACTTCATATGGCCCAAGCCAATGTGTTTGAAATTTACTTTGAAAATCCTTGAATTTTGAATCAAACAAGAGAGCCCAGTCACCTTCTTTGAACTTCTTCTCTTTGATATACTTGTCATGCCATCTAGTCCTTTGCTGTTGGACTAAATTTTTTTTCTGAACTGCATCTTGTCTGATCTCATCCAATTCATTAATCTGCTGTAATATATGATTTTGTGCCTCTGATAGATCAAGCCCTAGCTGAACTGCCATTTTGAAAGTTTGAATCTAGAACTCTATGGGAAAAAAAATTTGCTTTCCATAAACAAGTTCATAAGGAGTATGGTTTGTTGTGCTTCTCCATGTAGTTCTATAGGCCCACAAGGCTTCAGGAAGCCTATCTACCCAATCTTTTGTATGTAAATGGACAGTGTTTGTTAGGATCCCTTCAATAACCTTATTAGTAGATTCCACTTGACCATTTGCTTGTGGATAATAAGGAGTAGATTTTCTATGCATTATTTTGTACCTCTCCATCATTTGTTCCACTAGCCTCAATGTGAATTGAGCTCCTTGATCTGTAACAATTTCCCTTGGGACACCAAAACGAGTAAAAATATCCTCAAAAATAAAATTAACTACAGATGCTTCATTAGCAAAAAGTAATGGCTTAGCCTCTACCCATTTGGTAACATAATCAGTGCAAACTAATATATATCTCTTTTGTCTTGATGGAGGACTAATAGGTCCTACAAAATCCAAAGCCCATTTTTCAAAAGGTTCAATATGTACCTGAGGTTGTAATGGCATCTCACTTGAAGGAGAAGGTTTCCCTACCCTTTGGCAACTGTCACACCTTTTGACATACTCTTTAGCATCTTTAAACAAGGATGGCCAATAATATCCCAAATGAAGGATTTTATAGGCTGTCCTCTTATCAGCAAAGTGTCTGCCAAAGGACAGGTAAATGTGGTTTTGTCTTGGTCCTCAAGTGCCACTTGAATTTGATTATAACCACTAAACCCATCTAGAAATGAGAAGTACTTTTTGCCAGCTAATGTATCTAACACTTGATCTATGAAAGGTAAGGGAAAATGATCTTTAAGAGTAGCTTTGTTTAATTCTCGGTAGTCAATACATACCCTCCACTTACAATTTTTCTTTGGCACAATTATCAAAGGAGAAACCCACTGACTATCTGAAATAGGGTAATTGAAATTGACATTCAAGAATTTCTGCAATTCTTCTTTAACAATCTCCCTAAGATTTGGATTCATCCTTCTTTGAGGTTGTCTGATTGGTTTACAATTTTCCTCTATATATATGTGATGAGTGCAAGTCTTAGGACTTATCCCTTTCATATCAGTGTACTCCCGTGCATATGCAGAAGAATGTCTCTGTAATATCTTGACTAACTCTTATTGCTGAGATTTTTCTAGGTTCTTGTTTATGTTTAAAGATTTTCCTGGAAATATCTCATTTGTAGAGCTGCCAAATTTATCCATGGAATGAAGAGACATCTGTCTTGATGACAAAAACTCAATGTTGGATTCTTCTTGAAATGGTTCATGTTTATGTTCCGAAGAGGATTCAATTTTTTCTAAAGTATTTAGAATTTGACTATCTTCACTAATTTCTGAAATTGTGAAGAGAGGTTGTAAGTCTTCTTCATCCTCTATCCATTGAGTATCATCTAAATCTGTAATTGTCCTTGCTAGAGGATACAAAGTGAATTTATTAGTTGAACTACCATCAGAGATGTACATATCACTGGATCTACAACTAATGAAAGCATCAGCTGTAGCTAACCAAGGTCTTCCTAATATAATAGGGTGTCCTCCTAGATTATTCTTAGGAGTTAGGATCATGAAATCCACAGGGTACTCCCAAGAATCTAGGGACACTGGAATATCTTCTATTACCCCATAAATTTTAATCACAGATCTGTCTTCTAATTGTAATAATGTGGGTGTAAAGAGAAGATTAGGAAGTTTCAGTTTATCCATGATTTGTCTACTCATGATATTGATTGCTTCTCCTAAATCAATCAGTGTGTTTTGGATCTCGATTCCATTGATGTGAATTTTAACAACTGGATTTCCTGGGTTTAGATACTTTGGAATATCAATCTTACCCATCATAATGTCTGCTATTTTTCCTTCCAGTTGAATTTTCTTTGTCACTCTTATTCTTTTTCTTGTTTTCTTCATGCTCAACTCCTTTATTGTCTTTGCTAAAATTGGGATTTCCTTGGTGGCTTGTAATAATGGAATCTTAATGCAAACATTTCTTAGCTCATCTAGGAAATCATAATTAGGCACCATAATTTTTTTTTCTACACCTCTATCAATTTGTAATCTTTCTGGAAAGGGAGGTGTAGGAGTGGATGTTGATGGCTACTCTAATACAGGAGTTGAAATTATTGATTCTTTTTGTTTTGATTTTTCAATGTTTGGGTCCTGAAAAGATGTGTCTTCTTCAAGAATTTTATTTTCTCGTACAGAATCTTCCTCAGAGTTGTCTTGTTCTTGTATAATCACAGAAGGTTTCCTCTTTTCAAGTATTCTTCCAGACCTAAGTTGAACATCACTAAGGTCTAGAGGAGTAATTAAATAAGTTGGAAATTGTTGGCCTTCTATCATATATTTATTCTGAGGATTTCTATTGTTGGGGTTTGGTATGGTTTGAGCAGGCAACTGATTTGATTTTTGAGGAAATGGTAATGGAAGTGGTTGATTTTGATGTTGTGAATTTTGAGGATTTTGTTGAAGATTTTGTTGTTGAGGAAAATGTGGATATGGTGGATAGGATGGTGGATACTGATAGTACTGAGAGTATCTTCCATAGGGATTTTGTGCCACTTGTGCCCAAGCTTGAGATTTATTTTGAAATTCGGGCCAAGGTTGCTGCCAAGAATTCCAATTTGGTGGAGGTTGATTATACATTTGATCATGAAATCCTTGTGTTTGAGGTCATTGCCAAGGCCTTCTAGAGACAAAATTGAGAGATTTTGTGGAAACTGTAGGAATTTCCTCTTGAAAGACAACTTTAAGAACAGGAAGTGAAGGACAACTCTTGGTCTCATTTTTTTCTGAACAAATGACACAGGTCTCTACAACTTTTTCATCCAAAGGACACTGTCTTAAGGGATGCTTCTTTTTACATCTGGGACAAAATATTGCTAAAGCATCAGATTCAGCTTTTTGCTTGTTTTGTAACTTAAGGGTGTCTATTTGTTCACTAAGACTCCCTAAGATATCAGATTTTAATTCATCAAGCATATTCCCTATCTCTGCCCTAATTACTGTCCCAGAAGCAAACTTACTTACCCTTGCAAGAGCAGGGTCTCTTGGGCCTTTTATAGTTTTAGATTTCCCTCTTGAAAGGTTGATACATAAATAAGCTATCTCAGGTAATGTGAGCCGAGATATATCCCATTTTCACATCATGTTAAGGATATCCAACCATTCAACCCTAATTTTTTTCAACAAGAGAGCTTTTAAGGTGTCTTGATCTAAGTTTTCCATTTTTTCTCTTTTGATGTTGTAATGAAATCTCTCCAACAAATCTTCCAAGTTTTCATCTTCTTTTTGTAACATCTTAAACACTTCCTCCTTATGATTAACTGGCATACAATAATCCAAATACCTCTCTAGAAATTCTTGTTTCATGTCTTCCCATGTCCTAATAGAACTGTTGATCAAACTCATAAACCACTTCAATGCTGCTCCTTTCATTGTTGAAGGAAATAGTTTAAGTTTTTTAGCATCTTGTAAGTAGTCATAAGTTCTACATAGGACTTCAAATTCAAATAGGAAGGTTTCAAGATCTTCAGTTTTAAGTCCATAGAAGTTTGGAAGGACAGAGGGTGAAATGGTTTTCATGGTTGTATTGGTTTCTTCATCTACTATAGGAAATCCAAAAGAGCTTCCCATATCTCTTCTACCTCTTCCTCTACCTCCTTCACCTTCTACACCTCTACCTCCTTCTCCTCTACCTCTACCTCTACCTCCTCCAAATAATGTGTTTTCTCCATTAAAGACTCCTCCTCCCCCTTCTTCTACCATAGTTGATTCTTCTGAGGTAGTGGAAAAGTTTGTCTCTAACAGAGGTCCTTGAATCCTCTTCTAAGGCAGGTTCAGTGGAAGGTATTTCTAATCGAATATCTGATCTTAAGTCCTCTGGGAATCTAGGATCAGTAAAGGATGGATTGTGGGTCTAATTTGGAGGTGTATTGGCTCTTGGTCTAGATGAAACAAGTGGTGTTCTAGGGATCAAGATTCTGTTGCTACTTCTTATGAATCTACACCTTGAATCTCTCTCTCTACGCATATAAATGTTTTTGGGAGTTAGGAAACAAGGCTACCTAGTTACACTTCCCCAGCAATGGCGCCAAAATGTTTGTGCTCAACCTAGTCTCCTAAATTGCGTTCATTAATTGTCAACCAGGGTTGGTAAACTGCTAAAGTGTGGTGCACTATATGTGCCTAGGTATTTGTTTCTTACCACGTTGTGTTTAGTGTCTTATGATGTTTTTGGTTTTATGGTTTTATGTTTGGAAAGAGAAGGAACTAAATGCTGGTGGAAAGAAGCTACTGGTTAAAAACAGAGTGAAGCCTAAATTATGGATGACAAATAACAGATGCAAATACTGAAACAAAACAAAGCCTGAATTATGGCTAGCAAATTACAAAGCTTGATAATGACTTCAAAAAAATAAATCACAACATGAGCTTAACTTTTCCAGTTCATTCATTAAAGATGTTTTGGAAGAGCTTGAGAAATGGGAAGCTAAGTGTAAATGAAATTTTCCTAACTAAAAAATCAAACAATCAACTTACAATGTTACAACATCTCATCCATGATTAAAGGTATATTGAAATATATTTGCAAAAGAATATTTTTAGCACCATAAGATTTCTATTCTAAACTAGCTTCTAATTTTGTCCTGCAACTCAAATTAACACCACTAGGCCTCACTCAGAAGTTATAGATTTCCTTTTTAGAATGGTCTTTTGAGAAAAGGCTTGTTTGTGAAATGGTAAAAAGGTTGCAAAATACTCTAGGTCTTAAACTGATACTAGCTCCTGTCCAAATGATTGTATAGTAATATAAGGTTGGATCAAAAGAAGTTTTGTAAATAATGAAGACCGTGGTATTTAAATTTAACAACTAATACAATTTGAAATGCAATGGATGGCAACTACACTGGAATGTTAACACAATGAACTAAGCTAAGACTAAACTAGGGTACTACTAGTCTACAGTGAACAGTGTTAAATTGAAAGCCATTATCAAACTGAAAATGAAATGACAGAACTGAACCACATGCATTCTACCTCCGGAGTGCTATGACTAATTTATCATGCAACTAACCTGAGGAATTCTACAGTTCATCCCGTTCAGTATGAATGATGTTTTGGAAGAGTTTGTGAGAACGAGTATGGTTGTATCATTCAAAGCAATTGAACATAAACGTAAGACTGAAAGAAAATACAACTAAAGTCCAAGACACCATAGCTACTTCTTACTCATTGTTATGATATTTTGGAAGAGATTTGTAAGGGTAAGATTGGCTATGCCACTTGGTGTAAGCTAACAACAAAAACCTACAATACCACAGTTATACCTTATTCATCATAATGATATTTTGGAAAATTTTATTAGAGTAAGTTTTAACTGTGATAAATAACAAAAGTAAATGTAGCTAAAACCTACACTATCATAGTTGTACCTCATTCTTCATAATGATATTTTGGAAGAGTTGATTAGAGTAAGTTTGGCTGTGATAGTAAATATAAACAAATATGAACATAAGCTAAAATAAAAGCGAAACTAAAATACTTATCTACTGTATAAACAAGGCCGCTTAGGAGGCAGGGGCCCTCTACCACCAGAGTAGCACAAAATCTAGTTCAGAATCAACTCAACGTGTTCAAAGAAATACTTCTTCTTTCATTAAAGAGGAATCACCTCAAAACAGAGTATTCACGGACTTCAAAGATCTCACAGTCAACCATAAAATCTAACCAAAATCTAACCTTTGTCTCTCGGTTTCCCGAGCATATTTATAGCAAACTTACATAACATAACTTGAGATAATACGAGGATTATTGTCTTTCCTAATAGAAACTAAACTAGGACTCTGATCATGATCACGTAACAGAATCTGGACTGTCCTTATTCTGTTAGGAGTCTACCTCCTAGTTTGAGTTTCCACGTGCTTAACCACGTACAGAATTATGTTCAATCTCCATGGAGGGCAACAAACGATGAGGACATGACGTGGAATACACCCATGTGTGCTTTTCTCCAAGATGACATCTGGAACCTGTATAAACATGAAGCTGGCTGCAGAATTGGCAACTAGTTACAGAATGTCTGCATTTTGTAGCTAGTTTCAGTTCAAAAGGTACTACAATGACACAATCACAAAAACATAGAAAGTTAGCCACGATATTCATTATTAAATCAATTTTAACTAATTTCATTGATCATTTGAGCCTGGGATTAATAATGGATAAAATAAATGGAGTGGAATGTGGTGGAAGAAAGAACATTTTTGGAGCTCAACACTGGGTACCATCTTTGGAACATTTCCAAGTCTGGGAAGTCAATCATGAAATAATCGAGTTCATCGCAAAGTACGCACCATTCAACTGGGGAAGGTGGTATAGCCGGGGGTCGTTCAGGTAACCGTCGTTCTTCTTGTTAGTACAAGATGATACAAGGCTCATCATTAATAGACTGTATGCAGGGATCCTCTTGATACGATCACTCGATCGTGTGTAAGTCATCCCTATACCATGGTATTTCTGTAAAATGGTGGGTATAGTTCCCATAGATGTCACAGAGGGAACATGCATGATTGGTACGCAGCGGTTTGCCTGTACTTTTGGTGGCAAGTTCCTCTTTATGGAAATGCCATTTTGAGGTGCCTGCCTCACAGCCGAGGAGTAGTTTTAATTCATTCAACTCTGGGAATATGTGAGTAGGGTGTCCCATGAAATCACATATAGCGCAGGCTGATGACTCCTGCTGCATGGTGGGGGTCACCACTTTCTTTCCTTTCTTGGCGATTTTCTTTATTGTGGTCGACAATTTCGCAGCGGGGATTTCCCTTGTGGGGGCGGTTTCGTCTGCTACTTCAGTAGGTTGTGGCCCCTCGGGACCGAGGGGCTTTAACCCAAACACAGTAATGTTGGTGGATGGTGTTCCTGGAGGGGGAAAGAGATATCACACTGGGAAAGCCAATGATATGTTGGGTAGTACCAGTGTTGCCAAGACCTGTTGGGAGGTGAAGCCACGAGGTGGGTATAGGAAAGGGGTTTGGGAGGCGACATAAAATAGGGAGGTTGTAGTAGCTAATGTCTCAGTGTCGTTACTACTTGAGTCTGTGTCCTGACTAACCTCGGTGCTTGACGTGGACATCATGCACACTGGGGCCCCTGTGGCATCGGGTGATACCTCAGGGATAATAGGATGATCTCCTAGGAATGAGCATAGGACGGAAGACGGTTTGAATTGGCCAGGGTCATATTATTGATACCGTAAAATACCATTAGTGGTTGTGTATACATAGGGTAGAACCATATCTGTGTTGTTCAATGGATGCTTTTCAGTGTGTGTTAGCTAGTCTGCTATAATGATTTGATCCTCGTGGGGGAACATCATGATGCAGAAAATGGAGGATGCTATGGAAAACATGGCATACATGTAACTCCACCCAAGGAGTATATTGTAATCTAAGTGAGTGTCCAAGACTTCGATGTCTATGTGGACCGTTTTCCCGGCTAAGCAGACCAGTACATTTTGGAAGAGAACGACGGGGGTCGAGGGCCGACCATCGTATGTCCTGAGTGTGATGATGGAAGGTTTGAGTTATGGGGCTCCTAACTTCTACCATACATTCTTTGACATGATGAATTTGGATGCACCCTCATTAATGACACATCGGTGAATACTGATATTATGTATCGATACTGGTATCTGGAAGTCGACCATGTAGGGAAGCCTAGGGGTGGCTTTGTCTAAATCAAAAGACATCATGCGCGTTTCGACAGGGTCGACAACACCTAAGGTAGAAATTAGGGCTTTTCGCTGCTTCAGGCATGACTCCAGTACCTCCAAAGCAGACGTAGCAGTAGGTGACTGGGCTAAATAGTCTACAATGTTGTAATTGTGGGCTGCTTTAGAGTAGTTACCTGCTCTCCTATTAGGTCCTTTAACCATTTTTGGTAGTGGTTCCAAAGGAATCTTTGGAATGGTAAAGGTGCAGTCGGCATGGACGTACTAGCCCCTAACGTACCGGCGTCTAGTGGGGTGTCATAGTTATGATTCCGAGTTTGGAAAAACATTTCTTCCCGAGCCATGTAAATTTCATGGTTGTTTTTCTCAGAATTGTTGGGTTTTTTCTGCTGAGTGCTGACTGTTCCTTGATGGGGGAAGGGTTCTTTCATAACTGCAGTTGTCTAGGAAGATCCTCCTTGTCTTCGGTTACTCTAAATATTTTTAAGCTGAGGGAGTTTGGGATAGTGGTGAGTATACTGCCCGTACTCACCACATATCGAACATGAATGGTTTGTTCATAGAGGTGGCTGCTTGCCTTGCTTTTGGGCATTTCTTGGCTCCTGGTTCTAGTTCTAGTTAGAGTTATTTCTAGGCTAGGATCACGGTGGGAATTTCTGGTTGTTGCCCCCCTGTCCAGGGTTCCCTTTGGGTTTGTTTTTTACCTTTCTTTTGACCATGTTAGGAGGGTAATTATCCTGATCATACTAGTGTGGTTGATTCTAGGACGACTACAAAAAGTTCACCTACGCATTGTTTTGTGCTGGTGGGTTATGTGTTTGGGACTGAGCATACTGCTATCCAATGTTTGCATCTGGCCATTGGGGGGGAGTTATTCCATCAGTTTTTTTTCTTTTTTCTGTGTACTGGTTACTCCTGGCCGGAGGGTAAGATCCTTCTTGGTGATACACTGGTGCCCTATTAGTCAAATTTTGCTGCTACATATGATGGCTCTGAAATCTAGGTTGAGACATGTCCTGGGTAGACTCATGTATGTAACTGAGATTCTGACTGCTGCTGCCTAGGTACCCTTGGGTCATTGACCCAATAAGTCCATCTGTAGAGCTTGACGTGCCTAGAAATTCTTGATAATATTGCAGGCATGGGGCGTTAGTTAGGATATTTTATATGTATCGTGATTGCGTACAAATCATTTCAAGCTACTGGGCTTTACTGATTGTGTCATCTTCGGATGTGGGGTTACGTTACGCCACATCCTTTGAAATCTCTGTTGTCAAAGTTTTCAGAAAATAAATCTAAAAGGACTCGGTCGTCGAGTTGAGCTTTTCATAAGCTACGATGCCATCTCCACTCATGGAGATGTTCAGAAATGTGGGTAGAGGGAGATTGTCTGAAATGAGTCAGTAACTCCATTCCTGAATCGTGGTGAATGGGTAATTGAAAGTATGTGACGAATTCAGTAGCAAGGGCGCTAAAGGTTCTATGTGAAGTAGGGGGTTGCTCGATGTACCATTTCATGGCCACTCCTGTGAGAGTGCGTTGAAACAGCCTCAATCGAATAGTATCGTCAATGATGTTATTCGATGAGCACCACAGGTGAAAGGTCATTATATGATTCCCTAGGTCTTCCGCTTGCTTGCCCTCAAACTTTGGTATGTCTGAAGGGAGCTTCGTGGGCATGGGAGTCTAATTGGGGTCGTGTGCAATGGGGTCCTTGGTGAGCTTGGTTAAATTCGGTAGATTTAACACTGCTAAGATGGGTGACTGAGAGGTTGACGCCATGGCAACGTGTGCAGACATGAAATTCTGGTTAGAACTAGGGTTAGTCTGTGATGTACCCGATTGTGAATTCAGCTAGCTTCCCATATGGGATTCACTATTCTGTCCCTTAGGGGACGAGGGGGGAGTGATGTGTGTTGTGGTGTTCGGAGACTGGCTAGGGTTCCCAACGAAGTTTGCTCCAATAAAGGAGGAACCAACCACTGTGGCAATGTTCCGTCTTTGACGCCTAAATGGCGAAAGACCTGGAACCCCTCCCGTTAATGGGGGAGGTCCAAAAGACGCATGGACTAACGAGGTTCCATTGGAACCATTTGAGGGTCTTCCAATTTAGGTTTTGGAAAAAAAAATTGAGGGTATTGAGTCTATTATCACGTCAAATTTATGGCCACATACATAAAACAAAGAAAAAATGAAATGATTTTTCTTTTAATTTAATCTATGTGATCAATCAAGAAAAAAATGGTTTTTTTTGTTTGTGCATGATACTAAAAAATCCTAGAAGACCTAATAACGTCCTCACACTCTCAAAAGTAACTAGGCCTTGAGAGGATTTCTTGCAAGTGCTGGCACAACATCTTGAAAGAACTAGCGACGCCCCCAGTCACCCGAAGAGAATCAACCAAGGTAAGGGTAGAGGGTCTAGCGCTTGCCTGCACCGTCACCTATAGGGTAAAGGATGCCATAGTTTTGGCCACTAATAACCACCATCCCACGTGAGAATTCAAGTCTTGGGCTTCTTTTTAGTTAGCTAGCAATACCGAGTATCAGACGGGTCAGGTAGCCCCAACTGATACCGCATGCATTGCTCCTAAGCCTAACCCCCTCTAAATCGGGTCTCTGTCATGCTTGGGTTTTCTTTTCCATGGGCTGATAGGTGGATTTTAAAGCTCCCTAAAGGTGTAACTTCTATTTTTCAAATGTGAAGCATGATCAAGGCGGCTTATTGGATGCCTACCCCCTTGATCCTAACTTAAACTATAATTTCTCTTGTGGCCCCTGTGGGGAGAATTTAGTGCGTTGGTTTAAGTTGTTTTTAGGTGGATTTATTTTCTTAGTGGGTGAAAGTGTGTGATCATATGGTGAAAAATCTCATAATTTGAACATATGGATATAGGTGATTGTTTACGAATGTTCCCTAGTTAAACTATGTGACATTTTTCCTTTCTCAAATAAAAATCATTTGCAGATAATGGGCCGCCTCCAAAACCTCCTAATTAGTCTATGTGAGTGACTAAAGGGAGATGGTGAATCACAAATATAGAGTGTTCATATGCTTTTCTAGGGTCACCCAATTGCGCAAAGACAACAGATAATTCTTTCTCTAATCTTGCAATTCAATCCTAGTCCCGCAATTTCCTAAATGCAAAAATTGAAATTACAACTAAACAATTTCTACACTAGCTTATACATGTGTGGTCATGAGCAACTTACTTGGACTAGTTAAACTAAGTGTGCATACTAGAATTTGGAAAAACATAAATTGTTCGGAAAGCAGTGGTTAATTCGCCCCCTACTTAAACTATGTGACCACTTTTTGCAAAAAACCAACTTAAATGAAAACTAACTAAATGCCTACAAAAAGCAGCAAAAATCAGTTCCCAGAAGCTGTGGGGTATCAACACAGGTGTTGGAAGATACATTAGGGGCTGCCAAACACACTTACAAGTAGAAAAAATGCAGCGGATAAGGAGAAAAACTCTCTCTGCAAATTGTGTGAAAAAGCCTCTGATAGGTGTGCTTTCCTACACGCAGGTCACCTCTGAACGTGCACGTTGCGCGTCTGTGTGTAAAAATAGCATGCAAAATTCCTACAAGTAAAAAAAATTAGGAGCTGCCTTCTTCAGTGTGTCACTTCAGTGAGTTTAGGGACTGCAAGATGGGTCAGAGCACTGTTAGCTCCACTCCAGCATAGACTAAGGTCTTCTACAAACAATGGCACAACCACATAAACTTGAAACATGTCAGTGGAGTCGCCAATCCTATTGTCGTGGATTTAACACATGTGTGTATGAAATCGCACGTGTTTAGAGAATGTGGTATTTTCTCTAAAACATAAGTAACAAGAAGTATCAGGGGGGAGCTCAGAAGTATAAAACTTAAATGAAGTAATACACTAAAGTATTTTCTGTTAAAAAATCTAAAACTAAAAACACAAAAATAAGCTATATAGAGAGTTCCAAACAGTAACAAGGTAAACAACGGCTCGATGGCCTCCTTCTTATTGAATGCTTGGAATGAAAACAAAAATCTTACCCACTTGCCAAAGGGCCTAGGCAAAGGCTCTAGGACCCGATGCAAGGATGTTTTTCGTTCAAGTTCTACCCTCTGACGTAGTATAACTCTCTCTCTTTATGGAAATGGGCTAAGATTGTTGGGTGGCCAACAATCTATTATTCTTATTTAGCTCCTACTCCTTGGTTCACACAAGAAACTGGTGTTCCTTGGGAAACTTTGGCTAGCATAACCCTGTGATCACACATTGTTCATCTCTTTCAGGGTTTATACATGTGAGCTTTCAAACCTCCTTCCCTCCCTTGGTACATGGTGGATGGTGACCCAAGGGAGGGGCAATATTCCATTGTGGGTTGAAATATGCTTTCGTGTTCTCACACAAGGCCTAAGGAGGCATTGGTGTTGTCCTTAGGCAACTTTCACATAAGGAGAAACTATCCTTTGATTGCTTGTGTTCTCGGAAAGTGACTTCTTGCTACTTCCAGGAATCCACGCTTATTGGGCTCTAATGCACACAAAAGGTGCTTTTCTCAAAGGAAAAAGCGTGCATTCGAGCATTTATGACTAGTTAAAAATTGAATTTCTCAAAACCTTAGAGATTCTTGATTCCATAATGTATTCCTGTCCTGTATATCCTTGGGCTTGACATTAATTGATGTCGTTTTCTATTGTACGGTTTTCCAGTGTTAACAATAACCTTAACCTCAACCTTACCTTAACCTAACCTAACCTTAATCTTAACCCTAACTTAAGCTAACCTTAACCTTGACCTTAACCTTAACCTTAACCTTAACTTTAACCTAACTAAACCCTTAACCTTAACCTTAACCTTATCCTAAGGTTAAGTTAGGTTAAGGTTAAGGTTAAGGTTAGGTTAAGGCTAAGGTTAAGGTTAAGGTATGGCCATGGTTAGGTTAAGATTAAGGTTAGGTTAGGTCAGGGTTAAGGTTAGGTTAGGTCAGGGTTAAGGTTAGGTTAAGTTAGTGTTAAGGTTAAGTTAGGTTAAGGTTAAGGTTAAGGTTAAGGTTAGGTTAAGGTTAAGGTTAAGTTAGGTTAAGGTTAAGGTTAAGGTAAGGTTAAGGTTAAGGTTAGGTTATCTTAGCCTAGGTTAGGTTAAGGTTAAGGTTAATTTTATTGGTTTTGTTAAGGTTAAGGTTAAAGTTAGCTTAGGTTAAGGTTAGGTTAAGGTTAAGTTTAGGTTAGGTTAAGGTTAATGTTAAGGATAAGTTTACCTTAAGGTTAAGGTCAAGGTTAAGGTTAGGTTAAGGTTAAGGTAAGGTTAAGGTTAAGGTTAGGGTTTATTTAAGGTTAAGGTTAAGGTTAAGGCTAAGGTTAGGTTAGGGGTTTATGTTAAGCATAATTTTACCTTAAGGTTAACGTCAATGTTAAGGTTTGGTTAAGGTTAAGGTCAAAGTTAAGGTTAAGGTTAGGGGTTTTGCTAAGGTTAAGATTAAGGTTAAGGTTAAGGTTAAGGGTAAGGGTAAGGTAAAGGTAATTTTAAGGTTAAACTTAAGGTTAGGTTGGTGTTAATGTTAAGGTTAAGGTTAGGTAAAGGTTAAGGTTAAGGTTAGGGTAAGGTTAAGGTTAAGGGTAAGGTTAAGGTTAAGGTTAAGGATTTAGTTAAGATTAAGGTTAGTTTAAGGTTTAGGTTAAATTTTAGGTCAAGGTTAAGTTTAAGTGTAAGGTTAAATTCAAGCTTAAGGTTAAGGAAAGGTTAAGGTAAGGTTAAGGTTAAAGTTAGGGTTAGGTTAAGGTTAAGGTTAAGGTTAGGTTAAGTTTAAGGTTAAGGTTAAGGTCAAGGTCAAGGTCAAGGTCAGGTTCAGGTTAGGTTAAGGTTAGGTTAAGGTTAAGGTTATGGTTATGGGTAAGGTAAGTTTAAGGATAATGTTAACGTTAATGGTTTAGGTTAAGGTTAATGTTAACATTAAGGATAAGGTTAAGGTTAAGGTTAAGTGTTTGTTAAGGTTAAGGTTGGTTTAAGGTTTAGGTTATCACTTAGGTTATGGTCAAGGTTAAGGGTCAGGTTAAGGTCAAGGTTAAGGTTAATGTCAAGTTAAGGTAAGGTTAAGGTTAAGGTTAGGGAAAGGTAAAGGTTAAGGTAAGGTTAAGGTTAAGGTTAAGGTTAGGTTAAGGTTAAGGATAGGTTATGGTTAAGGTTAAGGTTAATGTTAAGGTTAAGGTTAAGGCTAAGGTCAACGTTAAGGTTAGGTTAAGATTAAGGTCAGGTTAAGCTTAGGTTAAGGTTAAGTTTATGGTTAGGGCAAGGGTATGGTTAAGGTTAAGGTTAAGGTTATGTTAGTTAAGGTTAAGGTTGAGGCTAAGGTTAAGGTTAACACTGAGGTTAGGGTTAGGTTATGGTTAAGGTTAAGATTAGGTTAAGGTAAGGTTAATGTTAAGGTTAAGGTTAATGTTATGTTAGTTAATGTTGGGGTTATGGTTAAGGTTAAAGTTAACACTGAGGTTAGGGTTGGGTTATGGTTAAGGTTAAGGGTATGGTTAAGGTTAAGGTTAAGGTTAAGGCTAGGTTAAGGGTAAGGTTCGGTTACGGTTAACGTTAGGTTAAGGTTAATTTTAAGGTTAAGGGTAAGGTTAATGTTAGGGTTAAGGTTGAGGTTATTGTTAGGGCAAGGGTATTGTTAAGGTTAAGGTTAATATTATGTTAGTTAATGTTAAGGTTAAGGTTATGGTTAATGTTAACACTAAGGTTAGGGTTAGGCTATGGTTAAAGTTAAGGTTAGGATGAGGTAAGGTTAAGGTTAAGGTTATGTTAGCTAATGTTAAGGTTAAATTTAAGGTTAAGGTTAATTTTAAGGTTAACACTGAGGTTAAGGTTAAGGTTAGGGTAAGGGTAAGGTGAAAATTAGTGTTAAATTTAAGGGTTAAGGTTAAGGTTAAGGTCAGGTTAAGGTAAGCTTAAGGTTAAGGTTAGTGTAAGGCTAAGGTTAAGGTAAGGTTAAGGTTAAGGTTAAGGTTAGGTTATGGTTAAGGTTAAGGTTAGGTTTAGGATAACGTTAAGGTTAAGGTTAAGGTTATCGTTGAGGTCAAGGTTAAGATTAAGGTTAAGGTTAGGTTAAGGTTAAGGTTAAGGTTGAGGTGAAGGTTAACGTTATGCTAAGGTTAAGGTCAGGTTAAGGTTAGGTTAAGTTTAAGGTTATGGTTAGGGTAAGGGTATGGTTAAAATTAAGGTTAAGGTTATGTTAAGGTAAGGTTAAGGTAAGATTAGGTTAAGGTAAGGTTAAGGTTAAGGTTAGGTTAAGGTTAAGGTTATGGTTAAGGTTAAGGTTAATGTTAAAGTTAAGTGTAAGGTTAAGGTTAGGGTTAAGGTTAGGTTAGGTTAAGGTTAAGGTAAGGTTAAGGTAAGGTTAAGGTTAAGGTTAAAGCTTAGATTAAAGCTTAGGTTAAGGTTAAATTTAAGGTTAAGGTTAAGGTAAGGTTAAGGCTAAGGTTCGGGTAAGGTTAAGGTTAAGGTTATGTTAAGGTCAAGGGTAAGGTTAAGGTTAAGGTTTAACTTAAGGTAAGGTTAAGGTTAAGGTTAAGGGTAAGGTTAAGGTTAGGGGTTTAGTTAGGTTATAGTTAAGGTTAAGGTTAAGGTTTTAGTTAAGGTTAAGGCTAAGGCTAAGGTCAAGGTTAAGGTTAGGTTAAGGTTAAGGTTAAGGTAAATTTAAGGGTTTCGTTAAGGTTAGGTTAAGGTTAAGGTTAAGGTTAAGGTTAGGTTTATGGTTAGGGTTAAGGTAAGGTTAAGGTTAAGGTTAGGTTAAGGTTAAGGTTAAGGTTAAGATTAACGTTAAGGTTAAGGTCAAGGTTAGGTTAATTTTAAGGTTAACGTTTAGGTTAAGGTTAGGTTAAGTTAAGGTTAAGGTCAAGGTTAGGTTAGGCTAGGTTAGGGTAAGGTTAAGGTTAAGGTTAGGTTAAGTGTCAAGGTTAAGGTTAAGGTTAAGGTTAATTTGATGGTTAGGTTGGGTTTATATTAGGTGATCTAAAAATGGAAGTACTTGAAAATGTGTACAAGGTATCCATTTTTATTAAATTAAATGTGATCTGAAAATGTGAGAACTTCTTAGTTCTATTATAGAGATTGACTATAGGGGCATTTACTGGATATGTCACCTTTAAAGAAGGGATGAGATCCAGAGGCTACCTGGCCCTTTACAAACTCTGTCTATAGAAATAATAGAAGTAAACACTAATGATCTGAAAATGAAACTACTTGTTTGTTGTTCAAGGTATTCATTTTCCATAAGCTTATGTGTGCAAACTATTTTATATGTTTTGCAATTGGAACAAAGTGCTTTTGGTAAATTTTTGAGTCTTTTTGTGTGTAGGAGGCTTATTTCTTTTTACTTTTTAGCATATTTAACTTTGCAAAAACACAACAATATAAATCACATAATATAACACAACATATGATAAGGCAGTTCACCCCTCCTGGGCTACATCTGCCGGGTCCAAGGTTGTTGAGTAACCAGCTCCAAAAATAAAATAAAATAGATATCAACGCCTTAGAAATAAGCCACTTCGAGGGGGCAACCTCCAATACATTAGATAAATGAACAATTCTTCAATGATACAAATGAACAAAACCTCCTTCTATATATAGGAGTCCATGGGGCCACAATATAATCCTAGTGGGGCCACAATGTAATCCTAGCCGACCTAACAATAATAATGTAAGGTCACAATAATAACAATATGGGGGTTACAGCGGTACAATAATAACAATAAGGGGGGCTACACTAACATAATAAGGGGCTATACTATTAATATAGGGACTTAACATGCCCCTCTCCTTCAAACAAGTGTTGTCCTTAACGCTTGATTATTTCTTGATGCTTCTGTATAAAATTCTCATCCTCCCATGTGAAATATTTTACAGGAAAGTTCTTCCACTTGCTGAGATACTCTGAAATTGATCATACTTGCTGAGTTCTTGTTTCTATGACTGCTTCATAACTTCTTTCGATGTGATGTTGATCTTCTTGTTGTTTCATTAGATTCTGCACCAAAGTTGGGTTATCCTTTGAGAGTTGGAGAACTTGTTGTTGATGCTCGATGTGATCTTCCACTAATTTATCATCCATATTTTCTATTATTTGATCCTTAAAACCATCCAACTTAGCCTCCATTTCTTCTTTTAAACCATCTATTTTCATCTTCAATTTCTCTTTGTAAGATTGAAACTTGTTTCACTTGGTACCGTAATTTTGATATCTCATACTACAACTCTTCCTCTTCATGCGTCATAGTATAGCTTTTTGAGGGATTAATGGGTATGGAATTATTTTTTACCAAATAGAAGAAAAGAGACAGAAAAGACATATCAACGCCTTAGAAATGAGCCTCTTCGAGGGGGGAACCTCCAATACATTACATAAATGAAAAATTCTTCGATGATACAATTTACAAAACCTCCTTTCTATATATAGGAGTCCATGGGGCCATAATGTAATCCTAGTGGGCCACAATGTAATCCTAGCCGACCTAACAATAATAATTTAAGGGCATAATAATAACAATATGGGGGTTACAGGGGTACAATAATAACAATAAGGGTTGCTACACTAACATAATAAGGTGCTATACTATTAATATAGGGACTTAACAAGGCCCCCAAATGGGCATGTCCTTGCTCTTATTATGCTCAAAATCAGTTATACAGTGTGAAGAAAGCCTAAACAGGCAAAAATAGTTGTAGAAATGATTTAAAAACACTGAAAACAGTAAATATAGGATTTTGTTTCACCTCCAATGGCTAACCATAGCCCAATACAGCTCCAACACTCCCTATGCCGTGATGGCTCTCCAAGCTTATCTGCTGAAAAAGTACTTGAAGATGAGCTCTGTTTACTATGAAACCTGTACCATTAGCTCTAGAATGCCCCAAAAACCCAAAATCAAAAAATAATTTGTTCCAAAAGGTTCTCCCTAGTGAAATTTATGCCCAACTAAAGTTTTGTCCAGTTTAGCCTAAACAAACTCCAGTAAATGTGGAGACGCTACCAGTTAGCAGCACCAAAGCTGGAAGACCTCCAAAAATGTAGGAACCACCATCCTTAACCATCAGGTAAACTTAAAGTTAAATTTAATGCGAGACGTGGACTGGTTACATTGTTGACCTCCGACTTAACTGTCGACCAAATAGTGGAGTTAACGGTTATAAAAACCATAGCATTAATTCATATACGCAATAGCCATCAGGACATGTGATCATGGGTTTAACTACAATATTTTACATAACCATCGGAGTATATAGCCCATGGTTTTGCGCGTATGGTCTTATGTGTAGGGGGGACTGGCCCCCTTTCCACCCAACCAACATTAATTGAAACCTTAAATATGAACTCTGCCCCATACATAATAAGAACTAACTTGTAGTATGATGGTAAATCGTGGGCGCTATAACCTAGAGGTCTCGGGTTTGATTCCCACAACCTCCAAATAATTTTTTCTGCCGAAAATTCCACAGGCCAGGGGCCACGTTGCGGCCTTCGAGCTTGCCACGTGGCACTCGTTGATTGGCCCAAAAAATTAAAGTTAAACAATTGACGAATGGAGAGCTGCCACATGTCATAATATGATTGGCTGAGATGGAATATTTTGAGGAATATTCCAGGGAATATTTTTAGGAATATTCCTTTTTTAATTTTTCAAATTTGGAAGTCAAACCTGGTCAAACTGGTCTTTTGCCTAAAATTGTGAATTTTCAAACTTGAATAACTTTCAATATAGTGTCGGATTTGAGTGCCGTTCACGGCGTCAGGATCGTATCACTGAGGCCTATCCATTCGTTTAGGTTGCAAGTGATTTTGAACAATTTCAATTTTGAGCTTTTCCATGGCTTGGACTTGAGCTCCTTATCACACCTCCCAAATGAGAAGCTTTTGGACCCCAAATGTTGGGAAAAAATTGTAATATACGGATAAACTATGCTTCCCTAGATCGATGTCTAGTCTAGAACAATAGGTGAAAGACTGCACTACCCTTTTTCCTAACTCAAAACAAATACACAGAGAGGATTGGATGCTTACTTATTTTAGTCGCTTCCAAATGGCTACTTTTTGTCGCTTCCACTACAGCTTAAAATTCAAGCGGTTTCAAATAGCTAAATGCTTCCTGCAAGAAAGAACACTGTAACAACAGAAGATGCAATAATATAGATATCTATTCAAGTTAATTATCCAAATCACTTAAGCATAAACTACATTCATCAACCAATATTTTACAACATGGAAAATCAAAGTAAAAATGGATGCATGTAGGGAAAAATAAGAAGTACTATTTATTGATGATAGAAGGAGAGGTTAAAACCTAGTGACTGATTAATCATGACCTTCCAGCAAAGTTCCCAAGTCTCATCACAACATAAGTCTCTCCAGCAGAAGCTCCACAAACCAAACTCTCTATTGAAAATTCTCCAGCATTTCCCTACTCAAATTATTCCTCCCAAACACTTAGATCTGTGTTAAATTTATAGAGGAACTGTAGGAAGTTTTGTAATCAATAAAATTCCAAAAATAGGCAAGACATGTTTCCATTCATGAAGATTTCAAATGGACACTTGGATCCGAAGCTTGACACATGTGAACCCTTCTAGAAGACACTAGCCAAGTGGAGATTCCAGAACAATGAGAATTTTGCTCCCAATCTGAGCAATGCAAATTTGAATGTCAGGAAGTGCTTTACAGAGCAGCCTGGAATGGGGCTACCTACATATGAAACACACTTAGGCCCGTTAGAGCCTACGTTGGTGAGCTCCCACATGTTTAATAATAAACTTCAAACCATGGAAAAGCCTTGCTTTGATGAAAATCTTGTTTGATTCATGAATGTTTTATGTCTTAGGGCATATAGCAACTAAGATGATAGGGAATGATAGACCCTTTGATAATAGGGCCTAGAGATGATGCCCAGTTAACCAGGTCATTGGGAATGGTACCCAAATTGACCTATAACAATTGCCCCCTAAACAAGGAAAATTTTAAGGATGGATGTTTATCTTAAATTTTAAAAATTTGGCGAATCTTAGTAGTCCCAAATATGTAAATTGTAATCTTTTTTATGTTATTTTTGTAAAAAAAATTATTTTTCTAATAATTTTATATTAGCATATATAAATTTTTGGCGATTTTTAGGGTAAAATATTTTTATAGCATAAAATTTGGGCGAATCAATTTTAAAAAAAATGGAAATTGGCGAATCTTTTTTTTGGAAAAAGCATGGAAAATTAGCCCACCTGTGAATATTAGCCCCTAAAATTTTCCATGCCCCTAAAGCATGAGATCTAAATAATAAGAAAATTTGATTGAGATGCTTTACACTGTGATGAGCCTGGAAACAAAGCGGAATGGTCACCTACATCAATCTTACAATAAATTATATCATGATAAATCCTCTATTGATCATAATTGCTGAGGGTAGGCATTCCCATAGTCAGCACATAAAACAATCTAATAACATGTACATAATTCAGAAATTCATCTACATTGGAATGTTTCCCAGATGCAGACATCGCCTACAGATATAGGCCCATGTTTGAATGACAATCTGTATGTAAGGTCACCATATAGATGATGTGTACAAAAATCCTGAAACCGCAGCCTAGATGGCTAAAACTAGATCCGAGATCTTCTTATCTCATTCAATCGATCATTCAGGTACAATTTTAGCCATGTGAATATATGATTTGTCATCAAACATGGAAAGACATCATTTGATTAGTGGCCAATAATGAAATTTGTTAACAAACGTGAGAGAACCACCATTAATTTCAATGGCCCTCGAGGTACTGCAGTACATTTCATAAGGCGTGAATAGATGATTTGATGTCGAACACCAAACAAAATCTTTCAGTCAAAAGTCCGAAAGCGAGGATCTTGTCGATGTTGTAACAAGCCTCATGGTATTGGAATCTGATGTTTCTAAGTGAACTTCCTGGATATTGATTTGTAGTCGACGGGAAGTCACCTTATTGGAAAACTAGAGTTACTGATTTCGGAGACAAGGGTATGACTTGATATAGCAATTTTTAGGGATGAAGGTCATGAAAATGAAGGTTTATGAGTATTTCAGATGGATGAGTTCTTAATCATTGGATGACTTCTCTTGAACATATCGGCGACACTGTGATGAGTTGGCAGCATTGACCCAAAACCGAAGTGAAGGTATGATGAACCATAGGTGTGAATGAACCGTCAAGATGATTACCCAACCCAAACAGTCACGGACATGGAGTGAAAGAAGTGTCATGTTCAAGAGTGACTTGCTACCAAAAAGAAACTTTTCTTTCTTTTCCCAAATTTTCCCCGGTCATTTGTCGACCAATACCTCTTTATTTTCTAACAAGCTTGAGGAGGATAACATTTGCTTGATCTATAATTCAACCTTTCGGGCGAATAAAGAATAAAGTATCGCTATTTAATAATTTAATGAGTCTAGTGATGAATGAAACTCGATTCTTGCCATGATTGACAAGCATGTCACTATTTTATGTTTTAAAGAGCTTAATGATAGTGACAACCCGGTCCTTTTTCATGTTTAGAGAGTTTGAAAAAGAGGATGAAAGAGGACTCTAAAAGTACTTTTTTCGTAAATTTGTCTTTCAGATCTGAAAAAGTGTAAAATGATATCTGAAAGAACCTATTTGATCATGTTTAACCAAAGTACTCCTTTTTCGTAAATAACCCGTCTTAGTTCAGAAAAGGGTTAAACTTATACTGAGTAGGTATCAATTCATTTATTTTAACGAGCTCGAAATGACAAGTGCTCAAAAATATTTTCACATTATCAGAGTCTGAAAAGAGCTCAAAGAAGACTCCATGGATTCCTTTTTTTCTGTTATCAAATATCTAAAAAGAGATAAAAGTGTGCTTCAAATCCTTTTTCGTTTTTATCAAAGGTAGAAAAATAAGGAGAAAAATTATGCTTTGTGGTCAACTCCTTCTTGAAATAAATCTGCACGACTAATCTGTTGGTCAGTTGTATTTCCTATTCATAACAACATCAAATGGATTAAAAATACCTGTTTCATGATAAAAACATAATAAAACTATAGTCATAGCAATAAATTTAACTTGCAAGTAATTAAATGACTATATAAAGTAGTTTCACTATTCATTTTTACCATTCCATAGTTACCATTTGCGTTTTGGAGCTCTGAAGCTAATTTTTCCCCTGAAATTCAGTCGTTGATTGATTTCATTTCAGTGGACGGATTTCATCACTGTTTGATCCAGGTCAATAGTAAAAACCTCCTCTTTCTTTCAGTATTCATTTCATTACCTTTCCTTGCAAATTTTCAGGGTTTTGAGGCCCCCTAGGGTAAATTCTGCCAAAATTAAGGGCAACACACCCCTGAATGTTGAAACCTACGTTGCATAGCGGGTACAGTGAAGTGTACCTGCATGTGCAATGCACTATCTCAACCGAGGGAGTGCTTTGGGCGTAGTTGAAGTTTTTTTTCTTTCATGCTGTGTCCAAAATTTGCCTAGTTTTTTGCAATGAATGGTATCTAATGGATCTTATGGTTGATTTTCAGGTTTCCATCAGATTATAATGACGATTACATGGAGAGAAATAGAACATGAATAACAAGATATGATTGCCTTGAATGATCCGGGTACTGTAAGAGCTTTAAGAGATTGCGGGATTCTTAAGTACTTTAAACTGTTGGGAATGAGGCAACAGATAGAACTCTTAGAGTTCCTTGTTTGAGCATGGGATCCAGCGATAGAGGCATTTCACATAAAAAATCAATTGTTGTCCATAACAGTTGAGGATGTATATTTTCTGACAGGTTTGTCGAGGAGAGGTTTTCCCATTTCACTCACAGGATCTACCGTTGGAGGAGAAACAATGAGGGATTATGTTATGTAGTATTTCTATCTGGGGTCAGAACCTAGCAAATATGGAAAAATAAACATCTGTGATGTTAGGGATTTTCCTTTGAGAACCACCCTATTCACGATCACTAAACTAGCTGGCACCATTACACTCCATGTAGCAAACAGATCGTATATGTAGTATGAGCTGGAATGTTTAGAGCCAAAAATTTTTAACTCGTCTGAAGCTATTCTATCTCAGATAAAGGAACAACTGAATAAAGAAAAGGGAGGAAGGAAGAAAAAATTTCAGTTATGGTTCCATTCTCATTTCCTTCGCCTTGGAATAGACTCCACTGATGCAGCCACAACATGTAACATTGGCTATATCCAGTCCTAGATATCCTCGAATGCAGAGATGGGTAGAACTCATGGGTCAGCATTCATGCCAATCAACCATTGTGTTCTCAACTGCATTCTTCACCTGGTTCAGGTGACAGATCATCGCCATCGATGAGTATGCATATGCAGGCATCGACTTCCGAGGAGATCCAGAAGGAGCTTAGGGGGTGCAATAGGTAAGATTGATTTGATCATGTTTTTTATTTTTATAAGGTTTATACAAATGTTTTTGTGTTTTGATTTCTTTCCAAGACTAAACTAAATTTTTAATGTAATTCAGATATCGGTCGTGTTCGACCAGTAGAGGAACCAGAGTGTGAAGCAGATGCACCAGCAGAGAGGGCTGTTGGGAGAGCAGTCCTTCAGGACCTTGATATGGCTGAGACTCTTACTGAGCTCCAGCAGCACATAGTTGGGTTGAACTTTGGAATTTCGAATTGCCGGATCAAAGAGATTCCCATGCAACTGCAGCGACACACCATTGGGGTTCCTAACCGTTGGATGTGGTTTCTCCATAGGATTACTAGAGCTATAGCATGCCATCATGAGCACCACTAGTTTACTTATGACTCTTTGCATACATTTTGAGGTCATATGACCAATGTGTCTTGGGCACAAATTTTGTAAAAAACCTATAACTATCTATCTATATATTTTCAGAGTTTTTCGTATGTTTAATGCGCAATCCTATTCAATGATGTGAATGTTTTTTCTTTACCTATGTCGCAAATTTCTATCTAAAACATGATTAGATAATGAATTAGTTAAAGTGTTCAAATTTAAGGAAATGTGTTGATATTGAATGAAATCAAATTGTCTCTCCAAAATTCGAAATCTAAGGAAAAATCTAAGAAGTGTTAGATTTCTAACAATATAAATACTAGTAAGTTGTAGTACCACAAGTTGTGAGTCTAACTTGATGATTATGCAGTTAATACTAAATGAAATGGCATTAGAGAGAATTTCAATCAACGCACTATACTCAGCGATATTATTTGTTGATCTACCAATACAGATCCCTTGAAAAATCACTAACTCACAGTTTGGAGCGAAAATGGCCCACGTTGCAGAGGATAGATTCTACGTACTATGACTAGCACCATCAGCATATCCAACAAATGGTTATGAAGATTCAGTCATCTGCGATGAAATGTAAAGCAGATTACTAACCTCAAGAAAACTCTAAAAAACAAATTAATATAGTGAATGCAAATCAGTAGCATATAAACAATATAATACAAAAAATTACTACGCTCATGATTAAGGATAGTAACGTTTAAGATACAACCCATTTCTAGGCTATTCCAATGGAATCCCATCGTAATCAACTAACTCGTAGGAACCCTTAGCAAGAACTCTTTTGACAATGTAGGGGCCATTCCATAATGGCTCGAATTTCCCTGTACCTATTTTATCAGCTTCCTGGTCATAAAGAAGGACCAAGTCGCCCTCTGAGTAAATACGAGGTTGGACATTTTTGTCATATTGCGCCTTTATACATCTCTTATGTGCTTCGTTGGCCAATTGGGCTTCACGACGCATTTCATCTAGATGGATGAGGTTAAGGAGACGCGCTTCTTCTTATGACGTGTCAGGTAACAAGTCTATCGCGAGTTTTAATGATGATATTTCACATTGGATTGGTAAGATAGCTTCTAGACCATACACCAATTGAAAATGAGTAAATCTGGTCACGTTTCTCACTGACATTCGATATGCCCACAAGGCAGAGTACAGGATCAAGTGCCAGTTCCTTTTACAGACTTCTATCATTCTTTGAAGCATTCGTTTAATAATTTTGTTAATAGCCTCCACTTGTCCATTTGATTGTGGATAATAAGGAGTAGAATTATCATGCAACAATCCTAACTTGGCTATCAATTTAGACATCATATGGTTGCAAAAATGTTTCCCATGATTTGTAACTATAGCCTGTGGGACCCCAAACCATGCAATGACATGATTGAAGAAAAAAAATGCAGTTGTTTGTTTTGTGTTGTTGAATGTAGGCATCGCTTCGGCACATTTGGTAAAATAGTCGACTACGACAATAATATAACCATGCCCCCCGGACGAAGGAGGGTTACAGGTCATGAAATCGATACCCTATTTCGTAAATTTTCCAACAGAGACAATAGGATGCCTTGGCGTAGGCGGCTTACGGATTTTATGGTCATAAATCTGGCATGCATGACAACTTCTGACTGCGAGGATACAATCTCGAAAAATAGTAGGCCAAAAGTAACCAGAGCGGAGTATCTTCTGCGTGGTATCATAACTAGATAAATGTCCACTACAAGCTCCAGCATGGCAATCATTTAATACTTTTTTGGCCTCCTCATGAGTGAGGCACCTCCTTAAAATGGTATCGACACTACGACGATAAAGTGTATCACCGACGATCAGATAATATTTGGCTTGGTATCGAATACATCGCTGATTAGAGCGAGAGGTATTAGGTCAAAAAGTTTGGGTTTGGAGATAAATGATGACATCTCCATACCAGGGATCAGATGATCTGATCAGAAATAGAGACTTGTCTGGAATAGATGGTTATGACGTAGTTGCAGTACTATCACAGGGAAGGTCACAGAGAAGCTCAGCCAAAAATAAAGACTTGTTTGACTTGGATTTGATGAATTCCAAATCAAATTCCTGCAAAATGATGATCCATTTTGAATATTCCCCCCCCAGAAATTGACGTGATAAGATGTAAGTCATGGGGTTGCAAACTGAAACTATTGTTTTTGTTCGAAGCAGGATATAATGGCGAAATATTTGGACAGCTTGAACAGCTTCCAAGGAAAAATTTTCCATGTACAAGTACTTAAATTTTGTATCACTGAGATTATGACTCAAATAATAGATTAGATATTCAATTCCATCTTCTACTTGGACCAAAACCATAGCGATGGTCATTTCAGCCATGATGATATATAGGAAATAATCATTTGAATAATTTGGAGGATACATTAATGATGATCAGACAAGATGGTCCTTGAAAACATCAAAAGAAGCTTGTGAAACTTGGTCCCAATGGAAGGGAACTCCCTTTTTCAATAATCGAGTAAATCCTTTAGCCATTTCGGCGTAGTTTGGAATGAACCATCTCAGGAAGTTAGCCTTTCCTTGAAGTTTCTGTATCTGAAGTAGATTTGATGGTGCATGCAAATCAAGAATGGCTTGAACCTTTAGTGGGTCTATTCGAATTCCTTCTTGTGAGACTATGAATCCAAGCAATCAACCAGAACCAACACAAAACACACATTTGTGTGGATTAAGGCATATCTTGTAGTGTCGGCAGTGTAAGAAAATGACTATCAAATGCATCGGGTGATCAGTTCGTTTTCTTGAATGCACTGGTAAATCATTTAGATACGGTTTAACAATGTGCTTGATGTCATTGAAAGCATAATCCATTTCTCTCTGAAAAGTTGCCCCAACATTCTTTAAACCAAACGAGAGTTTTTGATATGCGAATGTGCCCCAGGGACAGATGAATGTTGTATTATGTTGGTCATCTGGGTGAATATTTATTTGATTGTAGCCGGAAAATCCATCCATGAAAGAAAATGTTTCACATCCAGCACAGTCGTCAGTAATCTGGTCGATAAAGGGAGTAGGATAGTTGTCATTTGGACAAGCCTAATTAACATCCCGATAATTGACACACACTCTAATGGTTCCTTATTTTTTCATAAAATAAGGTAAATGAAACCCACTCATTTAGCGGAATAGGGTAAATGAAACCAGCACGAAAAATATTTTCAACTTCTACTTTGATGGCAGCAGCTTTCTTTGGATGAACAGGACAAAGCCGTTGACGCACCGGTTTGACATCAAGATACATATTAATAGTGTGTTCAACTATACTAGTATCTATGCCTGGCATTTCATCATAAGACCAAGTGAATATGTTACAAAATTCATGAAAAAGAGAGCGATATGAATTAATTTCTAATGGAGAACAAGATACATTGACATGAATATTTTCTACAATGCCAGGTTTAGTCGAAATATCGATAGAAATTGTTTCTTCAATATTTGATAAATTTCGCTCAGATTCAATGGAATTAATCGGAAAAGAATTCGAAAAGAAATTTTGAATGGATAGGTGATATAGTTCACTAAGATTATTTCCTTCATAATCAAGAAGATGGGAACGATGATGATAATCTTCCCATGGTTCTCCTTCTTCCATCATAGCTTCCAAAATATTTTCATCTGTCAAAAATTTTGAGGAAAATGGATCAGATGGAGTACCAAAATCTAATGAATGATCAACCCAAACACTCGACGACGCTGATTTCAGATTTTCCGTCCAAGCCAAATAGATTGATTTCTATTGAAGCTCAATAGGGCTGAGCGGTAAAACATCATCCAACGTAGAAATATTAGAATCACTCATACTCTTCCTTAAGCCAGATAGAGTGGAAGATATCATGTAGTAGGTCTCTATGCTTGCAATTTCTGTCGATGTCATGGGTGGCAGTAATGCAAAGGTTCCCGCAAGAGTGGAATCCTTTAAGATTCCTACACCAATGTTCTGGATTTCTAGTTGGGGTAAGTGAATATATGGAACACTTCCAGTTACTTGCGAAGCGAAGGAAAAAAAGGATAATTGATTAATGACTGTAACAGTACCTTTATGAGGAAAGGAAACCATTATAAAATATGTAGAAACAATTACAGTCATCGCATATATCCATGGGCTTCTGAGTAAAATATTATAGTCAATGGGTCTGTCAACAACCTAAACATCAATACTTACCGTTTTTCCCCCTAATTCAACTTACAATTTATTGATAATACCATAAGGTTTATATGTTATTCAATCAAAAGCCTTCAAAGTCATTGATGATTGTGATAATCATGGCGAGCCAACTGACTTCCAATAGTTTAGAGACATAATGCACGTATATGCTCCCTCATCAATAATAGTGTGATGAACAAGGTGATTGAGAACATTTACTTGGATGGAGAATGCCAATTCTGCTGGTAGCTGCGGCACATAGCCCGTATGATTAAAGACGACAAGATTAGAATCAGTTAGATCAATTCCACCAATGGCCGACAATAAAGCATGCTTTTGGGAGGGAGAATTTTGTAATACCTCAAGAGCATACATAGCTGAAGGGGATTGAGCCAAATATTCAACTATATTATAATTTTGTGCAGCTCTTGCTCGAGGATTATATGTCGATTTATGAATTACTCCCTTTGGTGGCTTAATCACCAATTCAGGAATAATAGGAGGTGGTACTAATTCATTAGATGGATTCGTTGTCGAGGTAGTAGGTTGATCAGTCAAACTACCATAGTATTTATTCCGCATCGACACCAAAATATCTTGTCAAGGTTTTGTAGTGGATAACATTAACACTTGGGAACTAGGATCTGGATCCGTAGCAACCAAATTTGTGTCTAGATTTGGAAATGGGTTTGTCAACACAACTGATGCATTAGAAGTCTTGATGATTTTTGAGACTTCAGCAAGGTGAGTACAATCCCTAACAAAGTGTTCCTTGTTACAGATTATGCATGGATAACGAGATTTTCGTAGTCCTGACGGTTGATTAGATGATCGTTCCTGCGAGTTATAAGTTTTCTTTTTCTTTGATTTCCCATTTTTCTTAATTCCTGGTTTCTTATCACTTTTTCCTTTGTCAAATGAGATGGTGTCGATTTCGGAAGTAGGAGCAGGATCAGATGTAGTAGTGTTGTGTGTATTTAGGATGCCTATCAAGCTGTCTCCAGCATGAGAGTCCTTTATTTGAGGAGGAACATTGAAATTAGATCACGGCGCATTTGGTATTTTCTCATAGAGCGTGCTAGACTGAGTATAAATCAAGTCTAAATATTGGGCACGAGCGATAACTTGCTCTTCTTTGATGATGCCACCTTTAGCCACATCCTCTGTTACAGATGGTAACAAGGATTTGATGAACCATTCAGCAAGGAGCTGATCGGGAACAAATTTCTTAACCATTCATCGACAGCGACGCCACTCATGAATATGATATGAAATGTGAGTAGCATTTCTCTATTTGAAGTTGGCCAAGAGTTCCATTCCAGTTTTGTATCTGATCAGTAACTAGAAATGGGTCAAAAATACACTAGCCAAAGAAGTGAAATTATCAAATGAAGCTCTAGGTAATTTAATGTACCATTTAGTTACTGGACCTGTGAGCATTCTCTAGAAAAGACGTAATCGAACAGAATCATCATTTAGGGAATTAGATGAACACCATAAATGATAATTCATAACGTGAGTTGATGGGTATTCTCCAGGGTTTCCATTGAATTTAGGAATGTCGGAGGGTAATTTATTTGGTATCACCTGCCACCAAGGAGCATAATTGATAGGATCATTGGTTAAACGGTTTAAATCTGGTAATTCCAAGGTTGCAAAAAAAGGAAATTGTCTATTAAGGTCAGGTTGAGCATAGCCAGGGTAAGATGGAATTGCTTGGGAAACAGGTATTTGAGCACCAGCATATGGGATTTGTTGCTGGTAACCCAGATAGGGGTTGTTTTTCATAGCAAATGCTTGAGAGTTTTGTTGACCAAAACCTGGATATGGTACTTGTTGATATGAAGTTTGAGGAATTTGCGCCTGTGGCTACCAAGGGGTCTGTCCACCAAGATTATTACCCAAATTGGTATAAGTTGGATTCATTTGATATGTATAACCAGATTGTGTTTGTGACATCCCATAAAATGGTGGACCAGCTTGTGAATAAATGATTCCTGATACAGGTTGTTGTAAATTAACCAAAGGATTTTTAGTCTGTGGACCCAATATTTGATGATATTGAGTTGAAGAACTCGCCTGATAAGGTTGATGTACAATATTTTGATTCTGTAGTAGGGGTATAGATGTATTAACAAGTGGTATTGAAGTGGGTGTAACAGGTTGAATTGGTTGATACAATTGGACAACCATTTGTGGTTGGATAGGCAGAGTGGGCTGCCATTGACAAACATGCATTCCAACATTAGTTTGACCAAAATGTGACTGATTAATATCATATTGGGTGACCATAGGTTGCCCCCCAACATAAGGAGGATAATAAGATGGAAAATATTGTTCATCAAATGCTGGGAGTCCATTTGATATGGTATTTAAAGGAATTGACCCATAATGACCGACTTGATATTGCCCTGATGATGGATTTAATGAATCACGTCATTCAGTACTAACTATAGGACTACTAGTTAAAACACCAAATGATGACATTGGCAAAGACCATGAACGTGAAGGTGCACCAGAGAAAGTGCCAGATAGTGATTTGTAACCTGTTGGGACCGATGGGCCACTGTGCAAATATGACTCTGGTGATGTTGTGAACATTGATGGAGTAGCTAGGGTAGGAGCTGACGTAATTGGAACAATAGACCCAACTGAAGATTTTGGTTTAGACATGATTTTTTGACAAAATGTATAATCTCCTAAATAGACATGTGATTGAATCAAAATAGGATCAACAAAAGCAGATGGAAAAAATTGAGGAAACGACTGGTACAGGTAAAGGTCTCCCCCAATGTGGGTTTGAATTAAAGGTGTATCAGGTTGAGGGATTTCTTCAATTGTGATTAAACCAGGAGGAAGAACTTCACCGTCAGGCCCAAAATATATTTCAGACAGTTGATAGTGTGAAATAGGAGTTTCAGTGGCTACAATTTTTTTTGGGATGACCAAGGTAGGAACAACTTCGAGCTGTTCAGATTCAGGATTTAGATATTTTGGCAAGGAAGAGACAGGATTTGGATCAATGTGAGTTTGAACAAATTTAGTTCCAGGAGGTATGGTCTCAATGATTGAATGGATCATGACCATGGGTAGCTGTGAAGATTCTGTTTCGACAACAGTAGATGAACCGGGATGTGTGGAAACAATTTGAGCTAGCTCTGGTTTAAATGATGATGTTTTTCTAAAGGTACGAGTTGTACTTGATTCGAAAGATCGTGATCACCTTCACCTACCAGAAATAACTTCCGGTGGTAAAGCTAGTTTCAAAGCTAATCTACGTGAACGACAGGGGGTAGGATTGTGTTCTTCCACAATTACTAATTTATTTTATCCAAAAACAAATAAACAAAAAGAGGGTAATGCTAGGAAAAAAGGTTTACCAGGAAACTGTGAACTGCAGAATACCTCTGGGCGAACCAAGAAGTACAGGCATGTAATCTCCCCAAATGCTGTTTTTGGTGTATCACAATTTCAAGGTGGCTGAATCAATTCACTATGGATGGATAGCACCTAAAAGTTGTCCTCCCAAATATACCCGAAGGTACGTGGAGGCCCAAGTCCTTATTAGCGCTATTTGATGCGAAACCGCACAATGAGAGCACCCCTTTATACTTATCATATTGTAACACCGCCCGATATACCCGAAAGTACGTGGACGAGCTATGATATACTTACGTACGTGGAGTGAGGTATCACACTCGGAATGTATCGCAGACAAGTTAACGACAACTGCTATGATTTACGACGCCAGAACACATCTCTAGCCTAGACCTCTAAATGTTATCGTTAATGTTCCAATTCATTGTTAAGTAAATTAAGATTTATTTTATGTTAATCTTGCTTAACCGTTTGCCTTTCAGGTTCACCACGATGATGTATATGAATTCCTAAAATGCAAGCTAAGAATAATAAAAAACCTTTCACTTTCAACTTTGTCAATGAAAGACCTAGCTACTAAGGGAAGAGAGCAAATAATTTGAGAGCAAACAAATCAATGAACAAAAAAATCAATGAATCTCAAAATAAATGCAGATTTCCTAATGTTCCTTTTGCAAAAAACACACAATCCTACATGCAAATGCAATTTTTTATTTTCAGTTTCCTTAATGTTATGAATGTAGAAAAGAAACTAGGTGCCCTAGATCAATAATCGAAATGATTTTTACTTTCGAGAAACGAATAATACAAACAAAAATTTCTCTTTTGAAGGAAAAATGAGGACTTCAACAACAATTTCTCCTATCAAGGAAATGAAGATTTTACGACAATTTCCTATTTCAAAAGAAAACGATTCTAAATGCGACCAGAAAAAATACTTTGAAATCAACTTGTCAATGATAATGAAAAACTTTTTAAAACAACATTGAACAAATTTTCAGTCAAAGGAGAAGAAATATATAGAGTTACTGGTCAATAGAGCATTAAAATTTTCAGAACAAATCAACAAAAAAAACTGAAGCAAAGTACAAAGTCAGATTCAAGGGGATTTGTTCATTTCAGGAGCCAACGTAGTCTCCAAAGGGAGACAGTTCTCTACAATGTAGGCTGACAAGGGAGACAGTGCTCTAAAAAGCACTGTGCCCTGACCAAGGGTGTGTTGAGCACAGTAAACAAAGAAAAAGCTACCTTTTGGATCACTAAATTTTAAAATGAAGGTCTGAAAAAGTATAATCTTTATGTGAAATAGCTATTGGGTGGATTTAGAAAGAAGATCAGAGACTAAAACACCAAGAAAAAAGAGCAGTTCTCCCCAGTGGAGTCATCAGTTTGTTGGGCCAGAATTTTAATCTACGGATAAACTACGCTTCCCTAGACCAGTGTCTAGTCTAGAATAGTAGGTGGAAGACTACACTACCCTTTTTCCTAACTCAGAATAGATACACAGAGAGGATTGGATGCTTACTTATTTCAGTCGCTTCCAAATGGCTCCTTTCTGTCGCTTCCACTACAACTTCAAATTCAAGCAGTTTCAAATAGTTGAATGCTTCCTACAAGAAAGAACACTAAAACAACAGAAGATGAAATAATATAGATATCTATTCAAGTTAATTATCCAAATCACTTAAGCATAAACTAAATTCATCAACCAAGATTTTACAACATGGAAAATCAAAGTAAACATGGATGCATGTAGGGAAAAACAAGAAGTACTCTTTATTGATGATAGAAGGAGAGGTTACAACCTAGTGACTGATTCATCGTGACCTTCCAGCAAAGTTCCCAAGTCTCATCACATCATAATTCTCTCTAGCAGCAGCTCCAAAAACCAAACTCTCTATTGAAAATTTTCTAGCATTTCCCTACTCAAATTCTTCCTCCCAAACATTTAGATCTGTGTTCAATTTATAGAGGAACTATAGGCAGTTTTGTAATCAATAACATTCCAAAAATAGGCAAGACATGTTTCCATTCATGTAGATGTCAAATGGACACTTGGATCTGAAGCTTGACACATGTGAACCCTTCTATAAGACACTGGCCAAGTGGAGATTCCAGAACAATGATAATTTCGCTCCCAATCTAACCAACACACCTTTGCATGTCAGGAAGTGCTTTGCAGAGTAGACTGGAATGCGGCTACCTGCATATGCAATGCACTTAGGCCCCTTAGAGCCTACGTTGGTGAGCTCCCACATATTTAATAATAAACTTCAAACCATGGAAAATAATTTCTTTTATGAAAATCTTGTTTGATTCACGAATGTTTCCTGTCTTAGGGCATATAGCAATTGAGATGATAGGGAATGATAGACCCTTTGATCATCGGTCCTGGAGATGATGCCCAGTTAACTAGGTCATTGGGAATGGTGCCCAAATTGACATATCACACCAAAATCTCATTGAAATTATGGAACTAAACTGTAGTACAGAAAATGAGAGAATAACAACATCCTTTTCTCTTCAGCCTTCAAAAAAATTTCCTAAATTTCCAACTATTCACATGGAGAATTTTGCTGAATGAGCAATGTACTTGTGCCGAATCCCGACCAAGTTTTCTCGCCATACCAATATAAAATTTCCATGTACAAAATGAAGATGACTTATTGCATTAAGAAGTTAATCCACTTCCTACCAAGCCAAATCCATGGCGTCTTTTGCTGCAACCACAATTCTTCATGTGAATCTTCCATTTCCACATCGATAATGGACTCCATAGATCCACTTGCGCCAAAATGTTTTTCCCTTAGATGCATATTCTTTGGACGATGAGTTGGATGCAAGTTCCAATAATGAGAGACATCATTTCCCTTCCTTTGACAAAATGTGTAATTTTTAAGCACTTTCTAAGAAAGCTTTCTTTCCCTTTTTTGCTTCATGTGTGCTTTCTTTTTCAACTAGCATCTTGAAGCAACATGGCTAACTCTACCACAAAATGTGAAAAAAATAATTCTTTCATTTGAACAATAGAAATGATCATTCTTTGCTGAAACATAATCAAATTTATCATGTGAATGATTATACCTATTTTTCTGCATGGAATGTCCATCCTTTTTTCTTCGAAAGTTGATGAACTAGTAGAGGAAACAACTTTCCTTTCCAGACTTTCATCAATGTTCTTGTCTTGAAAACTGCTTACATTTGCATGCTCACCATAAGCGACATGTTTGCCTACTACTTTCTATAGTGATGGCTTCAAACAATGGAAATCATCCTTAAAATTTTTTTGACATATATGTATTTGAGAACTTGGGATAAAGGTTCTCTTAAAATTTGCATTACATGCATTCAAGGATTTGAATTCTTTACCATAAAACTGCTCATATCCATTACCAACATTCTTGGGATGCTCCACCATCGAAATAGGGTCAACCATGCCTTGTGCATGCTTGCCCAAACCTTTTTCTTCATGATAGCCCATCTTAAACATCAATTTGGACCCTATACCCCTTGTATGTTTTTCAAAAGAACCAACACATTTTTCAATAGAGGAAATTGAAGACAAGTTTGAATGGTTTACCTCTTTCTCAGGCATTTTCTTGCATAAAGCTTCTTTTGCTTGAAGGAGTTGTTTCTCCATGTCATGAAACCTTTGGAGAATAATTTCCTTCTCTTCCTTCATAGCCAACAATTGTGCATGAAGCTTAACACTTTCTCTTTGATCCTCAATGAGAATCTGCACCATGTCCTTCACCTTAATGAATTCATTCTTCATGTCATCATTGAAGAATCTCGTGAAGTAGGAAACTTCACTTGTGGAAGAAGTTGACATTATGTAAATGGTAAAAAACAAAAGGAACTTTCAAATAAGTTCTCAAAGCTTTCCAAACAATGTCAAGCTTTTTTCCCAAATGTCTTTTCAGCCAGACTCTCATTCAAGCAGCCATAAAACACAAACTATTGGAGTTTGTTTTCAAAAGATAATCTTGAGGTACTTTGGGATAAGGAAATAGACTACAACTCTTTTTTCCTTTCCAAGACATAGCTATCAAAAACTATCTTTTCAACTCAAGCAAACTCAAACTCATACAAGAAACCATTTTGCAACCAATAAAACAGTCAATCTTTTACATTGTTTTAACACCTTTTGCACAAAAAGAATTCTCAACATAAGCATAACCAAGCTTAACCTAAGCTCCGATACCATCTGATCTGAAAATGGAAGTACTTGAAAATGTGTGCAAGGTATCCATTTTCATTAAATTAAATTTGATCTGAAAATGTGAGAGCTTCTTAGTTCTATTACAGAGATTGATTATAAGGGCATTTACTGGATATGTCACCTTTAAAGAAAGGATGAGATCCAGAGGCGACCTGGCCCTTTACAGACTCTGTCTATAGAAAAAATAGAAGTAAAAACTAATGATATAAAAATGAAACTACTTGTTTGTTATTCAAGGTATTCACTTTCCATAAACTTATGTGTGCAAACTGTTTTATATGTTTTTCAATTGGAACAAAGTGCTTTTGGTAGATTTCTGGGTTTTTTTGTGTGTAGGAGGCTTATTTATTTTTATTGTTTAGCATATTTAACTTTGGAAAAACAAAAAAATATAAATTACATAATATAACACAGCATATGATAAGGTAGTTCACCCCTCCTGGGCTACATCTGTCGGGTCCAAGGCCCCCAAATGGGCATGTCCTTGCTCTTATTATGCTAAAAAATGGTTATACAGTGTGAAGAAAGCCTAAACATGAAATAATAGTTGTATAAATGAGTTCTGAACATAGAAAACAGTAAGGAATGACTATATTTTCACCTCCAATGGCTAACCATAGCCAAATACAGCTCCAACACTCCTTAGGCCCTTATGGCTCTCCAAGCTTATCTCCTGAAAAATTATATAAATATGAGATTTGTTGCCTCTGAAACCACAACATTGCCTCTGGAATTCTCCAAAAACCTGAAATAAAAAAAAAATTCGCTCCAAAAGGTTCTCCCTAGTGAAAGTTATGCCCAACTGAAGTTTTGTCCAGTTTGGCCTAAACAAACTCCACTAGATGCGGAGACATTGCTAGTTAGCAGTGCCAAAACTAGCCGACCTCCAAAAATGTCAGAATGGCCATATTTAACTGTCGAGTAAACTTTAAGTTAAAATTAATGTGAGATGTGGGCTGGTCACATTGTTGACCTCCGACTTAACTGTCGACGAAGCCGTGGAGTTAACGGTTATAAAAACTGTAGCATTAATCCACAAACGCAATAGCCGTCGGGACATGTGATCATGGGTTTAACCGAAATAGCTTACATAACCATCAGAGTATATAGTCCATGGTTTCACACGTATTGTCTTATGTGTAGGGGGGGCTGGCCCCCTTTCCGCCCAACTAACATTAATTAAAACCTTAAATATGAACTCTGCCCCATACATAATAAGAACTAACTTATGGTATGACGGTAAATCGTGGGTGCTATAACTCGGAGGTCTCGGGCTCGATTCCCAGAACCTCCAAATAATTTTTTCCGCCGAAAATTCCACAGGCCAGGGGCCAGGTGGTGGCCTCCAGCCTTGCCACGTGGCACCAGTTGACTAGCCCAAAAAAACCCCATGTCAAACTTACCAACGAATCAGCGCCTACCACATGTCAATGTATAATTGGACTCTAGGGAATATTCCAAGGAATATTTTGACAAATATTCCAAGAATATTCCTTTTTTAATTTTTAAAATTTGGAAGTCAAACCTGGTCAAACTGGTCTTTTTGCAGTTTACTGAAAACTTCAAAGCTGCATAACTTTCACATACAATGTCAGATTTGAGTGTCATTCATGGCGTTAGGATTGTATCGCCAAGGCCTATCCGATCATTCAGGTTGCAAGTGATTTTGATCACTTTCATTTTTGACCTTTTTCCATGGCTTGGACTTGCACTCCTGGTCATTAGGTTAAGTTCTAGGTTAGGTTAGGTTAAGGTTAAGGTTAGGGCTAAGTTAAGGTCAATGTTAGGGTTACGTTAAGGTTAGTGTTAAGGTTAAGGTTAAGTTAATGTAAAGGTTAAGGTTTAGGTTAAGGTTATGGTTAGGGTAAGAGTATGGTTAAGGTTAAGGTTATGGTTAGGGTAAGGTTAAGGTTAAGGTTAAGGTTAGGGTAAGGTTAAGGTTAAGGTTAAGGTTATGGTAAGGGTAAGGGTAAGGTTAAGGTCAGGGTAAGGTTAAGGGTTATGGTTAAGGTTAAGGTTAAGCATAAGATTAAATTTTATGGTTAAGGTTAAGGTTAGGTTAAGGTTAGGTTAATGATAAGGTTCAGGTTAAGGTTCAGGTTAAGGTAAGGTTAAGGTTAAGGTTAGGTTAGGTTAAGGTTAGGTTAAGGTTAATGTTAAAGTTAAGGTTAAGGTTAAGGTAAGGTTATGGTTAGGTTAAGGTTAATATTATGTTAGTTAATGTTAAGGTTAAGGTTAAGGTTAATGTTAACACTGAGGTTAGGGTTAGTCTATGATTAAGGTTAAGGTTAGGCTAAGGGTAAGATTAAGGTAAGGTTAAGGTTAGGCTAAGGGTAAGATTAATGTTAATGTTAACGTTAAGGGTTTAGGTTAAGGTTAAGGTTAAAGTTAACACTTAGTTTAATTTTAAGTTTAAGGGTAAAGTTAAGGTCAAGGTTAAGGTTAAGGTCTGGTTAAGGTAAGGTTAAAGTTAAGGTTAGTGTAAGGTTAAGGTTAGGGTTAAGGTTAGGTTAAGGTTAAGGTTAAGGTTAAGGTTAGACTATGGTTAAGGTTAAGGTTAGGTTTAGGATAAAGTTGAGGTTAAGGTTAAGGTCAAGGTTAAGCTTAAGGTTAAGCTTAGGTTAATGTTAAGGTTAAGGTTGAGGTCAAGTTTAAGGTTATTGATCCGGATTTATGCAGGAACGAAAAAGAATACAGAAATAACCATAAAGATAGAAATAAATCGGTAATAAGGCTTCATTTCATTAATAAAAAATCATAGAAATATGCTTACAAACATGATGGAAATAAAATATCTAGGGTGCTGGTAGCGAATCTCTGAGAAGAGATGTGCTGGCTACAGACCTCTGAATTGTGTTACAATGAGGTGCGAGGGCCTATTTATTATGGAGAAACAATGAAGAACTCTAAACGTCCGAAAACATAACCCTAGGAGATGAAGCGCCAAAACTATGGGCCCCGTTTGGGTAAATTGGTGTTTCAACTTCCTGGGGACATAACTTTGGCATACTATCTCCGTTTGGGGCTTCAAAATGGCTCTGGAATTTCAGGACCCAAAAAACTGCTAAAAATACTAAGTTGTGAAAAAAGTGAAAGAGAAAATGGTGGGGCCCCAATCAGAATAGGCGGGTGGCCACCAATATCCACCTGGATCATTCCTCCCCCCTTAGGAAGCAATGGTCCCCATTGCGTTGATTTCCTCCATGAGATGAGGAAACCTCTATTGAAATTGGTCCCTGGTGAACCACTTACCTTGGTGCAGGAGTTGGCCAACTTTGACAACCCGATACAGTTGGATCTTCTATCGGTGAGTGTTCTTGATTTGCATGTCCATGATACATTCTCTGGTGGCCTGTTCCATGCAGTCTGGGTTTAACTCTTTTGGTGTGAGTTCTTCTACAATGTCAAAGGTGTCCAATAGAGGTGGGAACTAGGGACGAAGGTAGTCTACATTGAATACTGGGTGCAGACCAAGGAATGGTGGAATACTGAGCTCGAAGGCATTGTTCCCTACATCCTCGGTGATGGTATACGACCCATATCGGAGCAGGCGAATCTTGCGGTGGGGTCTAGTGAGGCACTCCTTCTACAAATGTAGCCACACTTTTTCGCCCACCTAGAAGTTGTGTGGCACCCAATGTTGATCATGTCATTGCTTGTACTTAGCATTGGCTCTGTCCAATATGTCATGAACCTGTTGGTGGATGTGATGAATGTGCTCGATGAAGTTGTTTGCTTTGTAAGCTTCAAACCAGACATGAGCCGAATTGGCCTGATTGGCTGCAAATGGCATGGATACGTCAATGGGACATAGTGGCTGGAATCCTAAGCCCACCTGAAAGGGGTTGTGGTCGGTTGAGTTGTGGAAAGCCCAGTTATAACTATGTTGTACATAGGGAAGGCTCTCATCCCATGTGCATGGATGCTTTGAATTGTACATGCACAGAATGTGTACAATCATCCTGTTGACGACCTATGTTTGGCCATTAGTTTGGGGATGGAAAGTTATGTACTTGGTGAGCTTGGTGTCCAACATTGACCAGAGGCTAGACCAAACTGTGCTGAGGAACCTGCTATCATGATATGATATGATAGACTGTGGGATCCCAAATTTCACCCACACTTTTTCAAAGAAGAGTTTAGCAGTGGCTTCTGCTGTGATATTCTTCTCACAGGCCGCCATAATGACCATCTTTGAGAATCTGTCGATGACCATGAAAACACAATCATTTCCATGCTTAGTAGAAGGAAGGAATGATATGTAATCCATGGAGATGGATTCCCAAGGTCGACTAGGGGTAGGTAGTGGAGTATAGAGCCCTTGCTTCTTAATGGTTGGTTTGGCAATGGCGTAAGTAGTACAGGATCTTATGTACTTCCCGACATCCTGTCAAAGGTTCAACCAATAGAAATACTTCTGTAGTACTGCCACTATTTTCTCGACCCCAAAATTCTCAATGACTCGACTGTAGTGTGCTTCCCATATCATCTTGGCATGCTCGCTTGAAGGAACACAAAGGTGTGCTGGGTGACACAATAGTGCATCTTGGAGGTGAAAATTTGGAACATGCATACCCCCCAAAAGTGTCTTGTATGTGTAGCTCAATTTTGGATCACTCTTGTAGAGAAGTGGCCAATCAAAAGTCTCATGCCCACAAGAGTTGAGAATGGTAGTTATGGCCATGATCGATGGTCAACTGAGGCAGTCTACAACATTATTGATGCTACCCTTCTTGTACTTAATGTTCAAATTAAATTTTTGCATATATGTGGACCACTTCTGATGGCGATCGTTCTCTAACTTCCCTTGTGTCTGTATGAACTATAGGGGTTGGTGGTCTTTGTGGATGATTGTATCCTTCCCCAAAATGTAATGCTTCCATTGTCGACAAGACTGCACAACGGAATACATTTCTTTGTCATAAGTGGGATACTTTCGAACTATGTCAGACAATGTCTCACTGTGATATGCCCTTGGATGCCCCTATTGAGTAAGAAATTCCCCAATATCATAGTCAAAGGCATTTGTCTCTATCTCAAATGGTTGTTGCAAGTATGGTAATGTGAGCACTGGGTCCGAACAGAGGCGATGATTCAATTCTAAGAACGCCTTCTGTTGAGATTCTGACAAATAGAATTTTTCTTTCACTTCTCCCTTGGTGAGTTCACTCAAGGGCCAAGTGATATGAGAGAATCCCAACACAAACGTATGGTAGAAATTAGAAAGACCCAAAAATTTGCGAAGCTTTGTTAAGGTGGTTGGGGCTGGCCAATCCCGAATGACTTGGATCTTGGCTAGATCCACATGCACCCCCCTTTCATCAATAATGTATCCCATATATTGAACCTGGGTCATGTGAAAAATGCACTTCTCCAAATTGGCACACAACTTGTGTTGCCGCAGTGTTTGGAGGACTTCTCTGATGTGGTGGAGGTGCTCTTCCCAAGTCTGGATGAAGATCAGAATGTCATCCAAGTATACCACTACAAATGAGTTGGTGAATGGATGCAATATGTCATCCATCAATCTCATGAAGGTTTCAGGAGTATTTTTCAATCCGAAAGGCATGATGAGCCATTCAAAAAGGCCCTCCTTGGCTTTGAAGGCATTCTTCCACACATCAGAGGGTTCGATTGGTACTTGGTGATACCCAGAATTCAAGTTGATCTTGCTGAAATATTTTTCCCCTTTGAGTTGGTCCAGAAGGTCATCAATCTGTGGGATCGGGTACCTATTCTAGACAGTGATCTTGTTCAGCACTAGATAATCAATACAAAGTCTCCAAGTCCCATCCTTCTTCTGTACCAACATGATCGGGCTCCCACAGGGCGATGAACTTGGCTGAATGTGAACTTTCTGCAGCAGCTCCTGAATTTTCCTCTTGAATTCATCATTCTCAAGAACAGAGTGCTTATAGATCAGTCCATTGGGTAGCGGCGCACCTGGGGTCAGGTCAATGGGGTGCTTGACTTGACGGTGTAGAGGCACCCCTGTGGGTGAGGTGAAGATGTCCCCGTACTCCTCCACAACCTTGTTCATTTGTTGTTGTCGTGTAGAGGAGCCATGTATGGAGGTCATGGCCATAGTCTTCTTCTTTCCCTAGGGGTGGATCATTAGGAAAACAAATTTTCTAGTTTGGGAAATGAGCTTACTGCATTGTTTTATAGTAACCAAAGAAATAGTGGGAGGCGGTGGTACCTCTGGTATCCTGTACAATTTATTTCCCAAAGTAACAATAACAACGCGAGGCCGGAACTCATACACAACATGTCGCTTCCACAAGTATGGTTGGCCTAATAATACATCAGAAACATCAATAGGAGAAATGTCACATAATACCTCATCTGTGAAGGGCTTGGTGCTATATGGAAGGCGACACTGCTGGCTGACGCGGAGATCCCGTCCTTGGTGAAGCCACCTGATGGTGTATGGTTGTGGGTGTGCTGTGGTCAAAAATCCAAATCGCTTTATGACATATACTGAAATAAGGTTCTTTTGGCTCCCATTGTCGACAATGAACCATAGCAGGGAACCCTTTACCCACATCTAGGAGTGGAAGAGACATTCTTCCTCCTCTGGATCTTCTGGTTCCTCCTTCTGGATCTTCGTAGTGGCAACAGTGGCGTTGGGCTCTAAATCAATAATTTGCTTCCCTTTGTCATTCACCTTGTTAGGTTCTAATTTACAGTCAGAGCACACATCTGATTCAAAAGCCCTCATCTTGGCCAACAACGACTGCTTGGCCAGACACTCACTTGTTTTGTGAGTGGAGCTCTTATTGAACTCACACCACTTTCCCGTGTCCTTCTTTGGCTTCACGATGTTTTTCTTTGCTTGTGTCTTTGGAAGGTTGTCTTGGTTTTCCATGCCTTGGCTTTGACCTTTGTTCTGTAGTTTGGGGGCACCTTTCCATCGCTTTTGATTCACAGATCGAAAGTCTCAATTCTTCTGTTTGAATTTCTACTCAATATTGGCAGCATACCAGTATACCGTAACAAGCGAGGAGATGTCAAGGAACTCAATTTCCTCCTGAATGTATCTATGCAGAAAACAGCAATACTTTAGCACCAAATGTTTCTTTGAATATTTTATACCCAATTTTGTGCGCAGGGTATGGAACAGATTCATTAGCTCACACACATCTTGATCCCTTTATTACCGTAGCATTTTCCATTGTATCTACTTGTCCTCATAGCTCCCCACGGGATAGTATTGTTCCTTGATGGCATCTCAGAAAGAATTCCAAGTGGGTACGGCTGAGAATAGAGAGGGTTATGTCTCGTCCTTTTTCTCACAGTAGGTTTTCCACTAGTCCTTGACATGGGGGGTAGCTTTGAGGAGTGCAAAAATAATCTTCTCCTGATCAAAAAAGTCATGAACCGAGAAATATCCTTCTAATATATTCAACCTTCTATCTATGAAATCTACATCTATTTGACCCTCAAATATGGGAATGTCAAAGTTTACTTGTACCTTAAAGGGAGTCGCGCCTCCAGAATGGCTGCTAGATGCAGATCTGTCGCCGGTGGGCAGTCGTTGAAGGATCTGGGCAAAGTTATCCATCATCGCGTTCCTTTTTTTTTCGAGGGCCTCCTCGAGCAATATTTTGATAGGATTTCCTGCTCCCTCATCTTTCTTTTCATCCCCCATGGGCATCTGTCAGGGCTTGCAAGGCTGATCTTCCAAAGGTTCCACCAAATCGAGCCCTAACTCCTTATACCCTGACCTCGTTGGGGACATGCAAAGAAGGATCGAGAAAAAGAAGACCGCTCTGATGACCACTGATTCATATTTATGCAGGAACACAACAGAATACAAAAATAACCATAAACATAAAAATACAGTGAAAATAAGGCTTCATTTCATTAATATCAGATCATATAAATATGCTTACAAACATGATGTAAATAAAATAGCTAGGGTACTGGTAGCGAATCTCTGAGAAGATATGTGGCGACTACAGACCTCTGAACTATGTTACAATGAGGCTCGAGGGCCTATTTATTATGTAGAAACAATGGAAAAATCTAAACGTCCAAAAACCTAGCCCCATGAGATGAAGTTCCAAAACTATGGGCCCCATTTGGGTAAATTGGTGTTTCAACTTCTCGGGAACGTAACTTCGGTTAAGGTTAGGTTAAGGTTAGGTTAAGGTTAAGGTTAAGGTCAAGGGTAAGGTTAAGGATAAGGTTAGGTTAAGGTCAAGGGTAAGGTTAAGGTTAAGGTTAAGGCTAAGGTTAAGGTTAAGGGTTTAGTTAGGTTATAGTTAATATTAAGGTTAAGGTTAAGGGTTTATTTAGGTTATAGTTAATGTTCAGGTTAAGGTTTTATTTAAGGTTAAGGTTGTGGTTAAGGTCAAGGTTAAGGTTAGGTTAAGGTTAAGGTAAAGTTAAGGGTTTAGTTAAGGTTAGGTTAGCTTAAGGTTAAGGTTAAGGCTAGAGTTAAGGCAAGGGTTAAGGTAAGGTTAAGGTTAAGGTTAGGTTAAAGTTAAGGTTGATGTTAAGTTTAAGGTTAAGGTTTGGTTAAGGTTAAGGTTAAGGTTAGGTAAAGGTAAGGTTAAGGTCAAGTTTAGTTTAGACTAGGTTAGGTTAAGGTTAAGGTTAGGTTAAGGGTTAAGGTTAGGGTTATGGTTAAGGTTAAGGTTAAGGTTAACGGTAATTTTATGGATAGGTTAAGATTAGGTTAGGTTAAGTTCAAGGGTAGGTTAGGTTAAGTTAAGGTAAATGTTAGGGTTACGTTAAGGTTAGTGTTAAGGTTAAGGTTAGGTTAAAGTAAAGGTTAAGGTTAAGGTTAGGTTAAGGGTATGGTTAAGGTTAAGGTTATGGTTAGGGTAAGGGTAGGGTTAAGGTTAAGGTTAAGGTTAAGGTTATGGTAAGGGTAAGGGTAAGGTTAAGGTTAAGGTTAGGTTAAGATAAGGTTAAGGGTTATGGTTAAGGTTAAGGTTAAGGTTAAGGTTAGGTCAAGATAAGGTTAAGGGTTATGGTTAAGGTTAAGGTTAAGGTTAAGGTTAAGGTTAAAGTTAGGTTAAGGTTAGGTTAAGGATAAGGTCAAGGTTAAGGTTTAGGTTAGGGTAAGGTTAAGGTTAAGGTTAGGTTAGGTTAAGGTTAGGTTAAGATTAAAGTTAAGGTTAAGGTTAAGGTTAGGTTATAGTTAAGGTTAAGGTTAAGGTTACGGGTAAGGTTGAGGTTTATGGTGAAGGTTAAGGTTAAGGTTAAGGTTAGGTTAATGTAAGGTTAAGGGTTATGGTTAACTTTAAGGTTAAGGTTAAGGTTTAGGTTAAGGTTCAGGTTTGGGTAAGGTTCAGGTTATAGTTAGGTTAGGTTTAGTTAAGGCTAAGATTAAGGGGGTAAGGTTAATGTTAAGTTTAAGGTTAAGGTTACAGCTAGGGTAAGGTTAAGATTACAGTTAGGGTAAGGTTAAGGTTACAATTAGGTTTAAGGTTAAGGTTACATTTAGGGTAAGGTTAGGTTAAGGTTAAGGTTAACGTTAATATTACCCTTAACCTTAACCATAACCTAACTAAACTATTAACCTTAACCTTAACCTTAACCATAACATAACTAAACCCTTAACCTTAACCCTAACTTTAACTAAACCTTAACCTTAACCTTAGCCTTAACTTTAACCTTATCCTTAACCTTAAACTTAACCTTAACATTAACCTTAATATTAACCGTAAGTTAAACCTTAACCTTACCTTAACCTTAACATAACCTTAGTGTTACCCATAACCTAAACCTAACCTTAACCTTACCTCAACCTTAACCTTAAGGTTAAGGTTAAGGTTAATGTTAGGTTAGGTCAGGGTTAAGGTTAGCTTAAGTTAGAGTTAATGTTAAGTTAGGTTAAGGTTAATCTTAAGGTTAGGTTAAGGTTAAGGTTAAGGTTAGGTTAAGGCCAAGGTTAAGGTTAGGTTAACGTTAAGGTTAAAGTTAATGTTGTGGTTAAGGTTAACGTTAGGTTAGTTTGGCTTAGGTTAGGTTAGGGTTAAGGGTAAGGTTAAGATTAGGCCTGACCTTAAACTAACCTTAACCATACCTTAACCTTAACCATATCTTAACCTTAACATTAACCTTAACTTTAACCTTAACCATACCTTAATATTACCGTAACGTTAACCTTGACCTTAACCATAAACTAACCAAACCTTAACCTTGACCTTAACCTTAATCTTAACCTAACATTAACCCTAAACTAACCTCAACCTTGACCTTAACCTTAACCTAACCTTAACCTTAACCTAACTTTAACCTTAACCTTAACCTTGACTTTAACCTTACCCGTAACCTTAACCTTAATCTTAACCTTAACATTAACTTTTACCCTAACCTAATCTTAAGCTAACCAAACCTTAATATTAACCTTAACCTAACCTTAACCTTAACCATAACCTTGCCTTAACCTAACGTTTACCTTATTTTAACCTTAAACTTAACCTTGCCTTAACCAACGATAACATTAACCTTAACCTTAACCTTAATCCCGACCTTAAAATTAACCTAACCTTAACTTTAACATTAACTAAACCTTAACCTTAACCGTAACTTTAACCTTAACCATAACCTTACCCTAACCTTAATCTTAACCCTAACCTTAACCTTAACTAAACCCTAATCTAACGTTAACCTTACCTTAACCTTAACCTTAACCATACCTTAACCGTGCCCTTAACCTAACCTTAACCTGACCTTAACCTTAACATAACCTTAACATTTCCCTTAACCTAACCTTAACCTGACCTTAACCTTAACCTTTCCCTTAACCTTAACCTTAACCATAACCTTAACCTTACCTGACCTTGACCTTGACATTAACATTAACCTTAACTAAAACCTTAACCTTAACCTTACCCTTAACCTTAACTAAACCCTTAACCTTAACCTTAGCCTTAACCTTAACCCTAACCTAACCTAAACTTAACCTTAACCATACCTTAACCTTAACTAAACACTTAACCTTAACCTTAACCATAGCTTAACCATACCTTAAACTTAACTAAACCCTTAACCTTATCCTTAACTAAACCCTTAACCTTAACCTTAACCTTACCCTTACCTAACCTTAACCTTAACCTTAACTAAACACTTAAGCTTAACCTTAACCTTACCCTTAAACTTACCCTTAACCTTAACTATAACCTAACCCTAATAAGGGGGTAAGATTAACCTTACATTAACCGCATCCTTAACCTGACCTTAACATTAACATTAACCTAACCTTAACCTTGACCTTAACCTTACCCTTAACCTTGACACTACCTTAACTTTACCTTAACCTTAACCTAACCTCACCTTAACCTCAATGTTAACCTTAACCTTAATCTTAACCTTAACCCTAACCTTAACGTTAACCTTAACCTTAACCTTAACCTAACCTAACCTTAACCTTAACCTTAAACTTAACCCTAACCCTAACCTTAACCTTAACATTAACCTTACCCTAAACCATAACCTAACCCTGTCCTAACCTAAAGTTAACCTTACTCTCAACCTTAACCTTAACCTTAACCTAACCTTAACCTTAACCTTAACGTTAACAATAACCTAGCCATAACCTAAGTAAACCCTTAACCTTAACCTTAACCTTTACCTTAACCTGACCTTAACCTTAACCTTAACACTAACAAAACCCATAACCTTAACCTTAACCTGAACCATAACCCTAACCTAACCTTAAGCTTAACCTTAAGCTTAACCTTAAACTTTACCTTAACCTTCAACTTACCCACTTAATATTAACGTCAAAATTAACCTAACCTAACATTAACCTTAACCTAACCTTAACCTGACCTTAACTTTAACCTTAACCCTAACTAAACCCTTAAACTTAACCTTAACCTTAATCCTAACCTTACCTTAACCTTAACCTAACCTTAACCTTAACATTAACCTTACCCTTAACCTGAACATTAACCTTAACCCTAACCTTAATCTTACCTTAACTTGACCTTAACTTTACCCTTAACCTTAACCTTAACCTTGACCTAATCTTAACCTTAAACTTACCTTAACCTTAACCTAACCTTAACCTTACCTTAACCTCACTTTGACCTTAACCTTACCCTTACCTTAACCTTAACCTTAACCTAACCTAACATTTCCTAACCTAACCTTAACCTTAACCTTAAGGTAACCATAACCCTTAAAGTTACCTTAACCTTAACATAACCTTAACCTTAATCTTAACATTAACCTTATCCCCTTAATCTTAGGTTAAGGTTACGGTAAGGTAAGCTTAAGGTTAGGTTAAGGTAAAGGTTAAGGTTAAGATTAAGGGGGTAAGTTGAAGGTAAAGGTTAAGGTTAAGGTTAATTTTAAGGTTAGGTTAAGTTTAGGGTAAGGTTAGGGTTAATGTTAAGGTTAAGGTTAACATTGAGGTTAGGGTTAGGTTTAGATAAGGTTAAGGTTAAGGTAACCATAACCTTAACCATAACCTTAAGTTTAACCATAAAATTAATTTTAACCTTAACCTTAATCATAACCTTAAGTTTAACCTTAACCTTGACCTTGACCTTAACCTTAACCTTAAATTTAAACTTAAAATTTACCTTAAGTTTAACCTTAACATTGACCCTAACCTAACCTTCACCATAACCTTAACCTTAACTTAACCTAACCTAACCTTAACCTTATTATCGTTAACCTTAAACATAACCTTAATCTTAACCTTAAGTTTAACCTTAACATTTACTTTAAGTTTAACCTTAACATTAACCCTAACCTAACCTTAACATTAACCCTAACCTAACCTTAATCTTAACCTTAGCCTAGCATTAACATTAACCTTAACCTAACCTTAACCTTAACCTTAACCTTATCCTAAACTTAACCTTAGGTTAATGTTAAGCTTAAGGTCAGGTTAAGGTAAGGTTAAGGTCAAGGTTAAGGTAAGGTTAAGGTGAAGGTATGGTTAAGTTTAAGGTCATGTTAAGGTCAAGGTTAACGTTAAAGTTAAGGTTAAGATTAAGGTTATGGTTTAGGTTAAAGTTAATGTTAAGTTTAAGGTTAAGGGTAAGGTTAGGATAGGGTTAAGGTTAAGTTCTAAGGTTAATGGTTTAGTTAAGGTTAGGTTATGTTAGGTTAAGGTTAAGGTTAAGGTTAAGGTTAGGTTAATATTAAGGTTAAGGTTATGGTTAAGGTTTAGTTAAGGTTAAGGTTAAGATTAAGGTTAAGGTGAAAGTTAAGGTTAATGTTAAGGTCAAGGTTAAGGTTAAGGTTAGGTTAAGGGTAAGGTTTAAGGTTAGGCTAGGGTTAATATTATGGTTAAGGTTAAGGTTAAGGTTAGGTTAAGGGTAAGGTTTAAGGTTAGGCTAGGGTTAATATTATGGTTAAGGTTAAGGTTAAGGTTAGGTTAAGGGTAAGTTTAAGTTAATGTTCATATTAAGGGTAAGGATAAGGTCATGTTAAGGTTAAGTTCAAGGTTAAGGTTAAGGTTTAGGTTAGGTTAACCTTACCTTGATCTTAACCTTAAACTTAACCTTAACCTAATATTAATATTAACCTTAACCTTAACACTAACCTTAACATTAACCTAAACTAAACCCTTAACCTTAACCTTAACTAAACTAAACCCCTAACCTTAACCTTAATCCTAACCCAACCTTAACCTTACCCTTAACCTTAACCTTAACATTTACCTAACCTTAACCTTGACCTTTACATTAACCTTAAACCTAACCTTAACCTTAATCTTAATCTTAACCTTAACCTTAACCTTAACACTACCCTAACCTTAACCCTAACCTTATCCTTACCCTAACCTAACCTTAACCCTACCCTAACCTTAACCTGAATGTTATCCTTATCCTTAATGTAACCTTAACCTTGACTTAACTTGAATGTTATCCCTAACCTTAACATTAAACTTAACCTAACCTTAACCTTAACCTTAACCTAACACTCTGGTTAACCTTAACCAAACATTAACCTTAACCTTAAACTTAACATTACCTTAACCCTAACCTTAACCTATCCCTTAACCTAACCTCACCTCACCCCCCTTACCTCATCTCATCCCAACCTAACCTTAACCTTAACATTAAACTAACCTTAACCTTAATCTTAACCTAAACTCTAACCTAAGCTTAACCTTGACCTTAACCTTAACCTTTAACTTATCTTAACCTTAACCTAACCTTAAACCATACCTTAACCTTAACCATACCATAACCTTAACCTTAACCTTAACATTAAACTTACCCTTATCCTTAACATCAACCTTAACCTTAACCATAACCTAGCCTTAACCTTAGTGTTAACCTTAACCTTAACCCTAACCTAACCTAACCTGACCTTAACCTTAACCTTAAAATAAACCTTAACCTAACCATAACCTTAAGCTTACCTTAACAATAACCTTAACCTTAACCTAAAAAATAACCATAACCTAACCCTAGCCTTACCATTAACCTCAATCTTAACCTTAACCTTAACCTTAAACTAAACCTTAACCATACTTTAATCTTAACCTTAACCTTAACCTAACCTTAACCCTAACCTTAACCTTAACCTTAACATTAAACTTAACATTAACTAAACCCTTAACCTTAACCTTAACCTTAAATTCAAGATTAGGTTAAGGTTAAGTTTAAGTTAAGGTTAAGGTTAAGGTTAAGGTTAGGGTGAGGTTAATCTTAAGGTTAAGAATAACATTGAGGTTAAGTCAAGGTTAAGGTTATGTCAAGGTTAAGGTTAAGGTTAAGTTCGGGTGAAGGTTAAGGTAAGGTTAAGGTTAAGGTTAAGGTTAATGTTAACGTTGAGGGTTATCGTTAATTTTAAGGGTAATGTTAAGATTAAGGTTAAGGTTAAGGTTAGGGTTAAGGTTAAGGTTAAGGTTAGGTTAGGTTAAGGTGAAGGTTAAAGTTAATGTTAAGGTTAAGGTTAAGGTTAATGTTAAGGTTAAGGGTAAGGTTAAGTTAGGTTAGGTTTGGTTAGGTTAAGGTTACTGGTAATGTTAAGGTTAAAGTTAAGGTAAGGTTAGTGTTAAGGTTATGGTTAAGGTTTTGTTAAGGGTTAATTTTAAGTTTAAGGTTAAGGTTAGGTTAATGCTAATTTTAGGTTAGGGTTAAGGTTAAGGTTATGGTTGTTAAGGTAAAGGTGAAGGTTAGGGTTAAGGTTAAGGTAGGTGAAGGTTACGTAAAGGTTAAGGTCAAGGTTAAGGGTAAGGTTAAGGTTACGTAAAGGTTAAGGTCAAGGTTAAGGTTAATGTTAAGGTTAAGGGTAAGGTTAAGGTTAAGGTTAAGGTTATGGTTAAGGTTTAGGTTATTTTAAGGTTAAGTTAAAGTTTAGGTTAAGGTTAGTTAGGTTAAAGTTAATGTTATGGTTAAGGTTAGGTTAAGGTTAAGGTCAGGTTAAGGTTAAGGTTAACCTAACCCAACCTCAGTGTTAACCTTAACCCTAATATTAACCTTAAGCTACCCTTAAACTTAACCTTAACTAAACCCTTAACCTTAAAAATAACCTAACTAACCTTAACCTAAATCTTAACCTTAACCTTAACCTACCTAAACCCTTACCCTTAATCTTAAACCTAACCTAACCTTAAGTTAAAACGTAACATTAACCTTAACCTTATAAGGTCATGTTTAGTTAAGGTTAACATTAAGGGTAGGTTAAGGTTAATGTTAAGGTTAAGATTAACACTGAGGTTAGGGTTAGGTTATTGTTAAGGTTAAGGTTAAGCTTAAGGGTTTAATTAAGGTTAATGTTTAGGTTAAGGTCAAGGTTAAAGTTAAGGTCAAGGTCAAGGTTAAGGTTAAGGTTAAGTTTAAGGTTACTGTTTAGGTTAAGGTTAAGGTATGGTTAAGGTTAGGTTAAGGTTAAGGTTAAGGTTGAGGTTAAAGTTGGGTTAGGTTAGGTTAAGGTCAAGTTATGGTTAAGGTTAGGCTCAAGTAAGGTTAAGGTTAGGTTAGGGTTAAGGTCAGTTTAAGTTTAATGTTAATGTTTAGATTAATGTTAAGGTAAAGGTAAAGTTTAAGGTTAGGGTAAGGTTAAGGTTATGGTTAGGTCAGGTTAAGGCTAAGGTTAAGGTTAGGGTAAGGTTAAGGTTATGGTTAAGGTTAAGGTTAAGGTTAGGTTAGGTTAGGTTAGGTTAAGGTTAGGTTAGGGTATGGTTTAGGTTATGGTTAACGTTAAGCTTAAACTTAAGGTTAAGGTTAAGGTAAAGGTTAAGGTTAAGGTCAGGTGAAGGTTAAGGTTAAGGTTAAGGTTGTGTTAAGGTTAGTTTAAGGTTAGGTAAAGGTTAAGGTTAAGGTTAAGACTGAGGTTAGGGTTAGGTTAGCTTTTGTTTAAGGTTAAGGTTAAGGGTTTAGTTAAGGTCAAGGTTATACCTAACCGAAACCTTAGCCTTAACTGAACCCTTCACCTAAACCTTAACTAAAATAACCTTAACCTTAACCCTAACCTATAAGGTCAATGTTAAGGTTAAGATTAGGGTAAAGTTAAGGTTAACGTTAATAATGAGGTTAGGGTTATCTTACCTTAAGGTTAAGGTTAAGGTTAAGGGTAAGGTTAAGGTTAATGTTAAGTTTAAGGTTAGGGTAGGGTTAAAGATAAAGTTAAGGTTTAGGTTAGGGTAAGGTTAAGTTTAAGGTTAGGTTAGGTTAGGGCTAAGGTTAAGGTTAACGTTAAGGTTAAGGTTAAACTTAAGGTTAAGGGTTTGGTTAACGTTAAGGTAAGGCTAAGGTTAAGGTTAGGTTAATATTAATGTTTAGGACAAGGTTAAGGTTAGGGTAGGGTTAATGTTAAGGTTTAGGTTAGGTTAGGTTAGGTTAAGGTTAAGGTAAGGTTAAGGTCAAGGTCAAGGTCAAGGTCAAGGTTAGGGTCAAGGTTAGGTTAGTTTGAGGTTCAAGTAAGGTTAAGGTTAAGGTTAAGGTCAAGGTTAAGGTTATGATCAAGGTTAAGGTTAAGGTTAACTTTAAGGTTAAAGTTAAGGTTAAGGTAACTGTTACCTTAAGGTTAAGGTTAAGGGTTTAGTTATGGTTAGGTTAAGGTTAAGGTATGGTTAAGGTTAGATTAATGTTAAGGTTAAGGTTAGGTTAGGTTAGGTTAAGTTCAGGTTAAGGTTAAGTTCAGGTTAAGGTTAAGGTTATGTTAAGGTGAGGTTAAGGTGAGGTTAAGGTTAAGGTTAAGCTTAAGCTTAAGGTAAGGTTAAGGTTAGGTTATGGTTAAGGTTAGGTTAAAGTTAATGTTAATGTTAAGGTTAATGTTAAGGTTAAGCTTAACGTTAAGGTTAGGGTAAGATTAAGGTTAAGGTTAGGTTAGGTTAAGGTTAAGGTTAAGGTTAGGGTAAGGTTAAGGTTAAAGTTAAGGTTAAGATAAAGGTTAGGTTAGGTTAAGTTTAAGGTTAAGGCTAGGTTAGGGTATGGTTTAGGTTATGGATAAGGTTAAAGTTAAGGTAAGGTTAAGGTTAAGGTTAAGGTTAAGGTTAAGGTTGTGTTAAGGTCATGTCAAGGCTAGGTTAAGGTTAAGGTTAAGATTAACATTGAGGTTAGGGTTAGGTTAGGGTTAGGTTACGGTTAAAGTTAAGGGTTTTGTTAAAGTCAAGGTTATGCCTAACCTAAACCTTAACCTTAACATTAACCCTAAGTTTAAGGTTAAGGTTAAGGTTAAGGTAAGGTTAAGGTTAGGTTAAGTTTATGGTTAAGGTTTAGGTTAAGGTTAAGGTTAGGTTAAGTTTAATTTTTTAGTTAAGGTTAACAATGAGGTTAGGGTTAGGTTACCTTACGGTTAAGGTTAAGGTTAAGGTTAGGTTAATGTCAAGGTTAAGGTTAGGCTAAGGTTTAGGTAAACCTTAATGTTAGGTTAAGGTTAAGGTTAGGTTTAGGTTAAGGTTAGGTTTAGGTTAAGGTTAATGTTCACGTTAAGGTTAAGGTTAATGTTAAGGTTAGGTTGAGGTTAAATTTAGGTTAAGGTTAAGGTTAAGGTAAGATTAAGGTTTTAGTTAAGGTTAAGGTTAAGGTTAGGGTAAGGTTAAAGATAAGGTTAGGTTAAGGTTAAGGTAAGGGTAAGGTTAAGTTTAAGGTTAGGTTAAGGCTAAGGTTAGGTTAGTTTAGGGTTAAGGTTAAGGTAATGGTTAAGCTTAAGCTTGAGGTTAAACTTAAGGTTAAGGGTTTAGTTAAGGTTAAGGTAAGGTTAAGGTTAAGGTTAAGGATAGGCCAAGGTCAAGGTTAAGGTTAAGGTTAAGGTTAGGTTAAGGTTGAGGTCAAGGTTAACCTTAACCTTAACCTTAAGTTAACACTAAGGTTAAGGTTAAGGTCAAGGTTAAGGTCAAGGTTAATGTTAAGGTCAAGGTTACGGTCAAGGTTAAGGTCAAGGTTAATGTTAAGGTCAAGGTTAATCTTAACCTTAAACTTAAGGTAACACTAAGGTTAAGGTTAATGTTAAGGTTATGGATAAAAATAAGGATAAGTTTAATGTTGAGGTGATGGGTAACACTAAGGTAACACTAAGGTTAAGGTTAATGTTAAGGTAACATTAAGGTTAAGGTTAAGGTTAAGGTTAAGGTTGTGTTAAGGTTAAGGTTAAGGTTAGGATTAAGGTTAAGGTTAAGGTTAGGTTAAGTTTATGGTTAAGGCTACATTTAGATTAAGGTTTATTTTGAGGTTAAGGATAATGGTTTAGTTAATTTTAAGTTTAGGTTAAGGTTAAGGTTAATTTAAGGTTAATTTAAGGTTAAGGTTAAGTTAAGGTTAAGGATAAGGTTAACCTTAACCTTAATCTTAAACTAACCTTCACCTTAACACAACCTTAACCTTAACGTTAATCTTAACACGAACCTTAGCCTTAACCTTAACCTTAACTAAACCCTTAACCTTAACCTTAACCCTAACCTAAGTGTTAACCTTAATCATAAGGAAACACTAACATTAAGGTTAGTTTTAAGGTTGAGGTTAATGTTACCTTAAGGTTAAGGTTAAGGCCAGGTTAAGGTAACGTTAATGTTAAGGTTAGGATAAGGTTAGGTTAGGTTAGGGTTAAGGTTAGGGTTAGGGTTAAGATTTGGTTAGGTTAGGTTAAGATAAGGTTAAGGTTAGGTTAGTATAAGGTAAGGTCAGGTTAGGTTAGGTTAAGGTTAAGGTTAGGTTAGATTAGGATAAGGTTAGGTTAGGTTAGGGTCAAGGTTAAGCTTAAGGATTTTAAGGTTAAGGTTAAGGTCAGGTTAAGGTAAGGTTAAGGTTAAGGTTAAGGTAAGGTTAAGGTTAAGGCTAGGTTAAGGTTAATGTTAAGGTTAGGGTTAGGGTAAGGGTAAGGTTAAGGTTAAGTTTAAGGTTAAGTTTAGGTTAAGGTTAGAATAAATTTAAGGTTATTTTAGGTTAGGTTAAGGTTAAGGTAAAGGTTAAGGTTAAGGTCGAGGTAAAGCTTAAGTTTAAGGTTAAGGTTAAGGTTTAGTTAAGTTTAGCCTTACCTTAAAGTTAGGTTAAGGTAAGGTTAAGGTTATAGTTAAGATTATGGTTAAGGTTAAGGTTAGGTTAATGTTAAGGTTAAGGTTAGGTGAAGGTTAAGATTATGGTTAGGGTTAAGGTTAATGTTATGGTTAGGTTAGGGTTAAGGTTGAGTTTAAGGTTAAGGTTAAGGTTAAGCGTTTAGTTAAGGTTAAGGTTAAGTTTAAGGTTAAGGTAAGATTAAGGTTAACGTTAAGGTTAAGATTAAGGCCAAGGTTAAGGTTGAGGTTGTTATCACCCTAGTAATTATTAGGTTGTGGGATGAGAATTTTTTGTAGTTAATAAAACTAGGGGTAACCGAGAACCTCTTTTAGAATTCAGGATCTAGCCTTCCTGAGTTCCGGAGAGGGATCCCTCCTTAAGATTTAGCTTTGCTTTGTAATGGATTTTAGGCATGCTATGAGTGAACAGTGGGACTTTTTTTGAAAGTGTGGTGGGAATAAAAAGGTGTTTCAAGGTAAACCACAGAGGGATCTACCAAACCATTGGGCTATGGAGTCATCTTTCTAGGCAAGCAGAACTAGGAAATAAGGTTTAAAGAGAAAATGTACTAAGGGCAAGGTAGATGACCTTCTAATGGTTTTGAATAGGCTTTTTGATGGAATGGGTGAAATCTGAACAAAAGGGAAAGTAAGAATCCTTGAGTTACATAAATGAAGATTGAAGAAGGGGATCAAACAAGGACTGAGAGAATTTAAGAATTCTACAGTCCAATTATCAAGCAAAAAACATAATAATGAACAACTAGTAAAAAACAGGGAGCTTTTTATCACTAATCCTGTTTAAATTCTCCTAGTTAAAAATTAAAGACAGAACACATTAAAATGAATGTATGGAAACTTTTGAAAGATGAAACAATGAAAACAGGAAGATACTAGACTTATCTAGTCAACACAAGAATCCTAAGTTATGATGTCTTTAATCTCAATTCCAGTCTGCCGCTTTACTGATTGACTCACACAAACTTCAAAATATCTAGCAAAAATGACTATAGTAGTCTTGATAATTTTATTCCACATTGAATACTTTGAAAGATGAAGTATTTATACAATTTAATTACTTACAAAATATCTTAAGAAAAAATAGGAATTATTACATAAGAAGAGGGACAGCAGAAAAACAGTTTGCAAGCTATCCTCTTTTACAAGGAAAAATAGAACTGTTTATCCTAATCAAACTATTTTTTCGATTAGCTATAAGCATTGCTGAAAATTGATACATTATCTCATAGAAGATGACTTGTAGAATACTCCTCCTTTTCACCTTCTGTTCTGATACTCTTTATCTCTGCTTTTCACTATTTCACTGTTGTAATTGAATAATAACCAGCAGTAACAATTTTCTTTTACTGATACACTTTTACCCTGAATCTTTACCTTAAGGTAAGAGTAAAATATGATTTATTCATGTGATTTTCCTACCCTTTACCTATAAAATTCACATCAGATATATGAATTCTTGCCACTGTTCAGCAATGGGGATCTTCATATTCCTCAATTTTCTATAGCTTTCATCAACTTCTGTGTACTTAGAAAAATTTGGCTTTATTATGAATATGTGTTTAATTTCATTCTCCACCAAGAATAAATTCTCAAAATATTGAAGTAATAATTTGCCACTTGGAGACCCTTGAGGCAAAGGTTTTTTAGCCTGTTCTTTAGCATGGGTTCTAATTTTCTAGTCATAGTCCTTCTGTGGCATTAATTTTTCATTCAATGCATGGATATCTAGTAAACCTGCTTGCGACAATATTGTGTATTTGGCCTCAAATCTGGTGATAGCCAATTTCATATATTTGCACCTGTCCTCCAAATTATTCATTATTTTTCTCTTATTTAGGACCTTTTTGATTTGAAGGATGGCCTCTATTCTGTCAGGGATTTTCAATTCTTCTAATTCCTCCCTATTTTTACTATTCAAAAATGATATGAGTTGAATTTATTGTGGTGGTTTTTTGTCAAGTTCCTTCTTTGTTTTGTCAACTTTTGCTAAGGTAGCTTGTAGCAGATCTTTTTGCTCATATATTATCTAAATAAAAGGCCATTGTGAGTGAATGCATTCAATGATTTTTGTCCACAATTTTTTTTTGATGTAGGCAACCTGCTCAGTGAGATTTACCTACTGTTGAAGAATTTTCACCTGTTCCTATAATCTGTTGGCCCTCTTTTCATGTCTTTTGGAAGTGATTAAAGCATCTCTGTTGGATGTTTCTAGTTTTTTTATGGTGCCTTTTAAACTGATTATCTCTTTATCTTTTATGGAAATATCTTCCATAGCTTTGATTATGGCAGTTGTTTCCCTTATTTTATTTACCTGTGATGTTGATGAAGAAGTGCCAGAGATATCTTTAGAAGTAATTGACACTGAAGTTTCCAATACTCCTTGTGTTTCCAAATGTTCTGCCAATGTTGAGGGAACAACTGTACTTACAGTTGGGATAACTGTAGGAATGGAAACTTGCTGAGTTTTCTTCCAATTTTCATTTTCTTGAATAAAAGATTCTATTTGGTTTTCCATATCCTTTATTTGGGTTGTCATATTTAGAACCAACTGAATTAATTCATCATTCTCTGTCTTTCGTGGAAGGATCTCCTTTGCCTAGGGATGTTCACTTTGAGGCAATTTCAGTTTCCTCCTTAGAGAAACTATGTCTTCATTTTTCTGTTTGATTAAAGCCTTTGCAACTTCAATGTTAGCTAGATTAGCTCCTGCTTCAATCACAAAGTCTCCCAATGATTTGATTCCCAATCCATTAACATGCAATGATGCTTTGTCCAATTTCAGTTGATTTTGCAGATTTGTCACTGTCTTCTGAAGTTTAACAGAGCTCATTGTTTTGTTGACTATATTTGAATACAACATTTCTGTATTGCTCCTGTGGAATTCTATTTGATCTAATTCATGGTCAGCATCTGCATCTAATTCCAATTTAGTCTTTGAATAGTTTGCTACTGTCTTTGGATCAGCCATTGTAGGCTTAAAAAATGACATTACCAATTTGTTAGAAGAATAGTCAAAAGCAGAGAGAAGTCTATCTTTATTTCCAGGTTTCTCTTTGAGAAACTTGGAATATACTTTATTTTTTATTTCTTCATTCTTCTCTCTGATTTGTCTGAATTTGATATGGACGTCTGAATCTCCGTTATAAGTTGCATTTGAGGAAGAAATAATTTCTACATCAGTTTGTTTCTCAACCATCACTATATCTTTATCTTGTGTCTCAAATTGATTCTTTTGAAGTTCTCTAAGTGTTTCAGTTACTATCTTTGTTGCCTCATCATCAGTTTCATGACCATTATTATCATCAATTTCCATTACTTTATCCTTTTCCTCAACAATCAATTTAGTTATTTTGCTATAAGAGGTTTTGAATTTCTTGCCTATGATGGTTTCTGCAATATAATTGACCTCTTCTCTGCTTCTTTTATGAGAAAATTTATCCTCTTTATCCTCTGTTATAACTTGTGCTTGATCAACCTGTTTTTCTTGTGCATTGTTTCCCTACATACCTTATGTATCATCATCAAACAGAGTATTTTCCTCCCACTCAATTTGATTGGCAAATTTCTCAATCTGTGGCTTGGAATCATGCAAGAAAGGAGACAACTTGCATTTTAACCTGATTGTGCTCAAAACCCCCTGAGGGTCATAATTCCACATAAATCTGTATTGGAACTTGTATTCTTTCAACTTGATATTAATCTCATTTACTGCTTCTTTATTGTTGACAATAAATGGCCCAATCTGATTTTTGAGTTTAAATTGGGTCTTTTTCCTAGAGGCCATAAAATTCACTTCATCTACATTTAATATTTGCCTTAAATACTCTAAAGAAAAATTTCTTGTAGTTAAAAACCTTGGAATTTTGTATGGGGCCAAGAGTGCACCATACACTCTAATCTCTGTATGATTCTTGTATAAGTACCAATCCCCATTCTTACAGTTCTCAAACAACTGTAAGATTCTCTTAGTCTCTTCATTAATTATGGGAGTTTCTTCCTTAGTCAACAAATTCATAGCTGGAATTATGAATAAGTCATTGAAATCTGCATATGTATATTCCCTGTTCTCTTTTCTGAAAATCGATGTCCAAAACACAATTGATAGAAAGTTCCCTTCTACATCCAATTTCTGCAACTCAATGGGAAACTTTTCTGTTTGATAATACAAGAAAAGATGTAGTAGATATGATGTGTATCTAAAAAATCCCTCCTCTGGTAATTTAGTCAATTGGTAGTGCATGCTCTCAGCAATAAACTTGGCAAAATTGAACATAATGGATGGAGGTTGGCTGGGAGTGAAGGTTGACAAAAAACCTAAGATGGAAGCATCAGTAAATTCATCACTGTTATATCCCAGTATAGATGACAACATGGAGACAATCTGTCTTGTTTCCACAGGAAAATCAAATGCATCAAAGCGTGGATTTTATTTAGGGATTTTAACATGTGTAGACCAAAAAGTCTGAAAGATAATGAACCTGGCAGTAAAATCTAAGTCTAAGTAAAGCTGGGTCAAATCCTCTATTGCGAGTGAAACTGAATTAGGATCATGGTTCATTTGCAGCATGGAATTAATGGACTCAACATTGATATAGAAAATGACTTCCCTGTATTTATTAACAATACATCTCTGATCTGGGAGGTAATGCAACTGACATAGTCTGACAAAATCTGGAGCTAAATGAGTACAAGGAAAACATATTTTGGTAGATTGGAATCCAAAATAGGCACATCATTTTTACCTTTATTTACAGACTTTCCAAAACACCAATTGTGGACATCTAGCAGGTTGAATTCAACTGAATGATCAAAAATTCTATAATCAAGATCAAGTAATGGGCTACTTTCTTGAGAAGTTATAAGAGCTTGAACTGGTCTGACTACTTCTGTTGTCTCAGCAGTAAGTGTAGGAGTGGGCTTATTGAGTTTGGATGGCTCAGCTTGTGGTAACTTGCTTGAAACATTTCTCTGGGATTTTGGGTCTCCAGACTTGGGAATTACTTGTTTCTTAGTCATTTTGGATGAACAAAGCAAGTTTAAACAGTTTTCTAGGTTATTTTTGGGAAACAAGGGACAATTGAAAGGTTTCACTGGAAAATTCAGACTCTGAGTAGGGCTGTGAATGATAGAAAAGGTTTCTTATACACAGAGGATATTTCATATCAATTTCAGTAGTAAAAATGATCTTAGAATGGCTTAAACTTGCTAAAATGGAAAATAGGGATTCTGAGGAAATTTTGACAGGGTTTCCCCTGTATTTTGGAGGTTTTTGGTATTCCTAAGAAGGGAAATTCAGCTTTATTTGGTAAATGGAAATTTAATTAGCTTAATTCCTTCGAAATTGAAAGATCTTTATAGATTGGAATGGCAAGAAATACCTGTGAAAGGTAGGATTTGTGGTCGATGAAGTTTGCAGTTGCATTACATTCTTCAATTCAGGTGAATTGGGCTATCAGAGGTCATGGAGGTTCTCATGAATGATTTTCAGAGTAAATGACTATTCTAATGGCAAACTAGTTTAGAATCGGCTTCGAAAATGGTATAAAGAGGCTCTCCGAACGTTTCTCAATGGTTTACTGGAAAATAGGTGAAATGCGGTGAAAAAAGGTTAAGTTTTAATGCATTAAACCTTAGGTCCCATCACATTTCAATCATATTAATTGCAGGTGTTAGTCTCCTATACCAATAGGAGTCATATTTCATGATTGTCTTGATAAATTATGTAATATGTTCAAACCTTTTTCTTGTTGCAAAGGTGTTCCATATTCTCGAAAAAAATCAAAATATCAAAAAATTTAAAAAATGTAAAGAGGGTATACCCTAAAAGAAAAATCAAAGGGTAAAAAAATAAAATGGCCAAAAAAGTAAAAGAAAATGAACCCCACCAAAAGAAAGGCCAAGGAAAGTGTGCAAATCCAAATGCCACTACTTTTTGCTCTTTTGTAATAATCAAATTGTGTGTAACTTGTATTTTATGCCCCAATTTATGAAGAGTCAAACTTTTTAAACGTGACTCATTCATTTTTCAATTTCATGTTGTAGAATAGAGAATAAATATCTGGCCAAATAGTTTAATCTTGGCAGATAAGTAGATAGGTAGAGTTAATAAAAGGTGCTCAACAGTTTAATCTGAGCCCTTGGATGTAATAAGGTTAGAACTAAATAGATTTTCATATGTAAAAGAAAAAGTTCAATAAGGGTTTGCCATTCTAAGTGCACCCTAATAAAGAAGAAAAAATGGTAGAGTAAAGTAGGTAGGGTGAGTAGATGTTGTTGAAGAATTACATGTGATGAATGATGGTTCTAAATGTGTTCAATTTTACTTTCATCACAAGTGCAAAGGCAAACACTACATTGGAAAAAGTTCACAGCAGAGCAAAGTCTAGATTATTAACTCCCCCTTCATTTTTCCCTAAAAAAATCACTAATTTCCCTAGGCACTAAGGTATTTGAAGATTAAAGGGGCTCAAGGCATTTCCTTGACTTTTGGAGGGACCGGACCCTTGGCCCAATAATTGGAAAAAACCGAAGTACTTAAAATCATTCATCATCACACTCATTTACTTCAAAAAAAAAATTCTTTCCTAAGTAAAATCCCATTTTACTTAGGAAAATCATGAGATATTTCATAAAAAACCCTCAAAATCACATTTTATCCTAAGTTTAAGTGATGAAGTGATTATAATGCAATTTGTTTCTAAAAACTTCACTTTCTTAGTTATATTAATGTATTTTTAAGTTTACCTTGTCCCCTTGTCATATTAACATTGATTTTATTTATTAACTCCTTATAGAAATGACCTTCTCCTATTATATATAATTCCTTTTATATAATATCCCAAAAACCCATGTATTATGATTTTAACCAAAGTATTTATTTCTCACTCGTTCAAATAAAAAACCCACTTTATACCCCCTTTGGTTAAAATATATCATTATATATTAATCCCACCCCCTATGGTAATTGGATTAATCTGATTTAATTATCATATAATAAAAATATGAAAAATCATTTAAACATATATTTATATGTTTTTAAAATAAAAACAGACATTGCCCGACCATCCACTATACAAGGGATTAATTAATCCTTATGATTAGTTAATAACCGACCCCCGCCAATCAAATTCCATGTGATGAGTTTATTTAACATTTAATTACATCGGGCCCGCGCCATTAAAACCCCGCCATCTCCTTGTCCTGTCAACCGTTCGATCGACCTGTTCAAGATCAACGGCTGTTGATAATTCCGCTGGCCATCCCCAATCCAAACAATAACGCGCGAAATGATGGTGGTTTTCAAATAGTACCATGGCCACGTGTCATTTTTTCTGTGGAATTTCTCCCCATCCGCTCAATACCACTTTCCCTCAAATGCGGTGCGGAAAAAACCACTTACCACCTCCCCTCCCGTGATTCATCTCCCATACATGCTGACGTCATTTATTAAAAATCCCGCCACCCTGTTAACTTTGCGAATAAAACCAAACAACCCACGTCTTTTTCATTTTTTCTTCCACAGTGAACGACTACACTCCCATGTAGAAAAATTTAAATTCCAACTGTTGAAGTTTGCCAACCATTGTCCTTTTGAAAAGAATTGCAGTCAAAGCTTCTCAGAAGATTGTCCACCTTAACCAGTACCTGTTCAAAATCGTTGTTATCTCCAAAAACAGGTATTTGCCATAAATCCTCAACTGAACTCTGTAAGAAACTCGGTTTTCCTTTTTCTTTCACTGAAACAAAGTTAAGAAAATTAATTTCTATTTCATTCCTTAATCCCGAGAACTACAATTGAATTCCCAATCTGCAATTGTACATGTTTCTCTCGTCAAAACCCGAATTTCCATTTCTAAATCCACAAGAACCAGAAATGGAGATTCCCTTGGCTTTAAATGTCACCGCATTGAATGCCCCTCACAGAGACTTGGATTATTTATAATTAGTCGATAGAGATTTCCAAATTACAGACTTTGTTTTTTGTGATAGTCCTCTTCGAATTTTTTGTCGCTACAGAGACAATTATTTGAATGGCTTGGATATGATTGGGTTATGGGAATATAATATTCCCAGGTACCTCTTTCCCTCTGTCCATATTTTCCCTGAGATAATCCATTACTGTCATGCCAACTATGATCCTAACCAAAGAGCAGCCTTATCCCCAGGTCAAGATGTCCTCTTCCCAATAACTGCTCATTCTATCAATGAGATGCTACATTTTCAACCTGATCAAGCCCTCACTCCCCTTTCCATGGGAGAATTACTTGAGAAATCCACCAAACTATCCCATGAAGAATTAAGCCACATCTTCCAGACCTTTATGTTGCCTAATCATCAGCCTAAAGGCCCTCACCCTTATGGGTATGCTTTTTTCACAGAGGAGGGTAGATTTATTTTGGATATGATATCCTTTATAATGGGCTTTAATACCAGTGAATATGTTGACCATTTTATTCTAGTGTTATTATCTATTGTTACCCTTGGATAGCCTCATGCTATCAAGTATGACTTTGCATCCTACATTGCAGACAAAATCCATGATCAATTCAAGATATTAGAGAATGAGAAAGTGTTCAAGTATTCTTCTGTCATTTACCATCTCATGCTCTATTACCAGTTAGAAAATTTCCCTTTCTATATCAAAAAGCTTGATGCCAAAGGGAATCCTAGGTCTGTTATCCTTTGGTCAACCATTGCTCATAGTTCTCGAGATTCTCCCTATTCCTATAATGAGTTCATTGATTTTTTTATACACCCTGCAACCACCTTGTTGACAAGAGTTTCTTCTCCAAGGCTTAGCAATGAAATCAAGAAAACTTTACAGTTCTCAATAAAATACAAAGTTGGTGATTGGTACTTATACCAAAATCACACAGAAGTTAGAATATACGGATGTGAATTATGTCCATTCAAATTGCAAAAATATGTCCCCATGAGACTCTTTGCATTAGAGTATTTTAGGCAGATGAACAACTCCGATTTGATTCATTTTTGTAATGCAAAGAAGAAGGCTCAACTCCGGATCAAAAGTCAATTAGGTCCCTTTATTTGTAACTCTAGGGATGCAGGGGAAGAAGCTGAAAAGATATTAGAAGACCGTTTCAGATTACAAAAGAGTTTCTATTGGGTACCTTATGACCCATTCAGCTTCATTTGTGATAAAAGAATGAAAAATAAATCAGCACCATACATGCATCAAAGAATCCCAGAGATTGAAAAATATGCTAATACAGATGAATGGATAGAAGGAACATTGATAGAGCAGGATAGTAAGCAGGTCAACGTAGACAACGTTATGAAAGATCTTGAAAAGATGCTTGACCTAGACTCTTTTGCACAGATACCAAGATCAGAGGTTGGTCCTTCCTATTTTGGAATTTTTCAGCAGAAGTTACAAGAAAACATTGCAGTATCATCTAAGGGAAAAGAGAAAGAGGTTGATATACAAGTTAAAGAAACATTCACTATGACAGAACAACCTCAAACTTCCAAGGGACGGGATCAAGTACATTTTTCTTCTGTTCAAACCAATCCAATAGAAATGTCAATTTTGCAGACTCCACTAAATGTAGAAAAAGTAAAAAAGAGAGAGGATGAAGCTGCTACCCCTCTCACTGGATCTTCACAACAGCCTTAGGGCAAGAAACATAAATTGAATACTCCTCCAGAAGTAGAAACTATTGATGAAATCCTTGATATTCAAGGACAAGAAAAATTGGGCAGTCAACAAACAGGTACAGTCAGTGGAGCATCCACTACCTCACAAAGAAAAGGGCTACAAAAGCAACAGAGTGTTGAAATATCTTCTTTCAAAACACCAGTTAAAGATGCAGGAGATATAAAGAAGACAATTATCAATATAAAATCAAGGAAAGATCCTTTAAGAATCCAGATTTATAATCGATATTTGAAGATGTATCCTAAGAATCAAGAAATATTGATGTCAGCTTATGACATTCAGCAAGGAAAAATGATAATGAGTCACTTCAAACCCAAAGTGCAGTAACCTCAAACAGCTACAGATTATATCAGAACAAATTTTGAATTCTTAGCAAAGGATATTCATCCTTTAGATCAGATTGAGTTACATAAGCAGATTGGTGAAATGCTCTATTCTACTTTGACAGATAAGGCAATGGCAGCTCACAGGTTACAGGATTCTTTGGAGAACACTAGTAGACAATTGTAGCTTGAAAAGGCTTCTTGTCAAGCCAAAGACAACAGGATAAAAACATTGGAGGAAATAATTATTGGATTAGGTCACAATCCAAAGGATGTCAAAGGTATAGAAGCTCTAATCAAGAAAAAAGATGATGACATTGCAGCTTTGAGAAAGCAGTTGAAATTGCCAGCTTCAAGACATCCTCAAACTGAAGAAGTAATAAAGAAGAATTCTGAAGAAGAAATTATGGACTTGCTTTTGAGGCTGAATGAGCAACTAACTGAAACAAAAAAAGAGCTTGAACAAGCATTAAAAGACAAGTAGTCTAGTATTCCAGTATCTACAACAAAGGTTATTACAAGTACAACAAGTCAGCCAACAGGTCAACCAACAGAGCCATCACAGGTAAATACTTCAAACTTGAGTACAAAAGAACTAATAAAGTCAATGAATGACTTGAAACTTCAAGTAACAGAACTTCAGCACACAAAGTTACAGCTTATTAATTTAGAACAGAGATATGATCTCTCAAAAATGACTGTTGCTGTCAAAACAAGAGAAGTCAAAAAGTTGGAAAAAATGGTTAAAGCTTTGGAAAAGGATCTCACATTGGAGAAACCTTTAAGAGAAATAAATGACATTCTTTGGGATAATATTATCTAGTCAATAAAAGATATCTGGTCTTCAATTCAGATAATATACGAGCAGAATGATTTGGTCAAAGTAGCTCTGGATGAAATTGAAAACACACGAGCAGAATTATGAAATAGGTCTGAGGAAGCCAATCAACTCATACAATTTCTAAACAACCAAACCAGACAGCAAATTGCAGATCAGGGTATTCAGGACAGAACTGCAACAATCTTAGAGATAAAAAGAGTTTTTACTAAAAGAACTCTTATGAAAAATTTAGAACGAAGGTGCTTTGACATGCAAGGAGAAATCATTACTTTCAGAGAAATATTTAATGTTTTATTGAAAAGGGTTGCCCAACCCTATGGTTTCAGAAGATAAAATAATGGACCTGGAAAATTATGTTAAGAAATTAGACATACATGCTCACAATCAATCCAGTTCCTCAACCATTTCATCTGAAGCAACATTACCCACAGGAAGGAATCTTCATGACAGATTAGAGAATTTGTTTTATCTTGAACATGAAGTAAAACATTTTTTTCCAAATAAGCCTAATTTCTTCAGATATACCGAGGCTGATGAAACATTGAGGAAGCTTCAATGGACCAGAATAGCAGAAGATAAATGGTGGGAAGATCTGTTGGAACTTTTGTAAAATTTATCCTTATATGAAATTTTTCATATTTACTACAGTATAATGGATAAAGGGATAAACAAATGTCAAAGAGTATTGGTTCAGTTGAAAGTGTATCAGTAAGAACAAACAGTATCATTGAAGCAAGGCAGTTAGAACAAAATTACTGAAGAGGACAACAACGAGCCAAAATATAGGTCCTGCCTCCAGCACATTCTCAAAAGGAGGAAACAACACAACATCAGTTGCTTTTTGTCTTATCTACGAGACCATCTGTCTCTATTTTTATTGTAACTTATTTGTGAGTCATCTTAGATTATATATCATTTTGTTAAGAGATATTTTGTATGATTTTTTGTATAAATAAGCCCTCAATAGGATTATTGAGGGTGGATTCTTATACTTTGCTGTAACATTGACTTTTTGGAATAAAGTTCTATTGGAGAAATTTCTTTGTGGCTAGCTGGATGATGGATTGACGCTAAAGCCTTTTTATAGGATTCATATGTCGAACTACGGATCAATAATTCACCCTTTCCCTTGTGTTTTAAGTCTTTATATTTGTTTATTATATCATAGTGTTTCATTTCTGAATAATTAATGAAAGAGAATAAATCAGAAAGTACTTAAGTGTAATCTGATTTCAATCATTTTTATTCTAAATGTTTTCTTCTAAATTTGTTATAAACAATGAATAACAACACCCCTGGACTTTATAACTAGCCTAATATCTTCTAAACCCATTCCATTCACTTTAGATCTAAAATTGTTCTTCGGTTTGATTATCTTGCCCTGTAAAGCCATCTTTTGCTGATAAACTTAATCCAGTGAAACCATCTTTTCGACTCCATAGCCCAATGGCCTGAAACTACTTAATCTTGCCCTCAGTTGCGGAATTCCACCATTCAAATTCAAACAAAACCCCTAGACTTTATAACTAGCCTAATATCTTCTAAAAACAAAGCTAAACTTGAAAGAGAGAGCCCTCTCTGGATACAGATTGGCCAGATTATGTATCTAAAATATTGGTTTGTGGTTACCTCGGACCCCTTTCCTCTTCCAACAACTTCAAGGAAAATCTGAGTGATAACATAGTGGTGACCATACTGGGGACCTGAATCATTTTATTGTTACTATTGTTTGATTTATATACTACAGATGGAGCCTAAAGATTAGCCAGGTAACCTTTGAAATTCTTTTGCTCTGCAATTTCATAGTAAATAAACGCTACTTCAGTTAATATCTGGTCTAGTTTATAGACTGAACTTTGGTTTCAGACATTTAATCAGTTTCTCTAGTTCAATAAATCTTTGAGAAAATTATAACCCAAAATCTTAAATTTCTTGAAGAGTTTGTCGAAGTTGTACTTTCATTTTATTTAAAACAAAAAACCAAAAATATAAAATCCAGAAAACTGGCTTCAGAAAGGACTCATTATACCAGGTCAAATCCTGACCCTAACCCACCACCGATATTTGAGAATCCAAATCTGATTCCTAGAATTCTGAGAAGACAAGAGAGTCAAGAAAGCTCTGGGAGTTCTCGACCTCTTTTTAGATCAAACTCTTGTCCTGTGAAGTTTGTGTATCTTGAAGACGAACCATTTGATGAACAGTTTGAAACTTCTCTATTCATAAATTTTTTTGAATATGAGTTGTCCAATATGGTTCCTGATCCATTATTTCTTGAAGATTTGCAATTTGAATTTATAACTTCACATCTTGACAAACATCTACAAAATTCCATTCAATCTGAGCTGACCTTTGAAGAAACTTCAAACACTTCTGTGATTACTTCAGCTTCCCCGAGTTCATCTGCTTTTCCCCAAACTCCTCAAACACAAGCTACCTCTTCTTCCCCTCCACCCACTACTTCCAGACCATCATCACCTGTTATTCCATTACACCTTCCAATGGCAAATAGATATGCTCCATTAAGGTTTCCAAGCAACCCTGCTGCTTTGCCTCAAGACTATCAGAGTAAAATTACCCCTTTTGATGGTTCTGGTACTTACACTGCTCAACAACATACCAAAAGGATGACAGATTACTTTGAATTTTATGAAATAGATGTTGATGATGTGAGAATGCGAATTTTTGTCCAGAGTCTTACTGGAGAAGTCAGGACATGGTTTAGGGCTCTTGCTCCAAACAGTGTTGCTGACTTACCAGCCCTTTATAGATTATTTTTAAATAGATGGGAAAAGAAGAAAGATCCTCTTCAAATCCTATCGGACTTTGGAAAATTGAAGAGAGGACCCAATGAAGCAGTGCAAGATTATATCATTAGATTCAACGAAGCTTACAATGCTATTCCCCAAAACCTTATACCTCCTTCGGATTTAGTATTGGTTAAATTTCCTGATGGGTTTGATTCTGAAATAGCATATTCACTTAGGGAAAGAGCTTCTCAAACTCTATAAGATATGCAAAGCATAGTTGTTAGTGTGGAAGCTAACCTGATAGAAAAACGAGCTAGAGCTAGAGCTAAAAGACGTATGCCTATAAATGAAGAGCCTTCGGCTTTTGAAATAAAGCTGGATGCAATTATTAAAGGGATGGAAAGACTGGGAGACAGAGTAGAGACAATCGAAAGGAAGTCTTCTGGCGATGGTAAAAATGCTGTTAGAAACCCAAACTTCAGAAGAAATCAAAACCAAAATACTGGAAAAAATGTTCCTTACCAAAACATCAGGCCACCATTCCAGGAAAATTTCGTTGAAGGTTCATCTTCTGAGGAACCAACTGAGGATGTTGAAATAAATAACTTGACTGAAAAAAAGAGTGAACTAGAAGTTTTCCTATCTCAATATGATCAAGAAAATCACATTCTTGAAACATTTAAAACTCATTCAAGAGAAACTTTTGATTTTAAGGAAGGATATGACTCACCAATTTATGAAGTTCATAAACAATACAATTTGAGAAGAAGACGGATTGACGTGCCAAAAAATAGAAAACAGAAATATATAAAACAAAACATAAAAGGTAAAACTAACACTTCTCCTATACAAATTCTTTCTAGAGCAAATCCTAACCCCGCTAACCCAATAATTGAAGATGTGTCTGATAATCAACTGAATAATAAAAAACTTTCCAATACTTTTCCTCCTACAGGAAATGTAGAAGAGCCAGTACAAGTAATTCAGAAACAAATTCAACTCATAATCCCAATCCTGAAAAAGAGAAAAACACTGAAGACACAAAAAATAGAGAAAATCCAACTGTTCAAAATACTAGAGCTCAAATAGAAAAATCTTTCAATTTAGAAGCTAAAATAGGCAAATTAAAGATAGTTGTTCCATTGGTAGAATTAGCTAAACATGATGTCTATAGAAGCCAAATCAGCAGATCCCTTAACATTACTGGAATGGATGATTCAGTAAATTTTTTTGATGATCAAACCAAATTACTTTTTGGCCCTGAAGTAAATGTAAAACCAGAAAGTGGAGGAACTCCTCCATTTTATGTGAGTTTGAATGTACATGAAAAAATACTTCATAATTCCATGCTTGATTCTGGAGCGTCTCACAATTTAATGTCCAAAGCTATGATGGAAAGATTAAACCTAGACATTACCAGACCATATAAATATCTCTTTTCTTTTGATTCAAGTCAGGTAAGATGTTTAGGTTTGATTAAAGATTTGTGTGTTACTTTGGTGCAATACCCTGCGAAATCTATTCTGATGGATATAGTAGTAGCAGACATTCCTCCTAAATATGGTATGTTGTTGTCTAGATCCTGGGGTGCTAAAATCAGAGGATCTATTCAATTGGATATTTCATATGCTACTATTTCAGTGTTCGGTCAACCTAAAAGACTATACAGAGAAACCTTGATGAAATATTTAGTCAATAGTCAGGAGAAGCCTGAAAACTTCCCCGTCTACTCAGTACATTCTGATATGGACTCATTCATCCTTTATAATGTTGAATTTGACCTTCCTACTGAATTAGAAGCACCAGAAATAGAAACTGCTAATAAATCTACTGTTCAAATCGAAGAAATTTCAGAAAACAAAGAAACGTCAGATATTCAAGAAATACCAGAAAAAACTGAAAAACCAAATCTCCCTGTTAAGAAAATTGTTAAAACAGTCGATGAAGATTATGAACATGAAATTCTTTGGCATTTAGAATTTGATGGTTTAGTAAATAAGTTAGGAGTAGGAGTTGGAATTTGGATACACAACATTGAAAATGATCATTCTGAAGGCCATGCTTATAGATTGAACTTTAGATGCACTAATAATATGGCAGAATATGAGGCTCTTTTGCTAGGGCTTAAACATGTCAAAAAATTAGGAGCAATTAGAGTATCAATCATAGGAGACTCTGAGTTAATTATTCAACAGATCAATGGTGAATGTTCGACAAAAGACCCCAGATTAAGAGAACATAGAGGAACAGTTGTGGAAATTCTTAATACTTTTTTACAGGCTCAGCTTGCCAAAATTCCTAGAAAACAAAATTTGCATGCTCATGGTCATGCAATGTTCGCTAGCACTTGTAAATTACCTTTTGGACCTAATCATCAGTTCACAACTGAGATTAGACATACACTTGCTATACCGGATAATCTTATGAATTGGCAATTGTTTGTAAATAATAATCAGATAAATAATTTTTTGACCTTAGAAAATGAATTCTCTAACAGTAGTATAGATGAAGACACAACAATCAATGAATATGATCAAATAGATGAACAAGAAATAGATATTTCATAAGAGACTGCAATTCACATGCTTCACCCAACTAAATTCACCAAAAAAGATATGCAGGATCTGAAACAAATGGAAGTCGATGAGACCATAGAAGATGAATCTGAAATTATTAATCTGAAAGATAATCAGTTACCTAAAGGATTAACTCCTTTGGAAGATCTTTTTGACTCTAATGACATTACACTAAAACCCAAAATGGAACCGTTAAAAGCTAATATTGAAGAATACAATTTGGGAATTGAAGGAAATCCTAAGATGGTTAAGTTATCTAAATCTCTCCCAGCGGATCAAAAAGTTAAATATGTTGAAATTTTAAAATAATTCCAGGATGTTTTTGCCTGGAGTTATGAAGATCTGAAATCATATGATACATCAATAATTCAACACACAATACCTTTGAAACCAGATCAGAAACCATTTAAACAGAAACTTAGAAGAATCAACCCTATGTTATTACCTTCAATTGAGAAAGAAATTAAAAGAATGTATGAAGCAAGAATAATTGCTCCTATTAGGTTTTCTGAATAGGTTTCTAATTTGGTAACAACAAGGAAGAAGACTGGAGAGATTAGACTATGTGTTGATTTGAGAAATTTAAACAAATTTTCTTTAAAAGATAACTATCCTTTACCTAAAATGGATCATATCTTACAAAGGGTAGTAGGCTCTTCAAGGATTTCTATTCTGGATGGATTCTCAAGATACAACCAGATTCTGGTTCATCCTGATGATCAAGACAAAACATCTTTTACGACACCATGGGGTACATTCAAATACATCAACATGCCTTTTGGACTCAAAAATGCAGGAGTGACCCTCCAAAGAGTAATGGACATTGCCTTTGCCAAATAAATCCATGATTTTCTGGTCATATATCTGAATGATTTGACTGTTTTTTCCAAGACAGATCAACAACATTTGGACCATCTTAGACTGGTGTTTATAAAGTGCAGAAAGTATGGTATTTCTTTAAATTCGAAAAAATCATTGTTTGGTCTTGAGGAAGGTAAACTCCTAGGTCATATCATTTCAAAATATGGCATCAGAATTGATCCTGAAAGAATACAAGCTATATTGTAGATACCTCATCCCAGGAATATTAAAGAACTTCAAGCTTTCATAGGAAAGATCAATTTTTTGAGAAGATTCATTTCTAGTTTAGCTGAATTACTTAGACTGATTACTAACATGTTAAGAAAGGATTCAAGTATTAAGTGGACAATATAAGCCAAACAATCATTTGAAGAAATCAAAATGGCTTTGAATAGAACACCAGTTCTTACCAGTCCAAAATTTGATAGAGATTTCATAATTTTTTCATTTGCTTCTGAACATATAGTTGCAGCTATTTTATTACAAAATGATGATCAATGATGTGAAAAACCTATAGCCTTTTTTAGTAAAGCACTTAGAGATGCATCATTAAAATACAACATCATAGAGAAACAAGCTTTTGCACTTGTGAAAGCAATTAAAGATTTCAGAATTTATATATTGTATTCTCATGTGATAGCTTATGTACCTAATGTTGTCGTTAAAGACATCTTAACTCAAGATGGAATTGAAGGCAAAAGAGGTAAATGGATAGCTACCATATTGGAATATGATATTGAAATAAGACCTACAAAACTCATAAAAGGACAAGGTTTGGCTCAACTCATGACTGAAACAAATTGCCAAGCCCTGAATATTAACAAACTAGATGACGAACAGGAGATGGCGACTCCACAAATTAGTCAGGCCTTTTTAGACTCACCTTGGTATGCTGATATCATTTATGTTTTGTTAAACCTGCAAGCTCCTCCAGGGTTATCCAGAATGAAACAAAGGTTTTTGAAAATTACATCTTTAAAGTATTGTATTTTATATAATGTTCTCTTTTGGAATAATCATTATGAAATTATATTAAATTTTTTATTAAAGGATGAAGATGGCAAGGTTCTCAATGATTTCCATGCAGGAGATTGTGGTGGACACCTCTACTGGAAGTCAACTACAGATAAGATCTTAAGGGCTGGTTTTTATTGGCCAACCTTGTTTTCAGATGTAAAGAAATTTGTAACTGCTTTCCATAAGTGTCAGATCTTTGAAGGCAAGAGAAAATTATTACCTTTACCATTGAAACCCATTTCCACCGAGAAACCCTTTCAACAATGGGGCCTGGATTTTATTGGAGAAATCCATCCTCCTTCTTCTGGCCAACACAGATGGATCCTCACTGCCACAGATTACTTTACTAAATGGATTGAAGCAATACCATCCAGACAAGCTAATGATTCTGTAATCATAGGATTCTTAGAAACCAATATACTATCAAGATTTGGCTGTCCTGAGAAAATCATAACTGATAATGCTGCTGCTTTCAAGTCTATGAAAATGATTAGTTTCTGCAATAAATATCACATAACTTTAGGCCATTCCACAGCCTATTATCCTCAGGGTAATGGACTGGCTGAATATTCCAATAAAAGTCTCATTAATATCATTAAAAAATTATAGGAAGAAAATAAGAAGAATTGACATAAGAAACTTACCAATGCATTGTGGGCAGACAGACTTACTACTAAAAAATCAATTGGGACCAGTCCATATGAATTAGTTTATGGTATTGAGGCTATATTTCCATCATCTTTAGGAGTTCCTGTAATGAAGTTACTTCAGGAGGCTCAAGTAGAACCAAATGATATTCAGAGAAGAATAAATCAAACAATTCACTTGCAGCAGACCAGAGAAGAAGTGTATCAACGATCCCAAGTTTTGCAGGAAAAGTTAAAGAAGATGTTTGACAAAAGGACTAAAGCAGAAGATTTTCAACTGGGAGACAAAGTTTTAAGATGGGATTCCAGAAGGGAAGATAAAGGGAAACATGGGAAATTTGATTTCTTATGGAAAGGACCTTGCATCATTCATTCTTTACAGGGAAATAACACATATTTTTTGAAGAATTTGGATGGTTCAGAAGCTGAGGAAGGACCAGTCAATGGTCTAATGTTAAAACACTACTTTGATCCTATTTACTAGGATGTTCTGATTTTTTAACATGTACATAATATATCCTTTCTAATGCATCAGTTTTGATTGGATGGTAACTTACTGAAGTTGAAGCCTGAAGTGAAGGCCCTAAGCTTCAGAAGTTTTACTATCATATATACAATAAAGTCACCAAAAAAAGAAAATTACACGGTTCAGTTAAAGGCATTTTGTGGCATCTGACCTGCTGTTCTTAACTTTTCACCAGGAAAAGCCATCCCCAAGTGGAGCCAGTGTTAGACTCCTATACCAATAGGTGTCATTTTTCATGATCGACTTGTTGAACTATGCAATATATTCAAACCTTTTTCTTGTTGCAGAGGTTTTCCATATTCTTAAAAAATCAAAAAATCAAAAAATTTAAAAAATTTAAAGAGCGTATACCCTAAAAAGAAAAATCAAAGGGTGAAAAAATAAAATTGGCCAAAAAAAAAAGGTGAAAGAAAATGAACCCCATCAAAAAGAAAGGCCAAGGAAAGTGTGCAATTCTAAATGCCACTACTTTTTGCTCTGATGTAATAAACAAAATTGTGTGCAGTTTGTCAAACTTTTGCCACAATTTATGAAGAGTCAAACTGTTTAAACTTGACTCATTCATTTTTCAATTTCATGTTGTAGAATAGAGAATAAATATCTGGCCAAACAGTTTAATCTTGGCAAATAAGTAGATAGGTAGAGTTAATAAAAGGTGCTCAACAGTTTAATCTGAGCCCTTGGATGTAATAAGTGTAGACTTAGATAGGTTTTCCATGTAAAAGAAAAGAAGATTGATAAGGGTTTGCCAGTCTAAGTGCACCCTAATAAAGAAGAGAAAATGGTAGAGTAAGTAAGTAGGGTAGGCAGATGTTGTTGCAGAATTACAAGTGATGAATGATGGTTCTAAATGTGTTCAATTTTACTTTCATCACAAGTGTAAAGACATATACTACATTGAAAAAGTTCACATGAAAACAAAGTCAAGATTATTAACTTCCCCTTCAGTTTCCCTTAAAGATTTCACTAATTTCCCTAAGCACTAAGGTATTTGAAGATTAAAGGGGCTCAAGGCATTTCCTTGACTTTTGGAGGGACCGGACCCTCGGCCCAATAATTAGAAAAAACCTAAGTACTTAAAATCATTCATCATCACACTCATTTACTTCAAAAGATTCTTTCCTAAGTAAAATCCCATTTTACTTAGGAAAATCATGAGATATTTCATAAAAAACCCTCAAAATCACATTTTATCCTAAGTTTAAGTGATGAAGTGATTATAATACAATTTGCTTCCAAAAACTTCACTTTCTTAGCTATATTAATGTATTTTGAAGTTTACCTTGTCCCCTTGTCATATTAACATTGATTTTATTTATTAACTCCTTATAGAAATGACCTTCTCCTATTATATATAATTCCTTTTATATAATATCCCAAAAACCCATGTATTATGATTTTAACCAAAGTATTTATTTCTCACTCGTTCAAATAAAAAACCCACTTTATACCCCCTTTGGTTAAAATATATCATTATATATTAATCCTGCCCCCTATGGTAATTGGATTAATCTAATTTAATTATCATATAATAAAAATATGAAAAAACATTTAAACATATATTTATATGTGTTTAAAATAAAAACAAACATTGCCCGACCATTCGCTGTACAAGGGATTAATTAATCCTTATGATTAGTTAATAACCGACCCACGCCAATCAAATTTCGTGTGATGAGTTTATTTAACGTTTAATTACACCGGGCCCGCGCCATTAAAACCCGACCATCTCCTTGTCCCGTCAACCGTTCGATCAACCCGTTCAAGATCAACGACTGTTGATAATTTCGCTGGCCATCCCCAATCCAAACAATAACGCGTGAAATGATGGTGGTTTTCAAATAGTACCATGGCCACGTGTCATTTGTTCTGTGGAATCGCTGCCCATCCGCTCAATACTGCCTTCCCTCAAATGCGGTGCGGAAAAAACCGCTTACCACCTCCCCTCCCGTGACTCATCTCCCGTACATGCTGACTTCATTTATTAAAAATCCCACCACCCTGTTAACTTTGCAAATAAAACCAAACAACCCGCGTCTTTTTCATTTTTTCTTCCACAGTGAACGACTACACTCCCATGCAGAAAAATTTAAATTCCAACTGTTGAAGTCTGCCAACCATTGTCCTTTCGAAAAGAATTGCAGTCAAAGCTTCTCATAAGATTGTACACCTTAACCAGTACCTGTTCAAAATCGTTGTTATCTCCAAAAACAGGTATTTTCCCTAAATCCTCAACTGAACTCTGTAAGAAACTCGTTTTTCCTTTTTCTTTCACTGAAATAGAGTTAAATAATTAATTGCTAGTTCATTCCTTAATCCCGAGAACTGCAATTGAATTCCCAATCTACAATTGTACATGTTTCTCCCGTCGAAACCTGAATTTCCATTTCTGAATCCACAAGAACCAGAAATGAAGATTCCCTTGGCTTTAAATGTCACCCCATTGAATGCCCCTCACAGAGACTTGGATTATTTATCATTAGTCGACAGAGATTTCCAAATTAAAGACTTAGTTTTTAGTGATAGTCCTCTTCGAATTTTTTTTCGCTACAGAGACAATTATTTGAATGGCTTGGATATGATTGGGTTATGGGAATCTAATCTTCCCGGGTACCTCTTTCTATCTATCCATATTTTCCCTGAGATAATCCATTACTTTCATGCAAACTATGATCCTAACCAAAGAGCAGTCTTATCCCCAGGTCAAGATGTCCTCTTCCCAATAACTGCTCAGTCTATTAATGAGATGCTACATTTTCAACCTGATCAAGCCCTCACTCCCCTGTCCATGGGAGAATTACTTGAGAAATCCACCAAACTATCCCATGAAGAATTAAGCCGCATCTGCCAGACCTTTATGTTGCCTGATCATCAGCCTAAAGGCCCTCCCCTTTATGGGTATTTTTTTTTCACTCAGGAGGGTAGATTTATTTTGGATATGATATCCTTTATAATGGGCTTTAATACCAGTGAATATGTTGACCATTTGATTCTAGTGTTATTGTCTATTTTTAACCCTGGACAACCTCGTGCTGTCAAGTATGACTTTGCATCCTACATTGCAGACAAAATCCATGGTCAATTCAGGAGATTAGAGAATGAGAAAGTGTTCAAGTATTCTTCTGTCATTTACCATCTCATGCTCTATTACCAGTCAGAAAATTTCCCTTTCTATATCAAAAAACTTGATGCCAAAGGGAATCCTAGGTCTGTTATCTTTTGGTCAGCCATTGCTCATAGTTCTCGAGATTCTCTCTATTCCTATAATGAGTTCATTGATATTTTTATACACCCTGCAAGCACCTTGTTGACAGGAGTTTCTCCTCCAAGGCTCAGCAATGAAATCAAGAAAACTTTACAGCTCTCAAGACAATACAAAGTTGGTGATTGGTACTTATACCAAAATCACACAGAAGTCAGAATATAAGGATCTGAATTATGTTCATTCAAATTGCCAAAATATATCCCCATGAGACTCTTTGCATTAGAGTATTTTAGGCAGATGAACAACTCTGATTTAATTCATTTTTGTAATGCAAAGAAAAAGGCTCAACTCCAGATCAAAAGTCAATTAGGTCCCTTTATTTATAACTCTAGGAATGCAGGGGAAGAAGCTGAAAAGATATTAGAAGACCGTTTCAGATTACAAAATAGTTTCTATTGGGTACCTTATGACCCATTCAGCTTCATTTGTGATAAAAGAATGAAAAATAAATCAACACCATACATGTATCAAAGAATCCCAGAGAGTGAAAAATATGCTAATACAGATGAATGGATAGAAGGAACATTGATAAAGCAGGATAGTGAGCAGGTCAACGTAGAAAATTTTATGAAAGATCTTGAAAATATGCTTGACCTAGACTATTTTGCACAGGTACCAAGATTAGAGGTTGGTCCTTCCTCAATTGGAATTTTTCAGCAGAAGTTACAAGAAAACATTGCAGTATCATCCAAGGGAAAAGAGAAAGAGGTTGATATACAAGTTAAAGAAACATTCACTATGACAAAACAACCTCAAAATTCCAAGGGACAGGATCAAGTACAAGTTTCTTCTGTTCAAACCAATCCAGTAGAAATGTCAATTTTGCAGACTCCATGAAATGCAGAAAAATTAAAAAAGAGAGAGGCTGAAGTTGCTACCCCTCTCACTAGATCATCACAACAGCCTCAGGCCAAGAAACATAAATTGAATACTCCTCCTGAAGTAGAATCTATTGATGAAATTCTTGATAGTCAAGGACAAGAACAATTGGGCAGTCAACAAACAGGTAAAGTCAGTGGAGCATCTACTACCTCACAAAGGAAAGGGCTACAAAAGCAACAGAGTGTTGAAATATCTTCTTTCAAAACACCAATTAAAGATGCAGGAGATATAAAGAAGACATTTATCAATATAAAAGCCAAGAACGATCCTTTAAGAATCCAAGTTTATAATCAATATTTGAAGATGGCTCCTAAGAATCAAGAAATATTGATGTCAGCTTATGACATTCAGCAAGGAAAAATGATAATGAGTCACTTCAAACCCAAAGTGCAGCAACCTCAAACAGCTGCAGATTATATAAGAACAAATTTTGAAGTCTTAGCAAAGGATATTCATCCTTTAGATCAGATTGAGTTACATAAGCAGACTGGTGAAATGATCTATTCTACTTTGACTGATAAGGCAATGGCAGCTCATAGGTTACAGGATTCTTTGGAGAACGCTAGTACACAATTGCAGCTTGAAAAGGCTTCTTCTCAAGCCAAAGACAACAGGATAAAAACATTGGAGGAAATAATTATTGGATTAGGTCACAATCCAAAGGATGTCAAAGGTATAGAAGCTCTAATCAAGAAAAAAGATGATGACATTGCAGCTTTGAGAAAGCAGTTGAAATTGTCAGCTTCAAGACATCCTCAAACTGAAGAAGTAATAAAGAAGAATTTTGAAGAAGAAATGATGGAATTGCTTTTGATGTTAAATGAGCAATTGACTCAAACAGAAAAAGAGCTTGAACAAGCATTAAAAGACAAGCAGTCCAGTATTCCAGTATCTACAACAGAGGTTATTACAGGTACAACAAATTAGCCAACAGGTCAACCAACAGAGCCATCACAGGTAAATAATTCAAACTTGAGTACAGAAGAACTAATAAAGTCAATGAATGACTTCAAACTTCAAGTAACAGAACTTCAGCACACAAAGTTACAGCTTATTAATTTAGAACAGAGATATGATCTCTCAAAAATGACTATTGCTGACAAAACAAGAGAAGTCAAAAAGTTGGAAAAATTGGTTAAAGCTTTGGAAAAGGATCTCACATTGGAGAAACCTTTAATAGAAATAAATGACATTCTTTGGGATAATATTATCCAGTCAATAAAATATATCTGGTCTTCAATTCAGATAATATACGAGCAGAATGATTTGGTCAAAGTAGCTCTGGATGAAATTGAAAACACACGAGCAGAATTAGGAAATAGGCCTGAGGAAGCCAATCAGCTCATACAATTTCTAAACACCCAAACCAAAAAGAAACTTGTAGATCAGGGTATTCAGGACAGAACTGCAACAATCTTAGAGATAAAAAGAGTTTTTACTAAAAGAAATCTTATGCAAAATTTAGAACGAAGGTGCTTTGACATGCAAGGAGAAATCGTTGCTTTCAGAGAAACATTTAATGTTTTATTGAATAAAGGGTTTCCCAGCCCTATGGTTTCAGAAGATAAAATAATGGACCTGGAAAATTATGTTAAGAAATTAGACATACATGCTCACAATCAAGCCAGTTCCTCAACCATTTCATCTGAAGCAACATTACCCACAGGAAGGAATCTTCATGACAGATTAGAGAATTTGTTTTATCTTGAACATGAAGTAAAACATTTGTTTCCAAATCAGCCTAATTTCTTCAGATATACCGAGGTTGATGAAACATTGAGGAAGCTTCAACAGACCAGAATAGCAGAAGATAAATGATGGGAATATCTGTTGGAACATTTGTAAAATTTATCCTTATATAAAAATTTTCCTATTTACTACAGTATAATGGATAAAGGGATAAACAAAGGTCAAAGAGTATCGGTTCAGTTGAAAGTGTATCAGTAAGAACAAAGAGTATCAGTGAAGCAAGGTAGTTAGAACAAAATTACTGAAGAGGACAACAATGGGCCAAAATATAGGTCTTACCTCCAGCACATTCTCAAAAGGAGGAAACAACACAACATCAGTTGCTTTTTGTCTTATCTACGAGACCATCTGTCTCTATTTTTATTGTAACTTATTTGTGAGTCATCTTAGATTATATATCGTTTTGTTATGAGATATTTTGTATGATTTTTTGTATATATAAGCCCTCAATAGGATTATTGAGGGTGGATTCTTATACTTTGTTGTAACATTGATTTTTTGGAATAAAGTGCTATTGGAGAAATTTCTTTGTGGCTAGCTGGATGATGGATTGACGCTAAAGACTTTTTACAGGATTCATGTGTCGAACTACGGATCAATAAGTCATCCTTTCCCTTGTGTTTTAAGTCTTTATATTTTTTTATTATATCATAGTGTTTCATTTCTGAATAATTAATGAAAGAGAATAAATCAGAAAGTACTTAAGTGTAATTTGATTTCAATCATTTTTATTCTAAATGTTTTCTTCTAAATTGGTTATAAACAATGAATTCTTAATTGCTCTTGTTTAGCCAATTTATGCATTTGATTATTTAGTAAAGAATACTTAACTGTTCTTTATTGTTAATCACTCATTTTCTTTCTATGAATATGTTGAAAGATTCTTAATTGCCTTTCATCCATTCTAAACCCATTCCATTCACTTTAGATCTAAAATTGTTCTTTGGTTTGATTATCTTTCCCTGTAAAGCCATCTTTTGCTGATAAACTTAATCCAGTGAAACCATCTTTTCGACTCCATAGCCCAATGGCCTGAAACTACTTAATCTTGCCCTCAGTTGCAGAATTCCACCATTCAAATTAAAACAAAACCCCTGGACTTTATAACTAGCCTAATATCTTCTAAAAACAAAGCTAAACTTGAAAGAGAGAGCCCTCTCTGGATACAGATTGGTTAGATTTTTTATATAAAATATTGGTTTGTGGTTACCTCGGACCCCTTTCCTCTTCCAACAACTTCAAGGAAAATCTAAGTGATAACATCAGGAATGGCGGGAGCGGTTTTCATTTGACCAGGGCGGTTTTCACACGGCTCTGAGGCGGTAAGAGGATCTTAACTTTTTGCACGCGATCGAATAAAAAAATGACACGTAAACAGAGGGTGGTATGGGAAAACAACTCATATCACGTAATTTTTTGGAAACATGGGTCGAGCATTTTAATTGCGCGATATGCGATTAACTTCGTTGGATTACATTTTGAAAAGCGAACAGTCAAGGTTGAAATGAAAGTTGCGGGGAGAATTTAGTGGGGCCAGGGTTATGAATGATGGCCGTAGATCTGGCGAGTGGCAGATCAACGGTGTATGTTAAGCGTGATGAATAGTGGTGGGGATGGGGGTTGGAGCTATCGGGTGCAATGTGGATCTTCAGATCTAAAAGGTTGATGAAGATATAACAGTTGATAATTAATGCGATGTGGGAAAGGTGGGGGCATGAGGTTAATGATCACGTTCAATCTGAATCGTTGGATTTGAAAAGGATGATCGGATGGTTTAAATGCGGTACGATAGGGAATGATCAGATAATGGGAATTACTCATCGTGTTTGATGAGAACCATCATATTAATGAAGTGTTGGGGATCGGATGGTTCAGATTTCATCTGATAGGGTGGAGGGATTTATGATGATTTATGTATAAATTAGACTTTATACAATGAACAAGGTGTTAGGGAAGGGTATAAAAGGGCTTTACCCAAGGTTATGCTTGCGGTAATGGGATATATATCAGGGGGAAAGGGTTAGGTTATAGTTTTAACCTTGGTTAAAGGGAGTCGGGAAATAAACAAAGGGATGGGTTTTTATTTGAAGTTTATTTTAAACGAAACTTCGGGATTTTTTGTTTTAAACACATATTAAAATATGTTTAATCATTTTTTGAGTATTTTTGTTATACAGTTAATTAAATCAGGTTGATTTAATAACCATAGAGGGCAGGATATTTATATAATGATATATTTAGCCAAAGGGGGTGTAATGTGGGTTTTATTTACACATGTGGGGATAATTAACTTTGTCTAAAGTTATATTAATGGGTTTTTGGGGTTATTTTATAAAAGGGAATTATATAATATAGGAAAAGGTTATTCTATAGGGATTTATTAAAGAATTTAAAGTTAATATGACAAGGGGACAATGTAAACTCAAAACACATTAACATAACTAAGAAAAGTGAAGTTTTAAAGACAAATTTTAATTAAAATAACTTCATCACTTAAACTTAGGATAAAATATGATTTTGATGGTTTTATGCGTTCAAATGATGTGGGAAGTTAATAAAATGGGAATTAGAGTATCTTTAAGTAAAATGAAGTTTTTATTTATGATTTTCAAGGAAATGAGTGCATGAATGTAAAATGATCTGATTTTAGGGATTAATATAGACATTTTACACTTTCAACTGATCAACGATAGAGCCTTGGGTCCGGTCCCAACAGAAGTCAAGGAAATGCCTTGAGCTTTTCTGACTGATAGCTTAGAAAGCTTAATGGGTATGGGGAGGGGAAGTTAGTTATTTGCAGCCCTAGTGAATAATATTTACATTGATGCTTCTCACCTTCTTCTACCTACCAAAATTAACATGCTAACATTTTTTCTTCCATTTTGATCAGGTGCATTTGTGCTAGCAACCTTTACAACATTTGTTCTTTCAGAAAAGAAGTAAAACTATCTAATTCTATACTTATTTCATCCAAGAATCTAGATTAAACTGTTGGATTCACTTATTCTCTACCTAACTACTGAACTGTCATGATTAAACTATATGACAATTCTTTATTCTCTATCTAAAACATTTGAAATTGAAAGATGACGAGTCAAGATTAAATTGTTCAACTCATCACATATTATGGCATTTATTGACACTCTGCCATAATCAACTGCAAAAGGTAAAAGTAGTGGCATTTAGACTTGCACACTTTCATGTTTTATTCATCTTTTTCTTTTGGGGTCTATTAATTTTTCTATGTCCTTTGATTGTTCTTTTAGGACTTTTTACCCTCTTTTTGATTTTTTTTTTTTTACAAAATATGAGAATACAAATTGCAGAAGGAAAAGTATGTACATATTTACAAGATCACCATCAGTCAAGTCAAAATTATGAATCCTATATTTATAGGTTACTAACATCGGCTTCACTTGGGGATGGAATTTCCTGGTGAAATGTCAAGAAATTTGAGATCACTAGCCTTATCCATTGACCTTTGATGATCCTGTAATTGTCTTTTGTTTTCTGAAATAATTCATATTTATGACATCTTATACTGCAAAGATTAGGGCCTTCTCTTCGGGCTTCAACTTTGTAGATAAAATCTCCAATCCAATCTACACACTTGCAATGAATATTTAAAATGATAAAGTAAATCAATCTAACCGTTGAGTGACTTTGAAGAATAGTAGTGTTTCAGCATCCTACCATTCACTGGTCCTTCTTGAAGTTCAGTTCCATCCAAATTCCTGATAAAAAATGAATTATTACCTCTGTAACCATATATCACATAGGGTCCTTTCCATAGAAAGTCAAACTTTCCATGCTTGCCTTTATCCTCTCTTCGTGAATCCCATCTCAAAACTTGATCTCCTATGAAAAAATCATCTTATTTAACCCTTTTATCAAAAATATTTTTGATTTTATCCTGTAAAACTTGTGATTTTTCATAAACTTGTTCTCTAGTTTGTTGGAGATGTATGGTTTCATTGATTCTTCGTTGAATATCATTTGTTTCCATATGTGATTCCTGGATAATCTTCATGACTGGGACACCCAAGGAAGAAGGGAAAAATGCATCTGTTCCATACACAATTTGATAAGGTGAAGTTCGAATAGACTTCTTTGTGGTAAGTTTATCAGCCCATAGGGCATAGGCCAGCTTTTTGTTCCATGTCTTCTTGTTTTCTTGGAGTAGTTTTTTGATGATATTGATTAAGCTTTTGTTTGATGACTCGGCTAAACCATCACCTTGGGTATTATATGCTATGGAATTACCTAAGGTAATATGGTATTTATGACAGAAAGAAACCATTTTCTTGGATTTGAATGTTGCTGCATTGTCAGTAATAATCTTATGTGGGCATCCAAATCTTGACAAAATATTACTTTCTATAAATGAGATTATAATTGAATCAGTGGCTTGCCTAGTGGGAATGGCTTCTATCCACTTGGTAAAATAATTTGTTGCAGTTAGAATCCATTTATGTTGACCTGAAGATGGAGGATGGATTTCACCTATGAAGTCTAACCCCCATAGTTGAAATGGTTTTTCATTGGATATAGGCTTAAGAGGTAAAGGCAACAATTTATTTTCCCCTTTGAAAATTTGGCATTTGTTGCAAGAGGTGACAAATTGTTTAACATTAGAAAATAAAGTTGGCCAATAGAAACCAGCTCTGAGTATTTTTTCTACTATAATCTTCCAGTATAGATGGCCTCCACAGTCGTCTGCATGAAATTCCTCAAGAATTTTGTCATCCTCAAATTTTAATAGACAATTTAGTAAAATCCCAATATTTTCTTTCCAGTAAAGTGCATTATTTAAGATACAAAACCTCATTGCTTTCTGTTTGATGAATCTTGCCTTGGTTTTTGTTAGCCCAGGAGGAGCCTATAAATGTGTTAGTACAAAGATAATAGCAGAGTACCATGGTGGGTCTAGATAGGCCTCACTGATCAGTGGAGTCGCCATCTCCTCCTGGTCATCTATCTGTGCAATGAAATTAATATCTAAAGCATTACAATTTGATTCAGCCATCAATCTGGCTAAACCCTGTCCTTTAATGAGCTTAGCTGGTTTGATTTCTAGATCGTACTCAAGGATAGTGGCTATCCACTTTCCTCTTCTACTATCAGGTCCATCTTGTGTCAGAATATCTTTAATTACTGCATTAGGGACATATGAAATGATGTGTGAATGAAGTATATACACTCTGAAATCCTTGATGGCTTTAACCAGGTCCAAAGCCTATTTTTCCATTATATTGTATTTCAGGGGTGCATCTTTGAGGGATTTACTAAAGAATGAAATTGGTTGTTCAAAACCTTGATTGTTTTTCTGCAGAAGAACTGCAGCTATGGTGTGTTCAGATGCAAAGGAAAAGACTATGAAATATTTTGTATAATCTGGGCTGATGAGGACTGCTGATTTTGTTAAGGCTTGTTTTATGGATTCGAAATATTGTTTGGCCTTTATTGTATATTTTATTGTAGAGTCCTTTTTAATCATATTGTTGAGATATTTTATGATTTCAGCCAAATAAGAGATAAATCTTTTTAGAAAATTGATTTTACCCAAGAATGCTTGAAGGTCTTTTATGTTCCTTGGTGGTTAAATGTTTAAAATGGCTTCAATTCTTGCAGGGTCTATTCTAATTCCTTATTTGGAGATTATGTGACCTAACAATTTTCCTTCTTCTAGTCCGAAAAGAGTCTTTTTAGGATTAAGGGATATACCATATTTTCTACATTTGATAAAAACTTGTCTCAAGTGATCTAAGTGTTCATCATTTGTTTTTGAAAAGACAGTAATAGGATCAAGATAAATAACTAGAAATTCATGGATCTCCTTAGCAAAGGCAATATCCATTGCCCTATGAAAAGTAGCTCCGGCATTTTTCAATCCAAAAGACATTTTCATGTACATGAACATGCCCCAAGGAGTGGTAAATGAAGTTTTAGTTTGATCATCTTTATGAACTAGAATTTGATTGTAACTAGAGAAACCATCTAGTAAAGAAATTCTTTAAGAACTTGCCACCCTCTGCAAAATATGATCCATTTTAGGCAAGGGGTAATTGTCTTTCAAGAATGCTTTATTAAGATTTCTGAAGTCTATACACAGTCAAATTTCTCCTGTTTTATTTCTAGTGGGCACTAAATTAGATACCCAGTCAGAATATCTGACTGGTGCAATTATTTTTGCATCAAACATTCTTTTAACTTATTTTTCAATTAAAGGTAACAAAATTGGATTAATCCTTCTTAATTTTTGTTGAAAAGGTTTTTGATTTTCTTTCAAAGGAATTTTATGTTGAATTATGTCTTTGTTGTATTTTTTTAGAATTTCATAACTCCATGCAAAGACATCCTGATATTCTTTCAAAAGTTATATGTATTTAACCTTTTCTTCTGATGATAAGGATTTTCATAGTTTGATCATTTTTGGTTTTTCATCTGTCCCTAAGTTATACTCTTCTATATCAGACTTGACTGATTCCATTTTTGGCCTTTTGAGCACATCATTGGAATTGAACAAGTCTTCTAGTGGAGTTAAACCCTTGGGTAAAATGTTATGCTTCAAATCAATCAAATCTAGTTCATCTTCCATCATTTCCTCTATATCTACTTTTTCCAATTCGTCTATGTCACTCTGAGTAAATATAGTAGGTCTATCAAAATTATGTACATCTAAATTATCTAAATCATCTATTTGACAAGAATTTGAATTTATGTTACAAGGTGAATCTATATTACAATCATTATCGATTTGGAAATGTTTAAACTCTTGCCCATTATTCAAAAAGTGATAGATTTGTTCATCTTCTGAGAAAATTTTCCAATATTTCACATTATCTAGGACAATAGGTCTGTGTTTGAGTTCAGCAGTGTATTTTTGTAATGGTGAAAATGGAAATTTACAACTGCTGGAAAGCGTTGCTAAACAATGGGCTTGTATGTTCTATTTTCTAGGGATAATAGCAAACTTGCTTTGTAATAAATCTTCAACCAAATCATGTGTTTTGTCCCTGTATCTGGCTAGTCTGGGGTTATGAACAAAGTATTCTGCGTTTATTTTCTTGATAACTAATTCAAAATCTCCCATGACCATTATTCTTTGCCCTCCCATTTTTCTAATAATTTTCAGACCTAAGATTAAAGCCTCATATTCAGCCATGTTATTGGTGCATTTGAAATTTAATCTAAAGGCATGTCCTTCAGAATGGCTTGTTTCAATATTAGTAATCCATACACCAGCTCCAACTCCTGATTAATGTACAAATCCATCAAAATATAAATGTCATAAAGCCTCATGAACAATGTAATCATCCATTATTTTAAGTTTTTTATCAGTGAGTTTATTTTGATTGTCATTATGATCAGAGTTACTAAGAATAAAGGAATCAAGATCAGTATGAGTTGAATAGATTGGATAATTGGTAGGTTTGTTAGCAGTAATGATCATGAACTTCATTAAGGTTTCTCTGTAAATGTTTTTGGGTTGTCTGAATACCGAGATAGTGGCATAACTCAAGTCAAGTTATAGAGATCCCTGCAGGTTTGCTCCCCATGAGCGAGAAAAAAGCATGCCATATTTTGGCGGGATATCAGCTACTACAACATCCATGATCATGCTTTTACCAGGATATTGGACGAAGTTTACACACAGATCTTTAATTAATCCTATGCATTGAACTTTGGATGAATCAAATAAGAACAGGTCTTTATATGGCCTAGTTATGTCTAGATTCAGGGTTTCCATTATTGCTCTAGGCATTAGGTTATGAGAAGCTCCAGTATCTAGCATAGAATTGTGTAATATCTGATCATGTACAGTAAGACTTAAATAAAATGGAGGTACTGACCCATCTGAATGTTTACCATCTACATTGGGACCAACGATTAATTCAAGCCTATCCTCACTCATATTAATTGTATCCTCATTTTAATTTACATTCAATGCTTCAGAAATCATAGATCTATACAAGTCATTTTTAGCCAATTTAACTAAGGGAACAACTATCTTTAACTTGGATATTTCAGATTGCATGTTAAATGTTGACTGAGATTTGATGGCTTGAATTATTTCATCTTTTGGAACTGTGGTTTGTGATGATTTTTCTTGTGTTTCAACAGTTTTAGCTTTGGTTTGAGGTTTTCTTTTGTCTTCTATTTGATTTTCTTAGTTTCTGCTATCTTTAATTATTTTTTCAGGAATAGTTTGAGTGTTAGCAGATGGTTTATCAGATTTGGGATTCTCAACAGAAGATTTAGGATTTGATGCTTTTGAGTCAGCTGGATTCTTTTTGGCTCATTGACTGTTACTGAATTGGTGGTTTTTGTAGTATTAGCCTTTTGGGCATCTTTTGATGATTGAGCCACCTCATCAGTAATATCTACAATCTTTGGACTTTGCTGTTTTTTAGGACTGGGTGGGTTCGAATTTTGTTTATTTTCTCTGGGAAGACTCTGCAAAAATTTCATTTTAGGAGCCTCAGTCCTCTTTTTGTTTTAGTTTTGTTGGGTTGGAGCGTTTTTCTTTATAGTAGGTTCATTAGTTTTCTTGCTCCGAAGGTTATATTGGCTGTGAATTTCATTGATTGCAAAATCATAACCTTGCTTATAATCGAAGGATTCACCAGATTCCACTTTGAACTGTTGTAGCTCAAAGAGTTCCTGGTCCTCCTGAGTGAAGAAAATTGTATTGTTTTCATTTATCCCCATAACTATGTTGATGTATTCCTCCTCCTAAACATTGTTTTGTGAACTCTTTGCAAAGTTTTCGTGGAATGGGGGTCTTATGTTCTAATCTGGGGAGGGATCTTTAACTTTCCCAGGATTATTGTTTTTCCTGTAGTTTGGATTCCTAATTTGGGATTGATTCTCCCATTGTGGTTTTATTTCAATGTGGTCTAGTCTCTCAACTACTTTTTCTAATGTTTTGTTGATAAAATCAAAATTTCCATCTAAGTTTGGAGCTTCTTCTTTGATAGTAACCCTTCTTTCATTTCTCATTCTAGCTTTCTTAGCAAGGATATTGATTTCTACACCTACAACGTTAATTTTCATTTGTTCTAGGGTCTCTGCATCCCTTTATCTAAGTTTATATGCCATGTATACGTCAAAACAGTCAGGAAATTTGAGCAACACAAAATATGGAGTGGGTTTAAGGTCTGCAGGAATATAATTGTAAGCACTGTTGTATCTGGTGCAAAAATCTTGGACAGATTCATTGGGGGCTCTTTTAACATCATCAAACTCGGATAAAATTTTCATGGGATTATTCTTCTTCTCCCATTTATTTAGGAAGGCTCTATGGAATGCAGCTAGTTCTTCTATACTACCAGCACCTAAACTTCTAAACCATGTTTTTAATTCTCCAGTTAAGCTTTGTGCGAACAATCTCATTCCGACATCAGATTCATCTATTTCATAAATTTCCAAAAAATCATTCATTCTAGTGATATGCTGTTGTGTAGTGATTTGTGAAAAATTATCAAACAATGGGATGTTTTTTTGGTAATTTTGGAGCATGTCATGGAGATTTTGAGGTAAGACCAAGGGAGCATATCTGGCTGCCATGGCTTGAATTTTTTCTAAACTGGGAGGTATAGTAGTAGTGGCAGGGATAGTGTTGATTACAATAGCAGATGTGCTGAAAGTGGTACTCGAAGAGCTTGGAAAAGGAGACGAAAAAGAAGTAGTATGGCTAGTGCTTATAGTGGTGGTGGATGTAATGGGCTCAGTGAATGACGGATATATTACTTTAGGCTGCAAGGCCAACTCAAGGATGAATGGATCTGTGGAGGAATTGGTGGTGGATTGAGGATATGATGACTATATGATCCTAGGCTGCCAAGGCAGCTCTGGACTAACAGACTCTCGAGGTGAACTGACAGTGGAGTTTGTAAATGATGTGGCAGCATATAGAGTAGAATCTGCTGCTGGAAAGATGGTGGTGTATAGTTGAGAAACTAGAGGTTTGAATTGGGACAAAAAATTAGCTAATTTAATAGCTTCATCAACGGCCTTAATTCTGTAATATTTACCCTCTCTACTAGACTTTGACTTTCAGTTTGGTCTGATTTAATAGGTGCTGAAATAACTTGTTGTTTCTCTTTCATAAAGGAAGTAAAAATAGGATCTAAAATAATTTCCTTTAAATCAGTTTCAGACTTGGTTCTAAATAATTATTTTTCAAACTTTAAATCAAATTCAATGTCTGACAAGCTTACTAATTCTTTGGGTAAAGAATCAACTCTTTTCAGGGGTATTTTAGTTTCTGAACTAACAATTATTTTTTTCTTTTTTCATATCTGGTCCGGATTGTCTACTATATCTGGAGGGTTGGGATCAGGGTTGGATCTAGTATAATATACTTTCTTGGGAGCTAGAATTTTTATTGTGTAAATACCCACAACCTTTAAATTCAATATTAAAGTAGAAAAGATATGTTTAAAAATATTCCTCCAAGATTAAACTTAAAACTGGAGAGTGGTTAGTTCGCCAGTATGGTCACCAGTATGTTATCACCCTAGTAATTCTCAGGTTGTGGGATGAGGATTTTTTGTAGTTAATAAAACCAGGGGTAGCCAAGAACCTCTTTTATAATTCAGGATCTAGCCTTCCTGATTTCCGGAGAGGGATCTCTCCTTAAGATTTAGCTTTGTTTTGTAATGGAGTTTAGGCTAGCTATGAGTGAACAGTGGGACTTGTTTTGAAAGTGTGGTGGGAATAAAAAGGTGTTTCAAGGTAAACCATAGAGGGATCTACCAGACCATTGGGCTATGGAGTCAACTTTCTAGGCAAGAAGAACTAGGAAATAAGGTTTAAAGAGAAAATGTACTAAGGGCAGGGTAGATGACCTTCTAAGGGTTTTGAATAGGCTTTTTGATGCAATGGGTGAAATCTGAACAAAAGAGAAATTAAGAATCCTTGAGTTATAGAAATGAAGATTGAAGAAGGGGATCAAACAAGGACTAAGAGAATTTAAGAATTCTACAGTCCGGTTATCAAGTAGAAAACATAATAATGAACAACTAGTAAAAAACAGGGAGCTTTTTATCACTAATCCTGTTTAAATTCTCCTAGTTAAAAATTAAAGAGAGAACACATTAAAATGAATTATGGAAACTTTTGAAAGATGAAACAATTAAAATAGGAAAATACTAGACTTATCTGGTCAGCACAAGAATCCTGAGTTATGATGTCTTTAATCTCAATTCCAGTCTGCTGCTTCACTGATTGACTCACACAAACTTCAATATATGCAACGAAAATGACTATAGTAGTCTTGATAATTTTATTCCACACTGAATACTTTGAAAGATGAAGTATTTATACAATTTAATTACTTACAAAATATCTTAAGAAAAAATAGGAATTATTACATAAGAAGAGGGACAACAGCAAAACAATTTGCAAGCTGTCCTCTTTTACAAGGAAAAATAGAACTGTTTATCCTAATCAAATTGATTTTTCGATTAGCTATAAGTGCTTCTGGAAATTGAGACATTATCTCATGGAAGATTACTTGTAGAATACTCCTCTTTTTCACCTTTTGTTCTGATACTCTTTATCTTTTATTTTCCCTATTTCACTGTTGTAATTGAAGAATAACCAGTAGTAACAATTTTCTTTTACTGATACACTTTGATCCTAATTCTTCACCTTAAGGTAACAGTAAAATATGATTTCTTTATGTGATTTTCCTGCCCTTTACCTGTCAAATTCACATCATATCTGTGAATTCTTGCCACTATTTAGCAGTGGGGATCTTCATATTCCTCAATTTTCTATAGCTTTCATCCGCTTCTGTGTACTTAGAAAAATTTGGCTTTACTATGAACATGTCTTTAATTTCATTCTCCAGCAAGAATAAATTCTCAAAATATTGAAGTAATACTTTACCACTTGGAGACCCTTGAGGCAAAGATTTGTTAGCCTGCTCTTTAGCATGGGTTCTAATTTTCTGGTCATAGTTCTTCTGTGGCATTAATTTTTCATTCAATGCATGGATATCTGGTAAACCTGCTTGTGACAATATTGTGTATTTGGCCTCAAATCTGGTGATAGCCAATTTCATATCTTTGCACCTGTCCTCCAAATTATTCATCATTTTTCTCTTATTCAAGACCTTTTTGATTTGAAGGATGGCCTCTGTCCTGTCAGGAATTTTCAATTCTTCTAATTCCTCCCTGTTTTTACTATTAAAAAATGATATGAGTTGAATTGCTTGTGGTGGTTTGTTGTCAAGTTCCTTCTTTGTTTTTTCAACTTCTGCTAAGGAATCTTGTAGCAGATATTTTTTCTCATATATTATCTAAATAGAAGGCCATTGTGAGTGAATGCCTTCAGTGATTTTTTTCCACAAATGATTTTTGTTGTAGGCAACCTGCTTAGTGAGATTTACCTGCTGTTAAAGAATTTTCACCTGTTCCTATAATCTTTTGGCCCTCTATTCATGTCCTTTGGAAGTGATTAAGTCATCTCTGTTGGATGTTTCTAGATTTTTGATGGTGCCTTTTAAACTGATTATATCTTTATCTTTTATGGACATATCTTCCATAGCTTTGATTATGGCAGTTGTTTCCCTTGTTGTATTTACCTGTGATGTTGATGAAGAAGTGGAAAAGATATCTTTAGAAGTAATTGACACTGCAGTTTCCAATACTCCTTGCGGTGCCAAATGTTCTGCCAATGTTGAGGGAACAACTGTACTTACAGTTGGGATAACTGTAGGAATGGAAACTTGCTGATTTTTCTTCAAATTTTCATTTTCTTGAATAAAAGCTTCTATTTGGTTTTCCATCTCCTTTATTTGGGCTATTGTCTTTAGAACCAGCTGAATTAATTCATCATTCTCTGTCTTTTTTTGAAGGATCTCCTTTGTTTGGGGATGTTCACTTTGAGGCAATTTCAGTTGCCTCCTTAGAGCAGCTATGTATTCATTTTTTCTGTTTGATTAAAGCCTTTGCAACTTCAATGTTAGCTAGATCAGCTCCTACTTCAATCACCAAGTCTTCCGATGATTTGATTTTCAATCCATTAGCATGCAATGATCCTTTGTCTAGTTTCATTTGATTTTGCAGATTTGTCACTGTCTTCTGAAGTTTAACAGAGCTCATTGTTTTATTAACTATCTTTGAATACAACATTTCTGTATTGCTCCTGTGGAATTCTATTTGATCTAATTCGTGGACAACTTTTGCATCTACTTCCAAGTCAGTCTTTGAATAGTCTGCTACAGAATTTGGATCAGCCACTGTAGGCTTCAAAAATGACATTACCAATTTGTTAGAAGAATAATCAAAAGTAGAGAGAAGTCTATCTTTATTTCCAGGTTTCTCCTTGAGAAACTTAGAATATACTTCTTTTTTTATTTCTTCATTCTTCTCTTTGATTTTTCTGAATTTGATCTAGACATCTGACTCTCTGTTATCAGTTGCATTTGAGGAAGAAAGAATTTCTACATCAGTTTGTTTCTCAACCATTACTGCATCTTTATCCTGTGTCTCAAATTGATTCTTTTGAAGTTCTCTGAGTGTTTCAGTTACTATCTTTGTTGCCTCATTATCAATTTCATGACCATTATTATCATCAATTTCCATTGCTTTATCCTTTTCCTCAACAGTCAATTTAGTTCTTTTGCTATAAGAGGTTTTGAATTTCTTGCCTATGATGGTTTTTGCAATATAATTGACCTCTTCTCCACTTCTTTTATGAGAAACTTCAACATCTTTATCCACTTTTATAACATGTGCTTGATCAACCTGTTTTTCTTGTGCATTGTTTCCCTGCATACCCTGTGTATCATCATCAAACAAAGTATTTTCCTCCCACTCAATTTTATTGGCAAATTTCTCAATCTGTGGCCTGGAATCATGCAAGAAAGGAGACAACTTGCATTTTAATCTGATTGTGCTCAAAACCCTATGAGGGTCATAATTCCGCATAAAGTTGTATTGGAACTTGTATTCTTTCAACTTGATATTAATCTCATTTACTGCTTCTCTATTGTTGATAATAAATGGCCCAATCTGATTTTTGAGTTTAAATTGGGTCTTTTTCCTAGAGGCCATAAAATTCACTTCATCTACATTTAATATTTGCCTTAAATACTCTAAAGAAAAAATTCTTGTAGTTACAAACCTTGGAAGTTTGTATGGGGCCAAGAGTGCACCATACACTCTAATCTCTGTATGATTCCTGTATAAGTACCAATCCCCAGTCTTACAGTTCTCAGACAACTTTAAGATTCTCTTAGTCTCTTCATTAATTCTGGGAGTTTCTTCCTTAGTCAAAAAATTCATAGCTGGAATTATTAATAAGTCATTGAAATCTGCATATGTATATTCCCTATTCTCTTTTCTCAAAATAGATGTCCAAAACACAACTGATAGGAGGTTCCCTTCTACATCCAATTTCTGCAACTCAATGGGAAACTTTTCTGTTTGATAATACAAGAAAATATGTAGTAGATATGATGTGTATCTAAAAACTCCCTCCTCTAGTAATTTAGTCAATTGGTATTGCATGCTTTCAGCAATAAACTTGGAAAAATTGAAGATAATGGATGGAGGCTGGGGAGGATTCAAGGTTGACAAAAAACCTAAGATGAAAGCATCACTAAATTCATCACTGTTATATCCCAGTATAAATGACAACATGGAAACAATCTGTCTTGTTTCCACAGGAAAATCAAATGAATCAAAGGGTGGATTTTCTTTAGGGATTTTAACATGTGTTGGCCAAAAATTCTGAAAGATATTGAACCTCGTAGTAAAATATAAGTCTAAGTAAATCTGGGTCAAATCCTCTATTAATAGTGAAACTGAATTAGGATCATGGTTCATTTGCAGCATGGAATTAATGGACTTAGCATTGATATAGAACATGACTTCCCTGTCTTTATTAACAATACATCTCTGATTTGGGAGGTAATGAAACTGACATAGTCTGAAAAAATATGGAGCTAAATGAGTACAAGGAACAACATATTTTGGCAGATTGTAATCCCAAATAGGCAAATCATTTTTACCTTTCTCTACATACTTTCCAAAACACCAATTGTGGACATCTAGTAGGTTGAATTCAACTGAAGGATCAAAAATTCTATAATCAAGATCAAGTAATCGGCTACTTTCTTGAGAATTTATAGGAACTTGAACAGGTCTGAATACTTCTGTTGTCTCAGCAGTAAGTGCATGAGTGGGCTTATTGAGTTTGGATGGCTCAGCTTGTGGTAACTTGCTTGATACATTTCTCTAGGATTTTGGGCCTCCAAACTTGGGAATTACTTGTTTCTTAGTGATTTTGGATTAACAAAGCAAGTTTAAATAGTTTTCTAGGTTCTTTTTGGGAAACAAGGGACAATTGAAAGGTTTCACTGGAAAATTCAAACTCTGAGTAGGGCTCTAAATGATAGAAAAGGTTTCTTATACGCAGAGGATATTTCAAATCAATTTCAACAGTAAAAATGATCTTATAATGGCTTAAAACTTGCTAAAATGGAAAATAGGGATTTTGAGGAAATTTTGACAGGTTTTCCCCTGTATTTTGGAGGTTTTTGGTATTCCTCAGAAGTGAAATTCAGCTTTATTTGGTAAATGGAAATTTGATTAGCTTAATTTCCTTTTAAATTGAAAGATCTTTACAGATTGGAATGGCAAGAAATACCTGTCAAAGGTAGGATTTGCGGTCGATGAAGTTTGCAGTTGTGTTACATTCTTCAATTCAGGTGAATTGGGCTATTAGAGGCCATTGACGTTCTCAGGAATGATTTTCAGAGTAAATGACTGTTCTAATGGAAAACTGGTTCAGAATCAGCTTCAAAAATGGTGTAAGGAGGCTCTGCGAAGGTTTCTCAATGGTTTACTGGAAAATAGGTGAAATGCAGTGAAAAATGGTTAAGTTTTAATGCAATAAACCTTAGGTCCCATCACATTTCAATCAAATTAATTGCAAGAATGGCGGGAGTGGTTTTGATTTGACCAGGGCAATTTTCGTGCATCTCTGAGGTGGTAAGTGGATTTTAACTTTTTTCACGTGATCAAATAGAAAAGTGATATGTCAACGGAGGGTGGTATGGGAAAACAGCTCATATCGCGTAATTTTTTGGAAACATGGGTCGAGCATTTTAATTGCGTGATATGGGATTAGCTCCGTTGGATTAGATTTTGAAAAGCGAACGGTCAAGATTTAAATGAAAGATGTGGGGAGAATGTAGTGGGGCTAGGGCTATTAATTATGGCCATAGATCTAGTGAGTGGAAAATCAACGGTGTATGTTAAGCGCGATGATCAGTGGTGGGGAAGGGGGCTGGAGATATCGGGTGCAATGTGGATTGTCAGATCTAAAAGGTTGATGAAGATCTAACGGTTGATAATTAATGCAATGTGGGAAAGGTGGGGGCATGAGGTTAATGATCATGTTCAATCTGAATTGTTGGATTTGCAAATTATGATCGGACGGCTTAAATGCAACGAAATAGGGAATGATAAGATAATGGGAATTACTCATCGCATTCGATGAGAACCGTCAGATTAATGAAGTGTTGGGGATCGGATGGTTCAGATTTAATCCAATAGGGTGGTGGGATTTATGATGATTTATGTATAAATCAGACTTTATACAATGAACAAGGTGTTAGGAAAGGGTATAAAAGGGCTTTACCCAAGGTTATGCTTGCGGTAATGGGATATATATCGGGGGGAAAGGGTTAAGTTATATTTTTAACCTTGGGTAAAGGGAGTCGGGAAATAAACAAAGGGATGGGTTTTTCTTTGAAGTTTAGTTTAAACGAAACTTCAGGATTTTTTGTTTTAAACACATATTAAAATGTGTTTAATCATTTTTTGAGTATTTTTGTTATACAGTTAATTAAATCAGGTTGATTTAATAACCATAGAGGACGAGATATTTATATAATGATATATTTAGCCAAAGGGAGTGTAATGTGTGTTTTATTTACACATGTGGGGATAATTAACTTTGGCTAAAGTTATATTAATGGGTTTTTGGGGTTATTTTATAAAAGGGAATTATATAATATAGGAAAAGGTTATTCTATAGGGAGTTATTAAATAAGTTAAAGTTAATATGACAAGGGGACAATGTATACTCAAAACACATTAACATAACTAAGAAAATTGAAGTTTTAAAGACAAATTTTCATTAAAATAACTTCATCACTTAAACTTAGGATAAAATGTGATTTTGAGGGTTTTATGCTTTCAAATGACATGGGAAGTTAGCAAATGGGAATTAGAGTATCTTTAGGTAAAATGAAGTTTTTACTTATGATTTTCAGGTAAATGAATGCATGAATGGAAAATGATGTGATTTTAGGGATTGATATAGACATTTTACACTTTCAGCTGATCATCCATAGAGCCTTGGGTCCGATCCCAACAGAAGTCAAGGAAATGCCTTGAGCCTTTGTTTGGTCTCAATCTAGTCTCATAAACTGAGCTCATTTAATTGTCAACCAGGGTTGGTAAACTGCTGAAGTGAAGTGTAATGTATGTACCTAGGTGTTTGTTTCTTAATGCGTTGTGTGTAGTGTTTTTTGATGTTTTTGGTCTTTTGTGATGATTTATGATGTTTTTGGTCTTTTGGTGGTTTTATGTTCACAAGGAAAATGACTAGAAAACTAATGGACAACAGCTAATGATTAAAAACAGAGTGAGACCTAATTGGCTGATGACAAATGACTGATACAAATGCAATACTTAAAACAGAATCAATATCTAAACTATGACCAATCAGAAACAAAGCTTGATAATGAATTTTAAGCACATGATTCAAAACACAAATTAAACTTGTCAAATTCTTTCATCAAAGGCATTTGAGAGAGAGCTTGAAACATGGTCAACTAAGTATGCAAATCTTCCTAACTAAACAATTTAAACAACTAACTTATAATGATGCAACATTTTGTCCTTGATTAGAGATTTGTTGAATTATGTTTGGAGTAAAACATTGATATCATCATAATATTTTCTACTCTAAAGCTAATTCCTAACTCTATTCTGCAATTTAATTGAATGTCACAAAACCTTACTCAAGAGTTATTGATTTCTTTTCAAAGTAGTCTTTTGAGGGAGGGCTCTGTTTATGAAATGATAAGGAAATTGCAGAGGTACTTCAAGCCTTAAAATGATGTTGTCTTCTGTTCATATGGTGATGAATCAATTATGGATTTTAGAACAAGAAGAGGTTTGTAAATAATGAAGGTTGTTTTGTTAATCTTAACAATTGAAGTATTCTAATGTGCAGTGAATGACAACTGAATGTGGAGTGCAAATGCAATGAGTTGAGCTATAACCAAACCTAAAATGTCACTAGCCTAAAACAGTGTTAAACTACAAGTCATTATCAAACTTAAAGCAAAACAACTGAACATGAGTTAAGTGAAATTAAACTCTAGAGCATCCTAACTAAGATATCATGCATTATTCTATGGAATTATACAGTCTGTTTGTCCATCATGATTGGTATTTTGGAAGAGTTCCTTCTTGTGGAAGAGTTTTTAGAAAAATCCTGACTGTGTAATTGAGTGCAGATGTAAACATAAAGACTGAAAGCAATGAAAAACTAAGATATCATAGCCATCTGCCACTCATCATTATGATATTTTGGACAAGCGTTTAAGAGCAAGAAAAACTATGGTACTTAGTGAAAACACACAACTAAAACGTTCAAGATCACAATCATGTTTAAGACAGTATAAAGATTTCTTGGAAGAGTTTCTTCTTGTGGAAGAGTGCTGAGCATAAGTATAACTGTGATGGTGAATAAAAGAGACTACAATTAAACCCTACAATACTATAGCCATTTCCCATTCATCATTATAATCTTTTGGAAGAGCTTCTTCTTGTGGAAGAGTTAGAATGAGTATAACTACAGTAACTAATAAAAGAAACTACGAATTCAACTTCTAATCCTAAAATACTATAGCCATTTCCCATTCATCATTATAATCTTTTGGAAGAGCTTCTTCTTGTGGAAGAGTTAGAATGAGTATAACTATAGTAGCTAATAAAAACAACTACAAATTCAACTTCATAAACGTAAAGGCAGCTAGAATACTTATCTAAATTACGCAAATAAATCCGTGCAAGAGGCAGGGGCCCTCTACCACCTGACGGAATCTAACTCCAAATCAAATCAACACTTTCTGCTTCATTAAAGATGAAATAACTTGAACAGAGCACTCTGCGTCTTCAGAAATGTAGCACAGGATCTAAGCAAAATCTAGAACAAAATCTAGCATAAAATCTAGCCTAGCTCTCGGTTTCCCAAGTGTTTATATAACAAATGTAAATAACAAGACTTGCAACAATTTTAGGAACATTGTCTTTCCTTATCGGAATCACATTAGGACTCTTGAAGTGGTTGCGTGAAAAGGAAAAAGACATCTGGACTGAGACAGTCCTAATAGAAGTCTGCCTTCCTAAATGTGTTCCCACGTTCCAAAACCATACCCAGAATTCGTTTCTTCTTTCATGGTGAGCAACGAACCATGTAGACATGACGTGGAATATGCCCATATGCGGTTTTTCTTGAGAGGCCACCTGGAACATACTCAAACGTGAAGACAGCTGCAGAATCGCCGGTTAGCTACGGAATGTCTGCATTCTGCAGCTAGTTCCAGTCAAAATGCTTTACAATGGAAAAAATCAAAAAACTTAGCAAGTCAGTCATGTAAATCATTCTAAAAGTAATTTTAACTATATTCATTGATCAATTGGGTCTAGGATAGCAATGGACAAAGGAAAATGAGGTAAAATGGAATGAAAGAAAGCACAATTTTGAGGCTCAACAGCCTTTCTGACTGATACCTTAGAATTCTTAATGGGTATGGGGAGGGGAAGTTAGTTATTTGCAGCCCTGGTGAATAATATTTACATTGATGCTTTTCACCTTCTTCTGCCTACCCAAATTAACATGCTAACATTTTTTCTTCCATTTTGATCAGGTGCATTTGCGCTAGCAACCTTTACAACATTTATTCTTTCAGAAAAGCAGTAAAACTATCTAATTCTATACTTATTTCATCCAGGAATCTAGATTAAACTATTGGATTCACTTATTCTCTACCTAATTACTTAACTGTCATGATTAAACTGTATGACAAATCTTTATTCTCTATCTAAAACATTTGAAATTGAAAAATGACGAGTCAAGATTAAATTGTTCAACTCATCACAAATTATGGCATTTATTGACACTCTGCCATAATCAACTACAAAAGGTAAAAGTAATGGCATTTAGACTTGCACACTTTCATGTTTTATTTGTATTTTTTCTTTTGGGGTCTATTATTTTTTCTAAGTCCTTTGATTGTTCTTTTAGGACTTTTTACCCTCTTTTTTATTTTTTATATTTTTTTTATATTTTTATATTTTTATTTTTACAAAATATGAGAATACAACTTGCAGAAAGAAAAGTATGTACATATTTACAATATTATCATCAGTCAAGTCAAAATTATGAATCCTATATTTATAGGTTACTAACAGAGGTCAAGGTTAATGTTAGGTTAGGGTTAAGGGTAAAGTTAAGGTTAAGGTTAAGGTTAAGGTCATGGGTAAGGTTAAGGTTAAGGTTTTAGTTATGGTTATGGTTAAGGTTAGGTTAATGTTATGTTAGTTAATGTTAAGGTTGTGTTATGGTTAAGGTTTAATTAAGGTTAAGGTTAAGGTTAAGGTTAGGTTAAGGTTAAAGATAAAGTTAAGGTTAAGGTTAAGGTTAGGTTAAGGTTAATGTTAAAGTTAGGGTTAGGGTAAGGGTCAGGTTAAGGCTAAGGTTAAGGTTAACTTTAGGTTAAGGGTTTAGTTAGGTTAAAGTTAAGGTTAGGTTAGGTTAGGTTTAAGGTTAAGGTTAAGGTTAAGTTAGGGTTAGTTAGGTTAAGGTTAAGTTTAAGGGTTTACCTAAGGCTATATTAACCTTAACCTAAAGCTTAACCTTAACCTTAACCTTAACCTTAACCCTAAGGTTAAGGTTAAGGTTAAGGTTAAGGTTAACAATGAGGTTAGGGTTAGGTTACCTTAAGGTTAAGGGTAAGGTTAAGGTTAGGTTAAGGTCAAGGTAAAGGTTAGGATAAGGTTTAGGTAAACCTTAATGTTAGGTTAAGGTTAAGGTTAAAGTTAAGTTAAATGTTAACCTTAACCTTAACCTTAACCTTAAGGTAACACTAAGGTTAAGGTCAAGGTTAAGGTCAAGGTTAATGTTACGGTCAAGGTTACGGTCAAGGTTATGGTCAAGGTTAATGTTAAGGTCAAGGTTAACCTTAACCTTAAGGTAACAATAAGGTTAATGTTAATTTTAAGGTTATGGGTAACAATAAGGTTAAGGTTAGTGTTAAGGTTATGGGTAACACTAAGGTTAAGGTAAAATTAAGGTTAAGGTTAAGGTTAACGTTAGGTTAAGGTTAAGGTTAAGGTTAGGGTTAAGGTTTGGTTAAGTTCAATGTTAAGGATAAGTTTAGATTAAGGTTTATTTTAAGGTTAAGGTTAAGGGTTTAGTTAATTTTAAGTTTAGGTTAAGGTTAAGGTTAAAGTTAAGGTTAAGTTAAGGTTAACCTTGACCTTAACCTTAACATAACCTTCACCTTAACACAGCCTTAACCTTAACCTTAGCCTTAACCAGAACCTTAGCCTTAACCTTAACCTTTAACAAACCCTTAACCTTAACCTTAACCATATCCTAAGTGTTAAACTTAACCATAAGGAAACACTAACATTAAGGTTAGTGTTAAGGTTAAGGTTAAGGTTAAGGTCAGGTTAAAGTAAGGTTAATGTTAAGGTTAGGATAGGTTAGGTTAGGGTTAAGGTTAGGGTTAGGGTTAAGGTGAGGTTAGGTTAGGTTAGGATAAGGTTAAGGTTAGGTTAGGTTAGGTTAAGGTTAAGGTTAGGTTAGGTTAGGATAAGGTTAGGTTAGGTTAGGTTATAGTTAAGGTTAAGGTTTGTAAGGTTAATGTTAAGGTTAAGGTTAGGTTAGGGTTAAGCTTAAGGTTAAGGTTGTTAAGGTTAAGGTTAAGGTTAAGGTTAGGGTTAGGGTTAAGGTAGGTTAAGGTTATGTTAAGGTTAAGGTCAAGGGTAAGCTTAATGTCAAGGTGAATGGTAAGGTTAGGTTAAGGTTTAGGTTTAGGTTAGAAAGGTTAATGTTAAGGTTAGGTTAATGTTATGGTTAATGTTAAGGTTAGTGTTAAGTTTAAGGTTAAGGTTAGGGTAAGTTTAAGGTTAAGTTTAGGTTAAGGTTAAGGTTAAGGTTAGGTTAGGGTTAAGTTTAAGGTGGTTAACGTTAAGGTTAGGGTTAAGGTTAAGGTAGGTTAACGTTAGGTTAAGCTTAAGCTCAAGGTTAAGCTTAATTTCAAGGTGAATGGTAAGGTTAGGTTTAGGTTTAGGTTTAGGTTAGTAAGGTTAAGGTTAAGGTTAAGGTTAAGGTTAAGGTCAGGTTAAGGACAAGGTTAATTTAAGGTTAAACTTACCGCCTTAAACTTAACCTTAAGTTTAATCTTAACCCTAAGCTTTACCTTAAACTTAACCTAAAATTTACCTTAACTAAACCCTTAACCTTAACCATAACCTAATGGACCTTAACCTAAATCTTAACCTTAACTTAACCTAACTAAACCCTTACCCTTAACCTTAACCCTAACCTAACCTAACCTTAAGTTAAACCTTAAACTTAACCTTAACCTTATAAATTAAAGTTTAGTTAAGGTTAAGGTTAACGGTAGGTTAAGGTTAAGGTTAAGGTTAAGGTTGTGTTAAGGTTAGGTTAACGTTAAGTTAAGGTTAAGATTAACACTGAGGTTAGGGTTAGGTTAGGGTTAGGTTAAGGTTAAGGTTAAGGGTTTAGTTAAGGTCAAGGTTATTCCTACCCTAAACCTTAATTGTAACTAAACCCTTAACCTAAACCTTAACTAACCTAACCTTAACCTTAACCTTAACCCTAACCTATAAGGTCAAGGTTAAGGTTAAGGTCAGTTTAAGGTTAAGGTTAAGGTTAAGGTTAAGGTTAAGCTTAGGTTAATTTTAAGGTTAAGGTTTAGGTTAAGGTTAATGTTAAGGTTAAGGTTAACACTACAGTTAGGGTTTGGTTAACTTAAGGTTAAGGTTCAGGTTTGGTTAAGGTCTAGGTTAGGTTAAGGTTAATGTTAAGCTAAAGTTATCATAAACCTTATGGTTAGGTTAAGGTTAAGGTTAGGTTTTGGTTAAGGTTAAGGTTAATGTTATTGTTAGGTTATGGTTAAGGTTAAGGTAAGGCTAAGGGCTTAGTTAAGGTTAAGGTTAAGCATAAGGTTAAGGTTAAGGTTACGATTAAGGTTAGGGTAAGGTTAAAGTTAAGGTTAGGTTAAGGTTTTGCTAAGGTTAAGTTTAAGGTCAGGGTAAGGTTAAGTTTAGGTTAAGGTTAAGGTTAAGGTTAAGGTCAAAGTCAAGGTTAAGGTTAAGTTCAAGGTCAAGGTCAAGGTTAAGGTTAAGGTTAAGGTTATGGTCGAGGTTAAGATCAAGGTGAATGTGAAGGTTATTGTTAAGGTAACACTAAGTTTAAGCTTATCGTTAAGGTTAAGGATAAGGTCAAGGTCAAGGTCAAGGTCAAGGTCAAGGTTAAGGTTGTGTTAAGGTTAAGGTTAAGGTTAGGTTAAGGTTAAGGTTAAGGTTAGCTTAAGGTTAATTTTAAGGTTAAGGATAAGGGTTTAGTTAAGGTTAAGGTTAGCTTAAGGTTAAGGTTAAGTTAAGTTAAGTTTAAGGTTAAGGTTAAGGTTAACCTTAACCTTAACATAAACTTCAACTTAACACAACCTTAACCTTAACCTTAGCCTTAAACCTAACCTTAGCCTTAACCTTAACCTTAACTAAACCCTTGACCTTAAACTTAACCCTAGCATAGGTGTTCACCTTAAAATTAACCTTAAGCTTATGGTAACACTAACGTTAAGGTTAATGTTAAGGTTAAGGTTAGTATTACCTTAAGGTTAAGGTAAAGGTTATAAGGTTAAGGTTAGGTTAAGGTAAGGTTAAGGTTAAGGTTAGATTAAGGGTAGGTTAGGTTAGGGTTAAGGTTAGGGTTAAGGTTAAGGTTAAGGTTTATGTGAAGGTTAAGGCTAGGTTAATGTTAATGTAGGTTAAGGTTAGGTTAAGGTTAACGTTAATGGATTAGTTAAGGTTAAGGTTAAAAATGAGGTTAGGGTTAGGTTACCTTAAGGTTAAGGTTAAGGTTAAGGTTAGGTTAAGGTCAAGGTTAAGGTTAGGCTAAGGTTTAGGTAAACCTTAATGTTAGGTTAAGGTTAAGGTTAGGTTTAGGTTAAGGTTAATGTTAATGTTAAGGTTATGTTAAGGTTAAGGTTGTGGTTATGGTAAAGGTTAAGGTTAGGTTAAGGTTAAGGTTGAGGTCTTAGTTAAGGTTATGGTTAAGGTTAATGGTAAGGTTAAGGTTAAGGTTAAGGATAAGGTAAAGGTTAAGGTTAAGGTTAGCGTAAGGTTAAGTTTAAGGTTTGGTTAAGGTTAACGTTAGGTTACTTTATGGTTAAGTTTAGGGTAATGGTTAAGGTAAAGGTTAAGGTTAAACTTAAAGTTAAGGGTTTAGTTAAGGTTGAGGTAAGGTTAAGGTTAAGGATAGGCCAAGGTCAAGGTTAAGGTTAAGGTTAAGGTTAGGCTAAGGTTAAGGTCAAGGTTAACCTTAACCTTAACCTTAAGGTAACACTAAGGTTAAGGTTAAGTTCAAGGTCAAGGTTAATTTTAAGGTCAAGGTTACAGTCAAGGTTAAGGTTAAGGTTAATGTTAAAGTCAAGGTTAACCTTAACCTTAAGGTAACACTAAGGTTAAGGTTAATTTTAAGGTTATGGGTAACAATAAGGTTAAGGTTAATGTTAAGGTTTTGGTAGCACTAAAGTAACACTAAGGTTAAGGTTAATGTTAAGGTCACATTAAGGTTAAGGTTAAGGTTAACGTTAGGTTAAGGTTAAGGTTGTGTTAAGGTTAAGGTTAAGGTTAGGGTTAATGTTAGGTTAAGTTTACTGTTAAGGATAAGGGTTTAGTTAATTTTAAGTTTAGGTTAAGGCTAAGGTTAATTTAAGGTTAAGGTTAAGGTTAACTTAAGGTTAACCTTGACCTTAACCTTGACCCTAACCTAAGTGTTAACCTTAACCATAAGGAAACACTAACATTAAGGTTAGTGTTAAGGTTAAGGTTAATGTTACCTTAAGGTTAAGATTAAGGTCAGGTTAAGGTAAGGTTAATGTTAAGGTTGAGATAAGGTTAGGTTAGGTTAGGGTTAAGGTTAGCGTTAGGGTTAAGGTGAGGTTAGGTTACGTTAGGATAAGGTTAAGGTTAGGTTAGGTTAGGTTATGTTAGGTTAAGGTTAAGGTTAGGTTAGGTTAGCATAAGGTTAGGTTAGGTTAGGGTTAAGTTTAAGGTTAAGTTTAAGGTTTTTAAGGTTAAGGTTAAGGTTAAGGTTAGGGTCAGGTTAAGGTTAAGGTTAGGTTAGGGTTAAGCTTAAGTTTAAGGTTGTTAAGGTTAAGGTTAAGGTTAAGGTTAGGTTAACGTTAAGGTCAAGGTTAAGCTTAATGTCAAGGTGAATGTGAAGGTTATGTTAAGGTTTAGGTTTAGCTTAGCAAGGTTAAGGTTAAGGTTAATATTAAGGTTAGGTTAAGGTTAAGTTTAAGGTTAAGGTTAATGTTATGGTTAATGTTAAGGTTAGTGTTAAGGTTAAGGTTAAGTTAAAGGTTAGGGTAAGGTTAAGGTTAAAGTTGGGTTAGGGTTAAGTTTAAGGTGGTTAACGTTAAGGTTAAGGTTATGGTTAAGGTTAAGGTAAGTTAACGTTAGGTTAAGGTTAAGCTCAAGGTTAAGCTTAATTTCAAGGTGAATGGTAAGGTTAGGTTAAGGTTTAGGTTTATGTTAGTAAGGTTAAGGAGGTTAACGTTAAGGTTAAGATCAGGTTAAGGACAAGGTTAATTTAAGGATAACCTTACCCTCTTAAACTTAACCTTATGTTTAATCTTAACCCTAAGCTTTACCTTAACCTTAACCTAGCCTTAACCTTAACTAAACCCTTAACCTTAAACATAACCTAATGAACCTTAATCTACATCTTGACCTTAACTTAACCTAACTAAACCCTTACCCTTAACCTTAACCCTAACCTAACCTTAAGTTAAACCTTAAACTTAACCTTAACCTTATAAAGTTAGGTTTAGTTAAGCGATTTGAAAATGGAATGTACTTGAAGAGGGTGCAAGGTATCAATTTTCATTTATGTAAATGGGTGCAAATACTCCAAATTTTAAATTTGAAAATGTGAGAACTTCTTATTTCTAATACAGAGATAGACTGTAGGGTTATTTACCAGATATGTCACCTTTCAAAGAAAGGATGAATCTAGAAGCTACCTGGCCCTTTTACAGACTCTGTCTAAAGAAATAATATAAGTAAAAACTCAGACTTAATTAAAATGATCTTACTCAAACTTGACGTTATGCGGAATTTTTGCTTGAAAGAGGTGTATGTCTTTTCTTTTGTTTATGTGTTTTAAGTTTATTTGTTTTTACTGAAACTTAACATGTATATCAGCAACATAATTCAGCCATAGAATAACAAAACACAACAACAATATAATATAGAATTTCACCCCAAATCTTGGACTACATCTCCTTTGAGCTTCGTCAACATGACTAGACTCTTTGGGATTAAGATAATTAAATTATTTTACAAGCTCCACACTTAACCACAATGAATACAAAATTATTCAAAGGGCTAAGAATACCATTTTAAATCCCTTTAGTGTCTTTCCAATTCCTGCAAATAGCTTTAGGCTTCCATGGACACACATCCTTATATCGGTGCACTAAGCTTCTCTGAGCTTCTAAATGGCACAAAATCCCTCGGATTTCTATTTCTACTCCTCAAACCACTACCGCTGCATCCAATAATGATAAGACATCCAATAAAAAATTATAAATTTCTTACATTAAGCACAACATCTCCAAAAATGGCTCTCCTCCACGGTTTGCCCAGGGCTGCCCACGACTTCACATCAACTTCTCGAGCTATAGAAGTACTAGAAATGATCTGAAACCACTTCCATTTTTTCCATAATGACTGAAATAGTCAATATAGATTTTTTTTTCATTAGAAACGACCTCTAGCTGCTCCGGTTTTTCCTACACACTCTGTTTGGAAAATGGCCTCTAGAACTTAAATGAAGCTTTTTGTCTTTATAATGTTCTTAACAGGCTCTGCAAACCATTTACACAGATTCAAAAGGTATGAAATAGCTAATAATGCCTATTCATTTACCTTAAAAAGAGAAACACAGTCCAATACATAGCCTTCTCCTTCCGGGCCTTGATGGATCCTTCATCTTCTTCGATGCTTAAACCTCTGAAGATTACCTCTGTTAGATTTCAGACCTGCTCCATTGAGTCCAGAAGGTCGAAGATGTGAAGTTAAGGTTAACCTTGACCTTAACTTTAACCTAACCTCCACCTTAACACAACCTTAACCTTAACCTTAGCCTTAACCAAACCTTAGCCTTAACCTTAACCTTTAATAAACCCTTAACCTTAACCTTAACCCTAACCTAAGTGTTAACCTTAACCATAAGGAAACACTAAAATTAAGGTTAGTTTTAAGGTTAAGGTTAATGTTACTTTAAGGTTAAGGTTAAGGTCAGGTTAAGGTAAGGTTAATGTTAAGGTTAGGATAAGGTTAGGTTAGGTTAGGTTAGGGTTAAGGTTAGGGTTAGGGTTAAGGTGAGGTTAGGTTAGGTTAGGATAAGGTTAAGGTTAGGTTAGGTTAGGTTAAGTTAGGTTAAGGTTAAGGTTAGGTTAAGGTTAAGGTTAGGTTGGGGTTAAGCTTAAGGTTAAGTTTAGGGTTAGGGTTAAGGTAGTTTAAGGTTAGGTTAAGGTTTATGTTTAGGTTAGCAAGGTTAATGTTAAGGTTAAGGTTAAGGTTAGGTTAAGGTTAAGTTTAATGTTATGATTAATGTTAAGGTTAGTGTTAAGGTTAAGGTTAAGGTTAAGGTTAGGGTAAGTATAAGGTTAAGGTTAGGTTAAGGTTAAGGTTAAGGTTAGGTTAGGGTTAAGTTTAAGGTGTTTAACATTAAGGTTAAGGTTAAGGTTAGGGTTAAGGTTAAGGTAGGTTAACGTTAGGTTAAGGTTAAGCTGAAGGTTAAACTTAATTTCAAGGTGAATGGTAAGGTTAGGTTAAAGTTTAGGTTTAGGTTAGTAAGGTTAAGGTCAAGTTAAGAACAAGTTTAATTTAAGGTTAACCTTTACCCCTTAAACTTAACCTTAAGTTTAATCTTAACCCTAAGCTTTACCTTAACCTTAACCTAACCTTAACCTTAACTAAACCCTCAAGATTAACCATAAGCTAACAGACCTTAACCTAAATATTAACATTAACTTAACCTAACTAAACCCTAACCTAACCTTAAGTTAAAACTTAAACTTAACCTTAACCTTATAAAGTCAGGTTTAGTTAAGGTTAAGGTTAACAATAGGTTAATGTTAAGGTTAAGGTTAAGGTTAACGTTGTGTTAAGGTTAGGTTAACATTAAGTTAAGGTTAAGGTTAAGGTTAACACTGAGGTTAGGGTTAGGTTAGGGTTAGGTTAAGGTTAAGGTTAAGGGTTTAGTCAAGGTCAAGGTTATGCCTACCCTAAACCTTAACTGTAACTAAACCCTTAACCTAAATGTTAACTAACCTAACCTTAACCTTAACCTTAACCTTAACCCTAACCTATAAGTTCAAGGTTAAGGTTAAGTTAAGGTTGAGGTTAAGCTTAGGTTAATTTTAAGGTTAAGGTTTAGGTTAAGGTTAAGGTTAACACTGCAGTTAGGGTTTAGTTACCTTAAGGTTAAGGTTAAGTTTAAGGTTAAGGTTTGGTTAAGGTCCAGGTTAGGTTAAGGTTAAGGTTAGGCTAAGGTTATGGTAAACCTTATGGTTAGGTTAAGGTTAAGGTTAGGTTTAGGTTAAGGTTAAGGTTAATTTTAATGTTAGGTTATGGTTAAGGTTAAGGTAAGGCTAAGGGTTTATTTAAGTTTAAGGTTAAGCGTGAGGTTAAGGTTAAGGTTACGGTTAAGGTTAGGGTAAGGTTAAGGTTAAGGTTAGGTTAAGGTTTTTCTAAGGTTAAGGTTAGGTTAGGGTTGGTTTAAGGTTAAGTTTAAATTTAAGGTTATGTTAAGGTTAAGGTTAAGGTTAAGGTTAATGTCAAAATCAAGGTCAAGGTTAAGGTTAAGTTCAAGGTGAAGGTCAAGGTTAAGATTAAGGTTAAGGTTATGGTAAAGGTTAAGATTAAGGTGAATGTGAAGGTTATTGTTAAGCTAAAACTAAGGTTATGTTTATTGTTAAGGTTAAGGATAAGGTTAAGGTTTAGGTTAAGTTAACGTCAAGCTCAAGGTCAAGGTCAAGGTTAAGGTTAAGGTTGTGTTAAGGTTAAGGTTAAGGTTATGTTAAGGTTAATGTTTAGGTTTAGGTTAAGGTTAAGGTTAAGGATAAGGTTAAGTTAAGTTTAAGGTTAAGGTTAAGGTTAACTTTAACCTTAACATAAACTTGAACTTAACACAACCTTAACCTTAACCTTAGCCTTAAACCTAACCTTAGCCTTAGCCTTAACCTTAACTAAACCCTTGACCTTAACCTTAACCCTAACATAAGTGTTAACCTTAAACTTATGGTAACACTAACGTTAAGGTTAATGTTAAAGTTAAGGTTAGTGTTACCTTAAGTTTAATGGTAACACTAACGTTAAGGTTAATGCTAAGGTTAAGGTTATGTTAGGGTTAGGGTTAAGGTTGTTAATTCTTATGTGAAGGTTAAGTTTAGGTTAATCTTAAGGTAGGTTAAGGTTAGGTTAAGGTTAAGTTTTAGGTTTAGGTTAAGGTTAAGGTTAAGGTTAAAAATGAGGTTAGGGTTAGGTTACTTTAAGGTTAAGGTTAAGGTTAGGTTAAGGTCAAGGTTAAGGTTAGGCTAAGGTTTAGGTAAACCTTAATGTTAGGTTAAGGTTAAGGTTAAGTTTAGGTTAAGGTTAATGCTAAGGTTAAGGTTAAGGTTAATGTTAATGTTAAGGTTAGGTTAAGGTTAAGGTTGTGGTTATTGTTAAGGTTAAGGTTAGGTTAAGGTCAAGGTTAAGGTTTTAGTTAAGGTTATGGTTAAGATTAAGGTTAATGGTAAGGTTAAGGTTAAGGTTAAGGTTAAGGTTAGGGTAAGGTTAAGGATAAGGTAAAGGTTAAGGTTAAGGTTACCGTAAGGTTAAGTTTAATGTTTGGTTAAGGTTAAGGTTAGCGTAATGGTTAAGGTTGATGTTAAGGTTAAACTTAAGGTTAAGTGTTTAGTTAAGGTTAAGGTAAGGTTAAGGATAGGCCAAGTTCAAGGTTAAGGTTAAGGTTAAGGTTAAGTTAAGGTTAAGGTCAAGGTTAAGGTCAAGGTTAAGGTTAATGTTAAGGTTATGGGTAACACTAAGGTTAAGGTTAATGTTAAGGTAAAATTAAGGTTAAGGTTAAGGTTAACTTTAGGTTAAGGTTAAGGTTAAGGTTAAGGTTAAGGTTGTGTTAAGCTTAGGGTTAAGGTTAGGTTTAAGGTTAGGTTAATTTTACGGTTAAGGTTAAGTTTAGATTAAGGTTTAATTTAAGTTTAAGGATAAGGGTTTAGTTAATTTTAATTTTAGGTTAAGGTTAAGGTTAAGGTTAAGTTAAGGTTAACCTTGACCTTAACCTTCACCTTAACACAACCTTAACCTTAACCTTAGCCTTAAACCGAACCTTAGCCTTAACCTTAACCTTAACTAAACCCTTAACCTTAACCTTAACCATAACCTAAGTGTTAACCTTAACCATAAGGAAACACTAACATTAAGGTTAGTGTTAAGGTTAAGGTTAATTTTAAGGTTAGGATAAGGTTAGGTTAGGTTAGGGTTAAGGTTAGGGTTAGGGTTAAGGTGAGGTTAGGTTAGCTTAGGATAAGGTTAAGGTTAAGTTAGAATAAGGTTAGAATAAGGTTAGGTTAGGTTAACGTTAAGGTTAAGGTTAGGTTAGGTTAGGATAAGGTTACGTTAAGGTTAAGGTTAAGGTTAGGGTAAGATTAAGGTTAAGGTTATAGTTAAGGTTAAGGTTGTTAAGGTTAAGGTTAAGGTTAAGGTTACAATTAGGGTTAAAGTAGGTTAAGATTAGGTTAACGTAAAGGTCAAGGTTAAGCTTAATGTCAAGGTGAATGGTAAGGTTAGGTTAAGGTTTAGGTTTAGGTTAGCAAGGTTAAGTTTAAGGTTAATATTAAGGTTAGGTTAAGGTTAAGTTTAAGGTTAAGGTTATTGTTATGGTTAATATTAAGGTTAAGGTTAGGGTTAAGGTTAGGGTTAAGGTTAAGGTTAAGGTTAGGTTAAGGTTAATGTTAAGGTTAGGTTAGGGTTAAGTTTAAGGTGGTTGACGTTAAGGTTAAGGTTAAGGTTATGGTAAGTTAACATTATGTTAAGGTTAAGCTCAAGGTTAATATTAATTTCAAGGTGAATGGTAAGGTTAGGTTAAGGTTTAGGTTTAGGTTAGTAAGGTTAAGGTTAAGGTTAAGGTTAAGGTTAAGGTGAGGTTAAGGACAAGGTTAATTTAAGGTTAACCTTACCCCCTTAAACTTAATCTTAAGTTTAATCTTAACCCTATGCTTTACCTTAACCTTAACCTAACCTTAACCTTAACTAAACCTTTAACCTTAACCATAACCTAACGAACCTTAATCTAAATCTTGACCTTAACTTAACCTAACTAAACCCTTACCCTTAACCTTAACCCTAACCTAACCTTAATTTAAACCTTAAACTTAAACTTAACCTTATAAAGTCAGGTTTAGTTAAGTGATCTAAAATTGGAATGTAGTTAAAAAGGGTGCAAGGTATCCATTTTAATTTATGTAAATGAGTGCAAATACTCCAAATTTTAAATCTGAAAATGTGAGAACTTCTTATTTCTAATACAGAGATAGACTGTTGGGGCATTTATTGGATATGTCACCTTTCAAAGAAAGGATGAATTAAGAAGCTACGTAGCCCTCTTATAGACTCTGTCTAAAGAAATAATAGAAGTAAACACTCAGACTTAATTAAAATGATCTTACTCAAACTTGACATTATGCGGAATTTTTTCTTGAAAGAGGTGTATGTCTTTTCTTCTGTTTATGTGTTTTAAGTTTATTTATTTTTGCTGAAAATTAACATTTATATCAGCAAAATAATTAAGCCATAGAATAAAAAAACACAACAGCAATATAATATAGGAGTTCACCCCAACTCTTGGGCTAAATCTCCTTTGATCTTCGTTAACATGACTAGACTCTTTGAGATTAAGATAATTAAATTATTTTACAAGATCCACACTTAACAAAAATGAATAAAAAATGATTCAAAGGCCTGAGAATACCATTTTAAATCCCTTTAATGGTTGTCCAATTCCTACAAACAACTTTAGGCTTCCATAGACACACATCCTTCTGTCGGTGCACTAAGCTTCTTTGAGCTTATAAATGGCACAAAATCCCTCAGATTTTTATTTCTTCTCCTGAAAACACTACTATTGCATCCAATAATGATTAGACATCCAATACCAAATGATAAATTTCTTACATTAAGCACAACATCCCCAAAAATGGCTCTCCTCCACGGTTTCCCCAGTGCTACCCACGACTTCACATCAACTTTTCGAGTTGTATAAGTACTATAAATGATTTGAAACCACTTCCATTGGTCCCATAATGACTGAAATAGTCAATATAGAGTTTTTTTTCATTAGAAATGGCCTCCGGCTGCTCCAGTTTCGCCTACACACTGTTTGGAAAATGGCCTCTAGAACTTAAATGAAGCTTTTCGGATTTCTAATGTTCTTAACAGGCTCTGTAAACCATATAAACATATTAAAAAGGTATGAAATAGCTAATAATGCCTGTTAATTTACCTTAAACAAAGAAACACAGTCCAATACATAGCCTTCTCCTTCCAGGCCCTAATGGCTCCTTCATCTTCTTCGATGCTTCAACCTCTGAAGATTACCTCTGTTAGATTTCAGACCTACTCCATTGAGTCCAGAAGGTTCAAGAGACCCAAAAAAAAAAAAAAAAATCACTCAGAAAGGATTCTCCTAGCCCAATTTATGTCCAACTGAAGTTTATGCCCAATGTTAGGCAAAAATCCCACAAAAAGTGAGCCAACTTTAGTTAACTGCAGATAAGTTTGGCAAATATGCCTAATTAGGATGGTGCGCTCCAAATTTGGCAGAACTGTTAACTACTAGCATTTACTGTGAGGAGTGCTAGCCACATGGGAATGAATCCATAACAATAAATGTAACATAGAATTTCCTGCCGGTTGTGGAGGGCCTTAAGGCCAAGGTTTCAGATGGCTGGTCACGTGGGATGTTTCAGGCTACTTTTCCGCCATTAATCCAACGTAACCTCCACTCCATTAAAAACAAACCCACGTGCCTTTTTAAAACCTTTAAACCGATGAATTTATTCTTGGATTATTTTTTTAACCACATGATTTACCATACCACGTATTTCAAACCTTTAACATTATAGTTTGGGTTTTAATTAATATGTATTTTGAATTAATATAATTAATATACATATTTTTTTAATTAATATTTAATATAAAAAAAATATTAATATAATATATGATTTTTTTTTAAATCAAATAAAATATTAAATTTTTAATATATATAAAACATTAATTAAACTTTAATATATTAAAAATATTTCTCCACATTAAAATAATGAACCCATTCAGCATTAGAGGTTATTGGGCGTTTTCAAAGTGCAATAACCTCTTCATACGGTAATGGATTTGAGTGTCGTTCATGGCACTAGGATCGTATCACCGAGGCCTATCCCATCGCTCAGGTTCCAACCAAATTTGAGAAAATAAAATTTTGAGCATTTTTCCAATAGGACATGATCCCCTGATCATTAAGGTTAAGGTTAACGGTAGGTTAATGTTAATGTTAAGGTTAAGATCAAGGTTAAGGTTGTGTTAAGGTTAGGTTAATGTTAAGTTAAGGTTAAGGTTAAAGTTAACACTGAGGTTAGGGTTAGGTTAGGGTTAGGATAAGGTTAAGGTTAAGGGTTTAGTCAAGGTCAAGGTTATGCCTACCCTAAACCTTAACCATAACTAAACCCTTAACCTAAACCTTAACTAACATAACCTTAACCTTAACCTTAACCCTAACCTATAAGGTCAAGGTTAAGGTTAAGGTTAGGTTAAGGTTAAGGTTAGTTTAATTTTAAGGTTAAGGTTTAGGATAAGGTTAAGGTTAACACTACGGTTAGGGTTTGGTTACCTTAAGGTTAAGGTTTGGTTAAGGTCAAGGTTAGGTTAAGGTTAAGGTTAGGCTAAGGTTATGGTAAACCTTATGGTTAGGTTAAGGTTAAGCTTAGTTTTAGGTTAAGGTTAATGTTAATGTTAATGTTAGGTTATGGTTAAGGTTAAGTTAATGGTAAGGGTTTAGTTAAGGTTAAGGTTAAGCGTAAGGTTAATTTTAAGGTTTCGGTTAAGGTTAGGGTAAGTGATAGCAGCCTGAGGGCTGCAAACCCACATTCACACTTTAAATGCATATAAAAATGCATGACTCATTTTTGAACCAAATTAATTCTCAATCTGGAAATTTAAAATATTGTGGAAGTTCTGTATCTCAAATCTCTGATTTGAGATCTTAACCCTATGGTTATAAACCCAACAATTATATTACATATGCAGAAGCTACTTTTCTTTTGAGGGTTAAAACCATCTTTTGAAATCCACAATACAACTCATATGTGAACTTCTTTCTTCCTCATTCTCTATGGTTATAAACCATGTATTAAAGCCCATCTCAGGAATATGTGAATCAATATTCCACCTCTGATTTAATAAACCCAAATGTATAAACTTCGACCTCACCTCATGGGGATTCGAACCAACATTCGAATTATAATTAAGCCCAATTATAAATTGCATAATAACCCATGCTATCAACTTACATTTAATTGCTATGGGTAATTTATTTTTATGCCATATTAAAGATTTATTTTAAATATCCCTTCCACCAATAATGCACTCAACAATCATCTACTATTGGCCCCACATATTCATTTATGTATTTTTGGCTATGTTAACATTCCATGACTCATGTGAAAGTTCGATTTTGATTTAAACTAAATCACCAGAAGGACCCAAAAATATTATTATATCGGGCCCACAAGTTAGTTAACATACCTCCGTGCAACTTCACTTGTGATCCAACGATGGATCATTCATCACACTCCATAGATGAATTATGCACATATCCAACGGATATCGCATTCTAAAAGACTTCGGGCTTTAAACATGAGATTTCAAGTGAAATGGGTTGTATTTAAACACCACCCATGCCACGTGCGAAGCACAGATCACTATCGCGTGATTTTCTTTGAAACTGGTTACTACTTCACAACCAACGCAAAACCCATTTATTGTTTCTCAAAACCGCTTCACTGTTCGCTACGCATGGTTCTGCCACGATTTATCTGTGCCCTCAAGTTCCACTTCTTTGCATTTATATCTCAATTTAACTACGCCTTCGACCTCTTCGTTCAACGAACCATTGAATTTTCACTTGAAGGTCCTCTCCAATTCTTCGATCCAATTTACCGCACGGCTTACTATTCCATCGCTTGAATAATTTGACCGCTCCAATGTCGCATATCCATAGGCTTAGACACCACTGTGCAGAGAATGGATTCCAATTAACTCAGGTATTTGCATAAAACCCCACAACGCATCATTCTGGAAACTAGAAACCATTCCAGTCACAACGAAATTGACCCTTTCTCAATTTCGATAAGGCATATTACAGATTTTTAACTCATGGTTTCATTAATAGAGATTCTATTCCACTTCGACTTCGAACTATTCAAAGTTTGAACAACACATTTGTGAAATGTGACATTTAACGTTATCTTCAAACCCTCCAAATTGACTTCAAAAAACGATCCTCTTCATTGTTTACATACATCAAAACATGTATTTTTCCTTGAATTGATTTTACAAAATCGATTTCAATTGAGGAATACATCCAGGCCAACTTATACCTCAATTCACACAATTCAAACCATTCTATAATCTGAATTAAAGACACAGTCGCATTCAATAAATAAATCTTATGATTCAATGTAAAATTGAATCTTCCTCTGATTCTATCAATTTCACCAATATGCCATATAACTCAGAAATGGAGTACAATCTCAGAAATTTGAGTTTTCTTGTATTAAAATCAATATTTACATAGGATTTCTCCTTCCTGGCCTAATATTCAATCAGTGGCCATCTTCTATAATTGCTCGAAGGCTTACAAGAAAAACCTTGTTCTTATTCTACCCTGCAATCTCTTCAGATCTATCCTTAATGCCTTTGAGGCTTACATTTATACAAATGGTCTTGAATCTATTTTTTTTTTTCAGTTCCAGTATTTTCTCAACAAATTCCTAAATATCCTATTTAATCCCTAAGGATCGTCTTTCCTTTACAATTAATGAAACAAACTCCAATTTAGAATTTACAAAATCTCTCAATCCCTATACACTCTCAACTAGCTTAATTCACTCATGTTCTCGACATTCAAGAAAATTTAAAATTTCCTCACAGTATTTAATTAAAATCATTAAAATCATTCAAATCACTCATAAAAATCCAACTCTCTTGAAAACACAAAAACTTCTAATTTTGTTAAATTACCAGGAATTTTCTTTTAGCCTAATGCCCTTGCATCAGACTCCCAAGGTCAAAAATATTCATGATGTCCTGATCATGTGATTTTAAATCTTTGCCTCCTGGATCCCATACTCTTTTTTGTTGATGTCCATAAGTTGCATTATTCATCATCTGCACTTTTCCAGGCTTCCATATCTTGTTCTGCATCTTGCCACCAACTATGCTTTCACATTCTATTTTGGTCTTTCCTTTCCTGAAATTTCTTTACTTTCTTGTTGTTGTTTGCTTCTTTCGAGACACCTTCATCATCAATCTTCTGATGCTTTCAATTTCTATGTCCAGCTTTTCTTTTGTCTCGAAATTACTCTACCTTTTGTTGCTGCTTTCACTTTCTGTTGCTGCCAATATTGCTGTTGTTACCTCCCCGATTTTTGTTGCCTCCCAAAATTCTTGAATATATCTTAAGATATCTCCCTCTGCAACAATTTTCTTTTGTTCATCACCTGCAAATTTACTTTTAAAAAATAAATTATCATTTAATTCTTTATCTACAGTAACATATTCATTTATTCCTTGTCTACTAGTAAGCATAATCAGATTTGACAAAATAGTATCTGCTCCTGCTTCTTTCACAACTTCAGGCATCTTCACTTTAGTGTCTGCAATTCCTTTCTCTTGTTCAAATGTTTCCAGCAAACATTTTAGCCATTTCCTTTGCACTTGTTTCATTTCAAATACATCATCAATATGCTGCAATTCAGTTTCAGCATATCCTTCTTCTTCCTCTTAATTGACAATCTTCAATAATTGTCCATCACCTTCTTGATTGATTCTGGAAATCAAATAAAGTTCTTCAAACATTGCATCTTCATCTTGCATTAGAATAGAATTATGATTCTCCATCACTGTGTCAGTTCCAAACATCTGTCCCATTGTGTTCTCTTGACTAATCAGACAAGACAACTCCTCCTTTTCATCAACAGTAACAAGTTCCTTCATGATTATTTCACTTTCCTTGGAATTTATGAATTCCCTCTCCTGCAACGGCTCATCTTCATTCAAGACAAATCCAAGAGATGGATTGTCTTCTGCAGTACCTGTAAACACAATCAAATTGTCAATTTCAAAATTACAAGACCCAATGGTCTCAATTGATGATCCAGTCACCAAATCTTCTTTTTGTAGTTCTAAGTCTCTTTCAAGACTCATAAAATATTCATTGTATTTATTCCCAGCTTCTAAAGTCAACTCCATTGTGCCAATCACCATAATAGAATGATAATCCTCCACTATGTTTTCAGCTAACATAGTTTCCTTCTCATTAAATTTTCTGGCATTTTCCATTTGTTGTCTTTCTTTGCCTTCATATTTAACATATGAATTATTATCATTAAAATTACAAGGTCTCAATACCTCTTCCTCCTCTGAAAACACATCAGTATGTTGTTCTGATTTTCCTTCCAAATCCTTTGTTAGCACATCAGTACGTTGATTTACATCCTCCATGAGATTGTCAGCTAGCCTCTCCTTCTTTTCATCATCTGCTTCATGATTGTCTCTCTGCTTTGATTCACCAAAATGAACTTCTTCATTTTGCTGAATCATTATTTTATCCTTATCCTTTGCTTCCTGAATATCATTCAAGAAAATTTTCCTGCCTTGCTTCTTCAACAAATTATCCTGTGCATAGATCCTCTGCTTCTCCAATTCTCTTCTCTGAAGATCTAATTTTCGATATAATTCCACAATTTAAATTGAAGTAGACTTTAGAAATTTCACATGACTTTCCATACCTTCACTTGTTCTTGACCATTCATCATATGGTCCTTATTTCTTTGGTTCAATATTCTTCTAAATATTCTCATTAGACTCCTCTATCTCCTTTCCTTCCTGAGATCTTGCTATCCTAGCATTGATCTGAACAGATTTCAGATTCAATTCTCTCTCCTTAACAAACTATAAATTTTGTTCATCATCCTGTGATGTACCTGCAATCATATATGACTCATTAGTTTTAAAAACACAGGACTTTTCAGTCTTATTTTCTTCTTCAAGCACTTCCCATTGAATAGATTTTCATGTGGAATCCTCAAATTCCATCTTTGACTCAAAATATCTGAGTTATTCCTCCCATAAGGCAATCAATTTTTTCCTCCACTTCATTTGAAATGGTTGCCAAATTACTCTCTTTCCCTTTAGTGGAAAGATCCATCCTCCTCTCTGGCTTTTCTCTTCTTGTATTCATTCCTTTAGTACCTGCAGTTGTACTTTCATCACTGCACTCTCTCTTTCTCTATTCTTCATCTTATCTCTGTGGCATTCTTTCGAACCTCTTCTCGGATCCTCCATGATCATCGTCATGAGATCTCACTCACCATGAGTTGCACTAAGCCTCTGCAACAACAAGCTCTCCTGCTGCCACTTACCTCACCAATCCCTTCTCTGGACTTGGTCTTTTGGCAAGTACTGGTTTCTAGAACCTCTTTAGAACTCTCTTCTGCTCTCTTTAGGCTATATCCTCAACTCACCTTCTCTTGAGAACACTTCACTGTTGTCCCTATCCAAACTTCTGCTGGAATATCAGGTTCATTGCCATCACCATCAAAAACTTGTCTTCATCATATCTGTGACCATAATTCTGCAATCATAATTTTAAAATCAGATTTAAAATTATCTCACCTTCAAGATCTTTGCTTGATATTGTTCTCCATTCATTTCTACAATTTCATTTTCACTTCAATTCTGTGTATCTGCTGCATATTAGATTTTAGAATCTGATCTCTTTTCATTTCTCATCACACATGTATTCAGATTAAAAAAAAAAATCTTTAATTCTCAACAGAGCCTTTCCTTCTCTGATACCACTTGATAGCAGCGTGAGGGCTGCAAACCCACATTCGCACTTTAAATGCATATAAAAATTCATGACTCATTTTTGAACCAAATTAATTCTCAATCTGGAAATTTAAAATACTGTGGAAGTTCTGTATCTCAAATCTCTGATTTGAGATCCTAACCCTATGGTTATAAACCCAACAATTAAATTGCATATGCAGAAGCTAATTTATTTTGAGGGTTAAAACCATATTTCAAAATCCACAATACAACTCATATGTGAAGTTATTTCTTCCTCATGCTCTATGGTTATAAACCATGTATTAAAACCCATCTCGGGAATATGTGAATCAATATTCCACCTATGATTTAATAAACCCAAATGTATAAAATTCGGCCTCACCTCATGGGGATTCGAACCAAAATTCGAATTATAATTAAGCCCAATTATAAATTGCATAATAACCCACACTATCAACTTACATTTAATTGCTATTGGTAATTTCGTTTTATGCCATATTAAAGATTTCTTTTAAATATCCCTTCCACCAATAATGCACTCACCAATCATCTACTGTTGGCCCCACATATTCATTTCTGTATTTTTGGCTATGTTAACATTCCATGACTCATGTGCAAGTTAGATTTTGATTTAAACTAAAGCACCAGCAGGACCTAAACATATTATTATATCGGGCCCACAACTTAGTTAACATACTTCCGTGCAACTTCACTTGTGATCCAATGGTGGATCATTCATCGCACTCCATAGACGAATTATGGACATATCCAATGGATATCGCATTCCAAAAGACTTCGGGCTTTAACCATGAGATTTCACATGAAATGGATTGTATCTAAATACCACCCATGCCACGTGCGAAGCACAGATCACTATCGCATGATTTTATTTGAAACCGGTTACTACTTCACAACCAACGTGAAACCCATTTATTGTTTCTCAAAACCGCTTCACTGTTCACTACGCACGGTTCTGCCACGATTTCTCTGTGCCCTCAAGTTCCACTTCTTTGCATTTCTATCTCCATTTAACTATGCCTTCAACCTCTTCATTCAACGAACCATTAAATTTTCACTTGAAGGTCTGCTCCAATTCTTCGATCCACTTTACCACACGGCTTACTGTTCCATTGCTTGAATAATTTTACCGCTCCAATGTTTCATATCCACAGGCTTAGACACCACTATGCGGAGAATGGATTCCAATTCACTTAAGTGTTTGCATAAAACCCCACAATGCATCATTCTGGAAACTAGAAACCATTCCAGTTGTTAGTGTCAGTCTAGTCACACTGCCATTAGTGATCAAAACTGCTCTTTTGCATTTGCATATTAGGTGTCTCATACTGAATAAATTTCACCATTCCGCTAGGTCATGGATTCATTGATGGTAGTTGTTTTTTATCAGTTTTCCCTCATGATTTACTTGCTGATTTTCCTTCCTATGGTCTTTATTCATTAGTCACTTTCATTCCCAAAATCATGTCAGTAGGTCATAGGATTGGTCCCATTAGTCTCTAAAGTCTCACCATGGTCAAATTAATTAGTCAAGTGTCAAATAAAGATCATCAAGGCCATGAGGAAGTCAATAAATGCAAATTCACAGCACCAGGAAGATCGGAGATATCATTTATTCAGTTTGATGCAAGTTTCACCTCAAAACCATGTTTTGAGGTGAAAGCGTAATACTTTTCCCTTCAGTCACAATTTAGAAGCTGTCATCTCCGACAAGATCATCACTCTGAATTTCAAAGGAGTTTTTCATAGCACGTTTAGTGTCAAAACGTTTTCCAAGCAGATCCAGCAGAAAGAGCCTGGAAAGAGCTTTCCAACGGTATATTACACTCTCAAAACTAACTTCTGGATTGAAATTTATGCTTACGTGAAGTAAAAGCCCTTATATCCTCATATACCCCCTTTTTCCCCATTTTCCCTTAAAATTTGCTTTAGTAAAGTTTTATTTCCCTTTAAAAACCCCCTTTTCCCCTTTCTGATTACATAATTGCATTATAATCATTGAAAAACACTTATGCGATTTATGCCAAACCACTTCCCCAACCATACCTTGTAGAGCTATATAGTAAACAATATCAAAGTTTATTGTAAAGTTCCACCCCTTAAGCACTTCCCCTTTCCATCCCCGTCATGCATTGTATTAAAAATTTATTATAAGGTTTTATATTACATATAACCCGCCGCAATCGCATCCCCTTATTTAATCGTAATCGCAAATCTTTCCAATCGAAACACTTATTTGAATCACTCTGATCGGCTCATCGCAAATATTTGCGATGCGATTGATTGCATCGCAAGTCCTCTTTCGATCGCTCTGATTTCCGATTGACCTGATCGCAAAGTCCTGCTCCGATCACCCGATCGTAAGTTCTCCCCCGATCGCACCTTCCCTCCGATCCTCTTCCCCCGATCAATCACATCGCAACATTTGAAATACGCGTTCTGATTAAACCATCTCCCGATCTCCGATTGTGATTAAACCCCTGGGCCCCACCATACTATACATCCACCCATTCATAAAATAAAGGTCTTTCCCCTTTGTAAATTTGAAATTTGTTATATTCCGTTTTTTACAAAGGTTTTCCATTATTCCTCTCTCCCCAATCGCATCGGAAATATTATATGTACCACTCCACTCTAATCCCGACTCCGATTTCTGATTGCAATTCATACTCCTGGTCCCACCATTGGAATTCCTCCGCCATTCATAATAAAACCCCTTTTTTCCTTTGTAAAAGTTAAAAAATTATCCGTTTTGTTTATACAAAGGCCTTTTCTCCAATCACATTGGAAGTTTTATTTAATATATCAGATCGCCTGCCCCGCTCCATTTCGATTGTGATTACTGTTTGTTATATTATTTCTACACTCCTGCTCCATTATGATTGTGATTACACTAATATATCCCTCCAACGGTTCACTCTAATTGCAATTTATGTGGGTCCCACCTCCTTTCCCTTCCTCTTTTCCATTTAAAAGTGGTTTCCCTTCAGAAGAGCATGGAATTTCATTCTGTCTTCTTTCAACGGTAGTTTATTAAAAAATCAGAGAATAATGAAAAGCAACCGTCAAAAGGCCGAGAAAGCTTAAAATAAAATAGAGATATCTACAACAGAAAAGAAATAGGATCAGATTTCCTATTTTTCCTCAGTAACAATTCAAAGGACTCTTCGCTACAGGTTTCGCCTCTTCATTGGTCATCAGAAAATTTCAAGTGGAATAATTATAATGATGTTCTCCCTTCATGGAGAGATTATTGGCTCTTGGTCTTCCATCTTCAGTTATGATTTTCTCCTCTTCACATCGATCTATATTCCCACAAAATCTGTCTATTTATGGAAAATGCTAAATATTTGTAAGGGGCTGAAAGTCTGAAGTCTGAAAACTCAGAAAGAGGGGAATAGTGTGGCAGTGAGCTCTGCGCTCCGTTGTACAGTTTGGCAGGGAATTAATAAAGTGATGTAGCTCTGATTTGTGGGATTCATGTGGTATGAGTTTTAGCATATGTCTCTTCTTTGTGTTTCATATGTACATTGTTATGTTGCAACATTTATTCATAAACATTTCCAGTTGAATGTTTTCAAGTAGAAAGGTAGAATCCATTTTACATGCTCTGCCTTTCGAAAGCATTCGTACTCTATGTGTTTTCTTCTGTTTGAAAAGGATTAATTTATTATGCCCTTTTTTGTTTCTCCACAGTGTTTCCACTCCATGTTATTTCAATTTGATTGCTAAATCTCCTACCTATCTTGCCCCATGAAATATTTTGTATCCTTGATTTAATTTCTCAGCTCATGTTGTCCTTTGTCCCATATATCCCTAAAAATTCAGTCATTTATTAAAAAACCTTTTCACATTTATATACCTAGCCTAAAATTAGTTCATTATTGTGTTATTGAATATCTATTCTATGGAGAGAGCCCTATCCTGTCCTTGGAGGGCTAGCTACAAGCCTGAGCGTGGTTTAGTTGTTACCCTGATTTTCCTTTTTCAGCCTGAGGTTCAGATTGGGTGCTAACATCTCTGGCGACTCCACTGGGGAAGACTACAAACTTTTTCATAGAAGATTCATCACCCCAATAATATTTTTCTTGTAAAATCTCGATGATGATATTTCAGAGTTTTCTACGCTGATATAAATATTGTATAGTAGTAAGTTGACCACACTGGCTTCAAGAAGATATACAAGGGCTAATCCTGATCCACATCCTCCCCCTTGTGTTTGAAAATCCAAATCTTATCCCAAGAATAGTCAGAAGACAAGAGGGATGGCCAAGTCCTACACCTATTCTCAGGTCCCATACTTGGCCCAGTGAATGGTTTTTTGTAGAAGAGCTTTCTTTCGATGAGAGTTTTGAGCTTTCTTTGTTTAGAAATAAGTCTGAAACTGCACTTGAAGACACGGTTTTAGATCCAGAGTTTCTTGTAGATATTGAAGTTCAGAGAGAAAATTCTTCCATTGATGACTACATTTTGAATTATCCTCTGTCCATCACTGTAACTAATATTCCCAAGGTTCCAGAATCATCAGGAGCAACATTTCCACCTCTTAATTCATCAGCATCCCTTTTATTCAACTCCCAGTTATCATCTCCTCCAACAACACCTCCCCCAAATCCTGCAAATCCTGTGGTAAATCCACCCAGAGTCACGGCTGCTCGGTATGCACCCTTGCTTTTGCCTCAGGTTCTCAATGATATGCCTGCTGATTATCAGAGTAAAATTCCTATCTTTGATGCAACTTAGGGCATTACAGCCCAGTAACATGTTGATAAGATGAATGACTTTTTTGACTTGCATGAAGTAGAAGAAGAGAATGTAACTACCAGGTTGTTTGTTCAAAGCCTCAGAGGCGAAGTTAGAAAGTGGTTTAGAGCTTTACCAGCTGGCTCAATTTTTAATTTACAGGAGTTACACACGCAGTTCTTAGATCGATGGGAGGTGAAAAAGAACCCACTCCAAATTTTGTCAGAATATGAGAATATCAAAAGAAATGCGGGTGAAATTGCGCAAGACTATTGTTTAAGATTCAATTCTGTATAGAACGCTATTCCAACTAATCTAAAACCTCCTATAGATTCAGCCTTGCTGAAGTTTCCAGATGGTTTTGATGCCGACATGGCATATCAGTTGCATGAAAGAGATCCGTCATCACTTGAAGACATGCAGAAGATAGCAGTAAGCGTTGAAGAAAATCTGCTGGCTAGAAGAGCTCGAGCCAGAGCTGAAAAGCAAGTCGTAGTGAAAGAGGAAGCCTCCCCTTCGGACATCAAAATGGTCACACTAATTCGTACAATGGAAAGGATGGTTGATCGATTAAAATTTTCAAACAGACCAAAACCCCAAATAAGAAATTCAAATTTTTAGAGGACAGCAGCAGCCGCAATTCAAAATTAGACAGAGAGAACAGAGGGCGTAGGACCAAACGGCACCACAGCAGTAGATCAAAACTCCATTGCAACAAAACTACGTGCAAGGGACTGAATTAGATGATGATGGTCCCATGTTTGAAACCAATCATTTTTTCACAGCTGATGGTGCACCCATTTTCTTCATAGAAGACAAAGAATACACAGTGGCGACTCCAGACATTCAAGGGGACGAAGATTTCATTTTAGCCAATGAAGTGGTGTTAGAAGAAGAATATGATGACTACCAGAGAGGGTATATTAACGCTCTATCATCCCAACAAAGGCAGTATTCTCTGAGGAATAGAAACGTCACAATCAGCCCCATTCAAAAGAGGAAAGAACTCCAAATGAAGGACGAGACACAAAAGAAAGGAAAAGAGCCGGCCAATCCTTCATCCAGAAAAGCACTCGTAGCTACTGACACAACAAATGAAAAAGGCCAGCAGAGCATAGCGAAGGAGTAAACAGAGAAGAAAGACCCTCCCATTAAAGAGGTAGAAAAAGCTCTTTCCTTTAATTTAGAAAATGAAATTTCTAAACTCAAAATGTATGTGCCCCTGACTGAGTTGGTGAAGAATAGTATATATAAAAGTCAAGTGTCTAAAGTCTTGCAAATTGACCCTCTTTCTGATATGTTTAATGTGGAATATGACTACCCTGAACTTATTTTTGGTCCAGCCACACAAGAGTCTAAAGAAAATGAATTCCCCCCCTTTTACCTAAGTCTTAGGTTGCATGAGTTTATCTTGCATAACGCCATGTTGGACTCTCGGGCCTCGTATAATTTGATGCCCAAAGCTGTCATGGAGAATTTAGGCCTTGATGTTACTAGAAAATACCATGATTTGTATTCTTTTGAATCAAGTAGGGTCCATTGTATTGGTCTCATCAAATATTTAGTAGTGTCTTTAGATCAAATCCCAACCAAAAATGTCTTGATGGATGTAGTTGTTGCTGATTTCCCACCACGGTTTGGAATGATTCTATCTAGGGCCTGGGGTGCAAAGAATAAGGGAACCATACATCTTGACTTTTCCTATGCCACAATCCCTGTATTTGGCTAGTTGAGAAAGTTATATAGGGAAAATAAAATGAAATATATGATTACTAGCAAAGACAAGCTAGTAAACCATCCCATCAATGTAGTCCACACAGATTTAGAGTCTTTTGTCTTATATTTAGATGGTGGTTTAAATGATGAGGATGTTCAGTTGGTACAAGTGGACGAGATACTTGAGATTTCAAAAAATTTCAGAGAGTTCCTTGAACAACAAGAGGACAAAACGGCAAGTACTTCTGAGCCTTCGGTCCCCCAGCAGCTAAAAGACAGCGAACAGCCAGAAATCAGCCAAGGTAAAGGGAAGGAAGAAACTAAATTTCATCATCTAAAAGAAGAAGAAGGCCTATGGGGTATGGAATTTGATGGAGCTTTTGGTAAGGATGGAGCAGGCATTGGAATATGGATTCGGAGCCCTGCTTTCTAGCCTGAAAGAGTCCCTATTAATGTTAGATTATGTGCTTATAATTTGGATTTTGACTGCTCCAACAATGAAGCAGAGTATGAAGCTCTGATTGCAGGCCTCAAAATCTTGAAGAAGTTGAAGGCGAAAAGGATTTCTGTATATGGTGACTCTGAGTTAATAATCAAGTAGGTGAAAGGAGAATACCAAGCTAAAAATCCAAGATTGAGGGCATACAGAAATGCAGTTCTAGAAATTTTGAAGACATTCCCAGAGTACACTTTGACAACAGTGCCCATGATGTAGAATATTATTTTTGATTCTCTTGCCACTACTACAAGTAACCTGAAGATTCCGATGAACTCCAACAATAAGTTTGAGATCCATGTCAAACATAGGCCTGTTTTTCCGGACAATTTAAGGTATTGGCAAGTATTTTTGGATGATAATGAGATCAATGAATTTTTACAGGGTGATGGAAAATTCAAGGACACTCCCATAGAAGGTGAGTATGCAGTTGATGATCAAGAATTGGAAACAAACCAGACAAACATATTGCAGCTGAAAGATAATGTAATTCCTAGAGGTCTCATACCTCTAGAGGAGCTATTTGATCAGGACGATGTGGCAAACAAGCCAAGCTTGGTGCCCATGAAGAAAGGAGTTGAAGATGTGAATCTTGGAACACCTGACCAGCCTAAGTTCATGAAATTGTCAAAGACATTGTCACCTTAAGCGAAGGAGAAGTATGTGAAGTTGCTTTCTGAATTTTCTGATGTATTTTCATGGGATTATTCATATTTGAAGGTGTATGATAAGAACATAATCCAGCATACTATTCCGATAAAGCTGGATCAAAAGCCATTCGGATAGAAGCTGAGAAGAGTCAATCCGAAGTTGCTGCCATCCATTGAAAAAGAGGTAAACAGATTGTACAAAGCTGGTATTATAGTCCCCATTAGATTTTCTGACTGGATTTCAAATTTGGTCCCAGTACGTAAGAAGACTGGAGAAATAAGGTTGTGTATAGATTTTTGGAACTTGAATAAGGCTTCCTTAAAGGATAATTATCCACTTCCGAAAATGGGCCATATTTTGCAGAGAGTAGTTGGAGCATCCAGGATGTCACTACTTGATGGCTACTCAGGCTACAACCAAATATTGGTGCATGAGAAGGACCAAGATAAAATTGCTTTCACCACACCCTGGGGAACCTTCCAGTATGCCAAAATTCCTTTTGTACTGAAGAATGCAGGAGCTACTTTCCAGTGTGCAATGGACATCACTTTTTCCAATGAAAAAGATGTTTTTCTGGTTATTTATTTGGATGATTTGACAGTGTTTTCAGGATTAGATGGTGAGCATTTGCATCATTTGAGAGTTGTTTTTTAGTGATGCAGAAAGTTTGGAATTTCTCTCAATCCCAAGAAGTGTCTCTTTACCATGGATGAAGGCAAGCTGCTGGGGCATATCATCTCTAAAGATGGTATTCGTGTCGATCCAACTAGAGTGGAGGCAATTCAGCTCATAGACCTACCACAAAACAAGAAGGAGATTCAGGCTTTTAATGGTAAGATGAAATTCTTACGTCGATTTATACCCAATCTGGCTGAACATTTGAGGGAAATGACTAATATGTTGAAGAAAGACAGCACTATTAAATGGAGTGAGGAGGCTATCAAATCATTCAATCTGGTAAAGTTTACTTTGTCCAATGCCCAAGTTTTGATCAGTCCCGACTACACTCAAGACTTTATCATATTTTTTTTTGCATCTGAGCATACTTTGGCCGCTATTTTAATCCAAAAGAGAGATGAAATAGAAAATCCAATTGCCTTATTCGGTAGGACTATTAGAGATGCTGCTTTGAAATATAATATTATTGAAAAACAGGCATTGGCTCTCATCAAGGCATTGAAGGATTTCAGGGTCTACATTCTACATTCACATACTATAGCATATGTCCCTAATGCCACAGTGAAGGATGTGTTGATGCAAACTAATCCAGAAGGTCGAAGAGGTAAATGGATAACGGCTATGTTAGAGTACGATCTGGAGATCAAGCCCACGAAATTGATCAAAGGCCAAGGCTTGGCGAAATTGATGGCCCAATCAAATCTGCGTGCTCTAGATATAAACCTCATAACAGCTGTGGCAGAAGATGAAGATGAAGGTTTGCTGGTTCCAATTTCAGATATTTTTCTGCAGTCCCTGTGGTATTCAGATATCGTCTATGTCCTGCCGCATTTGTCACCTCCTACGGGAATGTCTAAGAGTAAAGGTAGATCTCTGAAGCTAAAATCTGAAAATAATGCATTTTAGACAGTGCTCTATATTGGAAAGATCCAGGAGGTGTTCTTCTCAATTGTTTGGTTGAAGAATAAGCGCAAAATATAATGCATGAGTTTCATAAAGGCGACTGTGGCGGCCACTTGTTTTGGAAGACTACAACTAACAAGGTATTGAGAGCAGGATATTATTGGCCCACATTGTTTTCTAATTTATATAAGACAGTGATGAAATGTCATGAATGAAAAATCTTCCAAGGGAAGAAGAAATTTCTTCCACTCCCTTTGAAACTAGTTTCAGTGGACGCACCCTTTCAGCAGTGGGGGCTCGATTTCATAGGAGAAATTCACCCTGCGTCCTCAGCACAGCACCGATGGATATTGATAGGGACAGATTAATTTACGAAATGGATCGAGGCTATCCTAGCTAGGCAAGAAATAGACTCAGTAATCATTCAGTTTCTTGAATCAAATATTTTATCTCGTTTTGGCTGCCCATGCAAAATCATAACAGATAACGCAGCAGCGTTCAAATCAAAGAAAATGATCGATTTCTATGATAAATACAACATCATGTTGGGCCATTCAACATTGTATTATCCACAGGGCAACGACCTGGCCGAGTCCTCTAAAAAATCGCTGGTGAATATAATTAAGAAAATTTTGGAGGAAAATTAAAGAAATTGGCACCAAAAGCTCATCAACGCACTGTGGGCAGACAGAATTAGCAGTAAAAGATCAATAGGTATGTCACCATTTGAGATGGTTTATGGTACTGATGTTGTCTTTCCTACATCCCTTACAGTCCCAGTTATGAGATTATTGCAAGAAGTTGGTAGGGAGGACAATGACAATCAGGGAAGGATCAATCAAATGATCCACCTTCAGCAAACAAGAGAGGAAGTGTCATAGAACGCTATTCAGTTGTAGGAGAATATTAAAAAGATCTATGACAGGAAGAAAAAGGCAGAAAAGTTTCAACTGGATGATATAGTGTTGAAATGGGATGCCAGAAATGAAGAAAAAGGGAAGCATGGTAAGTTCGACAATCTGTGGAAAGGACCATATAGGATTTCAGCATACAGAGGACATAATGCCTTCTTGCTCTCAGAAATGGATGGCCAGGATTGCCCTGGGGGAGCAGTGAATGGTAGGCTTTTGAAGCGCTACCATGGTTGAAAACAAAGTGTTACACCATTCTTTGGTCATCTAACCTATTATCATTAGATGGACCCAAGTACACCATGTAAGACCAATTTTACCCTAAGTAAAATTGCTTTCACTATGTAAAATAACTTAATAAACCATATTTATTAGGTTGTTTATGGTCTAAACAGGAAACCCCAAAAGGAAATATTAAACAAACCTATATTTGTTTGATTTTCCTCATGGAATAATTAATTAAACCATAATTTAATTATTATTCCTAGTCATGTTTAACCCAAAAACAAAGAATTTAATTAGATAAGCCTTTATTTATCTTATTATTTTCTAGGAATAATTATTTAAATCTTATTTAGATAATATTCCTTGTTAAATATGACCAAATCACCCACAAATAATTAAATAAATCATTATTTATTTGATTATCTTTCAACTACTTCCTTAAATAATTAAATAAATCATTATTTATTTGATTATCTTCTAACCGCTTCCTTAAAAAGATAAATAAATCATTTATTTATTTATTTTGACAAATTAAGGGATTTGACCCAAGTCAAATACCTTTTCCCTCCAACAAATATAATAAAATATTCCATAAAAAGTGGATCTAGATCTCGTTAACCCATGCACCAAGATCTAGAATGACCCAATATTTTGTTATAAATAGGAGGGTTTTTCCTACCATTCTTCACCTTTTGTTGCCTATTAGATCACTCTGGATCTATACACTTGGTCACTCTTTTTCTACCATTTGCTGTGTGAGCTCCCTTTGAGTTCTATTCTTTGTGTGGGTTTTCTACACCAACAAGAGAGAGAAATATTAGATCTGAAGTGCTGAGGACTTCCAAGAACCCATCCCACTGAGGAGAATTGGATACGCCTTCTTGTTTTCCTCCCATGTGCCCAATTAATATAAAAATTCTTTCAAAAATTGTTCTTGTCTTGTCTATTGGTATATGGAGCAAACCCTTGTTTTTTCTGCTTAATGTCTTTTCCATGCATAGATCTGGTTTTTGCAGCTCTTTTATGTTCAACTAACCGCAGATTTGAAGATATTGGCAGCCACTTTTGTTGTTAGGGCTATTAGTTATGCGTAGCTAAAGTGGTCCTTTTTCGTACACTTCGACAAAGGATTCATACTAACAAATGGCACCTCCACACGGGTTTTAAATTACGACCGCTGTCGTTTTTCATATTCCTGCATATCCAGCTACTTCAGACCCTAGGGTTTCTTTTCAGCTTTTTTTTTTTCCTATTTTTATGTTGTTTTTCTCACATAAAACCTTAAAACATTAAAATTTCTAACTTCCGCGTGTTTATGTCCCTATTGCACAGGTGACAGACATCAGCCGTAGCTGAGACGACTTTTTTTTATGAAATATGCTGCCGAGACTGTCGGAAGTGCAAGTCGCACTTTTTGGCCCAAAAACTGCGACCTGGAGCTTCAGGTCATAGAAAACAACCCCAAAACTGCGGCCTGAGTGAAAAACAGGTCAAAAACAGCGACCTGGACATTTTTCTACTGTTTTTCTAAATTTTTTCTGGGTTTTTCTGAAGCTTCTGTCAGGATTTTCCAGCCTCTGTCTCAGCTCGTTTCGACCTATTTCTGATCTGATTTTGCTCATCTAAGTGGGAACCTAGCCCCCTAGGGCTTCAGTACCCTCCACTTTTGGTGGAAGAGTTTTAGCTGTTTTAGGTGTCTGATTTTTCAGAGTTTCAGCCTTCCCTTTTTCAGATATGATACCTCATCCTCAGATCCCTTTAAATCAACTTTTCTTCCTTTCAAATCACCTCTTGTAGTTTTTTTTGGACCTCCCTTTAGGACCTCCTCCCTGTCCCTTCCGCTTTTTGCTGATTTCCTCCTTTTTCCAGCCACCTTGCCTCTGCCTCTTGGTTGTGATTTGCACCTCTTTTCAGCAGCTTTCTCCTTTAGATCCCTGTCCCTTTTGACCCTAGATCTATTGGCCTCTTTTTAGTGTGTTTTGATTAGATTTTTTCCCTCTTTTAGATTAGTTTTGAGAGACCTGCCTTTTTGGGTTGAATCGATGCAATAGTAGCTGTTAATTTTCTGTTATTTCAGCATTATATACTATTCTCTGCAGATTTATTTTCAGTTACACAGCACACTTTTTCTCTTTCTCTCAAAACGAAAAGGGTTTAAAAATTAAAATTAACGCACGCCGCACACTCACCCTAAGCGAAGAAGAGCATGGTTTACACCGCTACGCAAAGACTTTAAAATCAATTGACATTGCACCTATCTGCCTTTGTTTCGACATTGTAATCACTTGATTCTGCCCCTCCGTGCCCTTGTGGTCACTCGTCTTCCCCTTGTGCCGCGTTTGTGTTTCATCATTGCGCCCCCAAGGTGCACTTCCCGGAGACTTCTTGGCCTTCACCCTCAGTTTCCGGTCGATCGACCTGCTCCGTCCCACCGTCATCGAGCCATTCCTCCTCCGAGTCCACCCTCCGACTCCTCTTCTCTCTATTCTTGCCCTCCTTCTTCCGGTTCTCCCCCATCACCCACTAAGGTTCCGTCTGTATTTCAACACCAGCGTAACCCGCCCCAATGCCGTACCAATAACATGAAACCACCACAGAACTACCTCGGCCGGCACCTTGTTTTCATGTGCCTCAGCCTTCCTGATTTGGACCGGTTGACAACCACCCTGCACACCATGACACTGTTGGATCGTTGGTGCCCACAAAGCCCTTCCGACATCCCAAAGTTTAGTGTCAAGCCGGAGAAGATCCTCAAATCATGTGTTCGATATTTTCCATCGTGGTGTTCTCTTCATCTCCCGTCATCGATGACTGTCATCTTGAGATTGTCTCAACGCATCGCTATAAAGTAGCCGTAAGTGGTATGTTGATCAGCCCACTTCCTCCCATACCACCTTTGCAACTCTTGCCCGGGATTTTTTATCTTACTTCCAGCTTCCCCTTCGTTATGACACTGGTATCAAACTTTTGACTTCTTTCCGTCAATCATCTGCGACCCGCCTATCCGATCATGTCCAGGAATGGCGGAGAAGAAAGAGAATATGTCAATCTCCTACCTTCGAAGACCGTGTCTACATGGACTGGTTCCTTGGATCTCTCTTGTCCCCTATCGGGAAAGATGTCGCATCACATTTTCCTCAAACCGAAGAAGATGCCCTCCAAATGGCGTTAAAGTATGACCTGATCTACTTATAAAGCATAGACTATACCCGTCCACCGATCTCCCCACTCCGTGATGCCCAGTGCCATGTTGGGGCACCGCGCCCATAGTATCGTTGAATCTGGCCTCATCCATCCACCTCAACCTCTCAGGTGAGCCATGGTTTCCTTCTCCTGGGGAGGGGGTGGTCCGCCCGATCTTCTCCATTCTATACGCATCCGTGATATGTGGTACGCTCTCATCATTTTGCTCAAACTATTGCTACCCAATGTTTCCCCATCCTAACCATTTTCTACCCTTATCCCACCGGTGCGCCACTCTCCTCCAACATGCCGCTCTCCATTGCCTTTCAAACTCGCTCTGACCAACAACACCGCTCTCGAAGAGTGTGTGGATGCACAGCAGGGATTCATGGCTACCCAACCACCTGACGGACAGGTGGCCACTCCACCTTCCCCTTCTGGTTCCTCCAATTACCAGATCCTCATGATGAACTCTGATCCACCTCTAACCATCGACCTTAACCTTCAAACTCGGTCTCGCCAGTACCCCACGCCTCCCGCTCAGTCTGCCCCCGAGTCCCCTTCTTCTGGTTCTACAGAGCCTCTTTCGACAACCAATGGTCCCTTACATATCCCTCAACCCAAAGTTGAGGTCCATACCAAGATTCCTAAAGGACCGTTATGTCGAAATGATGCTTTTGGTCGAGCTGCTCATTCGTATAGCATAGTAGATGATTTGGCGCAATCTCCTGCTGCCATTTCCACACTGGAAATCCTCCAGTCGTGCCCTTCCCAAAAGAAGGCTCTACTATCTGCCGTGGGCACTGTAGATCTTGCTGATGACCAAATTATTGTGTTTGATGCCCATCAATCAGAACATCCTCCTCTTCCTGCTTCCGTAGCCTTCCAAATCCCAGTCAAAATCCGGAATGCTAACGTTTCTCGGTGCATAATTGATGAGGGGGCATCCACTTGTGTGATGTCCACTTCAGTTTGGAAGCAACTCGGCTCCCCTGAGTTGGCCCCTTCCACGATCACCCTTCGAGCGTGGGATGGCCACGCCTCCCAGCCTATCGGCCTCTTCTGTAATTGTCCTATCACTCTTGCGGGCAAGACTGTTTGCGTTGACGTCGAAGTCATCGACGCCCCTCTAGATTACAACATTCTCTTAGGGTGGAGCTACACCTATGCTATGTCCACTGTCCCATCCGCAATTTTCTGCAAGATGTCTTTCCCTCATAATGGAAAGATAGTCACCATTGACCAGTTGACATATCATGAGCCAAAATCTCATACCTCACCTGAGACGACCATCTCTTCTGTAGCCAACAAGAAAACTGTCGATTCTTTGACCAGTGTCTCTCGCGGCATCTACAAAGACTCCTCTTTTCTTGGAACCTTGCCTGGTCTTCCTCCTCCTCCTATCTCCGACCCCAGCTCATCGAATTTTTGCATGATGCAATTGTCCCGGGCTGCTCTCAAGCAACCTTCTTTGGCTAGTCAGGAACCGCGCTCTCCACAACCTGCTCCTAGCCCTTCACCTGTAGCTGGTAGTCATGAGCCTCTTTGTCCTCTTGGAACGGTTCCTCCAAGCCTTAGCCATCTAGGAGCCATCCCACCTGGTCATTACCCCTCTGGTCAGATACCGTTCCTAGCTCCCCCACCAGGAGTGCCCACGGTACCTGTCATGGCCACCCTCTCTCTTCCTAACTTGACCCTTGCGATTCCCATCTAGTACCTTGATCCTCTAGCCCCAACCTTGCCTGGTCAACCCAAACCTTATATTTCTTTGACCCCAGTTCAACCGGTCCCCATGACTTCGCCCACTGCAACAGTGCCTCAGTTACCTCAACAGGAACCACCTCCTTTTGCGACCGCTTTGGGTAAGAAGGGCAAAGCTCGCAAGGGGGCATCAAAGGACAAGGATACCCCGAAAAACCCTGCCCCTCCTCGGCCTCCAAAGCATACCATCCAGTGTGCTTTGTGTGACGTTGTCAGCCACGCCACCCATACCTGTCCTGAATTGCTTCATCTCAAGCCCATGGTTAATGTCGCGTTACCTGAGTCCATGGTCCCGGAAGCCTCTATTCCTTCCGCGAACGCAATCAAGAACCCAAAGACTATTCACACCAAACACCACTGTGCTTTGCATGATCACTATGGCCATTACACCCACCTTTGTCCCCACCTTGAGGATTTCTGCCCCTTTCTAGCCACGATCCACCAATTCGAGGCCAAGCGTAATGAGTCCACCTCTCCCCTATTTGCGCATTCTGCTTCAGCAAAGCTACCAGATATGACTTCTCCCATTGACATTCCCCCTCCTGATGTCGAGATGACAGAGCCTTCGTCCAACATTTTCTGCCTATCATCATCCATGAGACCCTCGGGGAACATTCCATCTGAATCCTTTCCTGTTGTTTCGCTTGACCTTCCTTCAACGATCATCTTGGGCTCAACATCGGTAGGTCCTTTATCTACTTACTCTTCGGTCACCCCTTGTGACGATGCGCATGTGAACCTCTCTTCTCATGATGATGATTCAGGCCACTTCACCACGTCAGGTGGTTCTTCTTCCACCAGTCACCCCATCTTCTATCACGATGACGACATTATGGAAGAAATTCCCACCCCTGACTTTATCTATTCCCCCTTACATCGAACTCATGCGTTCACACCACATCCACCTTGTGGCCATTACATCGAAACCCAATGTTTGGGTAAGGGGGCACCCACATTTGAGAGACCAAGAGAAGCCATTCTCCACCACTCTCCTCGTGTATCTGGTCGTGTTGACTCTAGACCCAGTATTCTTCCACATTTAGAAGCACCTCTAGAGTCCCATATCACTTCAGATCACTCTCGGGACGATACCCCTTATCGTTCCCTCCTCTTACATCAGCAACCCAGTCTCTTAGACATTATTGTTGACCAACCTATAGCTTTTCTACGAGAGCATCAGTTCATTATCTCCAAATCCTCTTTTTGGGATAGTGACACCAGGTATGCCAACTCGGAAACTTAGAGTCCATTTGATCCCTATATGCAGTACCAAAAGAGATTGGTAATCCTCCATTTCCTTTCTCAAACTGCATAACCATAACAAGAAAAAATGGCACACCACATCATTTAAATGTGTTTATATTCCCCTTTTTCTAAATACATTTTGGCATGACCACACCATGCTTGGGGGCACCTATGCCCCTCAACCATAACCCTCCTCACCTCATTTTTGGAGAGGAGGTTGTCTTACCGATCGAGTGTGAAATCCCTTCCCTTCATCTGGCTGTTGAACTTCTCCCTGACACCCAACCTCTAGAACAATGACTTATCATGCTTGAGCGTGCCTCTGAAGACCGTCGTGTTGCATTGCAAACCATGGAAGCGGCCAAGAAACGCACCAAAGCTCAATATGACCGAAAAGTCCAGCCTCGTCCTTTTCACGAAGGCAACCTTGTTCTAGTATATGACCAGGCCCATGATGTCCTTGGTCACGGGAAGTTCGACTCATTATGGCTGGGCCCTTACGTCATCAGTAAGGATCTTGGTAAGGGGGCATACCTTTTAAAGGACTTCGAAGGCCATCCTCTTCCTAATCCTCGCAATGCACTCTATCTTAAGAAATATTACCCTTAGCATTTCCCTTCTGAGATGCGTGTTTTATTTTCTGTTAGATAGCCAGCATCTTTTTTGTACTTTCATCCTTCGCCAGGACCTATTTTGTCCAAGAAGGATCACTTCACCTCTCCTTAAAATCGAACTTCCTCACTTACAACACTTGTACTTGGGGCACCATTTTTCCTCCTTACTTGTCTTTGTTCGTGTCAATTTTCGTCATGAGTAACCATCTTGTACTCATGTTTTCATGGTCTCCCATTGGGCTTTTACTGTGTGGCAGCACCATCGAGTTGCCCTTGTTTAGAGCATCCAAGTTGAGTCATCATCGCATTTATGGAGTCTATCCCGAGTCCCTTTGTACCCCGCTATAGCCCTCCATCCTTCATTGCTTGGTCTCTCTCTTGTGTTGCACATTATGACCTTCAGTCCCACTGTCCCCCATCCCGTCTGATATTGTGTCAGTCGCTGCCATTTCATTCATGCCCTTTATGCTCTAACAAGGGAAGTCGTCCATTCGCTACTCAGTCCTTTCCATTTCACCATCATCATTAGTGTCAGTCTGTCCGTCGCTCTACTATTGTCTCTCATGCCTTAGGTGAGGATCTCTCATTGCCTCACTTATGGCGGGCCTCCTTCTGTCGACATCAGCTCATTCATTCCAGAAGCTGGGTCTAGAGGGCGGTGTACCTTGGTTCCAGCTTCCACTCTTGTTCGGTGCCTCGGATCAGGCAAAGGGATCTCTCATTTCCCTTTGACTTGATTGTTTCTCCACTCCAGCTCCTTTCAGCATGACCGAGATCCATATACTTGATGGTTCAGTGATACAGCAGCAACTCTTGATGATTCCCAGGTGTGTGTGATATGTCTCAACCCTCATGAGGGGGTGGCCCTGCAGGTAGCCCCCCATATGCCCGGATGACCTCCTCCTTGCAGCCTTCGATGCAGCTCCAGATATTTGATGATGTTGGCCTTAGCCACTTGCAGCGCCTCTTTGATTTGCATGTATCAGTCAGATTTTGTGAGCCCTTCCCCATTTACAGGGGGCATTTGGGTTGTATTTTTATCTCATGTACTCAGATATTATTGTACAAGTCCTGGCTGTTATCCCAGGCACAACATGTATATGGGATTCCTCATTGTATTTTTATCTGGCTCATGATTATGTCGGCTGTACTTTATGGTTCGGTCCCTTGTTTACTGGACACACTATTCTTTTGTACTTTGTCTCGGCGGGCATAGGTATGCCTCCCCCGCCGCCTTCAGCACAGGTACCCTCTCATAAAAAGAGACTTGTTGCACCTACGAGTCTCGTCTCCTCAGGGTCTAGTTCTTCAGCACACTATCTACCTTGCATTTCTCTCTCCGACTTCCCTTTTGTTGTCTAGTGATTGAGTTCTTACAACGTACTTCGGTCATACGATTTGCTCCTGACACTCGCACGCTGGGGGGCAATCTGTTACACCATTTTTTGGTCATCTAACCTATTATCATTAGATGGACCCAAGTACACCATGTAAGACCAATTTTACCGTAAGTAAAATTGCTTTCACTATGTAAAATAACTTAATAAACCACATTTATTAGGTTGTTTATGGTCTAAACAGGAAACCCCAAAAGGAAATATTAAACAAACCTATTTTGTTTAATTTTTCTCATGGAATAATTAATTAAACCATAATTTAATTATTATTCCTAGTCATGTTTAACCCAAAAACAAAGAAATTAATTAGATAAGCCTTTATTTATCTTATTATTTTCTAGGAATAATTATTTAAATCTTATTTAGATAATATTCCTTGTTAAATATGACCAAATCACCCACAAATAATTAAATAAATCATTATTTATTTAATTATCTTTCAACCACTTTCTTAAATAATTAAATAAATCATTATTTATTTGATTATCTTCTAACCGCTTCCTTAAAAAGATAAATAAATCATTTATTTATTTATTTTTGACAAATTAAGGGATTTGACCCAAGTCAAATACCTTTTCCCTCCAACAAATATAATAAATATTCCATAAAAAGTGGATCTAGATCTGGTTAACCCATGCACCAAGATCTAGAATGACCCAATATTTTGTTATAAATAGGAGGGTTTTTCCTACCATTCTTCACCTTTTGTTGCCTATTAGATCACTCCGGATCTATACACTTGGTCCCATTTTTCCATCATTTGCTGTGTGAGCTCCCATTGAGCTCTATTCTTTGCATTGGGTTTTCTACACCAACAAGAGAGAGAAATCTTAGATCCGAAGTGCTGAGGACTTCCAAGAACCCATCCCACTGAGGAGAATTGGATACGCCTTCTTGTTTTCCTCCCAGGTGCCCAATTAATATAAAAATTCTTTCAAAAATTGTTCTTGTCTTGTCTATTGATATATGGAGCAAACCCTTGTTTTTTCTGCTTAATGTCTTTCCATGCATAGATCTGGTTTTTGCAGCTCTTTTATGTTCAACTAACCGCAGATCTGAAGATATTGGCAGCCACTTTTGTTGTTAGGGCTATTAGTTATGCGTAGCTAAAGTGGTCCTTTTTCGTACACTTCGACAAAGGATTCATACTAACACAAAGGATAAGAATTATGTCATCATCATTGTATATACCATGTAATTTTTATCAGATTTCAGAGTACAGAGTAATTGAAGTTTGGGGCTTGAGGTGAAGGCTATAAAGCTTGGATGATATGTGTATGGTGTGGATTTATTTCATTTTTCAGTCTTAGTCTTGAAGTCAGTGTCAGTCTGCATTATGTCAGTTTTTTTAGTATTTTTGACTCCATGCCCAATGGATAAGGCTACTTGGTCTACGGTGTTCTTGGCACCTCCAAGGAGCTACCATCCCCATTGGAGCCAATGTTAGTGTTAGTCTAGTCACACTGCCATCAGTGATCAAAACTGCTTTTTTACATTTTCATATTAGATGTCTCATACTGAATAAATTTCACCATTCCGCTAGGTCATGGATTCATTGATGGCAGTTTTTTTTTATCAGTTTTGCCTCATGAGGTATTTTTTGATTTTCCTTCCTATGGTCTTCGGTCATTAATCACTTTCATTCCCAAAATCATGTCAGTAGGTCATAGGATTGGTCCCATTAGTCTCTAAGGTCTCACCATGGTCAAATTAATCAGTCAAGTGTCAAATAAAGATCAGTAAGGCCATGAGGAAGTCAATAAATGCAAAGTCACAACACCAAGAAGATCAGAGATATCATTTATTCAGTTTGATGCAAGTTTCACCTCAAAACCATGTTTTGAGGTGAAAGCGTAATACTTTGCCCTTCAGTCGCATTTCAGAAGCTGTCATCTCCAAAAAGATCACCACTCTACCCTTCAGAGAATTTTTTCATAGCATGTTCAGCATCAAAATGTTTTCCAAGCAGATCCAGTAGAAAGATCCCGGAAATATCTTTCCAACGGTATACTACACTCTCAAAACTGACTTCTGGATTGAAATTTATGCTTAAGTGAATTAAAAGCCCTTATATCCTCATATACCCCCTTTTTCCCCATTTTCCCTTAAAATTTGTTTTATTAAAGTTTTATTTCCCTTTTAGAACCCCCTTTTCCCCTTTCTGATTACATAATCGCATTATAATCATTTAAAAACACTTATGCGATTTATGCCAAACCACTTCCCCAACCATACCTTGTAGAACTATATAGTAAACAATATCAAAGTTTATTGTAAAGTTCTGCCCCTTAACCACTTCCCCTTTCCATCCCTGCCATGCATTGTATTAAAACTTTATTATAAGGTTTTATATTACATATAACCTGTCGCAATCGCATCCCCTTATTTAATCGCAATCTCAAATCTTTCCAATTGCAACACTTATTTGAATCACTCTGATCAGCTCATCGCAAATATTTGTGATGCAATTGATCGCATTGCAAGTCCTCCTATGATCTCTCTAATTTCCGATTGACCCAATCACAAATTCATGCTCTGATCGCCCGATAGCATGTCCTCCCCCGATCGCACCTTCCCTCTGATCTGATTCCCCCGATAAATCACATCACAACATTTGAAATACGCGTTCCAATTAACCCATCTCCCGATCTCCAATTGTGATTAAACTCCTGGGCCCCACCATAATATACATCTGCCCATTCATAAAATAAAGGGCTTTCCCCTTTCAAATTCAAAATTTGTTATATTTAATTTTTTACAAAGGTTTTCCATTATTCCTCTCTCCCCAATCGCATCGGAAATATTATATGTACCACTTCGCTCTACTCCCGACTCTGATTTCTGATTGTGATTCATACTCCTGGTCCCACCATTGGAATTCCTCCGCCATTCATAATAAAACCCCTTTTTTCCTTTGTAAAATTTTAAAAATTATCCGTTTTGTTTATACAAAGGCCTTTTCTCCAATTGCATCAGAATTTTTATTTCATATATCACTTCGCCCGCCCCGCTCCATTCCGATTGCGATTACTGTTTGTTATATTATTTCTCTTATCCCGCTCCATTCTGATTGCGATTACACTAATATATCCCTCCGCTGGTTCACTCCAATTGCGATTTATGTGGGTCCCGCCTCCTTTCCCTTCCTCTTTCCCATTTAAAATTGGTTTCCCTTCACAAGAGCATGGAATTTCATTCTGTCTTCTTTCAACGGTAGTTTATTAAAAAATCAGAGAATAATGGAAAGCAATTGTCAAAATGCCGAGAAAGCTTAAAATAAAATAGAGATATCTACAACAACAAAGAAATAGGATCGAATTGCATATTTTTCCTTAGTAACGATTCAAAGGAATCTTTGCTACAGGTTTCGCCTCTTCATTGGTCATCAGAAAATTTCAAGTGGAATAATTTTAACGATGTTCTCCCTTCATGGAGAGATTATTGGCTCTTGGTCTTCCATATTTAGTTATTCTTTTCTCCTCTTACCATTGATCTATATTCCCACAAAATTTGTCTATTTATGGAAAATGCTAAATATTTGTAAGGGGCTGAAAGTCTGAAGTCTGAAAACTCAAAAAGAGGGGAATAGTGTGGCAGTGAGCTCTACGCTCCATTGTACAGTTTGGCAGGGAATTAATAAAGTGTTGCAGCTCTGATTTGTGGGATTCATGTGGTATGAGTTTTAGCATATGTCTCTTCTTTGTGTTTCATATGTACATTTTTGTGTTGCAACATTCATTCATAAACATTTCCAGTTGAATGTTTTCAAGTAGAAAGGTAGAATCCATTTTATATGCTCTGCCTTGGGAAAGCATTCATACTCTGTGTGTTTTCTTCTGTTTGAAAAGGATTCATTTATTATGCCCTTTTCAGCTTCTGAACAGTCTTTACACTCCATATTCTTTCAATTTGATTGCTAAATCTCCTGCCTATCTTGCCCCATGAAATATTATGTATCCTTGATTTAATTTCTCATCTCATGTTGTCCTTTGTCCTATATATCCGTGAAAATTCAGTCATTTATTAAGAAACCTTTTGCACATTTATATACCTAGCCTAAAATCAGTTCATTATTCTGTTATTGAATATCTATTCTACGGAGAGAGCCCTCTCTTGTCCTTGTAGGGATAGCTACAAGGCTGAGCATGGTTTAGTTGTTACCCTGATTTGCCTTTTTCAGCCTGAGGTTCATATTGGGTGCTAACACCAGTCACAATGAAATCGACCCTTTCTCAATTTCGATAAGGCATATTACAGATTTTCAACTCGTGGTTTCATTAATCGGGATTCTATTCCACTTCAACTTCGACCTATTCAAATTTTAAACAACACATTTGTGAAATGTGACATTTAACGGTATCTTCAAACCCTCCAAATTGACTTCAAAAATTGATCCTCTCTTCACTATTTACATACATCAAAATATGTATTTTCTCCTTGAATTGATTTTACAAAATCAATTTCAATTGAGGAATATATCCAGGAAAAATTATACCTCAATTCACACAATTCACACTATTCTATAATCTGAATTAAACACATAGTCGCATTCAATAAATCAATCTTATGATTCAATGTAAATGTCATGTTCTGTTTTCGGGAATTTCTGAAATGTGGTCCTCAAGGATCTTGTATAAGAGAGACAGTGTAAAAATAAGCTGAAAGGGGGCTTTGATCCCCGTATTAACTCACTAAAAACTTCCCTTCCAGAAGTTGAGCTCAAAGAAATAAGCCCATAGGGCTTATACAGATCTCCCCATAATAGATTTCTCAGAAAATGCTCAATGAGAGAGCTTACAACAATACATGAACACAATCATGAAACTCTAAAAATTTGAGTACAACATAAGATGAAATATAATACAGCCATAATTTTATTAATATATCATATACAAGGTATAGAAATATCTTGAGGGACAAACCACTCAAGCTAGGAGAACCTATGTCCAATGATCAAGCAATGAAATACATGAGTTGCTGCAACTGCACAGAATGCCGGAGAGCAATGACATCGCTGTATATATTATGGTAGCTACTGAAATAGATACATATACATGAAATATGGCTGGAATATATTAATAAATGCCCGAGAATAGAATAACGGGCTCCAATACAAGATTTCTAGTCAATCTAGGAGAGATCGCTAGAAATGCTGGAAAATGTACAATGTGACAAATAACTTGTCACTGAAACTGAATCAAAATGAGAATGAGGCTATGGAAGATCTGAAATACTCATTCCCTCCTCTGATAATTTTCTCAAGAAAAGGGCTGATCCCTTTCACTCAAAAACACTCCTCCTGCTAAGCATGAATGGCTCTCCTAGCAACTGCCTCTGAAAATAACGCAGTTTCTGCTCTAGACTGCGTTGTGAGAGATGGTGAGTGTTTGTCCTGGTACAAAAGATCTGAAATTAAGTGCAAGGGTCCTCCTCACCAACCCTCCAATGAATAGATGAGCCCTCCACTGGAAAACAAGCCAAAGAGTGACTCAATGAGTTCCTCTGTTGCTGCACCCAACAACACAATTATTTCTGTTGCAAAAAGAACGTTGTAGCTGAAGGGATAAGCTTGGAAAAATGAACGAATGAGTAAATGAAGCTAAAACCCTATCCTTCCTTGAGGATGAGGTAGGGATTCCCGACTGGGAACACCCTTGGGTGAAGAACACTACAAACTCTGCTAAACAGCCTGGGGATGCAAGTCTTTGCAGACCCTATGAAAATGATAATCTAATGCATAATCAAAATGGGCTGCCATCTCCTCCTTATAAATAAAAGGAACCTTTCTCACCATGGGTCCCACTCACACTTGCTTCTAGCTCAAGCAAGTGAAGCCTCCACTAAAACTGCGTTGTCCAAGTAGGTGCAATGTATCTGGACAGTTTTAGTTGACTTGGTCAAAATGACTAGATCAAGCATGATCCAATCCTATTCACACCATGTGGTGCTCAATTCGGCTGCTTTATTATTTATCCTTTCAAACAAGGAGCTTTATTTATCCATCAAAAGTGGTTAAGGTATCTCCTTACCTATTTTATTAAACAAAATGAAAATATGGAAAGTATAATGTTCCTTTTAGCTTGAGGCTAAAAATTGGGAACATTACAGTCCTCCCCTCCCACATGTTGCTTGTCCTCAAGAAACTGCATAGAGAGACAAAATTTCTCCCCCTTCTCTCTTGTGGCCTCCTCATCAATAATCTCTACCACTACTCAAGATATGCTGCAGTAAAATTGTCCTCCATGTATCCCTCCAAGTGTGTAAAACCAAAGTATACATCATGAGATAATAGAAGGTGCAAGTGGAAATATCCTTGCGGTTCAATAGCCTCCTCAAGTTAGAAGTGATGAAAAACATGGGAAGTCTTATTCCCAATGAGTGACTCCTTCACCCATTCAATCATCCAAATGAAATGAGCCATCCTAGGTAGCTCAACAAACTAGTCCTCAACCCCAGATCTATGCAACATGTTGAGGTTGAATGGAGGGTTTAGATTTTTCCATCCAAGTAGTTTCTCCCTCCATTTATGATAAGTATGAGGAGGTTGCTAATATTGGGTTGAAATTTCATGGCCTCTTCAATTGGCCCAAGTCTCCCCACAGAATAAATCAACCATGAAGTGCCTCCTCCAATAACGCATTTTCTCCCAATAGCTCCTCCTATGTGAAGAGAAAAGTAGTGACATGGCAATCATGGTGTGCCCATGGTTTTGTTGGAAATATGATGTAGAGTGTTGTCCTTGATGACAACCCACTAAATGAAGATGAAGACATGCGACTGTTGACATGTGTTTTCCTTGATGGCAAACCACCTGATGAAGAAAATATGATGTTTCTACAGTGTGTACAGAAGGCAATGAAGAAAAGAATTCAGAATGTGCTCAAAATATGATGAAAAGAGTATGTCTCTTTTTATACGCGGATTGGCCTAGGGGAAGTCGCGTATGCACGCGGAAAATAACGTGCCAAGTCGCGTATGGGCTAAAGCGCTCAAAAAGTGCAAAACCAAGGGTAACCAACATGGTATTGACCCATGGTATTGGGTAATGATCCGCCTAATTGACCCTGTCCAGGTTGTTTTGGGCTCATGGTATTATTTTGGCTCATGGTATTGAAAAAGGATAAACATATATAAGGAGAAGAATTTCATTGTGCAAATCATGGGTGTAAGAGCAAGATGTCTGAGCTTGAATGAATACTTCTCTCTGAAGTATATCTAAATGGAAAGGGTTACACTTGAATGATAGATCTGAATGTATGATGCACCAATGATGAAGAAGGGGATCTAGATCTGAATTGCTCTTGTATTTGCTAGATCTGATTATGGAAGGCTTAGATCTGTGATGAGGCGAGCATCTAGGTGAACATCTGTCTGAAGCAAAAGGGTAAATCTGAACTGAATATCTGATCTGAAGAAGTATGCTGCTCTGTAATGATTGAAGATCTATACGCTACTTTGCCACGGAGGAAGCGCGTATGTACGCGGCTTCGCTGAAGTGAAAGCGCGTATGCGCAATGAAATATACACTGAGGTATACGCTGGTTTGTGTGGACGAAAGCGCGTATATACGCGACATCAGTGAAGGGAAAGCGCGTATGAAAACTAGGGTTTGCTGAAGCAAGGGGTATGAAACATCTGATCTGTTCTGCTGTATTACTGCTATCTGATCTGGGTTGTCTGAATTGGTATGTATCTGTTGATGATGTATGTTTGTGCTTAAAAGTATGAAAAGGGTTCAGTCTGGAAATATGATGAATTGTGGCCTGCAAGTTGTGTTCTATTGAAGTTGTTGGATCTAGTGTGAAAATTGATGAAACGTGGTCCAAGGTGGTGCTGAGGGTTGTAGCCTTCAGTCAGGGGGTCGTAGCTCCCTTCCAGGTGAGGCTGGTAAACGAGATCGTGGGGTCGTAGCTCCCTTCCAGGAGAGGCTGGTAAACGAGTCAGGGGGTTGGAGCTCCCTTCCAGGAGAGGCTGGTAAACGAGCGCAGGTGGGTGCCTGCGTGCTGGTCAAGTCTGCGCCCGCACATATGTTGTAAGATGTTTTCTCTATAATAAAATATTGAAGGCTGAGCAACTGCAGCGGTGGTTTTCTCCCGACTTGGGTTTCCACCTAAAAATCCCGGTGTTCATGTGTGATGCTTTGTGTGATGATTTATTCTGTTCTTACTGCACATGTTTACTGCTTATTGAATATCTGATGAATAAATGAAGGAATAATTTAAGAGAATAATTAATGACATAAATAGATATCTGTGTATACGCGAGTTGCGTAAAGGGTATCCGCGTATATACGCAAGACTGGTTCAGGAAAGTAGCGTATGCATTTTAGAAGCAGGAAAAAGTGAAAGTTTTGAATATGCAGTAAATACTGATTCACCCCCCCCCTCTCAGTATTTTTCCCAACAGGTTTCTCCTGAAACATACAACATGTGAAAAAGGGAGAATCATAATCCCAATGGGCATCTCCAACTCCAAGCCCACTCTCCAATCAAAGCCTCCCATAAGTACACAAACATCAGCAACATATGGAAGCAATATACAATGAAAACAAGCTACCACAACTGGAGAGTGAATCATAGTTCCACATGAGGAACCCGCGCAGCGCACCTTTGGCTTGCATCAAATCAAAAATTAACAAGTTCCTTTCCAGCCACTTTTTTACTACCACAAACATCTCATAAGGTGGAAACATGTAAGTATAATTTGGTGCCAATGGTGCACACCAAAAAGTATGTGGCTTCCCCCACAAACCACCATTGAGGTAGCAAAAATCAATGCTACAAGTAGCTGCAAGTACATCATACAAAATGCAAGAAGGGATGATCCTCCTTGGTACAATATGTTGCTCATATAAAGTAAAGAAGCACAAAATATAATGTGAAATTATACCTCCTCTACCATGTACTTGAGACCTTGAGCTGAAATGGATCATCTGAATGTTCTACCTCACCTCAAATGGTTAGGGAAATGGTTGTGCCAACCTCTCCAAAACCATCCATGCTATGCATATATACACATGCTGATATATATTATGCTAAATTCCCTCCCAAATGAAATCCTCTAGCAAATTAGAGTATGCATCCAAGTGCATAGCTAGAAATTCCTCATGTGCTGCATGCAATAGTTTCTCCTTGAGACTAGAAAATCTAGCCAAGAAGATTCTTCCATAACAATAGATGACCATATCATCCTCCAAGTATCTGTCATCTCCCTCCAGGTCATCAAGAATCATGCATGCACCAAGATCGTGGGAGTACTCTACTAAGAGTTGAGTCCTCCAATCGGGATCCATCCTCCTCATAGGGAGAGCTGGTAATCTGTAATGTAGTGCTCCCCTCATGCTGCTGCCTACTACTTTGACATCTCCCATGCCAAATTCATCCTCAAAAATGCTTTCATGCCCATCATGCAGCTGCTCATGCTCAAATAATAATGGTGATCCTCGGAAGCTAGCCTCCGTTGAGAAACTGTCATCCAACAAGAATCTCCCAAACTGTGTCAAAGTAAGCATGAGTGGCCTCCATCCACTCCTATGTATGAAAGAGTCCTCCCTCAAAGGGAGTATCCTCCTCCTCATCAAATATATGAAGTAGTCATCCTACATCATAAAGATGCAATCCTCCATCCCTGCAGCAAAATCTGTCATCGCAGTATCACTGTTGAGAGTGGGTGATGTTGAAAATGAGAGAGTGTCTCTCTCCTTCTTGGGTCTATCCCAAACTCCCTGCGCTGTGCTGGACTCCTCTAACATCTTCAACTCTCTGGAATCCAAGAGTGGTGAGCCAAATTACAACATGCCTCTCATCAACTCTAGATCAAGTGGCCTCCTAGGTGGAATGCCTCCATATAGTGATACATCAAGCTTGAAAGTGGATTGTATGTATAAGAGGACTGATTTGTCCCTCTCTTCACTGTGTTGTACAGTATTTCTCCCATGTGCAAAGACTTTCTGGAATAAATAAGGGTGTATCAACCCTTGCTACCGATCCTTCTCTTCCTCCTCCATCTCACAATCCCCAAAAACTGCTACAAATGGCTCCGGAATTGTGCTTTGGTTCCCACGTGTTGAATCTCTTGGAATCCCTTGCATAAAAATAAGGAATCCTCCCATGGAAGAAATGGCTCCCCTGTCATCTCCATGTGGTCATGGATCTTCCTCCAACATGATAGCGCTATTGGTTCTCTTGTGCTCATCCTCCCCATCAATAGATGAGATTACCTCATCATCAAGGAGTGACCCTAGATCTTAGTCCTCTCTTGAAGGAAGTACCTCCATGACTTCACAAATGGAAGAGGGCCCTTCACACAATAGGGATCTTGCCTTTAGCAAGTCATCATACACATTTTCATCCCTTTCAAAAATATGGAATGGAGTTTGTTTCATGGTTCCCTCCCATGAATGCAAAGTGTTTGATGTTTTTTTACAAAGAGATTCACAGTGATTTTCATCAAATTCTCTCACCAACCATTTAGTGAGTCCATATTGTGATTCTATATTTTCATGATAGCATGAAATAGAATTTTCAAACCATAAACCATGAGCCATACCTTTGATTTGCAGCGCTGCTCCTCCAATGGCCTCATCTTCTTCCTCCATCCTTTCGGCAGTGCAAGTGGGAAATGGACTGCGGTGTGAATCTGCATGTGTGGCTGAATGCTCACACCCATCATAAAAATATCTAGGGCTTGCTTCATTCACAAACCCTGTCAGAAAATCTTCCCAATTTTCCCTTTCAATCTCCCTAAGATCTTCAATGATACCCTGCAGGGTCTGGAAAAGAAGAAGGGAAACCTCCTCTTCCGTCATTCCTCTTTTTATGTACATCTCCTCTTCTAAATGAAGAGCTTCTCCTTCTAATGGAATTTTATCTTGGGCTACACAACTGTAAATTTCCCTTCTCAGGAATATCAAAATTCTATTCTAGAGATTGACTGCAGGGGCATTTACTGGATATGTCACCTTTGAACAAAGGATGAGATCTAGAGGCTGCCTGGCCATCTGCAGACTCTATCTATAGAGTTTGAAATATTCCTCCTTCAAGGATTTAGCACTTTGGCTTGAAGCCACAGGCTGAGCCAAAGATCATGCTCTGATAACACTGTAATGTTCCATTTTTGGGAATTTATGAAATTTGGCCCTCAAGGACACTATATAAGAGAGACAATGTAAAAATAAGCTGAAAGGGAGCTTGGATCCCCTTATTAACTCACTAAAAACTTCCCTTCCACAATTTGAGCTCAAATAAATAAGCCTAGAGGTCTTATACAGATCTCCCCAAAATAGATTTCTCAAAAAATGCTCAATGAGAGAGTTTACAGCAATACATGAACACAATCATGAAACTCTAAAAATCTGAATAAAACATCAGATGAAATATAATAAAGCCATCATTTTATTAATATATCAGCTACAAGGTACATAAATATCTTGAGGGCCAAACCACTCAAGCTAGGAGAACCTATCTCCAATGATCAAGCAATGAAATACATGAGTTGCTGCAACTGCACAGAATGCCGGAGAGCAGTGACAATGCTGTCTAGATTATGGTAGTGTTGGGGTCCCGTGATTTGGCTGATTGGCAAGACAAATGACAGTGTAACATCAAAATAATATTTGGAGCCCAAGGACCTAGCCTTCCTGGACTCAGAGAGGGCTCTCTCTATTTGTGTAAGGGATATCTTTGTGTTTTCTTATTGTGCTTCTGATTTTAGGCTAGTTATGAAGTAGGTTTTTGGTTTTGGTTTTTAGGTTTGTGAGGGACGAACAGATCAAAGACATAATATAGGTAAAAATATGTCAAACCAACTGGGCTATGGGGTCAAAAAGGTCAAGAAAGCTTTCAGGTGGTGATACAATGTTGTTGAAGGGTCGATTTGAGCGAGGTAAAATGGATCTTTGGGTAAAATGGAGTGAGATGGAAATTAAACTTGTGAAGAAAAAAGGATTTCAAACATAAATAGTTTAATATATTACATAAACATGGTAGGGAAAACCATTAATCATGAGAAATGTAACTGTAAACTGATCAATGTATAGAAATAAACATTCAAGCCATGCATAGAGATATATGACTCTCTAACTTTAGGAAATGGCTATCAGACTTTGGGGAAATACATTTAAGACAAACAAAAAACTTAAATCACTATTAAGGAATGCCTAAGCATAGTATTTCAAGCTATTGGGCACTTTGAAAGCAAGATTACATAGTTTTAGGAAAAGGGAAATATTAGTACAAGACCTCCTTGGTTCAACAAATGACAATCAAAAAATCAAAGAGAAGTTTCAGAGGTGGAGCTATAACAAGCCATGAGTAAGCATGACATACTGTGAATCATACTTAGCATGCATAAAACCATAAATGAAATAATCAAACAATATTCTTTAGTTATCAAAGAGAAATCAAGGATTCTTTGATATGACTAAGAAGGAAGAAAACATAGAAGTTATGAAGAAACAGGAAATTTGAGGTGCCTCTAAGGGCATGTCTCAAATCTACTCTCTACTGTCTTATAGCAAGCAAGAACATGGAATTATGAATGAAAGCTAAGAAACAAAATAGAGAGAGAGACACTATACCATTCCACCAAGTCATGGAATCCAACAACAAACCTCCTTCATCATCCAAAAACATCCAAGAAACTATCCAAAAGCATGAGACAAGTGTTTCTTCCAATATTTTATAACCATATATTGCTTCTATTCATCAAGTTCAGCCATGTTTACAATGAAAGTCTTTGGAATATATAGGCAAACATGAGGGAAAACCTCCTAGTTCAACTTGCAATCTCATTGGCCTATCCAAAATATCTGATTTTGTTCTTGAGGCTTTGCAAAGCCCAAGGCACAAAATATCTAATAAAATATCTAAAAAATTCTAAAAAAGGAAAATAAATTGACTTTTCCTGACTAACCATGCACAAAAATAGCTAAACGCACATGAGGAAAAGTCACTTTTGAAAGGTGTAGTTTTTACAAAAATACTTAAGAAATACATCAGCAGAAAGTCCCCTGACTTGCCGACAACTTTTGGAGGCCTTCCCGATGTCGAAACGAGGCCTGTGATGGGCTCGTTGGAAAGATTTGAATGTCTATTTTCTGAAAATGCTTATTTTCCTCCAAAATAACCACTGGAAATCCTACAAAAATAGACCTGTGTGTAAAAACCCAAAGAATAGACCTTGCTGATAAACGGGGCAGAGTGTGGAAAAAGTGAGTGTTTTCCGACATTTTGGGGGACAAAATCATTTTCAATTGATCTGAAAATTGCTGATTATATGCCCCTGAAATTATTGCATCCAATGATACCATTTTCATCCTTTGAGGATGCCCCAAACTGAAATGGTGATGCCCATGAGTTTTAGCCAAAAACCCAAAAATGACAAAAAACCAAAACTTGTTGAATTTCACCCAATTTTGGCGAGCATGACCCTCAAGGGTTTTTAGAAACATGATGTGAATATGAGGCCAAAATTTGGAGCTTTGAGGTGTCTTTCTTCAATTTTGGTGCCGGGCGCCTCCTTTGAGCCTCCTTGAGTTTTTCCTGTGTGGCCTTCAATTTCCACCGAGAAAACTGATTGAGCTTCTTATAATGCCCGGTCATCCTCCGTTGAAGCTCAAAATCTCCATTTGCCTTCTCCAACTTCTTTTCCAAGTGATCATTTACCTTCTCAAACCATGACCCTCAATTGTTCTCTATCTCTTGGGTGAACAATTTAGTGAGAGGGGTAGATTGGAGAAGGGCAACTTCTTCTTCCTTTTGTTTCTCAAGGGCTCTTTTGAGCCCCATGGTTCTTGGCCTTTTTCTCCTGGGCTGATCTTCATCTTTGCTCTCATCAAACTTACCCATGAGTTCTTCCAATCTCACTTGTGCCTTGGAGGCATCCTTTTTGTATTTGATGGCCCGTGTCTCATATACTACCATATGGACACTCATCTGTTTGTTTTGAATTTTCAAAAAGTGATTGAAGTTTCTAGCCCTCTCTAGATCACTCCTCAAAGCATCAATTTGGTTTTCTCTATTGATCAAGAGAGTTTCTAGGATTCAGGCTTCATTGTCGCTATCATCACTTTGTATTTGAATTATGTCGAAGTCCCTTTCCTTTTCATAGTTTCTTTCTTCTTTGTCCTTTCCCTTACTTTGGGTTTCTCTTTTAGTCTTCCTCCTCTTGGGCAATTCGACAATGGGCTTCTTGGGAAATTTCCCCTTGCTTCGGAGGGCCCTAGTAACATTTGGAGTTACAACTTTAGGCACCATTTTCCTTGATGTTTGGGGCTTGGCCACTTTCATAGAAGAGATCATGGTGCCTTGCCTAGGAGAGGCAGCTAGCACATTCTCTATTGGCTCTTTGACCTTGTTACTTTCCTCATCATTCTTGCCACTGTCTTGAGTTTGTTCATTGATGCCTTGACTATCCTCCTGCATTTATTTTTGAGGGCTTCCCTCCTCACTATGCTGCACTTGTTCATCATGTTGCCCTTATTCTTCATGAGGCTACCTTTCCTCACTGTGTTGCACCTCTTCATCACTGTGTTTTTCTTTATGAGGTTGCCTTTCCTCACTGTGCTGCACCTCTTCATCATCATGCTCTTGCTGCTCATTTCATTCTCTTGCTGCTCATCTTCATGCTGCTGCTCATCATCATGCTCTTCATCATGCCCTTCTTCCCCTTGCTGCTCTACTTCACTGTGCTCTTCTTCTCCTTGCTTCCCTGTTTCATCATGATGCTGCTCATCATCATCTTCTTCCCCTTGCTCATGCTCTTCTTCCTCATAATGCTCTTATTCTTGTTCAATGGGAAATTTTAGCTTCTTGGGAATGGGCTTACTTGAAGAAGGCGAAGGATGGTGAGTGGAAGTTGAAGGAGATGTATGAAATGAAGGGACAGTGGCGAAATCCGGATGTGTAATGAAATTATCCCAAGAGGTTTCTTTCTTCTCAAGCTGATGAAGAATGATAACCTTGATGAGGGAGTGATGGAAGAGACAGGCTGAATACTGAGAATGAGGTTTTTTCTGAATAATGGAGGCCATTTTCTCAATAATTCTATGTAGGAATAAAGGGAGATTTAACAATTTGGCTCTTATGAAATGCATGAGCAATCGGACATGGTAAGCATAGACTCGGGAGAATCTTCCCTCCTAGTCAATAGATATGAGAAGGGAAAAATGGATGGACATGAATCTCTATGCTCAGGCTTTAGAAAAGGCTTGTATTTTTCTGAGTCTAGGTGGCTTTGTTTAAACCACTTCTCTCTGACATAAGGGATTTTCGTGGCCTTGGAAATGGACCTAAGAGAGAACTTAAAATCCAAGCCTGCCAGTTGAAAGTGCTTCTCTTGAAATCTAAAAGCACAAAGATGTGTCAAAGGGGAATATATTTTCACCTCCTACACCCTTTGACAAAACTCTAGACACCCAACCTCATGAAATTTAAATAGGACTGATGGATGAGAATTTACCTCTTTAGTGGAAATAGGCTCAAACCTCCTATGAAGGCCACTCCTACTGTCTTGCCTGGGAGGCATTTTGTTTTGAATGTTCTTTGCAAAACCAAGTTGTCTCAAATGGCCCTTGAAATTTTTTTCTCAACCACACCTCTATCCTCCTTATCAGTCACTATTTTTTCTTCTTAAATCCAATCAACAAGTATTTGTAAAAATAAAATAAAATTAACTTATCACTGTGCTTGGGCCAATAACCGTGAAAAGATAAGCTTGTGGTTTATTGGTGAAGAAAGAAAATCTTGTTTTTATAATAACACCCTTCTCTTCAATCAGTACCCTTTTTCTATTCACTATTTCCTTACAAAGGTAGACAAAAACACCCTCAAATTGATTTAAAACATCTTCATAGCATACTCTGTTTTATGGAATAATGGAGGCTGCACTAGTTTTCACTATTTCACCATCCAAAGAGGACACTTTTGAAGTGATAAATAATTTAGATTATGAATATTGTTTTCACCTTACAAACATCTCTTTCTTCTGAGTTTTAGCAGACAAGGTTTGATTTCTTCTATTAACCCTGTTAGGACACTTTCCAACAATTTGAAACCTCTACAACTCTATGTTTTTTGTCTTGCAATTAGTGTATGGTTTATCACTATTCTTAAAGCTCTTAAGGTCCTTTAAGATTGTTAAAACATCCACCTATCACTGTAAAAGGTGTGTGACAATCACAGCAATAAAAACCTCTGATTTTTCTCAAAAATACTGCCTTCTAATCACTATCTATCTCTTATGTTCTTTGTATGACAAATTGCCTTTTTAAAATAACTGTCAAGATGTTGTCCAAATTGATTTAAGACCTCCTAAGCATAGGAAAAATTTTCAGTTTTGACAAGAAATCTGCCTCCTTAACACTACCTATCTCATAGTTTTATATGATGAAGTGGTCTTAGGACAACTGTTTCTTCTTGGGGAAAAACATATCAAACCACCCCTTTCAAAAAATTGAAATTTACCATGAGGTAATGAAAAATACCTCAAATATTCTTCATAAGCCTTGGATGATCGTTTGGGTAGATTTTAGAGCTTCTTAGAAGGTGAAAAGAGGCATGGCACATTTTCTGGAAAGAAAGCCACGCAACAAAAGGCAATCGGGTCGGCCTTCGAGTAGTGGTGACCGGCGCTACAGGCGCGCCACGTACCGCTACAGGCATGCCATGCCATAGTATAAACGTTGTGTGTTTTCTTTCCCATGTGCGCCACGCAGGCTTGAGGGCCTTAGAAAATCTGTAAATTTCTCAAAACTCTTCGTTTCTCTAGTGGGTAGCTTAGGGGAATATTACTTGCATTTTGAAATGAAAAATGAGACTTAGCAATAGTCAATTACTCCCTTTAAAGTCGACAAACCCTTTGAACTTGCTTTGTGAGGGTTTTGGAGGCCTTTTGAAAAGGCGTTTCGGCCATAACCATACCTAAAGAAAATGTCATTTTTAAAACATAATAGAGACTTATCTTTGCTCAAGTAAATGACAAAGTGGTGTGAACAACTTCTCTCATAGTCATGATTTCATTTTTGGAGAAAAGACACTTTTTAACAGCCAAAACCTTTTCCACTGCTTCTCATTAAGGGAGGAAAACTTGTTTCCCTTGTTCATATCTATGTTTTAGAGGAAAAACCTTCTCAAAACCATATAAATGATTCTGTATGCACCCTTCGAATGATATTTTTTTTAGACTGTGGGTGAAACTCAATTGCATTCAACTAGGTTTTCCCATCATCTGTTTGTCAAAAGGAATTCCTTTAAAAACCCCTGCTACAATCAAATGCAATAGAAAGGTATTTTACATGTTTTCATAAAGAAAAGGCCTTTTTTGTGACAATTTCATGCTTCGTTTGCTTTGAGTGTTGTTTCTGAATTCAAAACACTTGCCATATCCTTTCTTACACATACTGTGTCTATGTGTCTATTTGCAAAGCCTCTTCTAGAAACTAGGCTTAAGTTACCTTCTTGTTACTTTTGATGAGTTTTTGAAAAATATATTCATGGACAGGAAGAGAAAAACTTCTTTGAATATCAAAATCACTTCTTGGCCTATGTTTAACCCAGCTCTCAACTCATAAACCTTGAATGGACTTCTACTAAATTTCAGCTCTTTCTTTTAAAGGAAAACAATGGCTAGATGATATGGCTTGATTCTTTGAAAGTTGTTTTTGAATTTGAGACATCTTGCCATATCCTTTTCTTCATATTGATGAACCTATCCAAGATTTGTTCACTTTAGCTTCAGATCACTTTTGAAGGAGATCTCTGATAGAAGAAAAACCAAACTTCTTTGATCATTCTAATATCACTACTTGGCCATCCTCTATTTTTAACACCCTTTTTTTGTTCATAAGCCTTCAGTTGTCACCCACTGCACTTAAACTCTACTTTTCAATTAGTGAAACCATATAATCAATCTTTGAAACACATTGCTCTGTTAGTGGTATTCATCTATTGGATACAAGGTGTTTAAATAAATTTTTAAGGTAATTGCAGCATTGTTAGCTTTGTTCCCTTAAATGAGGTCATATCTATGTTCCTGGCCCTCTCCTTATTAAATGAAGGATGCCTTTATAACATTGCTAAACCCTCTGCTTGTAAAATGAAGGAGGTTTTCAACCAATGACCTCAAACTTCTACTCATGTTTGGAGGAGGTTTTCTCAGTTAATCAACCCTCTTCTCATGCTTGGAGGAGGTTTTAACATAGTGATGTAATTTCATCTACTTTCAAGCAATGTCATCTTTCCTTTCACTACCTATTCATAGTTAAGAAAATAAGAGTGACAAATTGACAATATGCCATGAGGGGAATTTCTCTGAGACATATAATCCTACTGTTTAAATACCTTTATGCATATTTAGACATTAGAAGCAACCTGACCAGTAACTGCAGAGCATTACTTGCTATTCATAAGTTACTAACCTTTTGACTGTGTTTGCAGGAGCTTATTGAAATAACTCTCTGTCCAGTACTTGCATCCCAGGCTCAAAACCACATGAGAAGCAGCGGTCTTCTCATGTTAAGTTTAATAATGACTTCTGGAACACTAGTACACTTATGTTCTTGAAAAATATATTGAAACACAGTAAATCCACCTAATATTAGTTTCACCTATGGCATATGCATTGCTGAGACATCAAGGTTTGTTAGTGGTGCGACTTCAGAGTGTATCCAACTTTATTTGCAGAACGGGAAGGTTATGTATGACTGGTTGATATTAGACAGAGGTTTTGTTGGCTTTAAGATAGTTTTCCAAGGGAGGATCGCATAAAGCGCCACTACCTAACTTAGGGGAGACTTTTTTGACAGATTTGAAGTATTCTCTTTGGAGCTGATGGAAAATTTTGTATGACTGAGACTAGATAGGATTTGAAAATTAGGTTTTATCTCATCATGGGCTGATTGAAAAGGTAGGAGGGTAAAAAATTTTATGGGTGTTTTTTAGCTGACAAATTTGACATATTGGAGATCAGCTGCTAGAAAACTTGGCTTTAATAACTAGTCATCATCAACAGGTGAAAAATACTGATGACTAACAATGGATTCATTTGGGGAGGGAAGCTCCTTTTCAGAAGGTGTCCAGAATTTCAGATCTCGATTTTTTTGAAGACAAGTGCCTTTATCCATTGGCGCAAATTTCTTTCTTCCTTGATGCTATTTCTGAAAATTGACAGCATGATTAGCATCAATGACATTTTTACCTACCCCACTATATTTCCTAACATTTTTTTCTTCTTTTGGGTGCATTTGGACTATCAACTCTTTGACATCATATTTTTGAAAAATGATACTATCTAATTCTACACTTATATCTGCCAGGAGTTCAGATTAAGCTGATGAACTCCATTTCTCTACCTAGGCTAGATCGACTGTCAAGGTTAAGCTGTTTGACAGGATTTTATTCTCTAATCTAAAACATGAAATCGAAAAAGGACCAAATCAGGATTAGACAGTTTGATTTGTCATGCACTTGTGGCATGAAAGACAAGCTGTACACAAAAATTATTTTTCATAAAATGAAATCTAGAAAAACAAGTCTAGGATACACAATTTTTTTCATCCCTGCTTTCCTCTTTGGTTCTGTTTTGAGCATGTGGAACCAATATCTTTCCCTAATATACTCTCTTTGATAATTCAAGCTTACACAATTTTGACTATCTTTTCCTTTCACTAACTTATCAACAAATAAATTTAAAACATGTTCAGTTATGGTTAGGCTAGATAACTGAACAAGAAATTTGAGCACTAGTAGTGACATTTAAACTTGCACACTTTTCGAATGACTATTTTTTGAACATGGGGCTTCCTTTCTATTTTTAAAACTACCCTCTTTTTCTATTTTTCTGTTGTTTTTGGGAATTTTCTATTTTTGATTTATTTTTCAAACAATGTTATATACAATGATTGAAAAAGTTTTGACTCAGAAATCTTAGAAATGGTGAAATTTAAACATCTTATCTTCATAAGGATCTCCTACCACTCTTGGTCCGCTCAGCTCTTGAAAAGAAAAATTTGGAAAGTTTTCTCTTTCAAGCATGACATAAGGATTCATGCATGAATGTCTAAACAACCCCATATCTTCCTGCTGTACCTCTTTATACCTCTGATTTCCACTCCTCCTTTTGTTGTATATCTTTTTCAAATAATGAAGATATTCTTTGTCATTTTTGAAGTATATGATGACATCATCAAGGTACATCAAAATTTAGAAATTTAGGACTGGAAACATGGCTTTTAGGAGCATGTTTTTGGTGTCCAGTGGTTTTGCAATTTTGGGTTTGAAAATGGGACTACTTCCAACATACTTGAAAAATTCTTTGAGTTGTTCGCTTTGTAAAGGAATCATTTTCCTATAACCTAAAACATCATCTTGCAAAGAAATATGATTAAAAGCACTTATCATTGGTATATCATGGTCTTGGGTAGGAAGGAGAAAATTTGTGTCACAAGGGTGTGTATTAGTGTTTCTAAAATAAAAAAAGATCCTATGATCAACTATTTTATCTTTGACTATTACTGTTTGGTCCAAATTTTTGTATTTTCTTTTGTCGAAGTTGTCTCTAGGAGTGATGGTAGTGGCATAGTGTTTCTCACTATTTTCTCTATATGAAGTAGTATTTTGAACAAAATTTCAAATTCTAGAAGTTCTAAGTCTTTGGTGGAGTGACAGAATGTTAGCCAGTTCAAGTAACTCAGGTATATTTGGACTACAGTCATCATATCCTTTCATAAGAAGTTTATTAGACATTTTTTCTAGATTTTGAGTTGTTATGGCTACATTCAAGGCTTCATTTGAAGGGGTAGAGTTATGTACTAGTAAATCTTTAGGGTATGGTAAGAACATTAAGCTCCCCTGCCCCTGATTTCCAAAATGGTTTGTGATATGCAAGTCTTCTAATGCCTTTGCTCTAAAAAAGTCTCCTGATGTTACTGCTGATGTTTTCCTAAGGTTTGAGCAATTTTCTTGATGGTACATAATGGTTTGTGCTTCTTTCTCTATCCCTGTTCCAAAAGGAACAAACTCTCTTTCCTCAAGACATAATTGATCATGGTCATGATAATTCTAAGTGTCTAGTTCATCATAGAGAACTTGGGGCAGCTGATGTGGTGGGCCTAAGTTTGTTTCAAATTGTCCTGACTGTTCTTCAATGTCCTCATCAGTGTGTAAAATAAAAGAGTTTAGATCAGAATGCAAGGAGTACATTGGGATGTTATCTAGCCTTTCTTGGCTGCTGATCATATATTTTATGTGTGATTCCCGATAGAGTATTCTAGTTTGGTAAAATACAGGAATGGTGGCGTAGGACATATCAAGTTGAATATTCCCTTGAATCTTAGCTCCCCAAGATCTGGATAAAAGCATTCCATGCTTGGGAGGGATTTCTGCTACCACTATGTCCATGATCAGGTGTTTTGCAGGTACTTGGGCCAAACTGAAACAAAGATATTTGATTAAACCCAGACACTTGACTCTACTTGAGTCAAATGAATATAAGTCTTGATATGGTCTTGTGATTTCTAGGCCTAATCTTTCCATCACAACCTTCGGCATGAGATTATGCGAGGCCCTAAAGTCTAGCATGGCATTGTGTAAGATTTGGTCATGGATATTAAAATTGATGTAAAAGGGAAGAGTGGTTCCTTCTTGGAATTTCCCTTCTATTTTTGGACCAAACAACACCTCAGGAGTGTCATCAGCTAGATTAAGGGTGTTTGCATCATTTCCTATATTCAAGACCTTTAACACTTGGGATTTATAAGAGCTTTGGGCGATAAGTTTGGTGAGAGGGATGGTAATATTTATTTTGGCGATTTCTCCCTCAAAACTAAAGGGTGCTTGTAGTTTAGACAGGTTTGCTTCAGTTTTTTCAGCCATGACTTTCTCTATGTTCTGGGTTTGCTGACTTTGTTTCGGGATTTTGTTTGACACAGCTATCTCGGGAATCTTTGTGGAGGTACTCAGAGCATTTGAGTCAAGACTTGTTTGAATAGCTTTATCTTTGTTTTGGTCAGTTTTCTTGACCATGATCTTGTTGCTATCCACTACCTTTTTAAGGACGGTATCGGGGGTTTCAGCAGTGTCTGAGCTACCGTTCTTGGAGTTTTCTTGGTTTTTTCTTCTTCTAAGTTCATATTGCCTATGAAATTCTATTATGGCATTCTAAAAATCTATGGCATGATATTTGGGATCTTCATAGTTGGTTTCATCTTGATTCGGAGAGAGGAACGCTTGTTCTTCTTCTTTGAGGTAAACCTCACTCTCGTTATCAGATCCTATAAGGTTCAAATTATTTTCATCAATGGGTTTTGTATCCCTTTCATCTTCTTGCACATAATTTTCATTAAAGGGTGGCCTAATTTGTTGGTCATTTTGCCTTGGTTTGTTTTGAGGTTGTTCCCTCCTAAAATTTTGGTTTCAGTTTCTATTTGGAGGGTTTGGCCAGTTGTCCCTAAGTGGTGTTTTTTCACTTATCTTTTCCCCCAAGTCATCCATTCTAGGATCTAAGGAAGGGGCTGAAGTGGAGACCTCATCCTGGTATGTGACTTTCCTTTTTGATCTAGTCCTAGCTCTCTTTTCTGCTAAGTTGGCTTCTGCACTTATGGCCACTTTTTGCATTTCCTCTAAGGTAGGGGGGTCCTTGTCTCTTAGTTGATAATTCATGTCTGGGTCAAAGCCTTCAAGGAATTTCACTAAGGCTGAGCCAAGTGGAGGTTTGAAGTGAGACAAGAGGGTGTTATAAACATTATTGAACCTAGTGCAGTATCCCTTCACACTTTCCCCATTTTCTTGTTTTAGATTATTATACTCTGATAGGATTTGAATGGGGTTCCTTCTGATTTCCCACTTATTTATGAAGGTTTGGTAGATTTCCGGGACATCGTGGATGCTTTTTGGAGTTAAGCTCTTACACCATTTTTTGGGTTCGCTGCCCAGGCTTTGGGCGAACATCCTCATTCTTATGGTCTCGTCTTCTATTTCCATGTATTCAAAGGCATCGCTAATTCTATCTACATGTTGTTGAGTTGTGGTAGTATCAACTCTGGTAAAGTGCGGGATTTTGGATTGATAGTCATTTTGTAAAGGAGCCAAAGGGTGTGGCAACACCAAGGGTGCATACCAAGCTACGATGTCGGGAGCTAATGGATCATGTACAAAATGGGGGCTTGTAGGATGAGCTGAGGTGATTTGAATAGTAGTGGTTTGGATGGGTGTGGTGGATGTACTTGGGCTAGTGATCTGATTTTGAGCAGATCTGGGGTGGTAGGAGCCAAAGTGATGGAGAAGTTGAAATTCGGGAGGTGTAGTAGGCGAGGCTTTTCTACTAGGACTTTCTGGCAGATCTAGGGGCTCAAGATCATCAATGTTTACCTTACATTGTGAATTTATTCTAAAAAGGGTTTTTTTTTATTTTAAGTCAAATGGGGAATCCTGCAAGGCTGTGAGGTGCTCAGGTACTGATCTCGCTTTACCGATGGACCTATCGGTAGCTAAATTTCTAGTTTCAGAAGATTTCCACAAAATATTCTATAGGTCATCTACTACGATAGGGGGATTTGGGTCTAGATGAGATCTGGTGTTGATTCTTCCTGAAGCCATATTTCGAATCTAGAGTTTAGAGAGGATGGTATTTGTGATTGTTTTGGATGGATGTCCTCTCTAGGGGTTTACTAATGTGAAGGATGGTCAAAAAAAAAATGAGGATTAGTGGAGTCGCCAGGTGGATTTCTGTGAGAACTATGGTCCACCACCAACACTATCAAAGATGCTTTCGGGAAAACATTTTCTAGCAAACTTTGAGATGAATAATTCCAAGGAAGAGTGATTCACTTGGTTTCAAAAGTTTGCTAGGCTGTTTGGACAAGCTAATGGTTCTATTTGCAAGATTATTTCTGTTTATCTCCTATGTTTATGGGAAGTCTTATGAATCACTAAGTTATACTTAGTTTGTCACTGATTACAGAGTTTGCACCATTAGTTTTAAGAAATGATGAATCAACAGAAAAGGTATGGTTTATGAATTTTTTGGTTTTTTTATGGAGTTTTTTAGGCCTACTAGAGGCTAGTGGAGTTTCCAGGTGGAACTTGGTTGCTTTTTGTAAATATGTAGCTATGGTCCACCACCAATAACTATGGAAAAGACAATATGGGAATGTTTTGGGGTTTTCTAAGTTTTTATGTAGCCTATGAGGTTTAGAAGAGTTTCCTATAACTGAATCATTATTTTCCTAAGATGGTGAAAGAGCTAGCTTCTAATATTCAAACAACACTTGAGTTTTCTAAGTTTGATTGAGACTTCGGAAGTTACTAAAGAATAATTAGATTGTCACTAACTTAGAAGGTCCCACCGTGATCGCCATTATGTTAGTGAGCGGTGGGATAAGTCAATCAGATAGTATTCTTAAGGCTGCTGGAATTTTTAGGGAATCTAAGTTTGTTTATCACTCAGAGTCCCACCATGATCACCATTATGTTAGGGTCCCGTGATTTGTCTGATTGGAAAGCCAAATGACAGTGTAACATCAAACCAATCTTTGGAGCCCAAGGACCTAGCCTTCCTGGACTCAAAGAGGGCTCTCTCTATTTGTGTAAGGGATATCTGTGTGTTTTTTTATTGTGCTTCTGATTTTAGGCTAGTTATGAAGTAGGTTTTTGGTTTTGGTTTTTAGGTTTGTGAGGGATGAACTGATCAAAGACATAATATAGGTAAAATTATGTCAGATCAATAGGGCTATGGGATCGAAAAGGTCAAGAAATCTTTTAGGTGGTGATACAAGGTTGTTGAAGGGTCGATTTGAGGGAGGTAAAATGGATCTTTGGGTAAAATGGAGTAAGATGGACATTAAAATTGTGAAGAACAAAGGATTTCAAACACAAATAGTTTAATAGCTTACATAAACATGGTATGGCAAACCATTAATTATGAGAAATGTAACTGTAAACTGATCAATGCATAGAAATAAACATTCAAGCCATGCATAGAGATATATGACTCTCTAACTTTATGAAATGGCCATCAGACTTTGGGGAAATACATTTAAGACAAAAAAACAACTTAAATCACTATGAAGGAATGCCTAAGCATAGTATTTCAAGGTATTGGGCACTTTGAAAGCAAGATTGCATAGTTTTAGGAAAAGGGCAAGATCAGTACAAGACCTTCTCGGTTCAACAAATGACAATGAAACAATCAAAGAGAAGTTTCAGAGGTGGAACTTTAACTAGCCATGATTAAGCAGGGCATACCATGAATCATACTTAGCATGCATAAAACCATAAATGAAACAAGCAAACAATATTCTTCAGTTATCAAAGAGCAATCAAGGATTCTTTGATACGACTAAGAAGGAAGAAAACATAGAAGCTATGAAGAAACAAAAAATTTGAGGTGCATCCAAGGGCATGTCTCAAATCTATTCTCTATTGTCTTATAGCAAGCAAGAAAATGGAATTATGAATGAAAAATAAGAAACAAATTAGAGAGAGAGATATTATACCATTCTACCAAGTCATGGAATCCAACAACAGACCTCTTTCATCATCCAAAAACATCCAAGAAACTATCCAAAAGCATGAGAAAAGTGTTTCTTCCAAGCTTGTATAACCATATATTGCTTCTATTCATCAAGTTCAGCCATGTTTACAATGAAAGCCTTTGGAATATATAGGCCAACATGAGGGAAAACCTCCTAGTTCAACTTGCAATCTCATTGGTCTATCCAAAATATATGATTTTGTCCTTGAGGCTTTGCAAAGCCCAAGGCACAAATATCTAATAAAATATCTCAAAAATTCTAAAAAAGGAAAATAAATTGACTTTTCCTAACTAACCATGCACAAAAAGAGCTAAACGCACATGAGGAAAAGTCACTTTTGAAAGGTGCATTTTTTGCAAAAATACTTAAGAAATACATCAGCAGAAAGTCCCCTGACTTGCTGACAACTTTTGGAGATCTTCCCGATGTCAAAATGAGCACCGTGATGGCTTGTTGGAAAGATATGAATGTATATCTTCTAAAAATTCTTATTTTTCTCCAAACTGACGAATAGAAGTCTCCAAAAATAGACCTGTTTGTAAAAACCCAAAAAATAGACCTTGTTGATAAACGGGAGAGAGTGTGGAAAAAGTGAGTGTTTTCTGCCACTTTGGGGGAGAAAATCATCTTCAATTGATCTAAAAATTTCTAAGTATATGCCGCTAAAATTATGGCATCCAATGATACCATTTTCATCCTTTTAGGATGCCCCAAACTGAAATGGCGATGCCCATGAGTTTTAGCCAAAAACCCAAAAATGACAAAAAATCCAAAACTTGTTGAATTTGGCCCAATTTTAGCGAGCATGAACCTCAAGGGTTTTTAGAAACACGCTGTGAAGTTGAAGCCAAAATTTGGAGCTTTGAGGTGTCTTTCTTCAATTTTGGTGCCGGGTGCCTCCTTTGAGCCTCCTTGAGTTTTCCTGTGTGGCCTTCAATTTCCGCCAGACAAAATGATTGAGCTTCTTATAATGTCAGGTCATCCTTCGTTGAAGGTCCAAATCTCTCTTTTCCTTCTCCAACTTCTTTTCCAAGTGATCATTTACCCTCTCAAGCCATGCTTCTCAATTTTTATTTATCTCTTGGGTGAACAATGTAGTGAGAGGGGTAGATTGGAGAAGGGCAACTTCTTCTTCCTTTTGTTTCTCAAGGGCTCTTTTGAGCCCCATGGTTCTTGGCCTTTTTCTCTTGGGCTGATCTTCATCTTCGCTCTCATCGAACTCACCCATGAGTTCTTCCAATATCACTTGTGCCTTGGAGGCCTCCTTTTTGTATTTTATGGCCCGTGTCTCATATACCGCCATATGGACACTCATCTGTTTGTTTTGAATTTACAAAAAGTGATTGAAGTTTCCAGCCCTCTCTAGATCAGTCCTCAAAGCATCAATTAGGTTTTCTCTATTGATCAAGAGAGTTTCTAGGATTTGGGCTTCATTGTCGCTATCATCACTTTGGATTTGAATTATTTCGAAGTCGCTTTCCTTTTCATGGCTACTTTCTTATTTCCCCTTTCCCTTGCTTTGGGTGGCTCTTTTAGTCTTCCTCCTCTTGGGAAATTCGACAATGGGATTCTTGAGCAATTTTCCCTTGCTTCGGAGGGCCCTAGTAACATTTGGAGTTACAGCTTTAGGCACCCTTTTCCTTGATGTCCGGGCTTGACCAATTTTGGAGAAGAGAGCATGGCCCCTTGCCTAGGAGAGGGAGCTAGCACATGCTCTATTGGCTCTTTTCCCTTGTTACTTTCCTCATCATTCTTGCCACTGTCTTGATTTTGTTCATGGATGCCTTGACTGTCATCCTACATTTCTTTTTGAGGGCTACCCTACTCACTGTGCTGCACCTGTTCATCATGCTGCCCTTCTTCTTCATGAGGCTGCCTTTCCTCACTGTGTTGCACCTCTTCATCACTGTGTTTTTCTTTATGAGGCTGCCTTTCCTCACTCTACTGCACTTGTTCATCATCATGCTCTTGCTGCTCATCTTCATGCTCTTGCTTCTCATCTTCATGCTGCTGCTCATCATCATGCTCTTCATCATGCCCTTCTTCCCCTTGCTACTTTGCCTCACTGTGCTCTTATTCCCCTTGCTGCCCTGTTTCATCATGATGCTGCTCATCATCATCTTCTTCCTCTTGCTCATGCTCTTCTTCCTCATCATGCTCTTCTTCTTGGTCAATGGGAAATTTGAGCTTCTTGGGAATGGGCTTAATTGAAAAATCTGAAGGATGGGGAGTGGAAGGTGAATGAGATGTATGAAATGAAGGGACAATGGCGAAATTTGAATGTGTGATGAAAGTATCCCAAGAGAGTTCTTTCTTCTCAAGATGATGAAGAATGATAACCTTGATGAGGGAGTGATGGAAGAGACAGGCTGACTGCTAAGAAGGAGGTTTTTTCTGAACAATGGAGGCCATTTTCTCAATACTTCTATGTAGGAAGATAGGGAGATTTAAAAATTTGGCTCTTGTGAAATGTATGAGAAATCGGACATGGTAAGCATAGACTCGGGAGAATATTCCCTTGCAAGTCAAGTATTTCATGATTATCTTCATGAGCGGGGCATAACTAGTCAATAGATATGAGAAGGGAAAAATGGATGGACATGAATTTCTATGCTCAAGCTTTAGAAAAGGCTTGTATTGTTCTAAGTCTAGGTGGATTTTTTTAAACCACTTCTCTCTGACATAAGGGATTTTGGTGGCCTTGGAAATGGACCTAGGAGAGAACTTAAAATCCAAGCCTGCTTGCTGAAAGTGCTTCTCTTGAAATCTCAAAGCACAAAGATGTGTCAAAGGGGAATAGCTTTTCACCTCCTACACCCTTTGACAAAACATAAGACACACAACCTCATGAAAGTTAAACAGGACTGATGGATGAGAATTTACCTCTTCAGTGGAAACAAGCTCAAACCTCCTGTGAAGTCCACTCCTACTGTCTTGCCATGGAGGCATTTTGTTTTGAATGTTCTTTGCAAAACCAAGCTGTCTCAAATGGCCCTTGAAATTTTTTTCTCAACCACACCTCTGTCCTTCTTATCAGTCACTGTTTTGTCTTCTTAATGCCAATCAACAAGTATTTGTCAAAATAAAATAAAATAAACTTATCATTGTGCTTGGGCCAATAACCCTGAAAATATATGCTTGTGGTTTATTGGTGAAGAAAGAAAATCTTGTTTTGATAAGAAAACCCTTCTCTTCAATCAGTACCATTTTTCTATTCACTGTTTCCTTACAAAGGTAGACAAAAAAACCCTCAAATTGATTTAAAACATCTTCATAGCATACTCTGTTTTATGGAATAATAGAGGCTGCACTAGTTTTCACTGTTTCACCATCTAAAGAGGATACTTTTGAAGTGACAAAGAATTCAGATTATGACCATTGTTTTCACCTTACAAACATCTCTTTCTTCTAAGTTTTAGAAGACAAGGTTTGCTTTCTTCTATTAACCCTGTTAGGACACTTTCCAGGAATTTGAAACCTCTACAACTATGTGTTTTTTGTCTTGCAATTAGTGTATGGTTTATCATTGTTCTTAAAGCACTTAAGGTCCTTTAAGATTGTTAAAACATCCACCTAGCACTGTAAAAGGTGTTTGACAATAACATCAATAAAATCCTCTGAGTTTGCTCAAAAATATTGCCCTCTAATCAATGTCTCTCTCTTATTTTCTTTGTATGACAAACTGCCTTTTTAAAATCACTGTCAAGATGTTGTCCAAATTGATTTAAGACCTCCTAAGCATAGGAAAAAATTTCAATTTTGACAAGAACTTCACCTCCTTAACATTGCCTATCTCATAGTTTTATATGATGAAGTGGAATTAGGAAAGCTGTTTCTTCTTGGGGAAAAACATATCAAACCACCCCTTTCAAAAAATCGAAATTTACCATGAGGTAATGAAAAATACCTCAAAGATTCTTCACGAGCCTTGGTTGATCATTTGGGGAGCTTTTAGAGCTTCTTAGAAGGTGAAAAGAGGCGCGACACGTTTTCTAGAAAGAACGCCGCGTAACAAAAGGCAGTTGGGTCGACTCTCGGGAAGTGGTGACTGGCGCTATAGGCGTGCGATGCCAGAGTATAAGCGCTGTCTATTTTCTTTCTTAGTTGTTGTCGACGTATGTTTTCGCTCCTAGAGATAGCCTAGAGTTTCCATAGAATAGTGCCTAGGACATCTTATCATAGCAAGGAGCGTATAATAAAGTTGGGTGTCAATCCAAAGGCTCTCATGCTATCTCTTGTAAACAAGGAAATTGATTTAAATGGGACCAGAACTTACAAAAACTACCATAGGGAAAGTAATGTTGCAGAGACAAGATGCAAAACTCTAATATAAAAGCATCAGACAGTTAAGAGACAATTTACTGTAAAGAGGGATGATTCAAGTAATATGCCACAAAAATCAAATATCAGAAGGTGTATGCGATGAAAGAAATATAAGAAGATATTAGTTATCTTTGGTCTAATACCTAGATACACAACAGAACCATATATGGGCTTATCAGTCTAAGAATCCATACATGACAATGGTGTTTTAAAAGCATCCTTCCAAAGCAAATAATATAGCAGAAAGATGGGTGAAATGAACATGAAACAGTATATCATGCCTGAGCCATATTTAAAGCGCTTGACTCATATAAGTATGGGTATCAACTAGGATAAATCCTTACCTAAAATCAGTGAGCCACTTGCATTCCAGTACATGATACAAGAAGATGTATAAAATGAAATGTTGTATTAAACACATAAAAGAAAGTTACATACTGTGGGATACCAAAGACCAGAATCCTCTAATACAGATAGAAACCCTCCTCATTGAAACCCTACAGGCTCTGAGCCTTCATACAAGAGCTTTTACAAGATGTATAAAAAAATGCCTTTCACTGCACAATTCTCTGATAAAAATCTAGAACCCCTACAATGTCTTTCTTCCTGGTTTTTATAGAAGAAGGAGAAGAAAAACTTATAAAAGAAGTAGGTGAAAACAATTAATTGTTTCCTTAAAAACAAAATGGTGAAAACATTCACACCTATACTATTTGATGGCCATGAAATGCTGAATGTACTTGACAATCCGCTTGCAGAAATAAATGCACTGAGTAGAAAATCTCTTCAGGAACCGAGTATAGAGATACATCCACCTGAAAATTCTGTCCTTTCCTAAAGAAAATCCGGTTGAAACAGAACCTTGAAAGCATTATTTTTTGTGCTTTGTACTCTCTGTCTTCCAACATTGAATTGGAATTTAAATTCTTTAGTGCCAGACATTGCATTCCTTGATTTTTCATTGATATTTCTTCGATGCTCCATTAATTTCTCCATCTGATCGATCTTTTTTTTGAATGACTTCGGAGGGTATGATAGATCTCGACCCCTGCTTATTAAATATCAGTTATTTCGCAACAGCCTCCCAAGATTTTCTTCATAAATCGGCTTCTAAAAAATTTTCCTTCAAAGTGGCCTCGGCTTCCATAATGGAGGTTGTGAATTATGATAGTTCTCCATCACCAGAAACTTGCAAAACCCACAAACAAGTTAAGGAAAACCGGACATAGAGATGGTGGGGTGGCGGGATCCAGGGGCATGGTGGTGCAGACTCATCGAAATGGTGAAACAATGTGGGGTGATGGAAAACACAGAGGGATGGCAGAGAAGTATTGAAGGAATACGTAAAATTTAACATGAACAGTGGACCTTCGTCCTAAAAATATATACGGGAAGTTGAGGGATGTACGATGGAAACGCGTGGTGGTATGACGTGGAGGGAGGCTTCGGTCAATACCAGGACAGGCAAACGATTCTAAGCCATATGATCTCCCAACGAGATCAACGGTTGAGACTTCGCCAGAGGGCGATAGACTGCAGACCCGGAGCACCGTACACGGGGATTATCATGCACGTAGCTTCTTGGAACGATGGCCGTAGGATGGATATCATCAGATCGAACGGATAGCATGGATATCGCTACATGACTTTATCTGAATGATAATGCGTGATAGAGGGTGGTATTGCAGTCATACACTAGGACGCGTGGCTAGCGTTGAGTGGAATCGCTGCGGTTGGAAGAATACCGCCTACCATGGATAAGCTGTGCGATGAAAACATGCCGGTTTTTGAGTAGTGAACATGGGGCGGGGACCACATGATTGATTGGCTGCAGTGCGTTGATCTATGTTTGATCTGACGGCTGAGATTACGCCTGATGGCCATATATGGTAAGCGCTTTTCTATCTTATTACACGGTCAAATGCCCAGGTTATATGAAAAACAGGACGGAGGGGGCTAGGGCCAAAGGAGCTATGCCTCGAATTTTTCCAAATATGAATTTCCAGCCCTTTTAGAATGCGATTTTGAAGCTAGGAGAAAACAACAATAGACAGCTAAGGCACTTTGCAAGACAGGGAGAAGGAGTTAGAATATTTAAACCAGATGGTCCATGGAAATTTTTATGGGGAGATGATCATGATCAACATTGGCTCCACCTAGGGACGACACGTTCATCCCTGGACGCACCGAGAACTGCGCATACCTCCTGATCATGGTCTATGTAAACTCTGTTCTTCGGCACCTCTGAATTTCTTTTCATAACTCATTTGCACGCCCACCCTGTATAAACAAAAACAGTAACAAAAACTAATATACAGTATGTTACATCAGGCGTCTTCAGCCTGGGTCAGAATTGAAAGTAGGGCTTGAGAAATTGACCATTTACAGGGGCATCAAGCAAGTCACCCTGTATGTTTTCCAACATAAAATTATTATTGCCTCCCTGTTCCACTATTTTAAATGGGCCGAACCAAAGTGGATCGAACTTGCCATGTTTTCCTTTTTCAGCCCTTCGGACATCCCACCTGAGCACCAGATCACCAATCTGCAACTTTATGTCTTTAGCATGCTGATAAAAAATGTGTTTCATTTTCTCCTGATATTCTGCTAACCTTTGATTCACTTGGATCTGTGTTTCTTCTAATTATACCAATTGATTGATCCTCTTGATCATATCATCAGGCTCTTCCTGACTTTCCTACATGAAACGTGCCACTGGTAAAGCCAGCTTCATAGGAAACATTGCTGCTCGTCCATATACCAATTCATATGGAGATTTCCCAGTTGCTCTCTTGCTAGTGTTTCTATTAGCCCATAGAGAAAATTTCAATTGGGAATCCCAATTTTTCTGATTTTCATTTATAGTTTTCTTCAAGGCCCTCACCAAAGTTTTATTAGAAGATTCTGCCAAACCATTTCCCTGTGGATAATAAGTTATGGAGTGATTAAGTGTAATATTATACTGTTGACAGAAATTCATAAATTCTGTAGATTTGAAGGCCTGTGCATTATCAGTCACTATTTTAGCAGGATAGCCAAACCTGGATATGATGTTTTCTTCCATGAACTTTATGATGACAGTGTCAGTAGCATTCCTTGCAGGTATGGATTCCACCCATTTTGTAAAGTAATCTGTGGCAGTTAATATCCATTTATGCTATCCACTTGAGGGTGGGTGAATTTCACCTATAAAATCTATTCCCATTGTTGAAATGGTTCATCTACATGAACTGGAATCAGGGGCAGAGCTGCCAATTTCTATCTCTCAGCAAATTTATGACACTTATCACATGCTCTGACCCAAGTAAAGGTATCTCTAAATAAATTAGGCCAGCAGAAACCAACCTTTAAGATTTTATGAGCTGTGGCCCTCCAGCTGTAGTGTCCTCCATAGATTCCTTCATGAAATTATATCATTATACTTTCTACTTCATCCTCTGTAAGGCATAAGAGTAAAATGCCCGAAGGGTCCCTCCAATATAGCTGGCCATTAGCAACTATATAATTTTGTGATTTCAATATTAAAGCCCTGTATTTTGCTTTATCACAACTGGGAGGACAGCTGAGTGTCAAAAGATATTCAACTATTTCTTTGTACCATGGTCTGGTGATGTATTTTATATGTGTTTTCTGAGTAGCCATCTCCAAACCTTGCTGCTCTTTTTCTCTCTCAGACTCTTCACTTGAAATCATAGAAAAATTTATGCCCAGAGCTTGATAGTTTGATTCAGATAAGATTTTAGCAAGTCCCTGTCCTTTGATCAACTTGGTAGGATGGATATCTAGATCATACTCCTGTATTTTAGCAATCTACCTTCCCCTTTTTCCTTCACTGTCTCCCTAAACAAGGATATCCTTTACAGTTGCAGTAGGTATGAATGCAGTGATGTGAGACTGCAAAATATATATGCTAAAAGCTTTGAGAGATTTCACCAGGGCATAGGCATGCTTCTCCAATATATTATCTTTTAGTTCTGCATCATGCAGAACCTGACTGAAGAAGGCAATAGGTTGCTCATATCCTTCTTCATTTTTTTGTAATAACACTCCAACTACTGTATGAGGTGATGCAAAAGAAAAGATCATAAATGGTTTAGTATAATCTGGCCTAGCTAGTACAGGGGCTTCAGCAAATGCAGCTTTAATTCTAGCAAAGGCCTCCCGTGATTCTTGTGACCATTTCACCTCATTATTCTTCTTTAGCATATCTATTATATGCCTAACTATCTCAGCATAGTTAGGAATAAATCTTCTCAGGAAATTTATACAGCCTAGAAATACCTGTACTTCCTTCTTATTTCTTGGGAGAGAGATGCTATTTATAACCCCTACTCTTTTGGGATCTATCCTTACCCCATATTTAGTTACAATATGCCCCAAAAATTTTCCTTCCTCTGATGCAAATAAAGACTTTTGTGGATTAAGAGAAACACCATACCTTCTGCATTTTTCAAAAGTTCTTCATAAATGCTCAATGTGTTCATCATCATTTTTTGAAAACACTATAGTATCATCAAGGTACACCACCAGAAATTTATCTTGCTCCCCAACAAAAGCAACATCCATGGCCCTTTGAAAAGTGGCCCCTACGTTAATTAGTCCAAACGGCATCCTGGCATACATAAATGTGCCCCAGGGTGTGGTGAATGTAGTTTTTTTCTGATCCTCTGGAAATACAGCTACCTGATTATAACGAGAGAAGCCATCCATCATCGACATTCTGGAGGCTCCAACCACTTTTTGCAGAATGTGATCCATCTTGGGCAGTGGATAATTATCTTTTAGAGATTCTCTGTTTAAATTCCTGAAATCCACACAAAACCTTATTTATCCATTCTTCTTTCGGAAAGGAACAAGGTTTTCCACCCATTCAGAATACCTTAGTCGCACGATTATTGTAGCCTTTAGAAACTTCTTGATTTCTTTTTAAATGGAGGGAAGCAGTAGAGGATTTATCTATTAAGCTTCTGCTTATAAGGTTTTGCATCTTCCCTCAGGGGAATTTTATGCTGCATTATACTAATATCAAAAGTTTTAAGGTCATGATAGGACCATGAAAATACATCCTTGTATGACTGAAATAATTTCAATTATTTTTCCTTATATTCCTCTGGGACTTTTTTGGACAATTTTACGATCTTGGGATCAGCATCAGTACCCAGGTTCAGGTCTTCTACCTGATCTTCCTCTAACACTTTACTAGGCTGCAATGGGACATAATTCTTGTCAAATAATATTTCTAGAGGCACCAACCCTCTAGGGATTACATTTCCTTTCAGCTGCAGCACTTTACTTCCTGCCATTTTCTCCTCCCATTTATTTTCTGAAACATTCTCAGCCTCATATTCTTCATAATCATCAATCTCCATATTAGATAATTCTCCCACTATTTCCAAGAATTTCTTCATCTGTTCATCGTCCTCAAATACCTGCCAGTGTTTGATATTGTCTGGGATTGATGGCCTATAATGTACCTCAATTTCATACCTCAAGAGAGGGTTCTGGGGAGGACGGAAGGTACTAGCAGCCACAGCAAGTGAATCTGCCATTCTGTTCTATTCTCGGGGCATGAAATGAATATTAAATGATGAAAAGAAGTTCTCCACCATGTCCCAAACCTCATTTATATAAGCTCTCAGCCGTGGATGTTTAGTTTGACATTAATTTCTGACCTGTATGACCACCAGCTCAGAATCTCCTAGAACCTTTAAACATTGTATACCCATGATCCTGGCTGTTTGCAATCCCAACAACAGTGCTTCATATTCAGCTACATTATTAGTAACCTCATATTACAATTTAAAAGACAGCAGGATCCATTTGCTTGTAGGAGAAATTAATAATACTCCAGCTCCGTTTCCTTCTCTTGAATTTGCTCCATCAAAATGCAATGTCCAGATTCGTGCTTCACGGTTCACTGAAGGCTCCTCGGTCTTGATCTGGCAGAAGGATGGCTCCTGAGCATATTCTTGATCTTCTTCCAGCATTAAGCATGAAAAATATCCTTCCTTACTATAGACTGGTGAATTCTCTGAGCTGTCAGCCTTAGTCACCATCTTGACAAATCTGGTCTCTCTATATAATCTCCTTTCCTGGCCACCAAAAACAAGGATAGTGGCATAGGTTAAATATAATTTGAGTGACCCACCAATTTTCGTTCCCCAGGATCTTGACAACAGCATGCCAAAGCGGGCTGGAATTTCAGCCACCACAATGTCCATTACTACACTTTTTGCTGGAATTTGGGCCATATTGACCACTAAATCTTTAATCATCCCCAAGCATTTAACTCTTTTGGAATCAAATGAATAGAGGTCTTTGTATGGGCGTGTGATTTGTAGTCCTAGTTGTTCCATGACTGACAGAGGCATAAGATTATGGGAAGCTCCAGAATCTAACATACAATTGTGTAACAACAGGTCATGAATCACTAGAGACACATAAAATGGAGGAGTAGAGGGGTCTATCTCCTCAACATGTGGGCCAAATACAACCTGGGTCTTTATTCTTAGAGGTTGAGACTATCTGGAATGACTGGTGCTTCAGGAGGGACTATGAAAGAAGTAACTTGAGATTGATACGCAGGTTGTTTCAACAGTTCAGTGAGGGGAACTGGGATTTTGATTTTCTCAAGTTCTTTCTGCAGATTGAAAGTAGGAGGGGACTTTTCTATTACAACTTATTTTGGCTCTTTATTTTCAGCTGAAGGTTTAACTTCTCTTGATACAGACTCAGCATTAGGAGGAGTGACTACTTTTGAAGAAGAAGGAATTTGATCATTAGACTGCAAAGGTTTGTTCGGAGAAATTTTACCTTTGTCTGTGACTTTCTGCATCGTTGACTCCTTTTGAGCAGATGCATCCTTCTGGGGAGGCTCTTCTTCATGCTCTTGAGTTTGGGTCCTCTTCCTTGAAGACCTGAGATCATATTTTCTGTTGAAATGTGCTTGCATGAAATCATTAAACTTTTTGCAATAATGATCAATTTTTGCATCCTCTGCGTCTCTAATCTCTTCTTCTTCATGCAATGGGCATTCTACTTCATCATTATTTCAGAAGGCAAGGTCTGCATCTTGCAGTTCATAGGCAGCAGCTTCCGCAGAGTCATCAACTGGGCCTTCCACGTATAATGGGTGTGGAACTTGATCCTGTTGCTCCTTTATTTCCCTTGGCAATATTTGCAGGGGTGGATTTCTATATTGAGGATTGTAACCCCTGTTTGGAGCATTCTAAAAGTTCTTGGAAGCTGAATTCTTGGTCTCCAATTTAAGCTTGAGCAGTTTATTAGAAATATTCTTAATCATTTTTCTCATTTCTTCAATTCTATCTGAATCCTTATCCTGATTAGAAGTAGATACTTCTTCTTTACCCCTTCTTCTGGTATCTAGTTCATCTTTCCCTTTAAATTTTCCAGTGGAAGCAAAATTTGCTTCCAACTCAAGAGTGTCTGACTAAGCATCATCTAGGGTAGCAGGCTTTCTTTCCCTGAGAGAGAAACCAAAATCTAAGTCAAAGGCTGCTATGAAAACAACTTTGGCAACATTCTGATGAGGCTTCATATCGGCAAGAAGGTTTAGATACAACTTGTTAAATATTTTGATAAACTCTGACACCCCTTCATTATTTTTCTTCTTGAGTGTATTGAACTCAGTAAGACACTGTCCATGATCTTTCTTATCTCCCCATTTTCTGAGAAAAGTATTCTCCATATTGTCCCAAGTGGTTACGGAACGGTTTCCTAATGTTTTGAACCATTTTCTGGCTTCACTGTCCAGAGACTGCACAAATAGTCTTAAGACCACATCCAAATGTTCTACATTAAAGTTCTCTGCAAAGGAGAAAAAAGTCTCAAGATGTTTCTGAGCATCTATTTCATTTTCCCCAGTGAATCTGGGCAGGATCTTCAAATAATCCTGTGGCATATCATTTAACACCTGAGGCAATGCTAGGGGAGCATATTTATTCAACAAAAAGGCTAGAACATTAGCCATTGGAGGAGGTGGGGGTTGTGCAACAATTTGGTGTACAAATGGAGGAAGAGGCAGAGGTGGAGTATGGATAACAATAGGGATATATTGTACAGTAGCTTGAGGCGTAGATGGGAAAAATTCATGGTTAACAACAGCTACTTCGGTGACTTCTTTAACCTCTTCGACCTCAGGAGTGGGGTGAAGATGAGATTTAATTCTAGCACTTCCCCTGGGTGGGCTATCTGAGTAATATTCTATCTCCGACAGTGAAGTCAAGATTTTCTTCTAGAACTTCTTGAGAAGAAGAAGATGGGTAATCTGCTATGGAAAATTCAGGGATTTCAGCACGAACTGATTTCTTTTCTTTCCAACTTCTTCTATGTATAATATTCTCAGGGTCAGATACTTAAGGTGTCTTTTACTGTGATGTATCTGACCTCAGGTGTGGCTTACGGGGAGCCAGGAATACAAATAGATTTATCGAATAAAAAACAGTGGAGTCACCAAGGTGAGAGATATGCAACTCTACAGCTCTCTGTGCTCACCTGATTAGAGAGTGAATATGAATTGTCGAGGCCCAGGGAAACTAATTTTCTTAAATTCGATCCCCGGCAATGGCGCTAGAAAGATGTTGTCGACGTATGTTGTCGCTCCTAGAGACAACCTAGAGTTTCCATAGACCAGTGCCTAGGACATCTTATCATAGCAATGAACATATAATAAACTTGGGTGTCAATCCAAAGGCTCTCCTGCTATCTCTTGTAAACAAGGAAATTGATTTAAATGGGACCAGAACTTACATAAACTGCCACAAGGAAAGTAATGTTGCAGAGACAAGATGCAAAACTCTAATATAAAAGCATCAGACAGTTAAGAGACAATTTACTGTAAAGAGGGCTGATTCAAGTAATATGCCACAGAAATCAAATATTAGAAGGTGTATGCGGTGAAAGAAATATAAGAAGATATTATTTATCTTTGGTCTGATACCCAGATACACAACAGAACCATATATGGGCTTATCAGTCTAAGAATTCATACATGACAACGGTGTTTTAAAAGCACCCTTCCAAAGAAACTAATATAGCATAAAGATGGGTGAAATGAACATGAAACAGTATATCATGCCTGAGCCATATTTAAAGCGCTTGACTGATCTAAGTATGGGTATCAACTAGGATAAATCCTTACCTAAAATCAGTGAGCCACTCACATTCCAGTACATGATACAAGAAGATGGATAAAATGAAATGTTGTATTAAACACATAAAAGAAAGTTACATATTGTGGGATACCAAAGACCAGAATCCTCTAATACAGATAGAACTCCTCCTCACTGAAACCCTACGGGCTCTAAGCCTTCATACAAGATCTTTTACAAGATGTATAAAAAAATTCCTTTCACTGCACAATTCTCTGATAAAAATCTGGAACCCCTACAATGTCTTTCTTCTCGGTTTTTATAGAAGAAGGAGAAGAAAAACTTATAAAAGAAGTAGGTGAAAACAATTAATTGTTTCCTTAAAAACAAAATGGTGAAAACATTCGTGCCCATACTATTTGATGGCCATGGAATGTTGAATGTACTTGACAATCCGCTTGCAGAAATAAATGAACTGAGTAGAAAATCTCTTCAGGAACCCAGGATAGAGATACATCCACCTGAACATTCTATCCTTTCCTGAAGAAAATCCGGCTGAAATAAAACCTTGAAAGCATTGCTTTTTGTGCTTTGTACTCTCTGTCTTCCAACTTTGAATTGGAATTTAAATTATTTAGTGTCGGACACTGCATTCCTTGATTTTTCATTGATATTTCTTCGTGTTGAAGCCTCCAAAATCGCTGCTACAACATCGGGGGATAACCACCCGGTCCGGACTTTAATACAGCTCCTTTTCTGTTTATGATAGTGGCTCTGACTGGTTTAACTAAGTCCAGTTACCTTTTCCCTATCGCTATTGGCTTACGATGTATCGTTAACTACCAATAGACAGGGATATCAGATCAATTCTTCTTGCTGATCAGGCAAGAGAATGACCCTTAAGCTGATTTGGGTTCAGCCAAACCACAACTAAGATTTTGCCTCTTTGAGAAGAGGATTTAAAAGAATGAAAATTTAATCTAATTGCAAACTTATTCTATAATGCAAGCAAAAATAAACTAATCTAAATCCTATCTCAATTAGGTAGATGAAAATCTAACCCAACTAAGAGCAAGATGATTAAATAATGAGAATTAAAATATGTCTGGTTTTAAATTAATGTTAAGCTAACGAAGAAATTCAATTAGCTCACATTTGTGAGTACCAAAACACATTATATTGAGACCATTTGACTGAAATAATAAATCAACAACATTCCGGAAGAAATTCACAAAAATTGATATCAATTATCATATCAGTCAAACTAATAATTAAACAATAACATGTGGAAGAAATTCACAACACATTACTATTTAATAAATCAGTGTTATAAGACAGATTTCTGAGTAATGGTTACTCAGAAATTAGAGTTTAATTCATAAGAGCAGAGATACATAACAATTTGAGAAAAATTATCCATATCAACAGAAATGCCAAAACATGAATAAAATGAAACAACAATTTTATTTAAAATAAAAATGAAACTGGTATTTGATACAGAAATGCCAAAAAATACCAGTTAATTGAATCTGCTTCTCTGATCCTGGTCTCTAACAGTACTTTACATTACTTGAATTTCTGCTTTCAAGACTAGAGCTGCAGAAATGCAAACTCTGCCCATCATGCATAATTCAAGACATAAATAAAAACCCTCAATAATGTTCAGATCTGAAATTTTTCTCTCCTCCCCATATACAACTCTAAATTCCTATTACAGAAATGCTTTTAGAAGTCTGGAATTGCAGAGGAGAGCAGCCCTTTTTACATTTTGCAATCTGCAATTTATAATCCTCCCAAAAGTATTTTTAGAAGAGAGTTTGTTGAAGAAAAATCTGTCCAATCCAACTTTAATTGCTCAAAAATTCCAATATTTAATTGTTGGAGTCTTCTCATTGATTGAAATCTTTTTCCTCAATATCCCTTCTATTTTTTTTTCCAGCAAAAAGAAATTAAAATGAATTAAGATGCAACAATAAAATCCAAATATTATTTCTAACATTAAAACAAATCCAATCAAATTCTATTTAAATAAATAATTGAAAATAAAATATAAACTCTCTATTGATGCCTGGGATAGTTTAATTGGCCAAGGATATTATTGATGACCGAATCTGCAATTAGAAGAGGTTTAGGACAAATGAAAATGCAGAAAACAAAATCAGAAAATTGATTTTGTTTTAGAAATTCGGAGCTTGATTTTCTGTATGATTTTTGACCCAATTAATGACCAAATCTATTAGTGAAACCTTCTCAGAAATGTTCTCCTTGATTTTATCTTTCTAATGAGCCATCCTGGGCCTCATTTGGCCAAGTAAAACTAATTCTATGAACCTCCAAAGTTGATGAGTCAAAACTGGCATAATTCTGGAAATTCTGTTGCTGGGCTAAAAATCAGAATTTTTAATTAGAAATTTAATCCTAAATTAGCCTCTAATTATCTAATAATTAATCCTAATTTATTTGTTTATTATAAACTAAACTATTTATTAATTAATATTAATCTAAATAACAAATATAAAACAAATTAATCTTAATCTAATTAAATTATTTATATTCTACATATTATTAATTTAATTAATTAAAAATTAATTATTTTAAATATTAAATATTAAATTAAAACTAAACTAGCATTAAAATAATATTTATTAATTAATTATAAGAATACTAATTATACTAACCTATCTACACTCCACTACCACTTAATATTAAACTAACCTATCTACACTCCACTACCATTAATTACCTTACCCATAGGGAGTTTGTGGAGGGATATGGTGAGTGGAGTGTGAGGTGAGGGTGAGTGAGGTGGAGGTACGGGAGGCATAAGGGGAAAACAAAAACTTTATATTAAAAACTTTTAATACATCGCATATCGCCTTATCGCAATATCGCATTTTGTCAAATGTGCATTATATAAAAGTTGCGATGTGTTCCGATATTGCGATATTGCGATATGCGATGTAAATTTTATTTTTTATATATTTTTTTAATATTAAGTTTTAATTTTAATTAAATTAATTATATTTTATTATAATAATTAATTTAATTAATGTTTAAAATTTAATGTTAAATATCAGTTTTTTATTTTTATTTTTATATTTTGGTTTTATTTTGATGATGTTTAGTTTAGTTATGAAATTTTCTAAACTACAGCCACTCCGAAAATAATTAAAAAGAATAAAAATAACATTTTTAACCCAGAATAGATAAATGATGGGACTTCAAAGGAGTGTCATTTTCAAACCAGTTAACCAAATGAGGCGAAATAAGCGTCAATGGGAAGCTTATAAAAAATCGATTCTAACAAAGCAATCAAAACAAGAATCCGAAGAAAATGAAAAATTAACAAAAGCATAGGATAATCAACTAAATAAAATCCTAAAAGGTGCTTAGCCAAAATTTTATAGAAAGGGTCCCCATTATTTGAAGTGAACAAGTCAAAAATGGGGGGGTTGTGTTTTACCACAACAATGGCGACACACGGGAGAAGAACTAGTTATCTCTGTTTGATATGAATGAGATTTTCCTAAAATTCAAGTAAAAATAATTAAAGAAAAGAGAATTATACTTAAAATGCTTGACTAGGTTCATTAGTCTGAATAAAAGCAAAAATCATCTAACTGTAATTTTTCTTAAAATTCCTCATAGATTAAAATATTTCAAAACTCTATATCAGTATTTAATTAGTTGTAGAGATAAAGCAAGGGTCACTTTACAGCTTAGCTTTTAAAATATACTCATTTGTCACAGGTAGAGCCACTGTTGCCAGCAAACATCTATAGTCTCGACAGGGTTACCTTTTAATCATCAATGATTCATAATCCCATCTCTTTAAGAATTATTGACCTAGAGATAAATCCATTTATATTATTTTTATTATTATTATTTTATTATTATTATTATTATTATTATTATAAATATTAAAAGCCCTTGTCTTGGTTTGGTAGCCAGATAGTTGACAATTCCATTCACTGGTTATAATTAGACTGAACAAGCTGGCTCATGATGAGACCCCTTGTCTTATAATTGTTTGCAATCATAAGCCATTACCCTGGTTTGTTTAGCAGTGTTGGTAATGTCAGCCTATTTTTCCCCTATGATCATGGTAAGCAGGCTCATGATGAGACCTCTTATCTTTTAATTTTAAATATATCTCTGGATTATACTCTAGAAAAATAAGACTCTTCAGGACAGGGAGAATCATTGACTCCTTAAGAGTTAAGAATGACAATTTCAGAGTTAAAAGGTGCTTTTGCTGTAAAGTGTCTTTACTTGGTTAAAAATAACTTTTCTTGACTGATAATAGAACTTTGAAAGATCTTAATAAAATATTGAAATTTCAAAGTGATTACAATTTTGATGAAAAATAAATTTCTCCAGATTTTACGATACTTTGTCAACTTTTCTAAATTGTTAATCTCTTCCTTAAGTATGTCTACCTTTATAATAAGAAAATAAAACTTTACTAAGAGATTTAAGGAAAAGTTAATAGATGATTATTAACAATTTTTCTCCATGTATACTGACCATAGTTAGGTAACAAGAAGACTTTCCATATAAATCATGGCAAAGTTACCCAAATCAAAACTGAAAACCAAAGGAAAAGAATTTTTATGCTAAAATGAGAAAGAAATCAACAAAAAAAAAATAAAAATGAAGAAATTTTAAAAATGGAAAGGAAAATCCAAGTTTCGCAAGATAAACTCAAACAAGAATGTTTATACTAATGTCTCAACAATATGAAGAAAGAAAATAATCGTGTAATCAATCCTTCTTATGTCGAGATTTAGAAAAATCATACCTTGCAGGGTTGTAAGTGTTTTAGGCTTTTTAGATAGTAATGACGATAAAATTCAGCCACAATGAATACTTTTTGTCTGATATCAATCTTTTTGTTTCCAAGCATCATCTTAATCATTTTCTAATAAAAAGGAATGCTTAAAGAAACAGATTAAAGGTTCAGAAACTTCCTAGCGTAGCTGTTTCAACGAGGATTATCGCTGCTTCTTGAAATTAAGCCAGGAGAAGAGTATGGACTTCGAAAATATGATCTAGCGGAGGATTGGAAGCTTTTATGAAGAGCTGCAAAACAGATTTATGTATTAGAACAACAAAACTTAAACTAAAGTAACGAAATGGAAATAAATGAAAGTGGGTACATGAATCTTACCAATGGATAATTGCTTTTGATCTTACCTGAAAGGTATCAGTTTCTCCAAACTAGCTGACTTCTTATTTTAATGAACATTAAAAACTTGAAGAAGTCAAACTAACCAAAATCCTATAACCCAAAAATCATTATTTATTTTATTTAATTAAAGAAAGCAGTAGAATGTAAAAATGGAATGCTTAGTGCTCAAGGGAATTGAAATTAAAAGAAATGCATCAGAAATGAGAATGCGAATTTGCAGTAATGAATGTCTCTCAAAATATTATAAGTTTCATATAAACTCCATGATTTTATAAATTGTCCAGAATCAAGACCAAATCCAAAATAATAAAATTTAAATATGAAAATAGAGATGTATTGAATTCCATATTTAATTATGGAATTATATATTAAAAACTGAAATATATGAGAAATCGAAATGATTTGAATATGCCGCAAATTTATCATCAGCTGCTTTCTTACCATAGTGGTTACCCAAGCTCGCTTTTAAAATAACACATCGCCGTATTGGATGATTCACATCAAATGTTTCTTCACCATGCTTCGAGTTTAATTTGCAAGACTTCACCTTTGTTGTTATGCCATATATCGATTAAATGTTAATGGCTCAAAGGGATGCATTGAAAGTTATCACATCAGAGATTGCAATGGAAAATTGCCGATATGAAAAAATGTAATGAGGACATGTGCAATGAAATGAAGCGATCACATCATTAAAGATATATTATATTGGGGATCGAGGAATATTGACATTGTGTTTCCCATATTGCACATCGCACATCGCAGATTCTGAATTGTGATGTGAGCATACTTAAAAATGCGATGAAGCGATTGCAATATCAGTGATTTCTAATTGGCAATGCTAATCGGCGATTGGTGAATGTTTGGTATCCAATGTAATACAATATGATTCTTGCGATGCCGATATGCGATGAATGATGTGGTTAACCGGTGATCGCGATCAGAAAACTTAAGCACATGATGTAACAATTCTCAATACGTCGATTATGCGATGAAGAGTGGACCTGATAACTTTATGATGAAAATTTAATAACATATCGGATATGAGACATCGACCCTTTTAAAGTTATGCTCCTACCATTATTTGCGATTGAGTGGACGCGCTATTTTATAAACTTGATTTGAATTTCATATCGGGTCTGGACTTATGTGGTTGTCGCAATATTGGTAAAGGAAATTCATGATAATGGAAGTATACTTCAACTGCAAACCTCCGATATGCGAAATGCGATATGGCATATGAGCGAGGTAACACATCGGAGATATTTTATTAAACAATTTGTTATCAAAAATGCTAAAAGAAACTTCTGCTGAAATCTTATGATATTGTTTTTCATTTCAATTGAGTTTCCCAAATGAATAAAAATAAAGTTAAAGAATCCTCAAATTCTAATGAATCTCAAATAAAATTTCCCTGAACCTATTGCCAATTTGAACTGGGTTTGCTGCTTGCTTCAAGTTTTGAAAACAAATGAAAACCTGCAATTAAAACAGAAAAAGAATAAAAAGTAAACTAAAGAAAAGATAAACTAATAATAGATGAAAATGAACTTGTAAATACATACTTGGAAGGAAATTGTCTGTAGATTTTACCTCATGAATCTTCAAATTCTTCCTTCGATTTATCAAAATTATGACTTTGTTCAAAATCATCTCATTATTTATTTTAAATCGGAGTGAGCAATCAACCTAGATATGTTTATTCATGTTCAGGAAATATAAAATTTACCAGAAATAAATATGAAACTATGATTCCTTTTTGAATTGCAACAACAATTTATTACCTCTGCACATTCCGAATTAACTTGAGAAAAATCTGTATTGTTATAGTGATTGTTCAATAATTCCTTTAGTAAATGAATATGATGCATATTGCAACATCAAATAATAAACTAAAGGTTTGAATGGGATAAAGCCACTAATTGTAGAAAAATGTCAAAACAGATTTGTATGTGTGCACACAGCAAAATGGACATCCTAAAGGTCGACTTAACAAATTTCGAGGAAGATAGTATGAACTTCATATGACTACCACAGAAGGTTAGACTGACTAATAATGATTGAGTTAGAATTAAGCTTATCATAGACAGTCATTCATTTCATGGGATAATGAGATCATGAAGCTTTTATATCCTCAAAACCTTTATCATATAAATTTCAAAAGAAAATCTTAGAAGGAAATCCTGAAATTAAGAAAAGTGGCTTTGAGGCGATTGATGCCAAGTGCAACCTTAATTGAATTTAATCAAGACATTATTCAAAATAGACAGAGTAGAGGTATTGCTGTAAGAAAATTAAAAAAGAAAGCAAGAATTAAAATTTTCTGATTGGGAGAGAATGTTTTCATTGAACATGTATGAAAATGGCTGATTGCTTTGTTTTATTTTTAATCTACAGAACTGTTGAAAATAAATTAACTACATTAACTCTACTCCTATTCTAATCATATACTTGAAAAATTACTAGGTATAGTCATATTTCCAGTGTAACCATTCTCTCATTTTTATTCTTGCATATATGTAAAGTTCAAATGTTAGTAATAAAAATACAAATCTAATTGAACTAAGAAAATTAAACCTGAAATCAGAATGTACAACTATTGTTAGAAGCTTATCTAAAATCTCCTTCTTATGAAATTTTCTTTCCAATTGAATACCAATTGGATCATAGAAATCTGGATGGATTTCTATTAATAATTGGGAAATGTTCAAAAGAGGAGATGAAAGGCCAGATTTTGGATATGAGCTTTCAGATTCAAAGGCCTGGAAGAAACTGTTAGTGTTATGTGTAAATTTTAAGCTATTGACAATCTTCCATGAAGGAAAAATTTCCAAATATTTTTCAAATGAATTAATGAAAAATGGATGGAAATCTTTCAAATGAAATGAAAAATTATTAATTAAATTGGATTGCTGGAAGACTTCCAAAAATACATTCTCTTGTTGATATTGCCTTTGATAAGATAGAAGCTTTTGATAAAACATTAACATTGATTGAAATTGAAATTGAAATAGCTTTCGATGCTTTTGATTATTATATAAAACTTCAATTTTCCAAGAGGGCAATGCATCAATTGAATGCTTGACAGTAAAGTGAGCAATATGCCAGCGTAATGTATCAAAAATCTGAAAAATAAAATCTGAAAATAAATCTAATTTAATAGAAAATAATTGAGGAAACAAAAATAAAAGGAAATCACTATTGTTACAACTAATGTTACAGCACAATTGGGATTGTTTTGAAATAATTTTTTTTTCACAAGGATTGGCCAGAATTATGGAATTTGAGTAATTTTGAATTCTAACATGTGAATTAGAAAGAGATTTATCATTATGAACATGAATGAAAGCTTGATCATGATATGAATCATAAATTGGAATATTTTCTCGAATAGTGAAATCATGAAGATGATTATCTGCTTTAGACTGAGGATTGGTTGGAATAATTTCTAAATTAAAATGTCTCTCATTCTCAGATGTTATTTGAAGTTTCTGATGATGATTTTCTCGAGAAAAATCAACATCTTCAATGTCAAAGTAATTATCATAAATGACTTCACAAGATTCTCTACAATTCTCTTCAATTTCATCCAGTATATCAAAACGAGGGACAAGAATTTCATGTTCATTAATGGCAAAAGAATGATCATTAATTGCTTCTCTATATTGATAAAAACTTAATGGTAATTCATTTAGACTAGCCTCTGTATTTTCTGAAATATCATTAACACCAAGAGGGGAAAAATTACCATCATTAAAAATATCAGGATAAAGGGAAAAATGTGAATCTGAAATAATGCATTTAAAAATGTTTCTGTTTGAGAATTCTTGTACATTATGCTCATTGTAAATTTCAGATTGTAAATCATTCCTTTGCGTACTCACGCTTTTTTGAAGAAGATTGCTTTGTTGCTCTGATTTCAGCATTTGTTCATCATGAAAAGATTCAGAAATTTGTACAGTAGTTTGCATGCTTTTATTTACTTTGATTGTTGCTTGCACTTGCTGATTTGAAATCTGATTATCTGAATTTAATGCAGAGAAACTTTCAGATTCCAATGCAGGTATTTCTCCAAAATTGTTGTTGTTGTCTTCTTGCATTTGATTAGAAATATTTTCCAATTTTTGTGAAACCTCTTCATCACAATTTATTTGCACACCCAAATTGGAATTCTCATTTATATTGGAAGGGGATGGAACAAATCTTGAACTAATTTCATATGGATCGGTAATAGGAGGAAGAGAATAATTATGTTCAAACCAATCTAGTGATTCTTCTTTCATAGGTTGATCTTTGCCATTAAATTTTAAACAATTTAAATGAAGTCGAATATTAAAATCTCTAACAGACTCATTTTTATTTCGAAGATATTCAATTTCATCACATACCTGATCATAATCATAGTGGTCAAATTTACAAACGAAAATTGTAACAAATTGATCCCAGTTGTGAATTGAGGCAACCGGAAGAGTTCTACACCAGTTTATGGCTGTTGCCGCAAATGTGAGAGTAAAAATTCTGCATAAAATACCTTCATCAATTCCTTGAAAATCATAATTTGAAACATTTTGAATAAATTGAAGGACATGATTAAAAGCAGAAGAATTTCTCTCACCATTAAACTTTACCTGAGACAAGAGTCTTACCACCTCGGGTGGAGTATTGGAAGATGCACGTCCATGGATACAACTCCAAATTGGAAGTTTAATAGGAGCCATCATGATTAAATAAAATGTTAAAATTGAAAAGACTCCAACAGAAAACAAGTTTCAGGCCCTCCTTCTATCGCCAAAAATGTTGAAGCCTCGAAAATCGCTGCTACAACATTGGGGGATAACCACCCGGTCCGGACCTTAATACAGCTCCTTTTCCGTTTATGATAGTGGCTCCGACTAGTTTAACTAGGTCCAGTTACCTTTTCCCTATCGCTATTGGTTTACGATGTATCGTTAACTACCAATAGACAAGGATATCAGATCAATTCTTCTTGCTGATCAGGCAAGAGAATGACCCTTAAGCTGATTTGGGTTCAGCCAAACCACAACTAAGATTTTGCCTCTTTGAGAAGAGGATTTAAAAGAATGAAAATTTAATTTAATTGCAAACTTATTCTATAATGCAAGAAAAAAGAAACTAATATAAATCCTATCTCAATCAGATAGATGAAAATCTAACCCAACTAAGAGCAAGATAATTAAATAATGAGAATTAAAATATGTCTGGTTTTAAATTAATGTTAAGCTAACGAAGAAATTCAATTAGCTCACATTTGTGAGTACCAAAACACATTCTATTGAGACCATTTGACTGAAATAATAAATCAACAACACTCCGGAAGAAATTCACAAAAATTGATATTGATTATCATATCAGTCAAACTAATAATTAAACGATAACATGTGGAAGAAATTCACAACACATTACTATTTAATAAATCAGTGTTATAAGACAGATTTCTGAGTAATGGTTACTCAGAAATCAGAGTTTAATTCATAAGAGCAGAGATACTTAACAATTTAAGACAAATTATCCATATCAACAGAAATGCCAAAACATGAATAAAATGAAACAATAATTTTATTAACATAAAAATGAAACTGGTATTTGATACAGAAATGCCAAAAATACCATTTAATTGAATCCGCTTCTCTGATCCTGGTCTCTAACAGTACTTTACGTTACTTGAATTTCTGCTTTCAAGACAAGAGCTGCAGAATGCAAACTCTGCCCATCATGCATAATTCAAGATATAAAGAATAAACCCTCATTAATGTTCAGATCTGAAATTTTCTCTCCTCCCCATCTACAACTCTAAATCCCTATGACAGAAATGCTTTTAGAAGTCTGGAATTACAGAGGAGAGCCCCCCCCTCTTTTACATTTTGCAATCTGCAATTTATAATCCTCCCAAAAGTATTTTAGAAGAGAGTTTGTTTGAAGAAAAAAAATCTGCCCAATCCAACTTTAATTGCTAAAAAAAAATCCAATCTTTAATTGCTAGAGTCTTCTCATTGATTGAAATATTTTTCCTCAATATCCCTTCTATTGTTTTTTCCTGCAAAAAGAAATTGAAATGAATTAAGATGCAACAATAAAGTCCAAATATTATTTCTAACATTAAAACAAATCCAATCAAATTCTATTTAAATAAATAATTGAAAATAAAATATAAAATCTCTATTGATGCCTGGGATAGTTTAATTGGCCAAGGATATTATTGATGAGCGAATCTGCAATTAGAAGAGGTTTAGGACAAATGAAAATGCATAAAACAAAATCAGAAAATTGATTTTGTTTTAGAAATTCGGAGCTTGATTTTCTGTATGATTTTTGACCCAATTAATGACCAATATATTAGTGGAACCTTCTCATGAATGTTCTCCTTGATTTTATCTTTCCAATGAGCCATCCTGGGCCTCATTTGGCCAAGTAAAACTCATTCTATGAACCTCCAAAGTTGATCAGTCAAAACTGGCATAATTCTGGAAATTCTATTGCTGGGCTAAAAATCAAAATTTTTAATTAGAAATTTAATCCTAAATTAGCCTCTAATTATCTAATAATTAATCCTAATTTATTTGTTTATTATAAAATAAACTAATTATTTAATAAACTATTTATTAATTAATATTAATCTAAATAACAAATATAAAACAAATTAATCTTAATCTAATTAAACTAATTATATTCTACATATTATTAATTTAATTAATTAAAAATTAATTATTTTAAATATTAAATATTAAATTAAAACTAAACTAGCATTAAAATAATATTTATTAATTAATTATAAGAATACTAATTATACTAACCTATCTACGCTCCACTACCACTAATATTAAACTAACCTATCTACACTCCACTACCATTAATTACCTTACCCATACGTATCATTGAAAGATTTAAAACAAATCATTGAAATCTTAAAACATATGTCTTATGCCATATGAGTTTGTGGAGGGATATGGTGAGTGGAGTGTGAGGTGAGGGTGACGTGAGGGTGAGTGAGGTGGACGTACGGGAGGCATAAGGGGAAAACAAAAAACTTTATATTAAAAACTTTTAACACATCGCATACCGCCTTATCGCAATATCGCATTTTGTCAAATGTGCATAATATAAAAATTGCGATGTGTTCCGATATTGCGATATTGCGATATTGCGATATGCGATGTAAATTTTTTTTTTTATATATTTTTTTAACATTAAGTTTTAATTTTAATTAAATTAATTATATTTTATTATAATACTTAATTTAATTAATGTTTAAAATTTAATGTTAAATATCAGTTTTTTATTTTATTTTTATTTTATTTTGGTTTTATTTTAATGATGTTTAGTTTAGTTATGAAATTTTCTAAAATACAACCACTCCGAAAATAAATAAAAAGAATAAAAATAGCATTTTTAACCGAGACTAGATAAATGATGGGACTTCAAAGGAGTGCCATTTTCAAACCAGTTGACCAAATGAGGCGAAACAAGCGTCAATGGGAGGCTTATAAAAAATCGATTATAACAAAGCAATCAAAACAAGAATCCAAAGAAAATGAAAAATTAACAAAAGCGTAGGATAATCAGCTAAATAAAATCCTAAAAGGTGCTTAGCCAAAATTTTATAGGAAGGGTCCCCATTATTTGAAGTGAACAAGTCAAAAATGGGGGGGGGGGGGTTGTGTTTTTACCACAACTCTTCGATGCTCCATTAATTTCTCCATCTGCTTGATCTGTGTTTTGAATGACTTCGGAGGGTTTGATAGATCTCGACCCCTGCTTATTAAATATCAGTTATTTTGCAATAGCCTCTCAGGCTTTTCTTCATAAATCGGCTTCTGAAAAATTGTCCTTCGAAGCGGCCTCGGCTTCCGTAATGGAGGCTGTGAATTATGATAGTTCTCCATCGCCAGAAACCTGCAAAACCCACAAACAAGTTAAGGAAAACCGGACATAGAGATGGTGGGGTGGCGGGATCCAGGGGCATGGTGGTGCAAACTCATTGAAATGGTGAAACAATGTGGGGTTATGGAAAACACAGAGGGATGGCAAATAAGTATTTAAGGAATACGTAAAATTTAACATGGACAGTGGAACTTCGTCCTAAAAAGATATACGGGAAGCTGAGGGATGTACGATGGAAACGCGTGGCGGTATGACGTGGAGGGAGGCTTGGGTCAATAGCAGGACAGGTAAACGATTCTGAGCCATACGATCTCCCAACGAGATCAATGGTTGAGACTTCACCAGAGGGTGATAAACTGCAGGCCCGGAGCACCGTACACGGGGATTATCATGCGCGTAGCTTCGTGGAATGATGGTCATAGGATGGAGATCATCAGATCGAAAAAATACCATGGATATCGCTACACGACTTTATCCGAATGATAATGCGTGATAGAGGGTGGTATTGTATTCGTACACCAGGATGTGTGGCTAGCACTGAGTGGAATCACTACGGTCGGAAGAATACCACCTACCCTGGATAAGCTGTGCGATGAAAACATACTGGTTTTTTAGCAGTGAACACGGGGTGGGGACCACATGAGTGATTGGCTGCGGTGAGTTGATCTGTGTTTGATCCAACGGCTGAGATTACGCCCGATGGCCATATCCAGTAAGTGCTTTTCTATCTTAGTACACAGTCAAATGCCCAGGTTATATGAAAAATGGGACGGAGGGGGCTAGGGCCAAAGGAGCTATGCCTCGAATGTTTCCAAATATGAATTTCCATCCCTTTTAGAATGCGATTTTGAAGCTAGGAGAAAACAATGATAGAAAGCTAAGGCACTTTGCAAGACAGGGCAAAGGAGTTAGAAGATTTAAACCAAATGGTCCATGGAAATTTTAATGGGGAGATGATCATGATCAACACCAGGCGTGCCGTGCGCTTTTCCAGGCGCGCTGCAGAGGCTTGAGGGCCTTAGAAAATCTGCAAATTGCTCAAAACTCCTCGTTTTTCCAGTGGTCAGCTTAGGGGAATGTTACTTGCGTTTTGAAATGCAAAATGAGACTTGGCAACGATCAATTACTCCCTTTAAAGTTGAAAAACCCTTTGAACTTGATTTGTGAGGGTTTTGGAGGCCTTTTGAAAAGGCTTTTCGGTCATAACCATACCTAAATAAAATTTCTTTTTTAAAACATAATAGAGACCTATCTTTGCTCAAGTAAATGACAAAGTGGTGTGAACAACTTCTCTCATAGTCATGATTTCGTTTTTGAAGAAAAGAAACTTTTTAAGAGCCAAAACCTTTTCCACTGTTTCTCATTAAGGGAGGAAAACTTGTTTCCTTTGTTTACATCTATTTTTTAGAGGAAAACCCTGATCAAAACCATATAAATGATTGTAGATGCACCCTTCAAATGATATATTTTTTAAACTGTGGGTGAAACTCAGTTTCATTCAACTAGGTTTTACCATCATCTGTTTTTCAAAAGGAATTCCTTTAAAAACCCATCCTACAATGAAATGCAACAGCAAGGTATTTTACATGTTTTCATAAATAAAAGGCCTTTGTTTGTGACATTCTCATGCTTCGTTTTCTTTGAGTGTTGTTTTTGAATTCAAAAAACTTTCCATATCCTTTCTTACACATACTGTCTCTATGTGTCTATTTGCAAAGCCTCTTCTAGAAACCAGGCTTAAGTTACCTTCTTGTTACTTTTGATGAGTTTTTAAAAAATATCTTCATGGATAGGAAGAGCAAACCTTCTTTGAATATCAAAATCACTTCTTGGCCTATGTTTAACCCAGCTCTAAACTCATAAAACTTGAATGGACTTCTACTAAATTTCAACTCTGTCTTTTAAAGGAAAATAATGGCTAGAAGATATGGCTTGATTCCTTGAAAGTTGTTTTTGAATTTGAGACATCTTGCCATATCATTTACTTCATATTAATGAACCTGTCCAATATTTGTTCACTTTAGCTTCAGATCAATTTTGAAGGAGATCTATGATAGAAGAAAAACCAAACCTCTTTGATCATTATAATATCACTACTTGGCCATCCTCTGTTTTTAACACCATTTTTCTGTTCATAAGCCTTCACTTCTCACCCACTGCACTTAAACTCTACTTTTCAATTAGTGAAACCATATAATCAATCTTTGAAACACACTACTATGTTAGTGGTCTTCATCTATTGGAGACAAGGTGTTTAAACAATTTTTTAAGGCTAATTGCAACATTTTTAGCTTTGTGCCCTTAAATGAGGTCATATCTCTGTTCCTAGCCCTCTGCTTATTAAATCAAGGATGACTTTATCACATTTCTAAACCCTCTGCTTGTAAAATGAAGGAGGTTTTTAACCAATGACCTCAACCTTCTACTCATGTTTGTAGGAGGTTTTCTCACTTAATCAACCCTCTGCTCATGCTTGGAGGAGGTTTTAACACAGTGATGTAATTTCATCTACTTTCAAGCAGTGTCATATTTCCTTTCACTGCCTATTCATAGTTAAGCAAATAAGAGTGACAAATTGACAATATGCCATGAGGGGAATTTCTCTGAGACATGTAATCCTGCTGTTTAAATATCTTTATGCATCTTTAGACATTAGAAGCAACCTGACCAGTATCTGCAGAGCATTACTTATTATTCATAAGTTACTAACCTTTTGAATGTGTTTGCAGGAGCTTATTGAAATAACTCTCTGTCCAGTGCTTGCATCCCAGGATCAAAACCACATGAGAAGCAACTGTCTTTTCATGTTAAGTTTAATAATTAATTATGGAACACTGGTACACTTTTGTTCTTGAAAAAGACATTGAAACACTGTAAATCCACCTAATATTAGTTTGAACTATGGCATATGCATTGCTGAGACAACAAGGTTTGTTAGTGGCATGAATTTAGAGTATATCCAACTTTATTTGCAGAATAGGAAGGTTATCTATCACTGGCTAATATTAGACAGAGGTTCTGTTGGCTTTAGGATAGTTTTCCAAGGGAGGATCGCCTAAAGCACCACTACCTAACTTAGCGGAGAATTTTTGGATAGATTTGGAGTATTCTCTTTGGAGCTGATGGAAAAGTTTGTATGACTGAGACTAGATAGGATTTGAAAATTAGGTTTTATTTTATCAAGGGCTGATTGAAAAGGTAGGAGGGTAAAAATGTTTATGGGTGTTTTCTAGCTGACAAATTTGACATATTGGAGTTCAGCTGCTAGAAAACTTGGCTTTAACAACTAGTCATCATCAACAGGTGAAAAATACTAATGACTAAAAAGTAGTTGCTGCAATAGATACATATACATGAAATATGGTTGGAATATATTAAGAAATGCCTGAGAATAGAAGAACGAGCTCCAATACAGGATTTCTAGTCAATCTAAGAGAGATTGCTAGAAATGCCGGAAAATGTACAATGTGACAAATAGATTGTCACTACAACTGAATCAAAATGAGAGTGAGGCTATGGAAGATCTAAAATATTGATTCCATCCTCTGATACTATTCTCAAGCAAAGTGTTGATCCCTTTCACTCAAAAACACTCCTCTTGCTAAGCACAAATGGCTCTCCCAGCAACTGCCTCTGAAAATACCACAGTTTCTGCTCTAGAATATGCTATAAGAGATGGTGAGTGTTTGACCTAGTGCCAAAGATCTGAAATGAAGCCCGAGGTTTGTCCTCACTGATCCTCCAATGAATAGCTGAGCCCTCCACTAGAAAACAAACCAAAGAGTGACTCAATGAGTTCCTTTGTTGCTGCACCCAGCAAAACAACGTTTTCTGCTGCAGAAATAACGTTGTAGCTGAAGGGATAAGCTTTTCTAAATGCCAGAATGAGGAAATGAAGCTCAAACCCTCTCCTTCCTTGAGGATGAGGTAGGGATTCCCGATCGGGAACACCGTTGGGTGAAGAACACTACAAACCCTCCTAAACAGCTCGGGGATGCAAGTGTTTGTAGACCCTATGAAAATGATAAGCCAATGCATAATCAAAATGGGATGTTATCTCCTCCTTATAAAGCAAAGGAACCTTTCTCACCATGGGTCCTATTGTCAACGTATGTTGTCGCTCCTAGAGACAGCCTGTAGTTGCCATAGACCAGTGCCTAAGACATCTTATCATATCAAGGAGCATATAAAAAACTTGGGTGTCAATCCAAAGGCTCTCCTACTATCTCTTGTAAACAAGGAAATTGATTTAAATGGGACCAGAACTTACAGAAACTGCCACAGGGAAAGTAATGTTGCAGAGACAAGATGCAAAACTCTAATATAAAATCATCAGATAGTTAAGAGACAATTTACTGTAAAGAGGGCCGATTCAAGTAATATGCCACAGAAATCAAATATCATAAGGTGTATGCGGTGAAAGAAATATAAGAAGATATTAGGTATCTTGGGTATGATACCCAGTTACACAACAGAACCATATATGGGCTTATCAATCTAAGAATGCATACATGACAATGGTGTTTTAAAAGCACCCTTCCAAAGAAACTAATATAGCAGAAAGATGGGTGAAATGAACATGAAACAGTATATCATGCCTGAGCCATATTTAAAGTGCTTGACTGATCTAAGTATGGGTATCAATTAGGATAAATCCTTACCTAAATTCAGTGAGCCACTCGCATTCCAGTACATGATAAAAGAAGATGGATAAAATGAAATGTTGTATTAAACACATAAAACAAAGTTACATACTGTGGGATACCAAAGACCAGAATCCTCTAATACAGATAGAACTCCTCCTCACTGAAACCCTACGGGCTCTGAGCCTTCATACAAGATATTTTACAAGATGTATACAAAAATGCCTTTCAATGCACAATTCTCTGATAAAAATCTGGAACCCCTACAATGTCTTTCTTCCCGGTTTTTATAGAAGAAGGAGAAGAAAAACTTATAAAAGAAGTAGGTGAAAACAATTAATTGTTTCCTTAAAAAAAAAATGGTGAAAACATTCGTGCCCATACTATTTGATGGCCATGAAATGCTGAATGTACTTGACAATCCGCTTGTAGAAATAAATGCACTGAGTAGAAAATCTCTTCAAGAACCCAGTATAGAGATACATCCACCTGAACATTCTGTCCTTTCCTGAAGAAAATCCGGCTGAAATAAAACCTTCAAAGCATTGATTTTTGTGCTTTGTACTCTCTGTCTTCCAACTTTGAATTGGAATTTAAATTCAGTGCCGGACACTACATTCCTTGATTTTTCATTGATATTTCTTCGATGCTCCATTAATTTCTCCATCTGCTCGATCTGTGTTTTGAATGACTTAGGAGGGTTTGATAGATCTCGACCCCTGCTTATTAAATATCATTTATTTCGCAACAGCCTCCCAAGCTTTTATTCATAAATCGGCTTCTGAAAAATTGTCCTTCGAAGCGGCCTCGACTTCCGTAATGGAGGCTGTGAATTATGATAGTTCTCCATCGCCGAAAACTTGAAAAACCAACAAACAAGTTAAGGAAAATCGGACATAGAGATGGTGGGGTGGCGGGATCCAGGGGCATGGTGGTGCAGACTCATCGAAATGGTGAAACAATGTGGGGTGATGGAAAACACAGAGGGATGGCGGAGAAGTATTGAAGGAATACGTAAAATTTAATGTGGACAGTGGAACTTCATCCTAAAAAGATATACGGGAAGCTGAGGGATGTACGATGGAAACGCGTGGCGGTATGACGTGGAGGGAGGCTTGGGTCAACAGTAGGATAGGCAAATGATTCTGAGCCATACGATCTCCCAACGAGATCAATGGTTGAGACTTCACCAGAGGGCGATAGACTGCGGGCCCGGAGCACGGTACACAGGGATTATCATGCGCGTAGCTTCGTGGAACGATGGCCGTAGGATGGAGATCATCAGATCGAACAGATAGCATGGATATCGCTACACAACTTTAACCGAATGATAATGCATGATAGAGGGTGGTATTGCAGTCATATACCAGGACGCGTGGCTAGCGCTGAGCGGAATCGCTGCGGTTGGAAGAATACCACCTGCCCTAGATAAGCTGTGTGATGAAAATAGGCCGGTTTTTTAGCAGTGAACACGGTGCAGGGACCACATGAGTGATTGGCTGCGGTGCGTTGATCTGTTTTTGATCTGACGACTGAGATTACGCCTGATGGCCATCTACGGTAAGCGCTTTTCTATCTTAGTACACTTTCAAATGCCCAGGTTATATGAAAAATGGGACCTAGGGGGCTAGGGCCAAAGGAGCTATGCCTCGAATGTTTCCAAATATGATTTTCCAGCCCTTTTAGAATGCTATTTTGAAGCTAGGAGAAAAAAATGATAGACAACTAAGGCACTTTGCAAGACAGGGCAAAGGAGTTAGAAGATTTAAACCAGATGGTCCATGGAAATTTTAATGGGAGATGATCATGATCAACATTGGCTCCACCTGGGGACGACACGTTCATCCCTGGACGCATCGAGAACTACGCAGACCTCCTGATCATGGTCTATATAAACTCTGTTCTTCATCCCCTCTGCATTTCTTTTCATAACTCATTTGCACACCCACCCTGTTTAAACAAAAACTGTAAGAAAAACTAATATACAGTATGGTACATCAGGCGTCTTTAGCTTGGGTCAGAATTGAAAGTAGGGCTTGAGAAATTGACCATTTACAGGGGCATCAAGAAAGTCACCCTGTATGTTTTCCAACATAAAAGTATTATTGCCTCCCCGTTCCACGATTTTAAATGGGCCAAACCAAAGTGGATCGAACTTGCCATGTTTTCCTTTTTTAGCCCTCTGGACATCCCACCTGAGCACCAGATCACCAATCTGCAACTTTCTGTCTTTAGCATGCTAATCAAAAATGTGTTTCATTCTCTCCTGATATTCTACTAACCTTTGATTCACCTGGCTCCGTGTTTCTTCTAATTCTACCAATTGATTGATCCTCCTGATCATATCATCAGGCTCTTCCTGACTTTCCTGCATGAAATGTGCCACTGGTAAATCCAGCTTCATAGGAAACACTACTGCTCGTCCATATACCAATTCATACGGATATTTCCCAGTTGCTCTCTTGCTAGTGATTCTATTAGCCCATAGAGCAAATTTCAATTGGGAATCCCAATTTTTCTGATTTTAATTTATAGTTTTCTTCAAGGCCCTCACCAAATTTTTATTAGAAGATTCTGCCAAACCATTTCCCTATGGATAATAAGATGTGGAGTGATTAAGTGCAATATTATACTGTTGACAGAAATTCATAAATTTTGCAGATTTGAAGGCCTGCGCATTATCAGTCACTATTTTAGCAGGACAGGCAAACCTGGATATATTGTTTTCTTCCATGAACTTTATGATGACACTGTCAGTATCATTCCTTGCAGGTATGGCTTCCACCCATTTTGTAAAGTAATCTGTGGCAGTTAATAACCATTTATGCTATCCACTTGAGGGTGGGTGAATTTCACCTATAAAATCTATTCCCCATTGTTGAAACGGTTCATCTACATGAACTGGAATTAGGGGCAGAGCTGCCAATTTCTATCTCTAAGTAGATTTCTGACACTTATCACATGATCTGACCTAAGTAAAGGTATCTGCAAATAATTTAGGCCTGTAGAAACCAGCCTTTAAGTTTTTATGAGCTGTGGCCCTCCAGCTGTAGTGTCCTCCACAGATTCCTTCATGAAATTCTATCATTATACTTTCTACTTCATCCTCTGTAAGGCACAGGAGTAAAATGCCTGAAGGGTCCCTCAAATATAGCTGGCCATTAGCAACTATATACTTTTTTGATTTTAATCTTAAAGCCCTATATTTTTCTTTATCACAACTGGGAGGATAGTTGAGTGTCAAAATATATTCAACTATTTCTTTGTACCATGGACTGGTGAGGTATTTTATATGTGTTTTTTGAGTAGCCATCTCCAGAACTTGCTGCTCTTTTTCTCTCTCAGACTCTTCACTTGAAATCATAGACAAATTTATGCTCAGAGCTTGATAGTTTGATACAGATAAGATTTTAGCAAGTCCCTGTCCTTTGATCAACTTGGTAGGACGGATATCTAGATCATACTCCTGTATTTTAGCAATCCACCTTCCCCTTTTTCCTTCACTGTCTCCCTGAACAAGGATATTCTTTACAGCCACAGTAGGTATGAATGCAGTGATGTGAGACTGCAAAATATATATGCGAAAAGCTTTGAGAGTTTTCACCAGGGCATAGGCGTGCTTCTCCAATATATTATATTTTAGTTCTGCATCATGCAGAACCTGACTGAAGAAGGAAATGGGTTGCTCATATCCTTCTTCATTTTTCTGTAATAACACTCTAGCTACTGTATGAGATGATGCAAAAGAAAATATCATAAATGGTTTAGTATAATCTGGCCCAGCTAGTATAGGGGCTTCAGAAAATGTGGCTTTAATTCTAGCAAAGGCCTCCCGTGATTCTTATGACCATTTCACCTCATTATTCTTCTTTAGCATATCTGTTATATGCCTAACTATCTCAACATAGTTAGGAATAAATCTTCTCAGGAAATTTATACGGACTAGAAATACATGTACTTCCTTGTTATTTCCGGGGAGAGAGATGCTATTTATAACCTCTACTCTTTTGGGATCTATCCTTACCCCATCTTTAGTTACAATATTCCCCAAAATTTTTCCTTCCTCTAATGAAAATAAAGACTTTTGTGGATTAAGAGAAAGACCATACCTTCTGCATTTTTCAAAAGTTCTTCGTAAATACTCAATGTGTTCATCATCATTTTTTGAAAACACTGTAATATCATCAAGATACACCACCAGAAATTTATCCTGCTCCCCAACAAAAGCAACATCCATGGCCCTTTGAAAAGTGGCCCCTACGTTAATCAGTCCAAAAGGCATGCTGACATACATAAATGTGCCCCAGGGTGGTGAATGTAGTTTTCTTCTGATCCTATGGAAATACAGCTACCTGATTATAACCAGAGAAGCCATCCATCATCGACATTCTGGAGGCTCCAACCACTTTTTGCAGAATGTGATCCATCTTGGGCAGTGGATAATTATCTTTTAGAGATGCTCTATTTAAATTCCTGAAATCCAAACACAACCTTATTTCTCCATTCTTCTTTCGGACAGGAACAAGGTTCGCCACCCATTCAGAATACCTTAGTGGCACGATTATTTTAGCCTTTAGCAGCTTCTTGATTTCTTTTTCAATGGAGGGAAGCAGTAGAGGATTTATCTGTCTAAGCTTCTGCTTATAAGGTTTTCCATATTCCCTCGGGGGAATTTTATGTTGCATTATACTAATATCAAAAATTTTAAGGTCCTGATAGGACCATGCAAATACATCCTTGTATGACTGAAATAATTTCAAGTATTTTTCCTTATATTCCTCTGGGACTTTTTTGGACAATTTTATGATCTTGGGATCAGCATCAGTACCCAGGTTCAGGTCTTCTACCTGATATTCCTCTAACACTTTACTAGGCTACAATGGGACATAATTCTTGTCAAATAATCTTTCTAGAGGCACCAACCCTCTAGGGATGACATTTCCTTTTAGCTGCAACACTTTACTTCCTGCCATTTTCTCCTCCCATTTAATTTCTGAAACATTCTTAGCCTCATCTTCTTCATAATCATAAATCTCCATATTAGAGAATTCTCCCACTGTTTCCAAGAATTTATTCATCTGTTCATCGTCTTCAACTACCTGCCAGTGTTTGATATTGTCTGGGATTGATGGCCTATAACGTACCTCAATTTCATACCTCAAAAGAGGGTTCTGGGGAGGACGGAAGGTACTAGCAGCCACAACAAGTGAATCTGCCATTCTGTTCTATTCTCGAGGCATGAACTGAATATTAAATTCTGAAAAGAATTTCTCCACCATGTCCCAAACCTCATTTCCATAAGCTCTCAGTCGTGGATGTTTATTTTGACATTGATTTCTGACCTGTCTGACCACCAGCTCAGAATCTCCTAGAACCTTTAAACATTGTATACCCATGCTCCTGGCTGTTTTCAATCCCAACAACAGTGCTTCATATTCAGATACGTTATTAGTGACCTCATATTCCAATTTAAAAGACAGCGGGATCCATTTGCCTGTAGGAGAAATTAACAATACTCCAGCTCCGTTTCCTTCTCTTGAATTTTCTCCATCAAAATGCAATGTCCAGATTCCTGCTTCACGGTTCACTGAAGGCTGCTCGGTCTTGATCTGGCAGAAGGATGGCTCCTGAGCATATTCTTGATCTTCTTCCAGCATTAAGCATGAAAAATCTCCTTCCTTGCTATAGACTGGTGAATTCTCTGAGTTGTCAGCCTTAGTCACCATCTTGACAAATCTGGTCTCTCTGTATAATCTCCTTTCCTGGCCACCAAAAATAGGGATAGTGGCATAGGTTAAATATAATTTGAGTGACCCACCAATTTTCTTTCCCCAGGATCTTGACAATAGCATGCCAAAGCGGGCCGGAATGTCAGCCACCACAATGTCCATTACTACACTTTTTGCTGGAATTTGGGCCAGATTGACCACTAAATCTTTAATCATCCCCAAGCATTTAACTCTTTTGGAATCAAATGAATAGATGTCTTTGTATGGGCGTGTGATTTGTAGTCCTAGTTGTTCCATGACTGACAGAGGCATAAGTTTATGGGAAGCTCCAGAACCTAACATACAATTGTGTAACAGTAGGTCATGAATCACTAGAGACACATAAAATGGAGGAGTAGAGGGGTCTATCTCCTCCACATGTGGGCCATATGATGTGTTTTTCTTATTAGAGGTTTAGACTATCTGGAATGACTGGTGCTTCAGGAGGGAGTATGAAAGAAGTAACTTGAGATTGATATGCAGGTTGTTTCAACAGTTCAGTGAGGGGAACTGGGATTTTGATTTTCTCAAGTTATTTTTGCAGATTGAAAGTAGGAGGGGAATTTTCTATTACAACTTCTTTTGGCTCTTTATTTTCAGCTGAAGGTTTAAATTCTCTTGATACAGACTCAGAATTAGAAGGAGTGACTACTTTTGAAGAAGAAGGAATTTGATCATTAGACTGCAAAGGTTTGTTCGGAGGAATTTTACCTTTGTCTGTGGATTTCTGCATCGTTGATTCCTTTTGAGCAGATGCTTCCTTCTGGGGAGGATATTCTTCATGCTCTTGAGTTTGGGTCCTCTTCCTTGAAGACCTGAGATAATATTTTCTGTTGAAATGTGCTTGCATGAAATCATTAAACTGTTTGCAATAATGATCAATTTCTGCATCCTCTGCGTCTCTAATCTCTTCTTCTTCATGCAATGGGAATTCTACTTCATCATTGTTTGAGAAGGCAAGGTCTACATCTTGTAGTTCATAGTCAGCATATTCAACAGAGTCATAAACTAGGCCTTCCAGGTATAATGGGTGTGGAACTTGATCCTGTTGCTCCTTTGCTTCCCTTAGCAATATTTGCAGGGGTGGCTTTCTATACTGAGGATTGTAACCCCTGTTTGGAGCATTTTGAAAGTTCTTGGAAGCTAAATTCTTTGTCTACAATTCAAGCTTGACCAGTTTATTAGAAATATTCTTAATCATTTTGCTCATTTATTTAATTCCATTTGAATCCTTATCCTGATTAGAAGTAGATACTTCTTCTTTACCCCTTCTTCTGGTATCTAGTTCAGCTTTCCCTTTTAATTTTCCAGTGGAAGCAAAATTTTCTTCCAACTCAAGAGCATCTGACTGAGCATCATCTAGGGTGGCAGGCTTTATTTCCATGAGAGAGAAACCAAAATCTGAGTCAAAGGCTGTTATGAAAACAACTTTGGCAACATTCTCATGAGGCTTCATATCGACAGGAAGGTTTAGATACAACTTGTTAAATATTTTGATAAACTATGACACCCCTTCATTATGTTTCTTCTTGAGTGTATTGAATTCAGTAAGACACTGTCCATGATCTTTATTCTCTCCCCATTTTCTTAGAAAAGTATTCTCCATATCGTCCCAAGTGGTTACGGAATGGTTTCCTAATGTTTTGAACCATTTTCTGGCTTCACCGTCCAGAGACTGCACAAATAGTCTTACGACCACATCCAAATGTTCTACATTAAAGTTCTCTGCAAAGGAGCAAAAAGTCTCAAGATGTTTTTGAGCATCTATTTCATTTTCCCCAGTGAATCTGGGCAAGATCTTCAAATAATCCTGTGGCATATCATTTAACACCTGAGGAAATGCTAGGGGAGCATATTTATTCAACAAAAAGGCTGGCACATTATCCATTGGAGGAGGTGGGGGTCGTGCAACAATTTGGTGTACAAATGGAGGAAGAGGCAGAGGTGGAGTATGGATAACAATAGGGATATATTGTACAGTAGCTTGAGGCGTAGATGGGAATAGTTCATGGTTAACAACAGCTACTTCGGTGACTTCTTTAACCTCTTCGACCTCAGGAGTGGGGTGAAGATGAGTTTAATTCTAGCACTTCCCCTGGGTGGGCTATCTGAGTAATATTCTATGTCTTCGACAGTGGAGTCGAGATTTTCTTCTAGAACTTCTTGAGAAGAAGAAGATGGGTAATCTTCTATGGAAAATTTAGGGATTTCAGCACAGACTAATTTCTTTTCTTTCCAACTTCTTCTATGTATAATCTTATCAGGTTCAGACACTGAAGGTGTCTTTGACTGTGATGTATCTGACCTAAGGTGTGGCTTACGGGGATCTAGGACTACAAATAGATTTTTCGAATAAAAAACAGTGGAGTTGCCAAGGTGAGAGATATGCAACTCTTCAACTCTCTGTGCTCACTTGATTAGAGAGTGAATATGATTTTTCGAGGCCCAGGGAAACTGATTTTCTTAAATTCGATCCCCGGAAACGGCGCCAGAAAGATGTTGTCGACGTATGTTGTCACTCCTAGAGACAACCTAGAGTTGCCATAGACCAGTGCCTATGACATCTTATTATAGCAAGGAGCATATAATAAACTTGGGTGTCAATCCAAAGGCTCTCCTGCTATCTCTTGTAAACAAGGAAATTGATTTAAATGGGACCAGAACTTACAGAAACTACCACAGGGAAAGTAATGTTGCAAAGACAAGATGCAAAACTCTAATATAAAAGCATCAGACAGTTAAGAGACAATTTACTGTAAAGAGGGTCGATTCAAGTAATATGCCACAGAAATCAAATATCAGAAGGTGTATGCGGTGAAAGAAATATAAGAATATATTAGTTATCTTTGGTCTGATACCCAGATACACAACAGAACCATATATGGGCTTATCATTCTAAGAATCCATACATGACAATGGCATTTTAAAATCACCCTTCCAAAGCAACTAATATAGCAGAAACATGGGTGAAATGAACATGAAACATTATATCATGTCTGAGCCATATTTAAAGCGCTTGACTGATCTAAGTATGGGTATCAACTAGGATAAATCCTTACCTAAAATCAGTGAGCCACTCGCATTCTAGTACATGATACAAGAAGATGGATAAAATGAAATGTTGTATTAAACACATAAAATAAAGTTACATACTGTGGGATACCAAAGACCAAAATCCTCTAATACAGATAGAACTCCTCCTCACTGAAACCCTATGGGCTCTGAGCCTTCATACAAGAGCTTTTACAAGATGTATACAAAAATGCCTTTCACTGCACAATTCTCTAATAAAAATCTGGAACCCCTACAATGTATTTCTTCCCGGTTTTTATAGAAGAAGGAGAAGAAAAACTTATAAAAGAAGTAGATGAAAACAATTAATTGTTTCCCTAAAAACAAAATGGTGAAAACATTCGTGCCCATACTATTTGATGGCCATGAAATTTTGAATGTACTTGACAATATGCTTGCAAAAATAAATGCACTGAGTAGAAAATCTCTTCAAGAACCCAGTATAGAGATACATCCACCTTAACATTCTGTCCTTTCCTGAAGAAAATCCGGCCGAAATAAAACCTTGAAAGCATTTCTTTTTGTGTTTTTTACTCTCTATCTTCCAACTTTGAATTGGAATTTAAATTCTTCAGTGTCGGACACTGCATTCCTTGATTTTTCATTGATATTTCTTCGATGCTCCATTAATTTCTCCATCTGCTCGATCAATGTTTTGAATGAATTTGGAGGGTTTGATAGATCTCGACCCCTGCTTATTAAATATCAGTTATTTCACAATAGCCTCCCAAGCTTTTCTTCATAAATCAGCTTTGGAAAAATTTTCCTTCGAAGCGGCCTCGGCTTCCGTAATGGAGGCTGTGAATTATGATAGTTCTCCATCGCCAGAAACCTACAAAACCCACAAACAAGTTAAGAAAAATCGGACATAGAGATGGTGGGGTGGCGGGATCGAGGGGCATGGTGGTGCAGAATCATTGAAATGGTGAAACAATGTGGGGTGATGGAAAACACAGAGGGATGGCGGAGAAGTATTGAAGGAATACATAAAATTTAACGTGGGAAGTGGACCTTCGTCCTAAAAATATATACAGGAAGCTGAGGGATGTACGATGGAAACGCGTGGCGGTATGACGTGGAGGGAGGCTTGGGTCAACAGCAGGACAGGAAAATGATTCTGAGCCATACGATCTCCCAACGAGATCAATGGTTGAGACTTCACTAGAGGGCGATAGACTATAGGCCTGGAGCACCGTACACGGGGATTATCATGCGCGTAGCTTTGTGGAAGGATGGCCGTAGGATGGGGATCATCAGATCAAACGGATAGCATGGATATCACTACATGACTTTATCTGAATGATGATGCACGATAGAGGGTGGTATTGCAGTCATACACCAGGACGCGTGGCTAACACGGAGTGGAATCACTGCGGTTGGAAGAATACCGCCTGCCCTGGATAAGCTGTGCGATGAAAATAGGCTGATTTTTGAGCAGTGAACACGGGGCGGGGACCACATGAGTGATTGGCTGCGGTGCGTTGATCTGTGTTTGATCTGACAGCTGAGATTACGCCCGATGGTCATATACCATAAGCGCTTTTCTATCTTAGTACACAGTCAAATGCCCAGGTTATATGAAAAACGGGACGGAGGGGGCTAGGGCCAAAGGAGCTATGCCTCGAATGTTTCCAAATATGAATTTCCAGCCCTTTTATAATGCGATTTTGAAACTAGGAGAAAACAAAGATAGACATCTAAGGCACTTTGCAAGACAGGGCAAAGGAGTTAGAAGATTTAAACCAGATGGTCCATGGAAATTTTAATGGGGAGATGATCATGATCAATAGGTCCCATTCACACTTGCTTCTAGCTCAAGCAAATGAAGCCTCCACTAAAACTACGTCGTCCAAGTAGGTGCAATGTATCTGGATAGTTTTATTTGACTTGGTCAAAATGACTAGATCAAGCATGATCTAATCCTGTTCACACCATGTGGTGCTCAATTCGGCTACTTTATTATTTCTCCTTTGACACAAGGAGTGCTATTTCTCCATAAAAAGGGGTTAAGGTGTCTCCTTAACCATTTTATTAAAAAAAATGAAAATATGCAAACTATAATGTTCCTTTTAGCTTGAGGCTAAAAATTGGGAACATTACAGTAAAATTGAATCTTCCTCTGATTCTATCAATTTCACCAATACGCCATATAACTCAGAAATGGAGTACAAAATCAGAAAATTGAGTTTCTTGTATTAAAATCAATATTTACATAGGATTTCTCCTTCCTCGCCTGATATTCAATCAGTGGACTTCTTCTATAATTTCCCGAAGGCTTATAAGCAAAACCTTGTTCTTATTCTACCTTGCAATCTCTTCAGATCTGTCCTTAATGCCTTTGAGGCTTACATTTATACAAATGGTCTTGAATCTATTTTTTTTCAGTTCCAGTATTTTCTCAACAAAGTCCTAAATATCCTATTTAATCACTAAGCATCCTCTTTCCTCTACAATTAATGAAACAAACTCCAATTTAGAATTTATAAAATCTCTCAATCCCCATACACTCACAACTAGCTTAATTCACTCATGTTCTCAGCATTCGAGTACATTTACAATTTCCTCACAATATTTAATTAAAATCATTCAAATCATTCAAATCACTCATAAAAATCCAAATCTCTTGAAAACACAAAAACCCCTAATTTTGTTAAATTACCAGGAATTTTCATTTAGCCTAATGCCCCTGCATCAGTAAGGTTAAGGTTAAGGTTAGGCTAAGGTTGTGCTAAGGTTAACATTAAGGTTAGGTTAAGGTTAAGGTTAGGTTAGGGTTGGTTTAAGGTTAATTTTAAGGTTAAGGTTAGGTTAAGGTTAACGTTAAGTTTAAGGTAAAAGTCAAGGTTAAGGTTAAGTTCAAGGTCAAGGTCAAGGTTAAGGTTAAGGTTATGGTTATGGTCAAGGTTAAGATTAAGGTGAAGGTGAAGGTTATTTCTAAGGTAACACTAAGGTTAAGGTTATTGTTAAGGTTAAGGATAAGGTTAAGGTCAAGGTCAAGGTCAAGGTTAAGGTTAAGGTTGTGTTAAGTTTAAGGTTAAGGTTAAGGTTAGCTTAAGGTTAAATTTAAGGTTAAGGATAAGGGTTTATTTAAGGTTAAGGTTATGTTAAGGTTAATGTTACGGTTAAGGTTAAGGTTAAGGTTAAGGTTAAGTTAAGTTTAAGGTTAAGGTTAAGGTTAACATTAACCTTAACATAACCTTCAACTTAGCACAACCTTAACCTTAACCTTAGCCTTAAACCTAACCTTAGCCTTAACCTTAACCTTAACTAAACCCTTGACCTTAACCTTAACCCTAACATAAGTGTTGACCTTAAAATTAACCTTAAACTTATTGCAACACTAACGTTAAGGTTAATGTTAAGGTTAAGGTTAGTGTTACCTTAAGGTTAATGGTAACACTAAGGTTAAGGTTAATGTTAAGGTTAAGGTTAGTGTTACCTTAAGGTTAAGGTAACGGTTAAGGTTAAGGTCAGGTTAAGGTAAGGTTAAGGTTAAGGTTAGATTAAGGTTAGTTTAGGTTAGGGTTAAGGTTAAGGTTAAGGTTAGGGTTAATATTGGGGTAAGGTTAAGGTTAAGGTTATGTTAAGGTTAAGGTTAGGTTAGAGTTAAGGTTAAGGTTAAGGTTGTTAAGGTTTATGTGAAGGTTAAGGTTAGGTTAATGTTAAGGTAGGTTAAGGTTAGGTTAAGGTTAGTAAGGTTAAGGTAAGGTTAACCTTACCCTCTTAAACTTAACCTTAAGTTTAACCTTAACCCTAGCCTTAACCTTAACCTTACATTAACCTAACCTTAACCTGACGTAACCTAACCTTAACCTTCACCCTAACCTTAATATTAGCCTTAACCTTATCCTTAACCTTAACACTAACCTTAACCTTAACCTTAGCCTTCCCTCAACCTTAACCTTAACCTTAACATTGTCTTAACCTTAACCTTAACCTAACCCTAACCTCAGTGTTAACCTCAAAGTTAGCCATAACCTAACCTTATGCTTGAACTTAACCTTACCCTAACCCTGGCCTAAACTAACCTTAACATTAACCTTACCCTACCCTTAACCTTGACCTTAACCTTACCCTAAAGCTGATCTAATCTAACCTTAACCTTTACATTACCTTTTCCTGACCTTCACCCTACCTTAACCTAACATTAACCATAAACTAACCTTAACATTTAACTTAACCTTAACATTAACTAACTTAACCTTAACCTTAACCCTAATATTAACCTTAGCCTTAACCATACCTTAACCTTAACACAACCTTAACCTTAACCTTGACCCTAACCTTAAACTTAACCTTAACCTTAACCTTAACATTAACCTTACCCTTAACCTTAATATTAACCTTAACCTTAACCTTAACCTTAACTTAACCTTAAACTTACCCTTAACCTTAACTAATCCCTTAATCTTAACCTTAACCTTACCCTTAACCTGAACCATAACCTAATCTTAACCTAACCTTAACCTTACCCTTGACCTTAACCTTAACCTTAACACAACCTTAACCTTAACCTTAACCTTAATCTTAACCTTAACTAAACTCTTAATTTTAACCTTAACCTTACCCTTAACCATAACCTAACTTTAACCTAACCTTAACCTTAACCTTCACCTTAACACAGCCTTAACCTTAACCTTACCCTTAACCTTCACATTAACCTTACCCTTAAGCTTACCATTAACGTCATCTTTAACCTTAACCTTAACATTAACCTTAACCTTAACCTTAACTAAACCATTAAACTTAACCTTAACCTTACCCTTAACCTTAACCTTAACTAAACCCTTTACCTTAACCTTAACCTTAACCTTAACATTAACCTTACCTTTAACCTTAACATTATCCTTACCCTTAACCTTAACCTTAACTTTAACTAAACTCTTAACCTTAACCTTAACATTAACATTACCCTTCACATTAACCTTACCCTTAACCTTACCCTAACCTAGCCTAACCTTAAAATTAACCTTACCCCTAACCTTAACCTAGCCCTTAACATTAACCTTACCCTTAACATTGACCTTAACCTTAACCATAACCTAACTAAAGGGCAAGGGTTTAGTTAAGGTTAAGGTTAAGCGTAAGGTTAAGGTTAAGGTTAAGGTTAGGTTAAGGTTGTGCTAAGGTTAAGGTTAAGGTTAGGTCAGGGTTGGTTTAAGGTTAAGTTAAGGTTAAGGTTGGGTTAAGGTTAAGGTCAAGGTCTAGGTTAAGGTTAAAGTTAAGTTCAAGGTCAAGGTCAAGGTTAAGGTTAAGGTTAAGGTTATGGTCAAGGTTAAGATTAAGGTGAAGTTGAAGGTTAAGGTTAGGTTAAGGTTAAGGTTAAGGTTAACCTTAACCTTAAGGTAACAATATGGTTAAGGTTAATTTTAGGGTTAAGGTTAAGGTTAAGGTCAAGGTTAAGGTTAAGGTGAAGGTCAAGGTTAAGGTCTACGCTAATTTTAAGATCAAGGTTAAGTTTAGGTTAAGGTTAAGGTCAAGGTTAACCTGAACCTTAACCTTAAGGTAACACTAAGGTTGAGGTATTGTTAAGGTTAAGGATAAGGTTAAGTTTTAGGTTAAGGTCAAGTTCAAGGTCAAGGTCAAGGTCAAGTTCAAGGTTAAGGTTAAGGTTGTGTTAAGTTTGTGTTAAGGTTAAGGTTAAGGATAAGGTTAAGGTTAGGTTAAGGTTAAGGTTAAGTTTAGCTTAAGGTTAATTTTAAGGTTAAGGATAAGGGTTTAGTTAAGGTTAAGGTTAGGTTTAGGTTAATGTTTAAGTTAAATTTAAGGTTAAGGTTAAGTTAAGGTTAAGGTTAAGGTTAAGTTTAAGGTTAAGTTTAAGGTTAAGATTAGGTTAATGTTAAGGTAGGTTAAGGTTACTAAGGTTAAGGTTAAGGTTATTAAGGTTAAGGATAAGGTTAAGGTAAGGATAGCCTTACCCTAGTAAACTTAACCTTAAGTTTAACCTTTACCCTAACCTTAACCTTAACCATACATTAACCTAACCTTAATCTGACGTAAGCTAAAACCTTAACCTTAACCTTACCCTAACCTTAACCTTAAACTTAACCTTACCTTAACCTTAACCTTAACCTTAACCTTGTCTTAACCTTAACCTTAACCTTAACCTAACCCTAACCTCAGTGTTAACCTTGTTAGGACTCCCGTAGTTTGCAATATTGGCAAGAAAAAACACTGTAGGGCCTACATCAGAACCACTTTGGAATCCTAGGATCTAGCCCTCCTGGATTCAGAGAGAGATATCTATATATAAGTGTTTTCAAAGGATATATCTTTAAGGCTTATGATATTAGGCTAGTTATGAAGCACAAGGGTTTTGTTTTGGTTTTGGTTGGGCAGGATATCATCAAAATAAAGGAAGTCCTTTTGAAGGGTAAAGGTGTAAGTAGGTTGAAAGAATGGTTCAGCTGATAGTATAGGTAAGAGACAGTGTCAATCCATTGGGCTATGGAGTCACAAAAGGATTTAATTGCACAACAAGTTTCAAGAGTGGTCCATGGGACAAGTCATCTATATCAAAGGATCTCTTTAAGTTGATTTTCTAGTATGAAACATTGAGAAGTGTGGTGAAATAAGCAAACATATGAGAAAACAAAGGGAAGCCTAAGATCAGGTAAGGACTTTGAACCTATCATGCTTTTGACATACTCTCAAGGGATAACATTTAAGATAAACAAAGAATAGCCTAAGATCAAGTAAGGACTTTTAACCTAGCCTACTTTCGGCATATTCTTAAGGAAAGCTTTTAATATAAGCATAAAAATTAGCCTAAGATCAGGTAAGGACTTTGAACCGAGCCTGATTTTGGCATACTCTTAAGGGATATTTTTAAAGCAACTGTTGAAGATAAACTAAAGGACAGGGATAACCATAGACTTCTCTAGTTCAACTTTACTTAGCATACTTTTCAAGAAATTTTAAAGAAAATATCTCAAGTTGTACTCAGGAAACATGGGCTCACCAACACTTCACTGGTTATACTCTATTGAATTATCCTCAAAGCAGAATTAGAAGAAAAAATAAAGATAAATCTTATCAGTGAGATTTAGGGTACTTTTAGAAGTAAATCCTAATCTAGAATTTCTATTCTTTATTAGAGAAAGTGGATAGTATGGAAAACATGAGAAAAACAACAATTACAGTAAGAAAAACATCACCATTGACATAGACCAGGACCCCATAAATCAACTTGTATATTTGATGTTCAAACCAGTTACAGTAATCAAGTCCAGTAGGTCTTTACAACTTCAAACTTCTCTTCTCAGCCTATCTTTCTTCAATTACTAACAGAGCTTCAGCATCCTCAGTAACTATTTACGTTCAACAAGTATTCAACCAACAACAATACTAGGCTCATCATATGATATATATAGGTAAATTGAGGAGGTGGAGTGAAAGGAAGGTCTAACTATTCAATTAATACAGAGTTAACGCTTCTCGGCCTTTGGGAGGTCTAATGGAGAAGATATCTAATGTCTTAACTCTGTTAATTTATTTTTACATTAAGTTTCATCAACTTCAGTCACTTTTGTTGACTTTTGAGGGTTTGGAAGGTTGGAAATTACTTTCTGAGTTGTCTTTGGCAAATATCTTTGACTGTGCATCAACTTTATATTCTTTTGACGCAAATAAACTGGCATGTGGCATTTCTATATTTTTTGGGATTAATTTCTTCAATGATCTGGAATTTTTAAGCATTATTTTTCTGATATGTTTGTCTTTATCCTTTGATCTTCATTATTTTGATCTTCTGTCTTCACTATGTCTTTATCCTTTGAGCTTATGTCTTCACTGTTTCTTCGTTGATCTTCACTATTTTCCTTTGTGTACAGGTGGCTTTCTTTTGCTGCACTGGAGGTTTTACTGTGTAACCAATGTCCATGAAACACTGACTAAACCTTGAAATTCAACCCTTTGTGTCCCTTTTCTTCACTTTTGGGCCTTTTTGGATCATTATCCAAGGCCATATCACTGTAACTTGATTGTGGAACAACTTTTATAGCTTATTTGCCATTAAACCTACAACAAACCATCAAAATATTATAAAAACCTGTGAATGGGGCTATAACTGATTTAGAGGGCTTGGAGGAGAGCGAAAGGAAAGTTTAGAGGCAAGGGATCATGCAGAAGGGGATTCCATGGTTGAAACCATAAGAAATAGGGTTCAAATATTCTTATGGCGTGAAAATATGGATAGGCGATTTTGCGAAAACTGGAGGTGGTTTTCGTGTAAAGATTAGGTGGTAAGTGGTAATGAGCGGGGGAAACGCGATACATGTTAATGGCTGACACATGGCTCCTAATAACCACCCATTTCATGCTCGAGATGCACGTCCAGGAGGTTTGGTGAAATGGAGTGCGAAAATGATTTGGGGCCCGTTAGATCTTCTGGCCGAAGATCTACGATTGTGGATGAGCGCGAGGGGAGATAAGATGGGCAGAGGAAATATATGGTGGGGTTGGGGTGACGTGGGGTAATTTTTCGTGTAGCGGGGAGGCTTGAGGTTGGGAAAAACAATATGCGACATTGGATAATAGTGATAAAGGGTTATAATCATGGTAGGGGTGATTATATAATGGAAAAGAGGTGGAAGTGGGAGGGGTGATGATCACTGTTGAATCAATTGCGATCAACGGTTTTTGTTAGTAATCAATTGTATAGTATTTATACAAAGGTTTTTGGGGTTTTTTTAGTTACAAAGGGTGGAAAGGTTTTTACAGGGAAAAAATGGGTTTATAAGAGAGGCGAAGGGGATTAGCGTGAAGAGATAATGGCCATCGAATCATGGAGAAGATCTACGGTTGTGATCAACTGCGGGGGAACTGAGGGGTACAGAGGGATTTCGCGGCCTGTGCATTTGCAATGAATCTCAGTTGTAGATCTGTGATCACCCATAGTCAAAAGAGTCAACTACAGGGGCACTCATATAGTTGACCTTTGCGCTAAAAGTGCCCGCGGGTGGAAGAGGAGGTGAATCAATGCGGGCCGTCAGATCTGTGAGATGGACGGTTAGGATTAACTTTGGTAGATCGGTGATCGGTAGAGAAGAGGATCTGGGAAAGAGGTTTTTAGAATTTGCGATGGCCGATGGGAAAACTAAGTGCAATGGATGGAGGGTCGTCTGATCAAGATCAAGATCGACGGTGGAGATGTGATCGTAGCTTCGCATATCGGCGGTCCAGGCAGGCGGGATTTTAGATTTTGTAATGTGCCGATGCGATGGAGGGGAGCACAGACCATTGGATCGAGATCGAGATCAACAGTCAGGATCTTATTGGCAGGGGAATATCGGCATGGAATTTGCGATGCGGTGGAGCGATACGATGGAGCGATAGCCGTCGGATCTTGGGGAATCGATGACTGCGATCTCATCGGAGGATCGGCCATTGGCACAAAAGAAAATGAGGAATCAGAAACTTGGAAATGTCGATGTGCGACCACCGATGAGTTTTGGTGCTTGGTCATGAAGCCGGTCACATGGCTGAAAAAATGGGCTAGGGCTTAAGTGAAAGGGGCTTAGGCCTGATATTTTTAAAATGGAGTTTTTGGGTTAAAAATGAATGTTTTTAAGGTTTTTTGGAGTTTTCAATAGGAGGAAAAAAGGGTTTTAAACCATAATAAAGGGATTTTGTCAGGTTCAAAGGGGATTTTGAGGGAAAATAAAGGGTAAAAATGGGAAAAATGGGTGAAATGAAGGGGTTTTTTAGAGGGATTTTCCGAAGGAAAAAATGATGGGAAATGTGTCTGAAAGTAGTCTTTTTTATAACAACAGGGTTTTCCTTTAAAGGTTTTGAATGAAGATTTTATCCTTGAAGATAAAGAACACAAAGAGGCTTCAAGAAGTCATAATTTTGCTTAAAACTTGTTTCTCGAAGACTAAAGACCTATTTTAGCCATCATCAATTATGGCAAAATTTTATTGATGGATAACAGTGGCTCCGCTTGGGGATGGCAGCTCCTTGGAGGTGTCAAAAACCTCAGAAATTTATTTTTGGAATGTAGACCTATGCCTTATCCTTGAAAACCTTTTCTTACTTGATCATGCTACTTAAAAAGATTATTAGTACTTTGTATCAACAAACAAATTTCTTTTCCCCAAATAACTACCTACACAACCTACTTGTCCTAACATTTTTTCTTCATAAGGTGCACTTGGACTTGCAAACCTTTAACATCAACATTTTATTATTTTATTTTGAAAGTAGGAAACTAATATAAATCTACCCTTATTTCTTTCATGAGTTCAGATTAAACAGTTGAACTCATAAATTATCTACCTAAGCTACTATCTGTCAGGATTAAGCTATCTTATAGATCTTATCTCTATTTTCTAAAACAAAAATTTAAATACAAACAAACTGGGATTAAGCTGTCTGATTTGTTGTAGGACTATGGCATAAAAACAAGCTGCACATAGACTAAATTTTACAGAAATTTAAAACAAAACTGTGAAGGCTTAAGATCTTAAAATTACAAGCATCCTTCATTCTTCTTATGACTCAAATTTTGATCTGTTTAGAGTCATTCTTTCTTTTGATTCTTTGGTTCAAGTTTTCAGTGTATTAGAACCATTATTTTCTTTTTCTTTGGCTCATATTTTGGTCTGATTAGAGCCATTTCTTTCTATCCTAATCTAATCTATTGATAAGCCAAGATTAAACAGTTTGGAAAATATTATTCACTAACGTATCAGCAGTAAATTGAAACCTATCTAGTCATGATTAGGATGTATGACTATATAGCAGTGTTCTTTTTGGTAGTGGCATTTAGGCTTGCACACTTTCAGATTGTTCTTTTCTTTTTTGGTATGGGGCTGTACCTTTCTTCTTTTATATCTGCCCTCTTTTCTCTTTTCCTATTGTTTTTGTATTTCTTCAATTTTTCAAATTCAAAAGCAGTGTTATATAAAATGAAAATGAAAAGCTCTGAAGTAGGATATGCTAACAAAAATAATTTTTGAGCATCCTGCCATTAACAGGACTTTCAAAATATTCAGCTCCATCCAATTCTTGTAGAAAGAATGCATTGTTTCCAACAATAGATTGAATAATATAAGGGCCTTGCCATAAATTATCAAATTTTCCATGTTTTCCCTTATCTTGTATCCTTGAATCCCATTTCAATACTTTATCACCAATTTTAAAATCACTTGCCTTGGTTCTTTTGTCAAACAACTTCTTGATGTTTTCTTGTAGTTGTTGTGCTCTGATGTAGACTGCCTCCCTGGATTATTTTATATGTATAGTCTGGTGTATTCTTCTTGTCATATCATCATCTTCAGACTATACTTCTTGGATCAGCTTCATGACTAGCACTCCTAAATTAGTTGGGAATATTGCATATGTTCCATAAACTAGCTGGTAAGGAGACATCCCATAATGCATGTATGTTGAGGAGGTAAATCCCCTTTGTGGATAGAGGCAATCCCACTAGCCCTAGATTGTTTCTAGCAACAATTGAATCATGCAATGATGTTGGTTCCTAGTTACAAGAAAGAGAAAGGCCACGATAAGTATCCTACCTCAAATCCCACGTTGTTGTTTTCGATGAAGAAGAGGTGCTCATCGTCCCTAGCTTGACAGATCAAAATCCTTCTGTTCGTCATGTCTGGACACCTGTACACATGCAAAGAAATGACGACATACAACGTAATACTTAAAGCATGTAACCATATATCAGTCAGAGAGGATATAATTCATTACATCACATGAAAGAGTAAACAAAAGAATGAAACCAAAATCAGAGTCGCTTATATTATAAATGACAAAAGGGAGATTACAATGAAGTGCTCTGACGCGATGATCTTCCTTCGGCAGGGCTTCCAGTGGAGCATGTCTCAACAAATCCTGTCGAGAATCTGGAAAAAGCTCTCTCTCTTACGGGGTTCTCTTCGGCTTTGCTCTCAATAGTTGCTCGGCTATAGTTTCCTTCCTACCAGTTCAGCTAGCTAGAAAATAGAGAGGGCAAGCTTTTATAGATGGAGGAAGGGAAGTCAGGATCCCTATTATCATGGGATAGGTCCTATCTATTAGGAAGGTTCCATGAGAGGTAGAAAGCCACTTCCTATACATGAAGATCTAGAGCCAAACCACTCAACTTCTTTTGATGATTCATTCTGGGGTTTGTTAGAACCAAACTTCCACCATTTATTTTTTAAAAAAATCCCTTAATAATATTAGCACAAGTGAAACACAAGGACAAAGTGCCAGTTGGCATGCCCTCTAGTGTGGATTTCCCTCATTGGCACGAGGGATGAATTGGCTAGTTGCGCCAAGGCTAAAACATTTATTTTTAGGGTTTTTCAAATGAAATGTTCTTCAGGAGAACGTTTGTCCTTATGCAAGAGGATGCCATGAAGGTGTTTTCAGGACATTTTACTGTTCACAGGTCATGATAAAAGTCCTCCAATGTACAGGACACAGGATTTCAGGGACGGTAACAAAATACTATGTAACAGATGCCCCCTAAAGCATGAGGTCTGAGAGAGAGGGAGGGGTGAAATGCTTTATGAGAACGCGCCCAACTGAAAACACTGCCGTCAGAAGACCTGCAAATACAAATATAACTTTTATCTCTGATACATGATATGTGGAATGGGTGTAGCCATCCATAATAGAGTGCATAATAACTGGGATCCAAGGTATGGACACATCCATCCAACAAAGAAGGATCAACAAGTAGACTCAGGTATGGTCGCAGCCATCCCATAAAACGACTCATGTAATCAATCATGATAATCCACAAAAAATCTGCAGCCTAGATTTTATCAGACAAGATCTAGGGTCTTGCGCTCCATCTCGACCCGAATAATGTACAAGTTCAAGCATGTGAATATGTGAGCTGAAGTCGAACATGCAAGAACATCATCTAATTACTAGCCAATAATGAAAACTGTTAACAGATGCAAGAGAAACCACCAATAAGGATGATGGCTCTCAAGGTACTATAGGTACAATCTACAGAATGTGAACAGTGAGTTGGCGTCGAACACCCATAGAATCATTTGATCGAAGGTCAATAATGAAAACCTCATGTCAAAATGTGAAGAACTTTCCATTGAGGCATGCAGGCTCCAAGGTACCTGAAGGGACTCTCTAAATCAGCTTCTTGGATAATGAGCTGAAGTCGACAGGAAATGACATTGATCGAAGGTGGGTCATAGTGTTTCCCACATCATCGACACGAGATAGAGAAACATGATGTTTGTGAATCAAGATAAATAGAGAATCAGAGGGAGGTTGAAAAACTACAGAGGCCAACTTCCCTTGAACATATCGGCGACACGACACTAGATTTGGTAGTATTTGACATCAAAGGATCTGAGGTCATGATGATGTGGCAAAGAGAAAATGAGTGGTTAAAAGAGATTACCCAAACCCACAGAGGCAAGCAGATAATGAGACGAGATGTCCCCAACCTGACATGGATGCAGACAAGTGCTATGTTCAAGAGAGACATACTACCGACACAATGATGATACTGGTTCCATTTTCCCCCACCATTTCTGGCGAGTACCCCAATTATTTTTGGAAACAAGCTTGAAGGGGATAGCATATTCTTGCAATATAAGTTTTTCCTTTGGAAAAATCCAACCTAGTACATTTAACGAGCCCTAGGAAGGAGGAACTCGAGTAACGTCATTACAATGGAGTCTGATGTCATTAGTTTTTAACGAGTCTGACAAAGGAAGAACTCGACATCTTTTCACGTTTAGAGAGTTTGAAAATACAGCAAAAAAGAAAACTCCAGTAGTCCATTTTCATAGATAGTCCCTCATATCCGAAAAGGTAGAAAACTATGTCCAAGAGAGCCTCCTAGTCACGATAGGCTAGGGTATTCCTTTTTTGTAAATAATTTGTCCCAGCCTAAAAAAGGGGTAAACATATACTGGGTATATGTCGTTTCGCAGCCAATTTAACGATCTCAAAACGACAAGCAACTCAACAATATTTTTAGTTTTAGAGACTTAGAAAAGAGCTGAAATATGACTCCAGTAGTGACTTTCTTGTGTTTTTACCGAGTCTGAAAAAGTATAAAATATAACTTGTGTCATCGTCTTAGTCGCGTGAAAACCTGTCGCTGCACAAAAAGCAAGTGTAAAACCCATTTTTCGACAAAACATAGTGAAATATTGAAAAAACAAGTCTCAAAACCTAAATTTGATTTCAAAATATTATAAATATGACCAATAGTAAAAACATATTTAATTTTTACTTTTTACCTCTGGTTCAGAGCGATCGTGAGTTATTTTCCTGTGATCTTGCGGTGACGATTGTGGGCGATCCAGTGCACTATTCCAGATTTCGTCTTTTCCAGGTAAGAGCCACCTCCATTATCCATTTTTTAAGCCATATTTCATAGCTTTTCATTGTGATTTGGAATCCTTGAGGGGAGGATTTGCAAATCTAGGGCTTCTGCGGTTGGCACGGGTATAAGGCATGGACCCGCACCAATTGAGCTCTTTTTGCAAAGGGGTCGTGCTAGGTGGCACGACTGTCATCAAAACAGTCGCGGCAACTGCGCAACCTAATAATCCTCTCAAATTTCACAAAAATTGAACCAATCAATTGAATTTTTGAATTCCCAAGGGATCTTACAATGTGTTTATGACCAATTTGATGTAGGTGTAAAGAAAAATGGTGATCGAATGGAAGGAAAGAGATCATAGTGAGGAAGACGAAATGGAAATGGAGAATGAGCAATGTATGAATCCTCTCCGCAACTGTGGCTTGAAGAAATTCTTTTTAACGCCATGTCTCAGGGCTCAGCCCAAACTATTGCAATACTTGATTAGTATCTAGGATGAAGACAAGGAGAAGTTTAGACTTCGAGATCAGGTACTTGAACTTGAGGTATCAGATGTGTACTTTATCATTGGATTGTCCCGCAGAAGTCCAGTTCCAATTATGATAGGTACCAGGCCTTCTGGCGAGAAAATTGCAATGGTCATGGAGAGAGTGTGCCCAGGGGCACAAACGAGATCAGGTAGTGGCAAATTTGACATTCATACTGTTCGTGATCTAGCACTCAGAGTGGTGTTACATACCATTACGTAGGCTGCGGGGTCACAGGCACCGCACGAGGCTACCAAAACACAGCTCCTCCTAGCATCAGAGTGCATGAACCCAACAATATTTGATTGGGCCATAGCCGTAACTATGAACATCAAACAACAATTGAACAAATGAAAAAAGGCCAAACTGAAGCAGTTTGGGTACGAACCAATTTTGGTGTCATTCTTCCTAGAACGACTGCCCATCTTCCAGTGCCAGGGGGTGATAGTTGCAGATCCACCATTGAGAGAGCCACAGATGGCTCGAAAGGCAACATTTATGCCCAGGAAAAGGGGCGGCCAACAGATGTCATGGCGGCCCGAGTTCTTTGGATGGCTCCGACAATAGATGATCATCATAGAGGACTGGCCCTATGCAGGCACTAATTTCATAGGAGACCTAGACCTTCCGCTCCCAGAAGGAGAGGACTGGGATGAGGAGTTGGGTGAAAATATTTTTCATTTTATGAGTTTTATGATTTTTTGGTAAACATGCACGTTCTAACAATTGATTCTATATGTATGCAGATGTCGGCCCAGAGAGCCCTGCTGGGATGTCACCGATAGGGAGGAGGACTCCGCTCGCCTATAACCCTCAAGGTGAGAGGGGCAAGGGGGACGCACTGGTACATAACCTCGAGGGGATTACTCGTGGGGTTCCGCACTATGCTCACCTAGCTGATGTCCCTATGGCTTATCAGAGGCACACTGTAGGGGTTCCGAGTTGCCTCCATCACTTACTAAGGCGATTGGTGTGGGCAGTGATGTGCTATCATGAACACCATGCCGATTATTCACCTAGGCTTTTATTTGCACATTTTTGAGAGACATGTCGTCTCCGGATGTAATTAAAAAAAACATGTATATTTTTTTGATTTTTTATGATGCACACACTGCAAACATTCGACATATATATACATATATATATATATATATATATATATATATATATATATATTTCTACATGGATCTTGCTTACATATGATAATTTTTTTTATAAATTGCATAAATGTCTATCTAATACCATGTTGGCTACTGCATCTGTTAGTGTATTCATTCGTCTGGGTATATGCTGATATGTGATGTAAGAAAAATTTATTTCCAGTAAATGAATACGTAGATACATTCTTAAAATGTGTGGGTTTCTAACTGAATAATGACCATTGAGCTGTAACACTACAAGTTGTGAGTCTATATATAAAATTAATGCGCAAATACCGAGGTTAACAACCTCGTTTAATAATTGTAAAACGAGACTATATTCTACGACATTATTTGTAGTAGGCCCCAGACAAACACCTTGTATATTAACTAACTCACCAGCAAGATTATAAATTACCCAGGCTACTGAAGACAGGTTCCTAGTACTGTGGGAGGCACCATCCATGAAACTGATATAAGGAGTAATAGACATCTGCACAATCAAGAAGACCTAATGAGTAGAAAAATGCTTACAAAGCACACCACACCACACATGCAAAAAAATGAAAAAATCACCTATGTACATATACTATGCAAGAATGATTCAAGCATAATACTTCTTTAGGTACAACCCATTTCTGGGTTGTGCCGAAGGAAGACCTTCATAATCTATCAGCTCATAAGCCCTGTTTTTAAATATGCGTTTAACGATGTAGGGCCCATGCCACATAGGTTGGAATTTACTAGCCCCAAGATTTTCGTGAGCTTGATCATACAAGAGGACGAGGTCCCCTTCGATAAAAGAGCATAGAGAAACCATTTGATTGAAATGAGCTTTAACTCACTTTTTCTATGCCTCGATGACCAAAGAAGCCAAGTGGCTCGTTTCGTCCAGTCTTTCGAGATATAGGAGACGTTCTTCCTCCAGGGAAGTATCAGGTAGTAATTCCACAGCCAACTTTAATGAAGGGATCTCACATTCAACCCAAAGAGTAGTTTCCAGACCATACACCAGCTGAAATGATGTGAATCTGATCACACTCTTTACTGATGTTCGGTAGGCCCAAAGAGTTGAAAACAACTGGAGATGCCAATTCGATTTGTTTATACCAATTGTTCGTTGAAGCATCGTGACAAGAACTTTGTTCACGGCTTCAACCTGGTCATTTTCCTGGGGTTAATATGGCGTCGAGCTGTCATGACGCAAGCCCAAATTCAATCTCATCTCTGCTATCATGTAGTCCCGAAAATGAGAGCCATGATCAGTGACAATGGCTTGTGGAACTCTGAAATGCACAATCACATGGTTGAAAATGAACTGCGCAGTTGTCTTACCATTTTCAGCCAATGTAGGCATCGCTTCGGCCCACTTGGTGAATTAATCTATGGAAACAATGATATAAGCATGCCCCCTGGCCGAGTGAGGGTTACATATCATAAAATCAATTCCCCATTTGGAAAAAGGGCCCACGGTAATGACAGGATGTAATGGGAGGGGTGGCGCACACATCTTGAATTGGAAGATCTGGCACGCATGACACTTCTGTACTGCAACAATATAGTCTTTAAATATAGACGGCCAGAAATAGCTTGCATGAAGGATATTCTGTGCGGTAGCATAACCGGACATGTGACCACCACAGGCACCATTATGACAATCATTTAGAACTTTCTCAGCCTCTTCTAAGGTCAAACACTGGCAGAGTACAGAATCGACTCCGACCCGATATAAGGTATCTATGACAATGCGATATGGTTCCAACTGGTGTCAAACACGTCATCGAGCATCCTTGGTTAACTCAGACCGGAAGAAAGATGTCTAGAGGTACATGATGATATCATCGTACCATGGATTGAAAGTGTTGATTAGAAAGAGAGTTTCGTCTGGGATATGATCCTCGGATTGAGATGGAATGGAGTCGGTAGGGAGAGAGCAAATGAGATAAGAAAAAACCAGTGAATTCTGTTATTTGGCAGTAGTGAACTCCAAATAAAACTCTTGGATGATCACAATCCACTTTGAGTACTTGCCCCCCAGCAATTTTCGAGACAAAATGTAAGTTATGGGGTTGCAGTCAGAAATCACGGTTACCGTGTGCAACTGGATGTAATGGAGAAACCATTGAATGGCCTAGATTGCGGCCAGTGCCAACTTCTCTATGTGGGCATAATGTGTTTCAGTGTCGAGGAGATTCCGAGACAGATAATAAACCATGTGTTCGTTACCGTCATCGTCATCCTGTACCAGAACCATGGAAATAATGTTGAATGCGGCAACTAAATAGAGGGTAAATTCATGATGATAGTTGGGAGGATGTATTAATGGAGTGTTGACGAGCAACGTATTAAGGTTATCGAAATATTGCTGAGCAATCTCGTCCCAACAGAAAGGGACGTCCTGTTTTAGAAGTCACGTAAACCCTTTAGCTACCTCTTCATAGTTCAGGATAAAGAAAAGTAAGAAATTCACTTTCCCCTGAAGACTTTGAAGTTGATGCAGCGAGGATGGGGAGGGGAGATTAACAATAGCCTCGACCTTGAGAGGGTCGAGGAAAATTCCATCCTTAGAGACAATGAATCTAAAAAGAAGACCAGAGTCAACACAGAAGACGCACTTGTGAGGATTAAGCCTGATGTTGTAACATCTGCAACGGAGAAAAATCTGGTGGAGATATTCGGGATGGTCTTCACGTAGAGCTGAATGAGCCAGCAGGTCATCCAGATATGGCTGAAAAATATTACGTATGTCGTGAAAGGCATAGGACATGGCACACTGGAAGGTAGCTCCAGGATTTTTCAGGTTGAACGGGAGCTTATTATAGGCAAATGTTCCCCACGGACAGATGAAAGCGGTCTTATGTTGATCAGATGGTAGGATATTAATTTTATTATAACCTGAAAAGTTGTCTATAAGGGAATAGATCTCACTCCCTGCACAATCATCAATGATCTGATCTATAAAGGGGGTGGGATAGTTTTCCTTAGGGCAAGCCCGATTGATATCTCGGTAGTCAACACAGACTCGAATTTTGCCATGCTTTTTATCCACAGGGATAATATTAAAAACCCACTCTCTCAGAGGGATCAAATATATGAAGCCCTCTTTAAGAAGTTTCTCAACTTCAGCTTTTATAGCAGCAGCTTTCCGAGGATGCACTGGGCGCAAATTCTGGAGCATAGGTTTCACACCGGGATAGGTGGGAATTTTGTGGACGATGATACTGGGATCGATCCCAGGCATCTCTTCATAATACCATGCAAAAAAATCATGGAATTCGCGAAAAAGGATAGTGTACACTTGAATCTCATCGGGAGAACAAGTGACTCCCACATGGATGTTCTCGACGACCCCCAGTTTAATAGAGATGTCGATAGGCATCGTTTGGGTGATATTACTCATATTTCCTTCCGAAAATACTTCATGAGTAAATATTGGCATTTAGAGAGGCGGAGAGGGAACCTGAGATGAAAAATTCTCGAGACAATTAGACATTGCCCCCAAGCCGGGCATGAACAAGGAATGATGATTCCCATCGCTCCATAGAAGATATTCGAGAGACATAGTCTACATGATAGCTTCATCAGACGTAAAAAATTCTCTCAAAGGATCAGGAAAATCTGCATTGCCGAGCCAAGGGGATTGAGAATAAATATCAAGAGCCATGGTCAAAGGAACATTATCAGTAGGAGGAGGATCTGATGCAGCGACGATCTCGCAATAATTGATTTCAACTAGGGTCAAAGGCATCGATTCTCCAAAAGAGGCAACCTGTTCAGGAGAAGGGATGATCCATGGGTCATCCGACCTAGAGATCATATTGACTTGAATGGTGTTCGGTGGTGGAATAGGAAAAATACCCATGAGAACACGGTCCTTGAAAAGACCTAGTCCTATACTGTCGAGGGGATTAGGAATTTGGTCCACGTATGGCACATTATTCTTGGAGGATGAGGTAAAGAAAGACAACTAATCTACAGTAACAATTTTTCCCTCATGTGGAAATTTCAAAAGCTAGAAGAGGGTGGACAGAAATCACAACATGGCGTGGGTCCAGCTGCGACCAAGTAGAAGATTGTAGTTGAGTTTGGCATCAACAACTTCCACTTCGATGTTGAATGTCTTACCTTGCAATGTAATCGGTAGACTCGCGAGAACACCCAGGGGTTTTGATTCCCTTCCATCGAATGCCTCGAGGTCATTGGGAGATGAAGTAAGGGCTGGAGAGTTGATTTCCTTCTAGCAAGCAGATGACATAACGCATGTAAAGACTCCTTCATCCACAAGAACTCTATGAATATTGAGGCCGTTGATACCGACTTGTATAACAAGTGTGATCTGGTGTGGAAGTAGCGGGACGAAATTCTCTAGATCAAAGGTGAGAAGGCTAGAATCGGCAGGGTCAATGCCTCTGATTGTAGATAACAAAGCTTTCCACTAAGATGGGAAACTCTGAAGCAATTCCAACGCAGACATTGCAGAAGGCACCTGTGCCAAATCCTCAACAATGTTGTAATGCTGAGCGGCACGGGCGTTTGGATTATAGGAAGACTTGCGGAGAACACCTTTGGAAGGCGGCCGTACAACAGGTTCCACACTGGGCTTCTCAATCTAAAGAGGACCAGAGGCAGGTGGGAGAGGAGGGCCATCAACGACTTCCTTCCCAGCTGCCTAGCGTGATCTGCAATAATCCTTCGACCAAGTGGCAATAGAAACAGGTGCAACACCATTCATCATGAAAACCTGAGACCCAAACGTTGCAGATGGCGAAGGCTGCTCGACCATCTGGGTCAGCTGAGATGGAAACGGTTCTTTAAGAACTGCCGAAGTTCCATTAGGGCCCTTAAGAAGTTGACTAACCTCAGACTATCTGAGATAATCTTTGGTGTAGTGATCTTCGTCACAGATCAGGCAAGGGTACTTCAGTTTGCATTGCGAACCATCATCAGCACGTGGTTTGGAGGATTCTAGTTTCGGGGCATTGGATTTGGCTTTGCCTTTGCCCTTATTCTTCCCTTTGGAAGTGTTTTCCATAGTATTGGCCTCGACAGCGTTGACCTCCGTGGTCTTACCAGAATCCGGAGTGGCGGGAGGAGCAGAGTTGTTGGAAGAATTCGATTTCTGATTCCCATTAAAAGACTTTTGAGAAGTCTGAGAGACAGAACCAATAACACCGTCAACCGATGGGGTAGCTAGTGCTTTAGAGGTCCTTGGTTGCGGGGCATCAATTAAGATATCATATAACGTACCGGATTGAGAGTACACTAAATTGAGGTACTGGTCACGAGCAATGGCTTGTTCCTCGGTTACACATGCCCCTAGAACAATGTCCTATGCAATCTTGTTGACAAAGGAGGTAGTGAACCAATGAGTTAGAAGTTGATTAGGAATGTCAAACTTGATCAGACGACGATGACACTTCCATTCATGAATATGATCTAAAATATGAGTGGCTTTATCCTGTTTTAGAGATGCTAAGAGATGCATCCTGGCTTCATAGCGAACCGGTAACTCGAAATGTGTTAGGAATGCCATAGCTAGAGTATTAAAATCTTGAAAAATACCATGGGGTAGTTCTATGTACCACTTAGCAGCAGCACTGGTGAGAGTGCACTGGAAAATATGTAGACTAATCGAGTCATCTATCCAAGAGTTTGAAGAACACCACAAATGATAAGTCATGACATGTGCTTGGGGGTCCTCTCCATATTTCCCTTCAAATTTAGGACAATCTCCAGGAACCTTCCTTAGAACCGAAGCCCAATATGGATTATGAAGAGTCGGATCATTGGTCAACTTGGACACGTCCAGTAATTCCAACGTGGCGAGAAAAGGAAATTGAGGGTTGAAAGGCATGCTAGGTCCTCAATAAGGACCTGTACCTTTACTCTAGCCTGGTTGAGCATAATTCTATCCTCATTGGTTTTTTCTTAGAGGATTCTGACCATAGGGGGTATAAGCCATATAATTGGGTTGATATGGCGGCTGAAAACCAGGATACGGGGGTTGATAACTAGGGTACTGATTCTGATTATATGTGGGCCCCATTTGAGCAGTGTATGGATTTGACTACATAGTATAAGTGTAGCCTAGTTGTTGAAGGTAATAACCAGAACCTTGGGGTGGTTTATAAATTGGTCGAGATTGAAATTGAAGGTAATAGCCGCCCTGAGGTTGAACGGGCTGTTGGTAAGTGGGACCCTGCTGAGTCTGATAAGTCAAGTGCACAGGAGGGTTCATCTATGGCATGGAATAGATCGGCTGTTGAGCAGGGTTAACAGGTTGTGCAGGTTGTCTTAGTTGAATAGGTTGACCTGGCTATGCAAGTTTCCCTCGTTGAACATGTTGACCTCGCTGAAAAGGTTGTCCTGATTGAACAGGTTGACCCGGTTGATGAAAGACACTAGGCTGCCCTAGATGAGCTAGTTTTCCTGATGGTGGTGGAGGGCCAGGTTGTGCCTGATAACCAGGTTGACCTGTGGCAGGACCATAAGATGGCCCTGGCTGTGCAACATTTTGACCAATTGGAAAACGAGGTTGTTGAGGTTGCACCAATGGTTGAGAAGGATGGGTTTTCCCCCCAGGATCATACACTAGTCCAAGTTGATACCCTAGTTTCCCTGTCAGTCCTTGAGGTTCCCTGGTTGGACCACAGGGTGAGGCTACAAAGGTCAACCCTTAGGATTGTAAGACTGCCCTTGCGGACCGTAAAGTAATCCTTTTTGGACTGAAGGTTGTCCCTGTAAGGGTTGTCCTTGCAGGTCGTACACATAACCTGGTTGGGCCAAAGGTTGTCCCTAGAAGGGTTTTCCTTGTGTGCTGGAATCATATCCTTGTGGAAACAAAGGTTGTCCTTGGACGTTTTTCCCTTGTTGATTAGAAGATTGCCTAGGTCGAGTAGACAAAAAACCGTTAATATATTGATAAGCCTCAGGAGCAAGAAAATGAAGAGGGTTGCCTTGCTCATCATATTGATATGGAACTACATAAATCAGGTCACCATCCACTCCGTAATGGGAAAAGTAAGGATGATTAAGATATTGAGAGGACTGACCAACCTCGGAGTTTGACGGCTGTAAAGACAGTCGATACTCCTCGAGAGAAATATTCTCCAGAATAGCATAAGCTATATAAACGTCTTCAGGAACTAAAGAGGTCCTAGCTAACTGAGTAGTGACAACATGCGTAGATGTAGCCATGCAGACAGTAGGTCTAACATCTACCGATGTAACAAAAGGAGATGTCGTGAGAGGCGTCGATGGCGACATCCCTAACATGGGAATGGTTGGCCTCGTGGATGGAGTCGATACTTTGATAGAGGCAATAGCGGCCATGACCTGACTTAAAGACCTATATCTAGCTGGGAGTGAAGGACCAGGTGAAGACATAATAGAAACTTCGAGGATGTCTTATGGAAAAAGCTAGTAATCTTCACCAGAAGTAGGAATTCCCTCACTAGAAGAAGGATTGGATGAGTCCATATCTGACCCTACCATAAGATCTTGCAAAAGACGATGAGGACTAGGAGGTATAATAGCAGCCAGAAAAGGTGATACCGATGTAAGAGGAGGGAATTTTTTCCCAACTCCAAATCCAAACCAAGCGTTGGAAAAGGGCCAATTGAAGTCAACTGGTCCTCCAAAGGGAAGTTCAGATATAACCGATCCCCCGTCGGGAAACTCGGATACAATGGGCTGCTGATACTCAGCAGAGGACTGAGAGACCTCTGATGAATTGTCTATGTAAGGACTACAAGTAGACGAAATTGAGGGTTCTGCTACTGTGACTGTAACGAAAAGAGGAAGAGATAAAAAACAAAGACACACGAGAAAAAAAAAGGAAAGAAACAACAGGCCAAAAAATCAATCTCTAAATGGGCGTGCGATCATAGGTGATTAATTTTACCACATTGAAACTGGACACTTCACTGTTTCATGTTTTAAGAGTCTAGAAAAAAGTAAAATATGACTCTTTCACTTTCAGTTTGGAAACAAGCATGAAAGGACTAGCGCTTGATGATATTTTCAAATTTAGTGAGTCGGTAAAGATCAAAACGACTGCTCTAGTAATCTAGGCAGATGGGTGTACCAGATATCCGTGAACTACCATATACACCTTGGTAAAAATTAAAGATAAATCAACGAAGGACTTGACGTACGTACAGGTAATCTCCCCAAATGTTGTGTCCGGTGTATCACGGGTAAAAGGCGGCAGACTCGGCTTCCTACAAATAAAGGATTGCAACCTAATGGGGTCTCCCTTTATATACACGATGGTACAGGGAGCACAAGTCCGTAATAGTGCTATCTGTAGCCAGATGGTGAGTGACAACTGCTAGGCTTAAAGACGCCGAAACATGTCTCTACCTTAGACTACTAGATGTTCTATTAATGTTCCAATGTTGCCTTAGGTTAATTCAGTAAATTTTAAAGTTGATCTTCAATTTATGTTTCAGTTTCAAGGCCCTATCAAATGTCAGATCTCATAAAACCTCTAAATTCAATCTACATGCCACAAAACGTCATTTTTTTCAATGAAGAGCTATATACGAGAGGGTTGAGAGCTTTAAAATGACAACAAAATGAACGCACAAAAACATCCACTATTGTTTCCAATGCAAGCTAATGAAAGTAGAAAACTTCTTTTTGGAGTTATATAACACGAGAAATGCGAAAGAGCTTTCAATTTTCACTAAGCCAATCAAAACGCAAAATATTTGTTTTTGTATTTTTCAATATATTGGAGAAAATGCACTAAATGAAAGAAAAACTAATGAAAACACCAATTCTAGCAATGACAAAGGGAGAGCTAAAGCAAAAAAGTTCACTCAATTCAAATGCATACGATCAAGACTCAAATCGATGACGAAATCCCTCAAAGTGGGGAAGAATCTCGAAAGAGACTTAAACAAACCGTGTGATCTAGGCTTGGAGTAACACAAAGCGAAATTGAACAAAAGAAATGAAAATCACTCAATTAACGCAATGATTCAACGAGATGAAACAAGATGAATGCAGAGAAGCAAAAAAAAAATTGACCAGGCAAGTAAAGACCCAAAACTCCCACAGGAGGCTCAACACACTGAAGCACCTAGAAGCCCTAGGGCTAGAATGCAAAATTGATAGTAAAGGGAGAAAAAATAGAGGACAAGGGCCAAACACAGTAAAAAATTACTTCAAGGCACTCAATCAATCAAAAAAATGACACGAGGACCAAAACGCAAACTCAGAGAGCCCAAAAGCAAGCAAACCCTAACACCAAGTAGTGTTGGTGCGCCTGTTCGGCTATAATCTGTGCCAAAAAGGCATTGGTGCAGGGGCCTAGCTAGCAACTAGCGCCAGCTGGCATGACTGTTAGGAGCAAAACCACGCCAATTGAGTTTACCCTAGAAAAATAAATAAAAAGGAACAAAAGTGACTGGATCTGGTCTTCTGGGGGATGAAAAAGTGTTTAACACCAAGGAAGGTGAACTAGAAACACAAATAAATCACTCAAAAGAAGGAAAAGAACTCAAAGGATGAAGGACTAACCCCCACTGAATCCCCGGTGGAGTCGCCAAATTTTGAGGAGGTAAATCCCCTCTATGGACAGAGGCAATCCCTCTAGCCCTAGATTGGGTCTAGCAACAATTGAATCATGCAATGACGCTGGTTGCTAGTTACAAGAAAGACAAATACCACGATAAGTAGCCTACCTCAAATCCCATGCTGTTGATGTCGATGAAGAAGCGGTGCTCCTCGTCCCTAGCTTAACAAATCACAATCCTTTCATTCGTCACGTTCGAACACCTATACACACGCAGAGAAATGATGACATACTACGTAATACTTAAATCATGTAACCATATATCTGTCAGAGAGGATATAATTCATTGCATCACATGAAAGAGTAAACACAAGAATGGAACCAAAATCAGAATCACTTATATTATAAATGACAAAATGGATATTACAACCAAGTGCTCTGACTCTATGATCTTCCTTCAGTGGGGCTTCCAGTGGAGCACGTCTCAACAAAGCTTGTCAGGAATCTGGAAAAAGCTCTCTCTCTTATGGGGTTCTCTTCGGCTCTGCTCTCAATAGTTGCCTGGCTATAGTTTCCTTCCTACCAATTTAGCTAGCTAGAAAATAGAGAGGACAAGCTTCTATAGATGGAGCAAGGGAAGCTTGGATCCCTATAATCATTGGATAGGTCCTATATCTTAGGAAGGTTCCATGAGAGGTGGAAAACCACTTCCTATACATGGAGATCTGGAGCCAAACCACTCAACTTCTTTTGATGATTCATTCTGGGGTTTGTTAGAATCAAAATTCCACCATTTTTTTTTTTTTAAATCCCTTAATAAGCATGGCGTGAGTGAAACACAGGGACATAGCGCTAGTTGGCATGCCCTCTAGTGTGGATTTCCCTCATTGGCGCGAGGGATGAATTGGCTAGTCGTGCCAAGGCTAAAACATCTGTTTTTAGGGTTTTTCAGAGGAAATGTTCTTCAGGAGAATGTTTTTCCTTATGCAAGAGGATGCCATGAAGGTCTTTTCAGGACATTTTACTGTTCACAAGTCACGAGAATAGTCCTCCAATGTACAGGATGAGGTATTGTGGGGACGGTGAAAAAATGCTGTGTAACAATGTACTAGCTTATTGTGCCATGATTTTTTGTTATCTTCCAACAACTTCTTGATTATGTTCACCAAAATTTTATTTCAGGATTCTACCAACCCATTACCTTGAGGGTAATAAGTTGTAGAATGACCCATTGTAATATGATATTTATGACAGAATTCCACCATATTTTTAGATCCAAATGCAGCAGCATTTTCAGTTGTGATCTTTCTAGGACAACCAAATCTAGACAGTATATGGTTTTCAAGGAATTAAATTATAACTGAGTCTATGGCATTCCTAGAAGGGATCACTTCTATCCATTTGGTAAAATAGTCTGTTGCTGTGAGGATCTATTTTTTTTGGGTAGATGAGTCAGGTTGGATTTCCCCAATGAAGTCTAGACACCACTGCTGAAAAGGAGTTTCAACAGTGATTGGTTGCAGAGGTAAGGGAAGGAGCTTTCTTTTCCCTTCAAAGATTTGGCATTTGTTACAGGGAAAAATCATTTTGTGGACATATTGAAAGATTTTGGGCCAGTAATAACCATCTCTAAGGATTTTGTTAGCAGTTGACTTCTAGTAGAGGTGGTCTCGACATTCTCGTTCATGAAACTTGTGCTTGATCTTATCTGCATCATTCTCAGGAAAAAATTTAAGCAATAATCCAATAGCATTTTTCCAATATAAATATTTATTCAAAATGCAGTAATTTACATCTTTCAAATTTAAGAATCTTGACTTTGTTTTAGACAAACTAGGAGGGGTATTAAAATTGAGCAAAACATACAAATATCAGCATACCAAGATGAATTCAGAAAATCATCTTCAATAAGTGGAGCTGTCAACTCCTCCTATTCATCTAATGCATCAAACATGTTTATATCAAGAGCTTTAAAGTTGGATTCAGCCATAATTTTTGCTAGTCCTTGACCTTTTATGAGCTTAGTGGGCTTGATTTCTATGTCATATTCTAAAATTACAACAATACACTTTTCTCTTTTTCGATCTGGATATTGGGTCAATATGTCTTTTACAACTAAATGAGGCACAAATGCTATAATGTGGGAATGTAAAATGTAAACTCTAAAGTCTTTTAAGGCTTTGACCAAGGCAAAGGCTTTTTTTCCCATGATATTGTATTTCAGAGGTGCATCTCTTAATGCCTTGTTGAAAATGCAATTGGATGCTCTTTTCCCTTCATGTTTTTCTATAATACAAGAAGAGCCACTATGTTTTCTGATGCAAATGAAAAAATGAAGAAATCCTTTGTAAAATCAGGACTGATAAGAACTGGTGTTTTGGTAAGTGCTTGTTTTACCAGCTCAAATGATTTATTTGCTTCTAAGGTCTATTTAACTCCTTCTTCTCTCTTAAGCATATTTGTCATGATTCTAAGGAGTTCAACTAGATTGGGTATGAACCTTCTCAGGAAATTAATCTTTCCAATGAAAGATTGAAGTTCCTTGATGTTTCTAGGATGGTTTATTTGCAATATACCATCGATCCTATTTGGGTATATATTTATTCCTTCTTCAGATATGATATGTCCAAGAAGTTTACCTTCTTGGAGACCAAACAATGTTTTCTTTGGATTTAAAGATAACCCATATTTTCTGCATTTCTCAAAGACTTTTCTCAAGTGTATTAGGTGTTCTTCATCTGGTTTAGAATAGACAATGATATCATCAAGGTAAATCACAATGAAGTAAACTATTTCTTCTGAGAATGCTATATCCATGGCTCCCTGAAATGTGGCACCAGCATTCATCAAACCAAAGGGAATTTTCAAATACATGAAAGTACCCCAAGGAGTAGTAAAGGCTATTTTAAGTTGATCATCAGGATGTACCAATATCTGATTGTAACCTGAGAAGCCATCTAGCAAAGAAATTCTTCTAGAACCAACTACCCTTTGTAAGATATGATCCATTTTGGGCAAGGGGTAGTTGTCCTTTAATGAGGCTTTGTTTAAGTTTCTAAAGTCAATGCAAAGCCTTATTTCTCATGTTTTCTTCCTAACTGATACAAGATTAGACACCCACTATGAGTATCTAACAGGGACTATAATTCCAGCATCATACATTTTTCTAATTTCTTTCTCTACCAGAGGTAATTGAACAGGATTGATTCTGCGCAATTTTTGTTTAAAAGGCTTCTGGTTTTCTTTGAGGGGTATCTTATGTTGGATTTGTTGGTCCCTCGTGTCTTTATAGTTTGGAAAATAAAAATACAAGGCAACATCAAAACCAATATTTAGAGTTACAGGATCTAGTCCTCCTGCTCTCAAAGAGGGATCTCTCAAATTACTTGTTTTTTGCAAAGGTTTATCTTGTGTGCTTTGGGTATTGGTTTTAGACTAGTTATTAAGTGCAAGTGTTTGTTGGTTGGTTTGGTTGGATTGATATAGCAAAACATAAAAGGTCTAGGAAAGATAGATAGAAAGGGGAAATGTCAGTTTCATTGGGCAATGGAGTCAAAAAGAGGTTATAACAAACTTATCAATGGATATGGGATATCAAAGGGAAAATCTAACTTGGCCACGGGATCCTTTGGTTTTGGAATGATATGGACATCAATGATTTGGAAAAAAGAAGTTTAATTCTCAACAAAGGGAATTTGAAAGCACAACTTGAACAATAAAGATTTTTTTGATAGACAGGGTAACCATGAATTCTACAAATCACACTTTAAGAAAATAATGACTTCAAAACAACTTTTAAAATGAAATCTAAGATTCGAGGAACACCCTATTTCCTCAAATATTTTATTTCAAATGACTTAGAAAACATAAAAGATTCACTGATAATTATGGTCACAGAAGAGGTAACACCTAAATACATCTATGATCACAACTATAAAGACCTTCAAACCAAATGTTCAAGCAAGGATAAGGGGCATGATCATAACAGACCTCCTTGGCTCACTGTAAACAAAGATACTTCAAAGGGATACTTCAATAACATCCTTTAAGTGGCAGCAGACAAGCAGGGAGAACCATAAATCATGCTGAAACCAACTATTCGAACTATTAGAGAAATAAACAAGCATGAGGACTAAAGAGAGAGATTAAAGACTCTAAAATACCTCAGCAAAAGAAAACATAAAACATTGAAGGATAAATAGGTCTAAGGTGCTTCCAAGAGTAATTTCTTAGCCTAAAACTTTCATCCTACTGTAGTAAGAATTTATGGAACAAAATGAAAATAGGGAAAAACATTAAACATTTCAGAATACTTAACCAACAGCCAAGATCATGGATCCAATGATAGAGCCTTCTCAAGAACAAGCATGCAACAACATCATCAAGGCTTCCAAGACTTCAATTTCTTCGTCAACTTCTACAGAATATGTATTATTTCAGAGAGTTTCAGTATTACAACTAGTGATCAACCAACGTTTACAATGAACTCCTCAATAAGATTTTATAGAAGGATGAGGAGGTCGAAAGAGAAAAGATCTAAGGGTTTAATTAATACAGTTAATGCTTCTCAACCTTTTAGGGGCTCAATGGAGAAGTTTACATATATTTTCCTTTATTAATTGGTTTACATTAAATATTTAAGCTCGGTGGGATGCTTTTATTGACTTTGAGGCCCTATGTCATCTTTGTAGTAACTCAGCAGATATTTTTCAATAAATTCTTTGGTTGAATTAACTATTCGGCTGTCATGAGGAAAATATCCTCTGTTCTGGTCATTACTCGACCTCTGTTGAATGCTATGAGGCCACAGGTGGAAATTTGGTAGCTGAGAGGAATCAATTAGCCTCTGATGTGGTAGTGGAGGCATCCTCTGTCTGATAAATATATTTTTTTTTCCTTTAAGTGTGTTTAATTTAATGGATTAGGCTTTTGATAAACAATCTTAGCTGTAATCCACCAAAATTGTGAAAATAATCTTCAACTCTGCTGTGGTTAGGTCTTCAACACTGATACTCTTTGATTTGTTTTAATTCTATGTAGGTGCCATAGGGATTTATAATGTTTATCAGTGCTCATGAGGCACCGATAAAACATGGCGTCGAACCATGTGAACAAATACTCTTTAATAAACAAAGCCTGGAGGATCGTCATCCTCGGTTTTTATTTCTTTTAAAATAATTGAAAACCTTCTAAATCCTGCATAATACAATAAAAATTAGAAAATCCTGCGTATTAGTGAAAAATTGCTTAGGAGGCTTAGTTTTGGAGCATGGCCGTTGGATGACAGCATCCAATGGTGGAGATTGTGCGCAGATTTCAAATGGAGGCGGTTTGGAAGAAATGGTGGTGAAAATCAAGTCAGATCCATCGATCTTGCAGGGATCGACGGTTGGGAGAAACCGAGGAAACATAATGTGGAAAGGCCGATTTATAATGAAATGGGAGAAATTGCAAAGGAAAAAGGTTTAAAACCTTTGGCAGGGGGAAAAATGCATTGAGGAAATTTGGGGTTTCCTGGGTGATCGTGGGTCGTCGGATTAGATCAGCCCAACGAGATCAACGGTGGAGATCTCTTTTGAGAAGCCCCTTTGGAAAAGACAGAGGGCGATGGTGTAATGAGAGATTAGATCTAAACCGTTGATATGCAAAGACCAATGATGAGGGCCACACACAATACAATATAATAGAAAATGAGGAAAGTGGTTTCGGGAGGGAAAAACACGGGTTTCGTGCAGCAGAAGGGCAAGAAAGTGGTATTAGCTTTTTGGATGCAATATGCGTCAGAGGCTGACACATGGCTTTTGAAAACAAATTATATCGATCAGCCCTTAGGAAAATAAAATTCACACTTGAAGTTACGCGAAAACGCGCGTCAACCATTGGATCTAGGGTCTTAGATCTAACGGTGAGGAGTAAGCGCGATATAGACCAGATGCACGATGGATAAAAAGGCAGGGTGGTTTTATTATGGACCGTCCGATCAAGGGATCGACGGCGAAGATCAGATCTGGAGGGAGGTAGGACCCACAGGGGCAGGCCTGTCGGGGTTAATATGAGTTGTTGGATGTGTAAGATCAATAGTCAGGATCATACCTGGGATAAATGGAAAAAATAAATGAGGCATAGAAAGGGTGAATAAGGACCGTTGATCTGTAGAGATCAACGACCGAGATTTGGCCTAAAAAATTATGAAGCGAGCACATGAACTTAACCAACGTCGAGAGATGCAATTTGGACCGTCTGATATGAACACGTGGACGGCCCAGATGTAATCGGAGGCATGCGATCGGCGGGGAGAGGACTTGAATGGCGCCGATGCGATTGGTTGTGGGCCGTCGATCTGCAGATCAAATCTACAGCGGAGAATTCATTGTGGAATCACCAATCGGAGAGGGAGTAATAAAATATTAAAATGCACCAATGAAAATTCTCGATGCGATATTGCACGATCCGTATGATCACTTCAGATCGAAGGTGGAGATTATCTCAAATATTTAATCAGCGGAAACCCTTTAAAACATATGAAAACCAAAAATTAATGAAATACAAAGGTTTTGGCTTCGGGGGCAGGTTATATAAAAGGCTTGGCACCCGACTGTGGGGCTGTTGATTCATATGAACAAGAAAAGGCCCAGGGCTTATATGTATAAGGTCCAATCGGAATCGGGGTGAGGAGATGGGATTTTCAATCTACCCATTTGAATTTCTCCGATGTGATAATGTGCGGATCGTTGATCGGGCTTTAAGATCAACGATGCTTATTAATAAAAATATTTCACTGGCGCGTTTAGTTCAAAACTTACGAAAAAAGGGGTTTTTATGATTTTCAAAGGAAAAATACATCGGAGATGGGTTTATTTACAAACTTTAGGACCCGATTGCGGGCCTAAGGGTTATATGAAGCGGAAATGGGATCGGGACTTATAAACAAAGGGGCTCATTGGATCGGAGGCTTTCATATGAAAAAAATACTTGGGCACATCAAATGTTTTCGATGCGATATGCACTTTTGGTCTTAAACTCGTGGTTTTTTAAAGAAAACAAGGAATTAGGAGTTTACATCGTAAGAGGGCTAATCGCATCGGAAGTTTTATAAAGGCAAAAATTACTTGCGTTCTTCGTTTGCTTCCGATGCGATAAATGCCGAAAGGGTTTAGCACTTGGTTCTAGTGCCAGGGCATATGTGGGGAAGTGGTTTAGGACTTAGCCCAAAGGGGCTTAAGACTATAGTCAAAACACTTATTTTTTATGAAATTTTTCAAAGTTTTTGATGGATTTGGGGGTTTTTGTAAAGTTTTAAAAATGATTTTTAAACTTTGTAAAAAGATTTTCATGAAGGGAAAAAGGGAAATCATGAAAAATAGAGGAATTTTATGGGGGAAAAAGGGAATAAAATGAAGGTTAGTTTTGAGTGGATGAGGGGAAAAAATGGGATTTTGCAGCAATCTTTTCTCTATAAAAATAACAGATTTTCAACATTTTGACAGGGAAACAGCAATGAAGGTTAAAAAAAGGGCATGATGTCTTCATGAGTCTTCAAGAGATAACATTCTTAGAAATAAAAGTTGTTTCTTGAAGACTCAAAAAATGATTTAGCCACCTTTTCATATAGCAAAATTTTATAGGTGGCTAACAGTGGCTCCACTTGGGGATGGTGCCTTCTTGAAGGCATCAAGAAGTTCATACTTGCATTCTCTAGAGGCTGATCAATGCCTTATCCATTGGGCTGCCTTTTCTTCCTTTGGATGGTCTTCTTTTGCTCTGAAAAATATTAGCAGCCATGAAAAACAATGGAACTTCATCAACACAAGCTTTTTACCTACCCAATCCTACTGATCTAACATTTTTTCTTCTTTTCAGAGTGCACTTGGATTGGCAAACTCTCTTACAACATTTTATTCTTTTGAAAGCAATAAAATAATCTAATTCTACTTCTTATGTCTCCATGAACTCAGATTAAACAGTTGAGTTAATATGCTTCTCTACCTAATCTACTATTCTGTTAGGATTAAACAGTCTAACAGATTTTATTTACTAATTTCTAAAACAGAAATTTAAAAGCATACAAGTCAGGATTAAACATTCTAACTTGTTACTGATCTATGGCATAAAAAACAAGCTGCACATAGATATTATTTTGCAGAAAATTAAATCAAAATGGAAGGCTTAAGGTCTGAAAGTTAAAGCATTTCCTTCATATTTTTTCAGCTCTATTTTTACTTCTATTTGAGCTGTTCTTTGCTTGTTCTCTGGTTCAGATTTTCAGCTAATTAAAACTAGTTTTACATTTGTTTTGAATCAAAAATTAAAACAGATTGGAGTCATTCTTGTTTGGAAACTTAGGTTCAGATTTTGAGCTTGTTTGAACATTTAATTTCTAGCCTAATCTACCTACTGATAAGCCAAGATTAAGTTGTTTGGAAAATCAAATTCACTAACCTATCAGCAGTCAATTTAAAACTAATTAGTCATGATTAAGCTGTATGACTAACTAGAAGTGTGTTTTTCAAGAGTGGCATTTGAGCTTGCACACTTTCATATTTTTGTTTCTCTTTTTGGTATGGGGTTGTACCTTTATTGTTTTTACAATCTGCCCTCTTTTCTTTCTTTTATTGTTTTTGTATTTTTATTTTCCTAACCTTGAGTGCAACGTTCAGACTATGATATTTACAATGAAAAATAAAATTCTTTGAAAACTCATGACTCTTGGTAGAAGTAATGCTTTAGCATCCTACCATTGACAAGACCTCCATACAGATCTTCTCCATTAAATTATTTCAAGAAAAATTCATTGTAACCCCTCTCAGCATGAATAACATAGGGTCCTTCCCACAATTTCTCAAACTTGCCATGTTTTCCCTTCTCTTCTCTTCTTGAATCCCATTTAAGAACAACATTTCAAACCTAGAAATTGTTTGCCTTAGTCCTCTTATCAAACAGTTTCTTTACATTTTCTTGGACTAACTACGTCCTTTCATAGACTTCTTCTCTGGTCTACTGTAAATGAATGGTTTGGTTGATCCTCCTCTGCATATCATTCTCTTTGACCTGCACTTCTTGAAGGAGTTTCATGACTGGAACTCCTAATGAGGTGGGGAAAACTACATCCATGCCATAGACCAGCTGATAGGGGGACATATTTATTGACTTCTTTGTAGTTAACCTATCAGCCCATAAGGCATGAACCAGCTTATTGTTCCATGATTTCTGATTATGCTCCAACAACTTTTTGATGATATTTATGAGGCTCTTGTTCGACGATTCATCTAATCCATTTCCTTCGGGATAATAGGTAGTAGAATGGCCCAAGGTTATGTGGTATTTTTAACAGAAATCAACCATTTTCTTATATTTAAAAGAAGCATAATTATCTGCTATGATTTTTCTGGGACAACCAAATTTGGATAGGATATTTGTTTCAAGGGACTTGATAATGACAGAGTCATTAGCATTTCTAGAGGGTATTGTTGGGGTTCCCGTGTTTTGGCCAGATTGGCAAGACCAAACGATGAGACAACATCAGAACCACTTTAAGACCCTAGGATCTAGCCCTCCTAGGTCCAGAGAGGAATCTCTCTATATGAGAAATTTTTTTATGTCTTTAAAGTTCAAAGTTAAGATGTTAGGCTAGTTATAGGCATGAGGTTTGTTTTTTTGATTGTTTGTTTGGTTGTTTGGAATCAGGAAAGAAGGGTATCAGTATGAGACAAGGATGAGAAAGGAGGATTTTAGGCAAAGGAGGGATGATTCAGGGAACATCAAGACCATTGGGAAATGGAGTCAGGAAAGGGTTTACTTTCTATTCAATATGCAGGCTTTCAGTTGGGATATTCATCTAAAGCATTGGATCTTAAAGATGATAGTGTGGTATGAAATGGTAAGGGAGAAGGTGAGAGAAAGGAAACCTCCAAGGTGACCTTTAGAAATCAGATCCAGGGACAGGACATACCATTGGACAACCTGTGATCCAGAAACTAAAGGCTAACTCTTCAGACAAGGAAACATTAAAGATTTAACACAGAGGTGAAAACCTGAGATTAGAGAGAGACTTTTAACTCTAAATGCTTCGGCCTCTAGCTCAAGGGAACTTAGAAAGGTTCAATTAATTGAAAAGGATCATAGTGAGACAGAGACAGAGTTATAGGCTCTCAGTATCCCAATTCAGTCAATTAAAACTTACCAAGCACATCTAAGAATAGATTCATTAATTCATACATCAGCTAGCAGCATAAGGAACCACTACACTGGTTAAATTAGTTTGAAATCAATCCTCAGATAACACATAAAGCAGAAAACATTGAAGGCAAGGAGAGCAGAAACATAGGGTAGCTAACAAGGGTAAATCCTATGCCAGATTTTTGATGCAAGCCAGAAGAAATGAAATGTAATGAACTACAAGAGAAATTAGAGACAAAGATAGAAAAACATCACCGCTGCTTTAAATCAGGATCCAAAGAAATGTGCTTGTCATATTAAAGAGCAAAACCAGTCAAGTACAACACTACCAATAGCTTGATATTCAGTCTAAAAACATCTTCCTCGACCTATCTTACAACTTTACACAGAGAACATGTCTCAAAAGAAACATCTTGCATTTCACAGATAGCCGATCAACAACCTTTACAATGTTTCTTTATGAATTTTATATTTGAAGAGGAGCAGAGGGGGTAGGTGAGAAACTAAATGTAGCATTAAAATTTAGAAGAGGAAGAGGGCCAAGGCCCCATTCTATTTTAAATTATGGGCATTTATCTCTGGTACTCTTGGGATGAAAGAGTGGTCTTCGTCAGGCTGAAATTTACTCCAGGTATGTCTCTGATGTACTTGCTGTAGCACCTCTGCAAAACTCTGGCGAACTGAACCAAACAGACTAATGATTTTAGGTCTGCCATACTATATACTAATGCATTGGAAACGTAGGACTGTTGTCAGGGGGGAAAACTTCATATGGACACAATGTAGACTGAAACGATAATGAGTACCGTGTCTTTTCTGAGGAGGAGACATTCCGGTGATATAAACACCCTGATGGTATGGTTTTCTATGCGTTGAACCTTTTGTGTGATCCATGATGTCTTCGATCTGGTGCCTTGTCCTTCAAATGCTTCAGAAATATTTAATTACCAGTCTTAAATTCTCTTCTTTCTCACTAATACTCTTTGTCGCTCCATGATTTCCTCTGTCTGTGAAATCTACACTTTAATGGCTCTGGGAAGGTTTTACGGAGTTTAACTCTGTTCCTTTAATGGAAGTCATGTCATAACACCTTCCCAGGACTTTATTTCATAATTTCGATCTCTGCACATGGTATTCCCAGCATTTTAGCCACTGTAATAGTGACTTTGTACCATGGAAGTTTTCTGCCTATCTGTAACCCTGCAAAACACGCAAACATGTTAAGAAAACTATGCATGGGAAGGGTGGATGCGGCGGGGAAACTGGGGATGGCCATGCAGACTAGTTAAATGGTGGAATAGTGCAAGGTGATGGCAGAAAATGCAGCATAACAGTGGAAGATGGTCATGGTGAAAGTTGGTCGAATGCGAAAACTTGACACTTGGGCCTTTGAATGAAATATATTGGGGAGCTGATGAAAAAGCGAGGACAACACGTGGGATGGTGACGTGGCAGGACCCGATCGATGGTAGGGCACGGATTTAATTCTAGTTGTCCGATGTTGGGAGGAGATCGACGGTGGAAAACGCGTCGGAGGGTGATAGATGGTGGGTCATGTGTCTATTTGCCTTGGGTTAACTCCCGCGCATCTTCGCGGTGCGATCACCGTTGGATGGGCAGCTCTAGATCAGAAGGCTCACGTGCATATCGCGCCGAGGCAAACGCTAAAATTTAACACATGATAGGGGGTGGTTTTCAAATAGTGCTTGGTGCCACGTGTCCTGCGGTGAGTGGGATCGGTCCAAAATGAAACATACCGCCTGCCCTCCGAAAGGCGATGCGATGGAAACCGGCGGGTTTAAACAGTGCTTTGGTGTGGGGACCACCAGGGTGGGTGAACTTCTGACTGTTGATCTGCGGGTTTAACGGACGATGGATATGCGATCGGAGAGGTGAACGGGTTGGGCCATGGGCACGACGCTAATCTGTGAAGACCGTCCGATCTGTACAGATCGACGGTTAATACTGCGCCTGATATCCAACTACAATAAGCGCCCTCCTGGCTAGTGCTTGGTTCTAGCGCCCAGGTCACGTGGAGAAAAAGGTTGAGGGGGCTAGGGACGAAAGGTGCTAAGCCCACATATATGGAGAATATGGTTTTTGTCCCATTTTTAATGCAATTTAAGGACAAAGAGGGATAATTGATGGGGGAAAAGGGGTTAAGTAGCCAAAAAAATGGGTGTTTGTGAGAGATTAAACAGGGTTTTGAGAGGTTTTAGAGGGTTAATAAGGGAAATTCAAAAGGGGAAAAAGAGGGTGGAAAGTGGGGTTTAGTGGGAATGAAATGGGAGGGAAAGGAAGCCTTTGGGCATTGCTCATAAACAAAGAGGTTTTATACTGGGAATCAACAGAGGGGACTTTATCAAAGGACACAAGGCACAAGGAGGGTTCAAGGATGATGTGTTTTCAAAGGAAATGCATTCCTTGAAGGCTCAGAAACATTTGACCCCCTGTTTTCTTGTCAGAATTTATAGGGGGCTAACAGTGGCTCCACGAGGGGATGACTTCTTCCTGAAGGAGTGAAGAATTAAGAAAATAAATCTTTGGAGTAGGCCAAATGCTTGCTGCTTGAGCCATATTTCTTCTTTGATTCTGGTTGCCACAAACATGATAGATCTGCAGAAAAATTCCCAAAAAATCTACCTACCTAGACTATAGTCGTATCATTTTCTCTTCTAGGGTGCATTTGGACTAGCAGACCCTTTACATCATTTATTTTTTACAAAAAAGAGAGTAAACCTATTCTATTTCTACCCTTATTGCTCCATGAGACTAGATTAAACTGTTGGCCTCATATTTTTCTCTACCTAATCTAACACCTGCTGGGATTAAACTGTCCAACAGATTTCTTCTCTACATTCTACAACAGAAATTTAAAAATAGTCAAACTAGGATTAGATAGTCTAGTTAGTTGTGGATCCAAGGCATAAATACTATTGCACATGGACAGAAACTTGCAGAAAACTGAGAACAAAAACTTGAAGGCTTGAAATCTGAAGTATGAAGCATCCTTCTTTTCTTTGTGACACAAGTTTTGAGCTTGTTAGAGTCACTTTCTCTTCTTCATTTCAGCTCTGGTTTTGGGCATGTTAGAGATGATCCTTTTTCTTCTTCGCTGGCTCAGGTTTTGATCATGTTAGAGCCAATATTTTTCACCTTAGAGGTTCATGTTTTGAGCATGTCTGAACCTCTCCTTTCTCTCTATTTTTTGGAACATTTTCTCCTTTTTCTTGAAAACAAACATAGCAAATGGTATTTACAATGGAAATGGAAACTGGAATTTGGAAATCAGCAGAATTAGTGTTTGAGCATCCTACCATTGATAGGACACCCAAATAGCTCTGTACCATCTAGTTCTTTTAGAAAAAGGGCATTTGGACCCTCAGTGGCCTGGATGAGCTATGGACATTGCCACAAACTGTCAAACTTGTCGTGCTTTCCTTTGTCCTCTCTCCTTGAGTCCCACTTCAGAACTTTATATCCAATTTTGAAATCAGAAGCTTTGGTTCTTTTGTCAAACAACTTATTTATACTTTCCTGAACTTTCAAGGCTCTGTCATAGACTTCTTCCATTTTTTGCTGGAGATGAATTGTTTGGTTTATCCTCCTCACCATACTGTCTTCTTCTGTCTAAATTTCTTGGACAAGTTTAATCATTGGTACTCCAAGGCTGGTATGAAACACTGCTTTTGTTCCATAGACAAGCTAATACAATGACATGCCAATGGATTTCTTTGTTGTAAGCCTATCAGCCCATAAATCATGTACTAACTTGTTGTGCCATGATTTCTTGCTCTCTTCCAAAAGCTTTTTGATGATGGTCACCAGGCTCTTGTTTGAAGATTCAGCTAACCCATTACCCTGTGGGTAATAACTAGTTGAATGACCAAGTACTATTTGATACCTGTGACAAAAATCAACCATCTTCTTGGACCCAAAAGCAGCAGCATTATGAGTTATTATTTTCCTTGGACAGCCGAACCGAGAGAGGATGTGGTCTTCTAGGAACCTAATGGTGATAGAATCTATGGCATTCCTAAAAGGTATGGCCTTGATCCACTTAGTGAAGTAGTCTATGGCTGTTAAGATCCATTTGTGTTGTGCAGAAGAAGTAGGGTATATTTTTCCTATGAAATCTAGGCCCCATTGCATAAAGGGACCCTCAACAGTGATGGGTTGTAAAGGTAGGGGGAGGAGCTTTCTTTTTCCTTCGAAAATCTGGCATTTGTGGCAAGCGATTATCATCTTATGGATGTCATTGAAGAGTGTAGGCCAATAATAGCCAGCTCTGAGTATTTTATTAGCAGTTTATTTCAAATTTAGGTGGCCTCCACACTCCCTTGCGTGGAATTCCTATTTAATCCTCTCTACCTCGGTTTCAGGAAAAAATTTAAGCAGTAGGCCATTTGCATTTTTCCAGTATAAGCAGTTATTCTGTATGCAATAGATTCTGGCTTTTAGTTTTAGGAATCTGGCCTTGGTCTTTGAAAGTTCAGGAGGGGCATTGAGGTGTGTGAGCACATACAGAATGTTAGAATACCATGGAGAATTCTGAAACTTATCCTCAACAGTGGGATCAGGCAATCCTTCCTGCTCATCCAAGGCACCTACCATGTTTATGTCAAGGGCCTGCAGATTTGATTCAGCCATTAGTTGAGCTAAGCCCTAACCTTTGATCAGTTTTGTTGGTTTTATCTCAAGGTCATATTCTAAGATCAAAGCAATCCATTTTCCCCTCTTCCCATCTGGGTCTTGGGACAAGATGTCTTTAACCACTATATTCGGCACATAGGCTATGGTGTGGGAATGCAGTATGTACACCCTAAAGTCTTTCAAGGCCTTAACCAAAGAATAGGCCTGTTTTTCCATTATGTTGTATTTCAAGGGTGTATCTCTGAGTGCTATGCTAAAGAAAGAAATGGACTATTCCATTCCCTCTGTATTTTTCTGCAGCAAATTTGCAGCTACCGTATGCTCGGAGGCAAATGAAAAGATTAGGAAATCCTTTGAGAAATCAGGACTGATAAGGAAATGAGTCTGAATGAGTGCAAGTTTAGCTTATTCAAAGGATTTCTTAGCTTCAATAGTCCACTTAACTCCTACACATTTCTTTAACATGCTTTTCATATTCCTAAGGTGTTCAGTTAAGTTGGGAATAAACCTCCTGAGGAAGTTGATTTTCCCAATGAAGGACTGTAACTCTTTGATGTTCCTTGGGTGTGTGATTTTTAGTATTCCCTCAACTCTTTGTGGGTCTATCCTAATTCCCTTCTCAGATATAATGTGGCCGAGAAGCTTACCTTCCTGCAGCCCAAATACAGTCTTTTTAGGATTCAATGACAGATCGAACCTTCTACATTTTTCAAACACTCTTCTCAGATGCTTTAGGTGTTCTTCTTCAGTCTTGGAATAGACTGTTATATCATCTAATTAGATGACAATGAAGTGTCCTATTTCATCTGAAAAGGCTATGTCCATCTCTCTTTGGAAGGTTGCACCAACATTCATCAGTCCAAAAGGAATTTTAACATACATAAAGGTGCCCCATGGAATGGTAAAGGCTGTCTTGTGTTGTTATTTTGGGATTAATAAAACTTGGTTATAACCTGAAAAACCATCTAACAGGGAGATCCTTTTTGAGCCTACCACCTTCTGAAGAATGTGTTCCATTTTTGGCAAAGGGTAATTATCTTTGAGTGAGGCTCTGTTAAGATTCCTGAAATCAATACACAGCCTGATCTCCCATGTTTTCTTTCTCACAGCCACTAGGTTTGATACCCAATTAGAGAGCCTCACAGGAACTATTATGCCTGCCTCTTACATCTTCTCGATCTCTTTTTCAACTGTAGGCAATTGTTTTGGGTTTATTCTGTGAAGTTTTTGTCTGAAGGGCTTCTGAATTTCTTTCAAAGGTATTTTGTGTTGTATGATGTTCATGTCATAAGCCTTTAGGTCCTCATAGTTCCAAGAAAACACATCAATGAATTCCTTGAATAGGTCGATGTACCTCCTTTTCATGTTTTCAGGTAGGGACTTAGCCAATTTGATCATTTTGGGCTTAACTTCAGCGCCTATATTGCATTCCTCAACATCAGAGTCTGAGTTCTCTATGGTGGGATTTTTTGCTACATCGTCAAATTCAAAAAGGTCCTCTAAAGGTGCTAGCCCCCTGGGTATGTTCTTATCTTTGGTCTACAGCACCTCTACTTCTTCACTGTCTGTGTTTTCACATTCTTCATTTGGATTTCCAATCTGTTCGTTCAAAGTGTTTATTTCTATGTTAAAAGGTGTGTTAGCCCCCCATAAATTTTTTGACAAGAAAATAGGGGGCTAAAATGTTTCTGAGCCTTCAAGGAATGTATTTCCTCTGAAAACACATCATCCTTGAAGCCTTTGTGTGCCTGGTGTCCTTTTATAAATTTCCCTCTGCTGATTCCCATTACAAGCCTCTCTGTTTGTGAAGAAATGTCCAAAAGGCCTCCTCCCCTTCTTATTCCATTTCCCTTTGTCCTCCCTTCTATTTCCCTTTTGCACCGTCTCAATCCTCCCAAATCCCCTTTATATTATTCCTCTACCATTTGCTTAGCCAATTTCCCCCTTATTCCCTCTATCGTTACTCTTCCTTGGCCTTAAAATGCATTAAAATGGGCCAAAATCCACTCTCCACTTTATAAAAGGGCTTGGCCCCTTTTCCGCCACCCCCTTTAGCCTTTTTCCCATGCAATCGAGCACTATGACCAAGCGCTGCCCCTTAAGGCACTAGTCGCATATTGCATTATCGCAATATCACAGTTTCATTATATGTTCGATCGATCCATCGCAAATATTTGCGATGTGATTTGATCGCGTTGCAAATATTTGCGATGTGATCTTCTGATCGCACACCGCCTCGATCGCATATCGCACCGTCGCATAATCGCATAATCGCATTTTTGTTGTTTATGTTCGTTAGATCCATCACAAATATTTGCGAGGCGATCTGATCGCGTCACAAATATTTGCGATGCGATTGACCGATCGCCCATCGCACTTTCTCCATTTGCGATTTGCGATTTCCGTATTGGGTCCCACCTCCGTGGCTCCGCTCCATTGTCTTTCCATGTTTTCCTATGTAAATTGCTCAAGTGGTAACATTTGAGTTTTTGCATTATTAAACATTTCTCCCGCCGCCTTTCATTGTTTCCACTGTTCTCACTGTTTCGTCACCACTCCTCCGGCCTCCGAAGCATTTCCTCCGCCACCACTTCCCGGTTTGAAACAGGTTTATTTTACTGAGAAAATAGCACAGAGAGGCCATTGCAGCCGCCAGCGAAGAAGAAGAGATGGTTTTTAGGGGATTCAAGCCAGTTAATTGAAGATTAACAATTATGACCCCGCATTCAAAGGAAAAGGGCACGGTTGGAAGACTTAAGCACGCAAAGGTCATGTCCGCGTTTAATATCAGCAGAGTACTTTCCTCCAGACGGATCACCTTCCTAAAATAAATCTCCATGCCTCCTCGAGCCCTAAGATGATTAATTACACTGACTGAAGCTCATTTAAGACAGTCAGGCAGCAGTATGGAGGTATGGAGTGGCCCTGCAGATTTTCCACCCAGTTCATTCATTCCAGAAGACTAGCACGAAGTTCCAGACCACTGTAAGAACTCAAAGAGCATATCAGAGGTCAATCTCGACCTGACAGAGGCCTCCAAACAGTCTACAGACTGCATCACGACGCCATTAAGCATTATGGGTGCGAACAATTCCGTCGTTCTGTCTTAATGAGATCAATTAAATGTCTATCTACCTCTGTTTCTCTCCTCTCCTATAAGAACTCCCGAGAACATAATGTAAAGGGTTGTTGTTGTTGGCTGCTGCCGCTGCTGTTAGAGGGATTCATTCTGACTGTTAGAACAGTCTTGGGAGGGAGTAGCAGAGTAGTTGTATGTAATAGGTTGGGAGGAGAAGTCTGGACTGTATTAGCCATTGAGCTTATTGTACATGACTGGTTTTGCATCAATTAATCAAAGAACTTTTCACAGGATCCTGGTCTATTACTATCGGTGATGTGTTTCCTAACTTTGTTTATTACATTTTCATAATGTTTCATGCTCTTCTAGTAGGCAACAGAAGTATAACATAGGATTCACCCTTGCTAGGTGCTCTATGTTTCCTGCTCTCCCTACCTTTAATTTTTTCTGCTTAATGTGTGATCTGAGAATTGGTTTCAATCAATTTAACTAGTGTAGTGGATGTTATCGCCTGCTCTCTGATGTATGATTTGGATGGGTCAGTTCTTAGATGTTCTTGTTGGGTTTAAGCTGGAAGGTTTGTGAACACTAGGGATTAGAGTTAGCCCTATCTACTAGGATCCCTGCGCGACCAACTAACCTTTCTAAGATCTCTTGTTAAAGTTATCTCTATTTCTCCCATGGATTTACTAAAGCTGACCTGGAGTTAAATGACCTCTGGTCTGATCTATAAGCAGCCCCTTCGTCTCTTTGAGAGCTACCTTAGAGTATGTCCAAGTAGGTCTGGAGTTAAATGACCTCTAACCTGATCTATAGATAGAGATTTGGTTGTCTCTCCTTCTTCCACCTTTCTTTCCTTAATGTTCCATCCCATCATCTAATCTAAAAGAACCTTTAGTATTAGATGACTTGCCCTTTGGAGGCTTTGGCTAGTTGTTGCATGTAATTACCTTTCATGACTCCATAGCCCAATGGATGGAACTTTCTTGACCTATCCTCTTTGCTGAAACATCCTGCTGCTTTGTTCCTTCTCTCCCATTACTTTCTCAGCCTATGATCTCATGACTCAACCCAGCAACCAACCAACCAAATTATTTTAAACCCCCTGTGTGCTTCATATCTAGCCTAATATCTCATTTTGAGCTTCAAATACATATCATTCTTTTATCTATTTGGAGAGATCCCTCTCCGGGTCCAGGAGGGCTAGATCCTAGGGCCCCAAAGTGGTTTGATGTTGTATTATCTTTTTGTATTGCTAAATCTGCCAAAACATAGGAACCCCAACACAATGGCGACTCCGTTGGGGACAGAGACCAATCAGCCTTGATTTGGTAAACCACTGTGGTGGACAGTAAGTTGTAAATCATCCACCTGGCGAATCCACAGATCCTAAATGATTAAAGACTCCATTGGTGATCAGTAGGCCGCTGATTATCTGTGCGTTCACGTGACTCCGCTGGGAGACTAGTCGCATATACAACATCAACCCCACCAATGGAAGGTTCTGAGTTAAGCCCCCTTGAAGAGTTTCGTTGTGGAATATCAAATATACTGGCTCAACTCAGAAGTGAAGACCTTCCAAGGGTTCTTCGTTCCAGCACAAGATTCAATGATCAACCTGAGCTTAAGAAAGTTTTCCTCGAAGTGCTGGCGGAGAGATATGAAGCTGAGATTGAACTGTTGAACTCACAAGAGGAATCATATCAGTTTAGAGACCTGAGAGCATTCTTGGAAAGTCTCCCGCCCCCTAAAAATGAAAATATTCTTCTGCTCTTCAAAATACAAGAAGAAGAGGATCCGGTTTTCATGAGCCACACTGAAGACGCAGTGGAAGTTGCAATAATCGAAGCTTCCCAGGACGTAGACATCCTACCAATCATGGCAGGCCAGAAAGAAGAAAATGTACATCATCCGTTCATCGATCCTATGGAAAAATACATGGAGGCCCTAATTCGCTCAAATACTCCAGCGTTGATCTTTAGCACGGGCCAGATTCATCATGAATGGTCACTACTGATGGTGACCACAGTTTTGAAGAACCACACGCAGAGCACCCTGTGGTTATCTCTGACAGGTAGCCAGTGCTCATATCCTTTTTTGTTACTGCTGGACTGGCTGCATTGGCATTATTGTATCACCTAGAACATCAGAGATTTCCAGTTAGAGTAGGGTAGGTAGGAGGTCTGAAATAAAGCTCAGCCTGTGAGCATGTAGTTAGTTATTTTAATTTCTGCAAAGTCCAGCAAGTCAGACAGTCTAATCCTGGCTTGACTGTTTTTCAATTTCTGTCTTAGAATGTAGAGAAGAAATCTACTAAGACAGTTTAATCCTAGCAGATACATATTTTAGGTAGAGAAACTATGAGGCCAATAGTCTAATCTAGTCTCATGGAGTAATAAGGGTAGAAATAGAATAGGTTTATTTTCTTGTTTGTAAAAATTGATGATGTAAAGGGTCTGCAGGTCCAAATGCACCCAGAAGAGAAATGTTAGGACTATAGTGTGGGTAGGTAGCTGTATGGGAGAACGTTACTACTGATTCAATGTCTTCATGGTTTGTGGCAGCTGAGAAAAGAAAGAAAGGGATGTGCCAAGCAACAGGCATCTGGCCTACACCAAAGATTTATCCTCTGCATTCTTGACTCCTTCAAGAAGAAGCCATCCTCATGTGGAGCCACTGGTAGCCCCCCATAAATTTTTTGACAAGCAAATAGGGGGCTAAAATGTTTCTGAGCCTTCAAGGAATGCATTTCCTTTGAAAACACATCATCCTTGAAGCCTTTTTGTGCCCGGTGTCCTTTTATAAATTTCCCTCTGCTGATTCCCATTACAAACCTCTCTGTTTGTGAAGAAATGCCCAAAAGGACTCCTCCCCTTCTTATTCCATTTCCCTTTTTCCTCCCTTCTATTTCCCTTTTTCACCCTCTCAATCCTCCCAAATCCCCTTTATATTCTTCCTCTACCCTTTGCTTAGCCAGTTTCCCCCTTATTCCCTCTATCGTTACTCTTCCTTGGCCTTAAAATGCATTAAAATGGGCCAAAATCCACTCTCCACTTTATAAAAGGGCTTGGCCCATTTTCCACCACCACCTTTAGCCTTTTTCCCATGCAACCGAGCGCTATGACCAAGCGCTGCCCCTTAAGGAACTAGTCACATATCGCATTATCACAATATCGCAGTTTCATTATATGTTCGATCAATCCATCGCAAATATTTGCGATGCGATTTGATCGTGTTGCAAATATTTGCGATGCGATCGTCCGATCGCACACCGCCCCGATCGCATATCGTACCGTCGCATAATCGCATAATCGCATTTTCGTTGTTTATGTTCGTTAGATCCATCGCAAATATTTGCAATGTGATCTAATAGCGTCGCAAATATTTGCGATGCGATCGACCGATCGCCCATCGCATTTTCCCCCATCGCACTTTCTCCATTTGCGATTTGCGATTTCCGTATTGGGTCCCACCTCCGTGGCTCCGCTCCATTGTCTTTCCATGTTTTCCTATGTAAATTGCTCAAGTGGTAACATTTGAGTTTTTGCATTATTAAACATTTCTCCCACCGCTTTTCATTGTTTCCACTGTTCTCACTATTCTGTCACCACTTCTCCGGCCTCCGAAGCATTTCCTCCGCCACCACTTGCCGGTTTGAAATAGATTTATTTTACTGAGAAGATAGCACAGAGAGGCCATTGCAGCCACCAGCGAAGCAACAGAGACGGTTTTTTAGGGGATTCAAGCCAGTTAATTGAAGATTAACAATTATGACCCCGCATTCAAAGGAAAAGGGCATGGTTGGAAGACTTAAGCACGCAAAGGTCATGTCCGCGTTTAATATCAGCAGAGTACTTTCCTCCAGACGAATCACCTTCCTACAAGAAATATCCATGCCTCCTCGAGCCCTAAGACGATTAATTACACTGACTAAAGCTCATTTAAGACAGTCAGGCAACAGTATGGAGGTATGGAGCGGCCCTGCAAATTTTCCACCCACTTCATTCATTCCAGAAGGTTAGCACAAAGTTCCATACCACCGTAAGAACTCAAAGAGCATATCAGAGGTCAATCTCGACCTGACATAGGCCTCCAAATAGTCTACAGACTGCAACACGATGCCATTAATCATTATGGGCATGAACACTTCCATCGTTCTGTCTTAATGAGATCAATTAAATGTCTATCTACCTCTAGTTCTCTCCTCTCCTATAAGAAATCTCGAGAACATAATGTAAAGGGTTGTTGTTGTTGGTTGCTGCCGCTGCTGTTAGAGGGATTCATTCTAACTGTTAGAACAGTCTTGGGAGGGAGTAGCAGAGTAGTTGTATGTAATAGGTGTTGGGTCTCAGTCTAGTCTCCTAAACTGAGCTCATTTAATTGTCAACCAGGATTTGTAAACTGCTGAAGTGAAGTGTACCATATGTACCTAGGTGCTTGTTTCCTAATGCGTTGTATGTAGTGTTTTGTGATGTTTTTGGTCTTTTATGTTGATTTATGATGTTTTTGGTCTTTTAGTGTTTTATGATTTCAATGAAAGTGCCTAGAAAACTAATGGAAAGGAATTGGTGGTCAAAAACACAGTTGAGCCTAATGTATGAAATGGCAAATGCAGTTGGAAACAAAATCTGAAGTATGACTAAATAGAAAGAAAAAGCTTGATAATGACTTCTTAGGCAAATGACACAAACTAGACTTGAGAAATGATCACTAAATATGCAAGTTCTCTAACTAGACAGTTAAACACTAATATTATTATGATGCAACATTTTGTTCTAAGCTCATCTATTCCATGACTAATTCCTAGTTCTATTCTGCAATTTAATTGAATGTCTCAGAACCTATACTCAAAGAGTTATTGGTTTCTTTTCAAAGTAGTTCTTTTGAGGAAGAGCTCTGTTTATAAAGTGATGAGGAATTTGCAGAGATACTTCAGACCTTATAGTGATGTTATCTTCTGTTCCTATGGTTATGGATCACTTGTAGTTTTCGAACAAAAAGATGTTTGTGAATAATGAAGGCTGTCTTGTGAATCCTAACAACTAAAGTAATCTATTGTGCAAAGGATGACAGTGTGACTATGAGATGCAAGTGCAATGAGTTAATTTAAGCATGAACCTAAGATGCTTCTAAAATAGAACAATGTTGAACTGTAAGTCATCATCAAACTTGAAACAAAGTAACTGAACATGAATTAAATGCAAATGAAACTCCGGAGCATTCTAACTAACATGCATTATTCTATGAAGTTACACAATCTGTTTGTTCATCATTAGTGATATTTTGGAAGAGTTCCTTCTTTTGGAAGGGGTAGAACAATTCTGACTGTGTAATTGAATGCAATTATAAGCAAATGGACTGAAAGCAAATGAAAAACTAAGTTACCACATCCATATCCTACTCGTCATTATGATGTCTTGGGCAAGCGTTTAAGAGCAAGAACAGAGATGATACTTAGTACAAACACATAACTAAATCATTCATTATCACGGTCATGTCTTGAACTTCTTAAGGATGTCTTGGAAGAATTTCTTCTTGTGGAAGAGTGATTAGAACAAGTGTAACTGTGATAGTGAATAGAAAAAACTACAACTAATTCCTACAGTACTATAGCTATTCATCATTCATCATTATAATCTATTGGAAGAATGTCTTCTTGTGGAAGAACTGGAATGAATATAACTATAGTATCTAGTTAAAACAAATACAAATTCAACTCCTATCCTACAATACCATAGTCATTAAACATTCATCATTTTAGTCTGTTGGAAGAGTGTCTTCTTGTGGAAGAGCTAGAACGAATATGACTACAACAGCTAGTTAAAAACAAATACAAATTCAACTCCTATCCTACAATACCATAGTCATTAAACATTCATCATTTTAGTCTGTTGGAAGAGTGTCTTCTTGTGGAAGAGCTAGAATGAATACGACTACAGTAGATAAAACAAAACAACTACCAATTCAAATGCAAAACGTAAAGGTAGCTAGGAAAACTTATCTAGTTTAAGCAAAAGAAATCCGTACAAGAGGCAGGGGCCCTCTACCACTTGACGGCATTCGACTTCAAATTAAATCACGCCTTCAAAATAACTTTGTCTGCTCCATTAACGATGCAATAGTTTGAACATAACACTCTGTGTCTTCAAGGATGTAACACAGAGTTTTTAAACAAAATCTAGCAGCAAATCTAATATAAAATCTCTAACTAAGCTCTCGGTCTACTCAAGAGTTTATAAAGCAAATGCAAGTAAAAATAATTACAAAAATTTAGGAATAATGTCTTTCCTTTTCCGAATCATATTAGGAGTCTTCGAGGTGGCTACGTGAAGGAGAAAAGACATCTGGACTAAGACAGTCCTAGTAGGAGTCTTCCTTCATAAATGTGTTCCCACGTGCATAACCGTACCTAGAATCCATTTCTTCCTCCATGATGAGCAACGAACCATATAGACAGGACGTGGATCATGCCCATATGCGGTTTTCTTGAAGAGGCCACCTGGAACATACTCAAACATGAAGGTAGCTGCAGAATCGCCGGTTAGCTACGGAATGTCTGCATTCTGCAGCTAGTTCTGGTCAAAATGCTTAACAATGGCAAAAATCACAAAATTCAACAAGTCAGTCATGTAAACCATTCTAGAAGTAATTTTAACTATATTTATTGATCAATTGGGGCTTAAGATAGAAATGTACAAGGAAATGAGGTAAAATGAGGTGAAGGAAAGCACAAATTTGAGGCTCAACATACCCCCACTGCTGTCTCTTTGCATGTCCTCATGCAAATTATCCTATGAATTCAGAGGCTTCTGCAAGGACATCTAATCCCCTTCTTCTCCTTTGTCTGGAAGCTAGAGGTCTTCTGGGTTTCCTGATAACAAGTTTGAACCCGAGGTTGGTGAGTGCCCTGATTAGCTTTTTGTTCCTTGTCTTCAACTTCTCATTGGTCCTCTCCACTTTGTCTATATGCAGGGATAAGGTTGAGTTCATATCAGTCTTGAGCTTGATTTGATCTTTGAGAATTTCATTCTCATTTTTAATGTGTCTATTCAGCAATTCCAACTCATATCTATCCCTTCTTAATATATCAATTTCAGACAGTGGAGGACTGGGGGTTCTCTCTCTGCTTTCTGAAGCTGTCCTCTCTAAAGTTTCCACATAATCATAAATTTCCTGTTGAGCAGGATCAATTTCAGGGGTTCCTTCATAAAAATCTTCTTCATCATCCTCTTCAATGGGTGTTTCTTCATCTTCAATATTGATTACCCCTGTTTGTTTGATTGGTGTTTTCTTCAGTTTTCCTTTTAATCTGTGGCTTCTCCTAAGCTGAGAGGACCCCTCTCCTTTCTCTGTAGCAGATTCCTTGATTATCTTATCTTCCTTGAGTTGCCTCTTGATCCGAGTCAACTTCTCTAAAATGACTTCCTCACTGCTTTCTTGAACTGGTTTGTCAATTTTATCTTTTGAAGTCCTCCATTTCCTACTTCTCTTTGTGGGCTGTGGTTCAGGTGATGGTTCTTTTGCTTCTTCAAAATGATTTCTTATTAAGAAATCATCCCATGTATCATTTGTTTTAGATAGATGATTCTCAATCAAAATTTTGACCAAACCATGATGATACAGGGTTGTCTCTAAAAATTGAATTCTTCTCTGAACACAGGAAGCCATTTCCTTCAGACTTTGATGCAAGAAATATGGTAGATTTAAATCTTCTCCCAGAAAATGCATCATTAGTCTAATGTGGTAGACATAAAATGTCCCATATCTACCCTCACATGTAACAAATTTTTTTAAAAGAAGTAGTATGTTTCTCCATTTGCTTTTCAATGCAGTACTGGGAATTCCTTTCTTGAACACACTAACATCCATATTTGGTGATTTTAAAATTTGTTTCCAGGAGTCATTGTGGAATTCCCTATTTTTAAACCATCTCTCCCCAGTTCTGGACAATCCTGTAGCCTCTGCAATAAAAACTTCAGTGACAGTAAACTTGACATCCCCTATTTCAACTTCGGTCCCTTGAAATGCTCTTGCGAATGTTTTAGTGACTTCCTTATGGAAGCCATTAAATTTTTCCAAAAATTGAAGCCATCCTATTTGCTGTAACATTTCCTTGCATTGTGGGTAACCTTCTAAATATTTTGAACCCACAGGTTCAGTCCTTACAATTAAACCCATGATTTTTCAATATCAAATTAACACTCTTCTACCCACAAAATAATGACTTTCACTTTCGAACTGAAATGGTTTCAAGCTCTAAATGAAAATGGCTTCAATTTTGGAATGACATACCTCTGATTGATAATAACAAATGCCTTTAAAACCTCGAACTGATATGCTTCTGTTGACAATTGAATGTCGGAGTGCTATGCCTTTGTTTGAAAATGAGAGCAGTTTCAAATTTCGAGCTGAAATGTCTTTGATTGAAAATGGCAGATGGCTTCAAATTTCTTTTCGTGCAATACCTCTGGCTCTTAGTAGCAAAAGACTTCAAATTCAACGCTGCAACATCTCTGTTTCTGTAACACAGACTTCAACTCAACATTACAACGTCTCTGTCTCTGGTAGCAAAAAATCTTCAAACTCAATCACTATAACACCTCTGTCTCTGGTAGCAAAAGACTTCAATTTTAACACCTCTGTCTTTTGATAACAACAGACTTCTAACTCACACTGCTACAACTCTGAGTTTATAGTGAAAATACTTCAAATTCCGTCCACAGTGATATGCTATCTACCCACGGTATTAAGTGGCTTTGAGTCCTCACACTGTTATACTTCCAAATTTACCTCTTCTGCTCTGCTCTGCGTTTACAATGCTCAATGTTGTTCAAACTGATAACCTTTAGCTCTGCTCCTGGTGATAATAATATCTCTGTCTTTGGAATGGAATACCGGCTACGGAATGAAGTTATGGCAAATGGTCACGGAATAGAGTAGTGGAGTGAGGTGGAGGGATTGTATTAATGATTGAGGAGACGGCGGAGGATTTTACAACGGCAGAGGGAATCATCATCATTAAATGCTTTGGTTAAGAGACATGGAAAATTCAAATGCTTTGGCCATTTCACCGCTTAAATGCTATCGGATATGAATTTTGAAATGGAAGATTTTAATACAAAGTCTGTAGAGGGTTTGTTGGTGTTTCATCAATAAAACAATTAAAACAACCTTTCGAATAATCCACAACTAAACTATGCTAAAATTTTATGAAATGCCATCGTAATTTAAATTTGTTACCTCTGCCCTTTATTGGATGTTTTTGTAGCCTTTGTCTTCTCTGCTCATCTTTGGAGGAATATTTCACAATTTTTCTTGATGTTTTTGATTCATGAATTCACTGGATCACTTTGTTGTAATTCTGATGTATGCTGGTTGATGCCTTCAGGGTTTATAGCTGCGAAAAGACTGTCGGGCTGCAGAAAGGCTGATCAGCTGTAGAATGTCTACTGAGCTGCAGAATGTTCCTGTAGAACACTTTAATCATGAAAATGAAATGTTTTTGGAGTATGGATGAAATGTTATGTGGTATGAATGAAAATGGATGATGGATTATGATATGTATGAAGTGGTTAATGGAATGGGATGGATTCAGTTCATGAAATGGAATGAAGGAACATAAGGGTTGTACTGCAGTTCATGACATATTTTATTCACTTATAGCAAGATATCAAATTTTGTGTTTTGACATGAAAATGAGATGAATGGAAGATGGAGTGAGATGAATGAGATGTGGAATGGAATGAAATATGAATGATGGATGAGATGGAGTATGGATGAATAAGTGAATGGAGTGAGATGAAATGAATCATAAGCACTATGGAACTGTACTTATGATTTTTATAACAGCTGCTTATAAAAACAAAAATGGGAAAAGTTAGAGTGTCAGAGAGACTCTGATTTTCACCCTATCTTTTCTGTATAAGCATACCAATCAATGATTGGTTTTCATGTTTATACCTTTATTTATTTATTTATTTATTTTTTATTTTTTTTAGAATAGAAATGCTTCAGAAAATTTAATCAAGTTGATGAAGAAGAGAGACTCTTCTTCATTAACTTCACATCATTGTCTTCTTGGAACTTCTTTCCAAACTCTTCTCTTGAGAGTGGCTTGTGGTATAGCTTCAGTCTATGACCATTCACAAGAAAAGTGACCTCCTCTTCATTTTTAGAATAGAAATGCTTCAGAAAATTTAATCAAGTTGATGAAGAAGAGAGACTCTTCTTCATTAACTTCACATCATTGTCTTCTTGGAACTTCTTGACAAACTCTTCTCTTGAGAGTGGCTTGTGGTATAGCTTCAGTCTATGACCATTCACAAGAAAAGTGACTTCCTCTTCATCTATAGTTCTGATTTTTACTGCCCCATTATCAAAAATTCGAACAATTTCATATGGCCCAAGCCAATGTGTCTGAAATTTCCCTTGAAAATCCTTGAATTTTGAATCAAACAAGAGAGCCGAGTCACCCTCTTTAAATTTCTTCTCCTTGATGTACTTGTCATGCCATCTAGCCCTTTGCTGTTGGACTAGACTTGTTTTCTGAACTGCATCTTGTCTGATCTCATCCAATTCATTAATTTGCTCCAGTCTATGCTTTTGTGCCTCCATTAGATCAAGTCCTAGCTGAACTGCCATCTTGAAGGTTTGAATTTGGAACTCTATGGGAAACAAAACTTGCTTTCCATAAACAAGCTCATAAGGAGTATGGCCTGTTGTGTTTCTCCATGTAGTTCTATAGGCCCACAAGGCTTCAGGAAGCCTATCTACCCAATCTCTTCTATGTAGATGAACAATCCTTGTTAGGATTCCTTCAATGACTTTATTAGTGGATTCCACTTGACCATTTGCTTGTGGATGATAAGGAGTAGATGTTCTATGTCTGATTTTGTAATTCTCCATCATTTTCTCCACTAGCCTTGATGTAAATTGAGCTCCTTGATCTGTAACAATTTCCCTTGGGACACCAAAACGAGTAAAAATATCCTCAAAAAGAAAAGTAACTACAGATGCTTCATTAGCAACAAGTAATGGCTTAGCTTCTACCCACTTAGTAACATAATCAGTGTAAACTAATATATATTTCTTTTGTCTTGATGGAGGACTAATAGGTCCTACAAAATCCAAAGCCCATTTTTCAAAAGGTTCAATATGTACCTGAGGTTGTAATGGCATCTCACCTGAAGGAGAAGGTTTCCCTACCCTTTGGCAACTGTCACACCTTTTTACATACTCCCTTGCATCTTTAAACAAAGATGGCCAATAATATCCTAAATTAAGGATCTTATAGGTTGTCCTCTTATCTGCAAAGTGTCTGCCACAAGGTTCATCATGACATGCCTTGAGAATTTCAGGCATCTCATCTTCACGAACACACCTTCTTATGATCAAATCTGGACCTGTCTTGTACAACTCATTAGCGACCCATGAATATCTTGCACTATCATTAATGATTTTTCTTTTATCCCTTGCATTCATAATTGAAGGAAATTTTCCTGAAACTAAATAATTGGCAATATCAGCAAACCATGGAGTTTGAGTAGAGATTGCAAAAGATATTCATCAGGAAATTGATCTTCAACCGGAGTGTCATCTTTGATATTTTGAATTCTAGACAGGAAGTCAGCCACAGTGTTTTGTTTTCCAGGCCTATCTAGAATAGTAATGTTGAATTATTGCAATAATAACAACCATCTTATAACTCTGCCATTAGTAATTGATTTATTCATTAAGTATCTAATGGCAGAATGATCAGTGTGAATAAAAGTTTCATAGCCTGTTATATAGTGTCTAAACTTGTTAATAGCATGAACAACAGCTAAAAACTCTTTTTCAGTTACAGTATAGTTTAACTCTGCAGGAGTCAAATTTTTACTGATATAATAGATGGCATAGGGAATTAAATCTTTTTTTCCCAATACTGCTCCTAGAGCTGTATCGGAAGCATCCGTCGAGATATGAAAAGGTAACTTCCAGTTAGGTCCCCTTAATATAGGTGCTTCAGAAATTTTGGTTTTCAGGGTTTCAAAAGCTAACTGGCAATCAGAAGTCTACTTAAATTCACAATCTTTGGTGAGTAATTTGAAGAGAGGAGATGCTATTTTGGTGAATTTTTCTATAAATCTCCGATAGTACCCCGTAAATCCTAGAAAACTTCTTACATCTCTTTGACAACTTGGAATGGATAGGTTAGAAATGACTTCAACTTTCGCCTCATCAACTCTAATCCCATCCCCTGAAATGTGGTGCCCTAAAACAATACCTTCAGTGAACATCATAAAACATTTTTCATGACTAAGAGAAAGGTTTGTTTCTTGACATCTTTTTAAGACCTTTTCCAAGTTTTCTAAAGCCTCTTCAAATGTATCCCCATAAACTGTAAAATCATCCATGTACACCTCTACACAGTCATGTATCAGATCAGAAAAAATTCCTAATACTGCCCTTTGGAATGTTGCAGGTGCATTGCACAATCCAAATGGCAATAATCGGTAGGCATAGGTACCCCAAGGACAAGTAAATGTGTTTTTATCTTGGTCTTCAAGTGCTACTTGGATTTGATTGTAACCACTAAATCCATCCAGGAATGAAAAGTACTTTTTACCTGCTAATGTATCTAATACTTGATCTATGAAAGGTAAGGGAAAATGGTCTTTAAGAGTAGCTTTATTCAGTTCTTGGTAGTCAACACACATCCTCCATTTTCCATTTTTCTTAGGCACAATCACCAAAGGAGAAACCCACTGACTATCTGAAATAGGATAGATGAAGTTAACATTTAACAATTTTTGTAATTCTTCCTTGACAATTTCCCTAAGATTTGGATGCATCCGTCTTTGAGGCTGTCTAATTGGTTTGAAATTTGCCTCTATATAGATGTGATGAGTACAAGTCTTGGGACTTATCCCTTTCATGTCAGTGTATTCCCATGCATATGCAGAAGAATGTCTCTGTAATACTTTGACTAACTCTTCTTGTTGAGATTTTTCTAGGTTTTTATTTATGTTCAAGGTTTTGCCTGAAAAAATTTCACTTGTAGAGCTGCCAAATTTGTCCATAGAATGAAGAGACATCTGTCTAGATGACAAGAACTCAATATTGGATCCCTCTTGAAATGATTCTTGTTTGTGTTCTGGAGAAGATTCAAAGTTTTCTAGAGTATTCAGAATTTTATTATCTTCACTAATTTCTGAAATTGTGAAGAGTGGTTGTAAATATTCTTCATCCTCTATCCATTGAGTGTCATCTAGTTCTGTAATTGTCCTAGCTGGAGGATATAAAGTGAATTTCTTTGTTGAAATACCATCAGAAATATACATATCACCGGACCTACAACTAATAAAAGCATCAGCTGTAGCCAACCAAGGTCTTCCTAGTATAACAAGATGGCCTCCTAGATTATTCTTGGGTGTCAGGATCATGAAATCCACAGGGTACTCCCAAGAGTCTAGGGACACTGGAATGTCTTCTATTACCCCATCTGGTCTGATCACAGATCTATCTGCTAATTTTAATAGTGTGGGTGTAAAGAGAAGATTAGGAAGTTTCAGTTTGTCCATGATTTGTCTACTCATGATATTTATTGTTGCTCCTAAGTCAATGAGTGTGTTTTGAATTTCAATTCCATTGATGTGAATTTTGACAACTGGATTTCCTGGGTCAAGGTACTTTGGAATAGTAATCTTACCCATCATAATGTCCGCTATTTGTCCTACCAGTTGAATTTTCTTGGTTTCTCTTATTCTTTTTCTTGTTGTCTTCATACTCAACTCCTTTATTGTTTTGGCTAAAATTGGGATTTCTTTGATGGCTTGCAATAATGGAATTTTAATGCAAACATTTCTCAATTCATCTAAGAAATCATAGTTAGGCACCATTATTTGTTTTTCTACACCTTTATCAATTTGTAGTCTTTCCGGAAAGGGAGGTATAGAAGTAGATGTGGATGGTTGCTCTAATACTGGAGTTGGATTTATTGGATCTTTTTGTTTCAGTTTTTCAATGTTTTGGTCTTGAAAGGATGTATCTTCTTCAAGACTTTTATTAACCCGTAGGGAGTCTTCCTCAGAATTATCTTGTTCTTGTATAATCACAGAAGGTTTCCTCTTCTCAAGTATCCTTCCAGACCTAAGTTGAACATCACTAAGGTCTAGAGGAGTAATTAAATAAGTTGGAAATTGTTGTCCTTCTATCATGTATGTATTCTGGGGATTCTTATTATTGGGGTTTGGCATGGGCTGAGCTGGTAATTGATTGGATTTTTGAGGGAATGGTAACGGAAGTGGTTGATTTTGATGAGGTTGGTTCAGATGATGTTGTTGAGAATTTTGTTGAAAATTTTGTTGAAGATTTTGAGGAAAATTTTGTTGAGGATTTTGAGGATAAAAATGTGGATATGGTGGATAGGATGGTGGATACTGATAATATGGAGAGTATCTTCCATAGGGACCTTGTGATCCTTGTTCCCAAACTTGAGATTGATTTTGAAATTGGGGCCAAGGTTGCTGCCAAGAATTCCAAGGTGGAGGTTGATTATACATTTGATCATGGAATCCTTGTGTCTGAGATCCCTGCCAAGGTCTTCTAGATACAAAGTTAAGAGATTCTGTGGAGTCTGTAGGAGTTTCTTCTTGGAAAACAGCCTTGAGACCAGGAAGAGAAGGACAATTCTTGGTCTCATGTTTCTCAGAACAAATAACACAGGTTTCTACAACTTTTACATCTAAAGGACACTCTCTCAAGGCATGTTTCTTTCTACATTTGGGACAAAAGATTGCCAAGGCATCAGATTCAGCCTTTTGCTTGTTTTGTATCTTGAGGGTGTCTATTTTTTCACTAAGACTCCCTAAGATGTCATATTTAAAATCATCAAGCATGTGTCCTATTTCTGATCTACTTACTGTCCCAGAAGCAGATTTACTTGCTCTTGCAAGAGCAGGATCTCTTGGACCTTTGACAGCTTTGGATTTCCCTCTGGAAAGGTTGATACATAACTCAGATATTTCAGGTAATGTGAGTTGTGATATATCCCCTTTTCCCATCATGTTAAGGATATCCAACCATTCATCCCTAATGGTTTTTAACAAAAGAGCTTTTAAAGTGTCTTGATCTAGGTTTTCCATTTGTGCCCTCTTTATGTTGTATTTAAATCTTTCCAACAAATCTTCTAAGTTTTCATCTTCTTTTTGTAACATCTTGAACACTTCTTCCTTATGATTAACCGGCATACAATAATCCAAGTATCTCTCTAGAAATGCTTGTCTCATGTCTTCCCATGTTCTAATAGAACTACTGTTTAAACTCATAAACCTCTTCAATGCTGCTCCTTTTAGAGTCGAAGGAAAAAATTTCAATTTTTGAGCATCTTGAAGATAGTCATAAGTCCTACACAGCACTTCAAATTCGAATAAGAAAGTTTCAGGATCCTCAGTTTTAAGTCCATAGAAGTTCGGAAGGACAAAAGGTGAAATGTTTTTCATGGTTGTATTGGTTTCTTCATCAAGTATAGAAAACCCAAAAGAGCTTCCTATTCTACCTCTTCCTCCATCTGCACCTCTACCTCCTCTTCCTCCTTCTCCTCTACCTCTACCTCTACCTCCTCCAAATAATGTGTGTTCTCCATTAACAACTCCTCCTCCTCCTTCTTCTGCCATGGTTGACTCTCCTGTGGAAGTAGAAAGGCTTGTATCCTCAACAAAAGTTTTTGGATCCTCTTCTATGGCAGGTTCAGTGGATGAAGTGGAAGGTTTCTCTAATGGAATAGGTGACCTTAGATCTTTTAGAAGTCCAGGATCAGTAAAGGATGGAAGATGGGTTTGAGTTGAAGGTGTACTAGCTCTGGATCTAGATGAAACAAGTGGTGTTCTAGAAATCAAACTTCTGCCTCTGCTGCTTATAAATCTTCCCCTTGAATCTCTCTCCCTATGCATAAAATTGTTTTTGGATGATAAGAAACAAAGGTTACCTAGTTTTCACTTCCCCGGCAACGGCGCCAAAAATGTTGGGTCTCAATCTAGTCTCCTAAACTGAGCTCATTTAATTGTCAACCAGGATTTGTAAACTGCTGAAGTGAAGTGTACCATATGTACCTAGGTGCTTGTTTCCTAATGCGTTGTATGTAGTGTTTTGTGATATTTTTGGTCTTTTATGTTGATTTATGATGTTTTTGGTCTTTTGATGTTTAATGAAAAATGCCTAGAAAACTAATGGAAAGAAGTTGATGGTCAAAAACACAGTTGAGCCTAATGTATGGATTGGCAAATGCAGTTGGATACAAAATCTGAACTATGACTAAATAGAAACAAAAGCTTGATAATGACTTCTTAGGCAAATGACACAAACTAAACTTGAGAAATGATCACTAAATATGCAAGTTCTCTAACTAGACAGTTAAACACTAATTTTATCATGGTGCAACATTCTTTTCTAAGCTCATCTATTCCATGACTAATTCCTAGTTCTATTCTGCAATTTAATTGGATGTCTCAGAACCTATACTCAAAGAGTTATTGGTTTCTTTTCAAAGTAGTTCTTTTGAGGAAGAGCTCTGTTTTTAAAATGATGAGAAATTGGCAGAGATACTTCAGACCTTGTAGTGATGTTATATTTTGTTCCTATGGTTATGGATCATTTGTAGTTTTCAGAACAAAAAGATGTTTGTGAATAATGAAGGCTGCCTTGTGAATCCTAACAACTAAAATAATCTATTGTGCAAAGGATGACAGTGTGACTATGAGATGTAAGTGCAATGAGTTAACTTAAGAATGGATCTAAGATGCTTCTAAACTAGAACAATGTTGAACTATAAGTCATCATCAAACTTGAAACAAAGTAACTGAACGTGAATTAAATGCAAATGAAACTCCGGAGTTGTTCTAACTATACTAACATGCATTAATCTATGAAGTTACACAATCTGTTTGTTCATCATTAGTGATATTTTGGAAGAGTTCCTTCTTGTGGAAGAGGTAGAACAATTCTGACTGTGGACTTGTATGCAATTGAAAGCAAATGGACTGAAAGCAAATGAAAAACTAAGTTACCACATCCATATCCTACTCATCATTATGATGTCTTGGGCAAGCGTTTAAGAGTAAGAACAGAGATGACACTTAGTACAAACAATCAACTAAATATTTCATTATCACGGTCATGTCTTGAACTTCTTAAGGATGTATTGGAAGAATTTCTTCTTGTGGAAGAGTGATTAGAACAAGTGTAACTGTGATAGTGAATAGCAAAAACTACAACTAATTCCTACAGTACTATAGCTATTCATCATTCATCGTTATGATCTGTTGGAAGAATGTCTTCTTGTGGAAGAACTGGAATGAATATAACTACAGTATCTAGTTAAAAACAAATACAAATTCAACTCCTATCCTACAGTACCATAGTCATTAAACATTCATCATTTTAGTCTATTGGAAGAGTGTCTTCTTGTGGAAGAGCTGGAACGAATATGACTACAGTAGCTAGTTAAAAACAAATACAAATTTAACTCCTATCCTACAATACCATAGTCATTAAACATTCATCATTTTAGTCTGTTGGAAGAGTGTCTTCTTGTGGAAGAGCTAGAATGAATACGACTACAGTAGATAAAACAAAACAACTACCAATTCAAATGCAAAACGTAAAAACAGCTAGGAAAACTTATCTAGTTTACGCAAAAGAAATCCGTACAAGAGGCAGGGGCCCTCTACCACTTGACGACATTCGACTTCAAATTAAATCACGCCTTCAAAATAACTTTGTCTGCTCCATTAACGATGCAATAGTTTGAACATAACACTCTGTGTCTTCAAGGACGTAACACAGAGTTTTTAAACAAAATCTAGCAGCAAATCTAATATAAAATCTCTAACTAAGCTCTCGGTCTACTCAAGAGTTTATAAAGTAAATGCAAGTAACAATAATTACAACAATTTAGGAATAATGTCTCTCCTTATCCGAATCATCTTAGGAGTCTTTGAGGTGGCTACGTGAAGGAGAAAAGACACCTGGACTGAGACAGTCCTAGTAGGAGTCTTCCTTCACAAATGTGTTCCCACGTGCATAACCGTACTCAGAATTCATTTCCTCTTCCATGATGAGCAACAAACCATGTAGGCACGACGTGGATCATGCCCATATGCGTTTTTCCTCAAGAGGCCACCTGGAACATACTCAAACATGAAGGTAGCTGCAGAATCGCCGGTTAGCTACGGAATGTCTGCATTCTGTAGCTAGTTCCGGTCAAAATGCTTAACAATGGCAAAAATCACAAAATTCAACAAGTCAGTCATGTAAATCATTCTAGAAGTAATTTTAACTATATTTATTGATCAATTGGGTTTAAGATAGCAATGGACAAGGGAAAATGAGGTAAAATGAGGTGAAGGAAAGCACAATTTTGAGGCTCAACATACCCCCACTGCTGTCTCTTTGCATGTCCTCATGCAAATTATCCTATGAATTCAGAGGCTTCTGCAAGGACATCTAGTCCTCTCCTTGTCCTTTGTCTGGAAGCTAGAGATATTCTGGGTTTTCTGATAACAAGTTTGAACCTTAGGTTGGTGAGTGCCCTGATTAGCTTTTTGTTCCTTGTCTTCAACTTCTCATTGGTCCTCTCCACTTTGTCTATATGCAGGGATAAGGTTGAGTTCATATCAGTTTTGAGCTTGATTTGATATTTGAGAATTTCATTCTCATTTTTGATGTGTCTATTCAGTAATTCCAACTCATACCTATCCCTTCTTAATATATCTATTTCAGACAGTGGAGGACTGGGGGTTCTTTCTCTGCTTTCTGAAGCTGTCCTCTCTAAGGTTTCCACATAGTCATAAATTTCCTGTTGAGCAGGATCAATTTCAGGGGTTCCTTCATAAAAATCTTCTTCATCATCCTCTTCAATGGGTGTTTCTTCATCTTCTATATTGATTACCCCTGTTTGTTTGATTGGTGTTTTCTTCAGTTTTCCCTTTAATCTGTGGCTTCTCCTAGGCTGAGAGGATCCCTCTGCTTTCTCTGTGACAGATTCCTTGATTATCTTCTCTTCCTTGAGTTGCCTCTTGATCCGAGTCAACTTCTCTAAAATGACTTCCTCACTGCTCTCTTGGGCTGGTTTGTCAATTTTATCTTTTGAAGTCCTCCATTTCCTACTTCTCTTTGTGGGCTATGGTTCAGGTGATGGTTCTTTTGCTTCTTCAAAATGATTTCTTATTAAGAAATCATCCGATGTATCATTTGTTTTAGATAGATGATGCTCAATCAAAATTTTGACCAAACCATGATGATACAGGGTTGTCTCTAAAAATTGAATTCTTCTCTGAACATAGGAAGCCATTTTCTTCAGACTTTGATGCAAGAAATATGGTAGATTTAAATCTTCTCCCAGAAAATGCATCATTAGTCTAATGTGGTAGACATAAAATGTCCCATATCTACCCTCACATGTAACAAATTTTTGTAAAAGAAGTAGTATGTTTCTCCATTTGCTTTTCAATGCAGTACTGGGAATTCCTTTCTTGAATACACTAACATCCATGTTTGGTGATTTTAAAATTTGTTTCCAGGAGTCGTTGTGGAATTCCCTATTTTTAAACCATCTCTCCCCAGTTCTGGACAATCCTGTAGCCTCTGCTATAAAAACTTCAGTGACAGTAAACTTGACATCCCCTATTTCAACTTCGGTTCCTTGAAAGGATCTGGCAAATGTTTTAGTGACTTCCTTATGGAAGCCATTAAATTTTTCCAAAAATTGAAGCCATCCTATTTTTTGTAACATTTCCTTTCATTGTGGGTAACCTTCTAAATATTTTGAACCCACAGGTTCAGTCCTTACAATTAAACCCATGATTTTTCAATATCAAATTAGCACTCTTCTACCCACAAAACAATGACTTTCACTTTCGAACTGAAATAGCTTCAAGCTCTAAATGAAAATGGCTTCAATTTTGGAATGACATACCTCTGATTGATAATAACAAAGGCCTTTAAAACCTCGAACTGATATGCTTCTGTTGACAATTGAATGTCGGAGTGCTATGCCTTTGTTTGAAAATGAGAGCAGTTTCAAATTTCGAGCTGAAATGTCTTTGATTGAAAATGGCAGATGGCTTCAAATTTATTTTCATGCAATACCTCTGGCTCTTAGTAGCAAAAGACTTCAAATTCAACGCTTCAACATCCCTGTCTCTGGTAACAACAGTCTTCAAATTCAACACTGCAACGTCTCTGTCTCTGGTAGCAAAAATCTTCAAACTCAATCACTATAACACCTCTGTCTTTGGTAGCAAAAGACTTCAATTTTAACACCTCTGTCTTTTGATAACAACAGACTTCAAACTCACACTGCTACAATTCTGAGTTTATAGTGAAAATGCTTCAAATTCCGTCCACAGTGATATGCTATCTGCCCACGGTATTAAGTGGCTTTGAGTCCTCACACTGTTATACTTCCAAATTTACCTCTTCTGCTCTGATCTGCGTTTACAATGCTCAATGCTGTTCAAACTGATATCCTTTAGCTCTGCTCCTGGTGATAATAATATCTCTGTCTTCGGAATGGAATACCGGCTACGGAATGAAGTTATGGCAAATGGTCACGGAATAGAGTAGTGGAGTGAGGTGGAGGGATTGTATTAATGAGTGAGGAGACGGCGGAGGATTTTACGACGGCAGAGGGAATCATCATCATTAAATGCTTTGGTTAAGAGACGTGGAAAATTCAAATTCTTTGGCCATTTCGCCGCTTAAATGCTATCGGATATGAATTTTGAAATGGAAGATTTTAATAGAAAGTCTGTAGAGGGTTTGTTGGTGTTTGATCAATAAAACAATTAAAACAACCTTTCGAATAATCCACAACTAAAATATGCTAAACTTTTATGAAATGCCATCGTAATTTAAATTTTTTACCTCTGCCCTTTATTGGATGTTTTTGTAGCCTTTGTCTTCTCTGCTCATCTTTGGAGGAATCTTTCAAAAATTTTCTTGATGTTTTTGATTCATGAATTCACTGGATCACTTTGTTGTAATTCTGATGTCTGCTGGTTGATGACTTCAGGGTTTATAGCTGCGAAAAGACTATCGGGCTGCAGAAAGGTTGATCAGCTGCAGAATGTCTACTGAGCTGCAGAATGTTCCTGTAGAACACTTTAATCATGAAAATGAAATGTTTTTGGAGTATGGATGAAATGTTATGTGGTATGAATGAAAATGGATGATGGATTATGATATGTATCAAGTGGTTAATGGAATGGGATGGATTCAGTTCATGAAATGGAATGAAGGAACATAAGGGTTGTACTGCAGTTCATGACATATTTTATTCACTTACAGCAAGATATCAAATTCTGTGTTTTGACATGAAAATGAGATGAATGGAAGATGGAGTGAGATGAATGAGATGTGGAATGGAATGAAATATGAATGATGGATGATATGGAGTATGGATGAATAATTGAATGGAGTGAGATGAAATGAATCATAAGCACTATGGAACTGTACTTATGATTTTTATAACAACTGCTTATAAAAACAAAAATGGGAAAAGTTAGAGTGTCAGAGAGACTCTGATTTTCACCCTATCTTTTCTGTATAAACATGCCAATCAATGACTGGTTTTCATGTTTATACCTTTATTTATTTATTTATTTATTTATTTAGAATAGAAATGCTTCAGAAAAGTTAATCAAGTTGATGAAGAAGAGAGACTCTTCTTCATTAACTTCACATCATTGTCTTCTTGGAACTTCTTGACAAACTCTTCTCTTGAGAGTGGCTTGTGGTATAGCTTCAGTCTATGACCATTCACAAGAAAAGTGACCTCCTCTTCATCTATAGTTCTGATTTTTACCGCCCCATTATCAAAAATTCGAACAATTTCATATGGCCCAAGCTAATGTGTCTGAAATTTCCCTTGAAAATCCTTGAATTTTGAATCAAACAAGAGAGCCCAGTCACCCTCTTTAAATTTCTTCTCCTTGATGTACTTGTCATGCCATCTAGCCCTTTGCTGTTGGAATAGACTTGTTTTCTGAACTGCATCTTGTCTGATCTCATCCAATTCATTAATTTTCTCCATTCTATGCTTTTGTGCCTCCGTTAGATCAAGTCCTAGCTGAACTGCCATCTTGAATGTTTGAATTTGGAACTCTATGGGAAACAAAACTTTCTTTCCATAAACAAGCTCATAAGGAGTATGGCCTGTTGTGTTTCTCCATGTAGTTCTATAGGCCCACAAGGCTTTAGGAAGCCTATCTACCCAATCTCTTCTATGTAGATGAACAGTCTTTGTTAGGATTCCTTCAATGACTTTATTAGTGGATTCCACTTGACCATTTGCTTGTGGATGATAAGGAGTAGATGTTCTATGTCTTATTTTGTAATTCTCCATCATTTGCTCCACTAGCCTTGATGTAAATTGAGCTCCTTGATCTGTAACAATTTCCCTTGGGACACCAAAACGAGTAAAAATATCCTCAAAAAGAAAAGCAATTACAGATGATTCATTAGCAACAAGTAATGGTTTAGCTTCTATCCACTTAGTAACATAATCAGTGCAAACTAATATATATTTCTTTTGTCTTGATGGAGGACTAATAGGTCCTACAAAATCCAAAGCCCATTTTTCAAAAGGTTCAATGTGTACCTGAGGTTGTAATGGCATCTCACCTGAAGGAGAAGGTTTCCCTACCCTTTGGCAACTGTCACACCTTTTGACATACTCCCTTGCATCTTTAAACAAAGATGGCCAATAATATCCTAAATTAAGGATCTTATAGGCTATCCTCTTATCTGCAAAGTGTCCGCCACAAGGTTCATCATGACATGCCTTGAGAATTTCAGGCATCTCATCTTCACGAACACACCTTCTAATAATCAAATCTGGACCTGTCTTGTACAACTCATTAGCGACCCATGAATATCTTGCACTATCATTAATGATTTTTCTTTTATCCTTTGCATTCATAATTGAAGGAAATTTTCCTGAAACTAAATAATTAGCAATATCAGCAAACCATGGAGTTTGAGTAGAAACTGCAAAAAGATATTCATCAGGAAATTGATCTTCAACCGGAGTGTCATCTTTGATATTTTAAATTCTAGACAGGAAGTCAGCCACAGTGTTTTGTTTTCCAGGCCTATCTAGAATAGTAATGTTGAATTCTTGCAATAATAACAACCATCTTATAACTCTGCCATTAGTGATTGATTTATTCATTAAGTATCTAATTGCAGAATGATCAGTGTGAACAAAAGTTTCATAGCCTGTTATATAGTGTCTAAACTTGTTAATAGCATGAACAACAACTAAAAACTCTTTTTCAGTTACAGTATAGTTTAACTCTGCAGGAGTCAAATTTTTACTGATATAATAGATGGCATAGGGAATTAAATCTTTTTGTCCCAATACTGCTCCTAGAGCTGTATCGGAAGCATCTATCGAGATATGAAAAGGTAACTTCCAGTTAGGTCCCCTTAATATAGGTGTTTCAGAAATTTTGGTTTTCAGGGTTTCAAAAGCTAACTGGCAATCAGAAGTCCACTTAAATCCACAATCTTTGGTGAGTAATTTGAAGAGAGGAGATGCTATTTTGGTGAAGTTTTCTATAAATCTCCGATAATACCCTGTAAATCCTAGAAAACTTCTAACATCTTTTTGACAATTTGGAATGGATAGGTTAGAAATAAATTCAACTTTTGTTTCATCAACTCTAATCCCATCCCCTGAAATGTGGTGCCCTAAAACAATACCTTCAGTGAACATCATAAAACATTTTTCATGACTAAGAGAAAGGTTTGCTTCTTGAAATCTTTTTAAGACTTTTTCCAAGTTTTCTAAAGCCTCTTCAAATGTATCCCCATAAACTGTAAAATCATCCATGTACACCTCTACACAGTCATGTATCAGATCAGAAAAAATTCCTAATACTGCCCTTTGGAATGTTGCAGGTGCATTGCACAATCCAAATGGCAATACTCGGTAGGCATAGGTACCCCAAGGACAAGTAAATGTGGTTTTATCTTTGTCTTCAAGTGCTACTTGGATTTGATTGTAACCACTAAATCCATCCAGGAATGAAAAGTACTTTTTACCTGCTAATGTATCTAATACTTGATCTATGAAAGGTAAGGGAAAATGGTCTTTAAGAGTAGCTTTATTCAGTTCTCGGTAGTCAACACACACCCTCCATTTTCCATTTTTCTTAGGCACAATCACCAAAGGAGAAACCCACTGACTATCTGAAATAGGATAGATGAAGTTAACATTTAACATTTTTTGTAATTCTTCCTTGACAATTTCCCTAAGATTTGGATTCATCCGTCTTTGAGGCTGTCTGATTGGTTTGCAATTTGCCTCTATATAGATGTGATGAGTACAAGTCTTGGGACTTTTCCCTTTCATGTCAGTGTATTCCCATGCATATGCAGAAGAATGTCTCTGTAATACTTTGACTAACTCTTCTTGTTGAGATTTTTCTAGGTTTTTATTTATGTTCAAGGTTTTGCCTGGAAAAATTTCACTTGTAGAGCTGCCAAATTTGTCCATAGAATGAAGAGACATCTGCCTAGATGACAAGAACTCAATATTGGATCCCTCTTGAAATGATTCTTGTTTGTGTTCTGGAGAAGATTCAAAATTTTCTAGAGTATTCAGAATTTGATTATCTTCACTAATTTCTGAAATTGTGAAGAGTGGTTGTAAATATTCTTCATCCTCTATCCATTGAGTGTCATCTAGTTCTATAATTGTCCTAGCTGGAGGATATAAAGTGAATTTCTTTGTTGAACTACCATCAGAAATATACATATCACCGGACCTACAACTAATAAAGGCATCAGCTGTAGCCAACCAAGGTCTTCCTAGTATAACAGGATGGCCTCCTAGATTATTCTTGGGTGTCAGAATCATGAAATCCACAGGGTACTCCCAAGAGTCTAGGGACACTGGAATGTCTTCTATTACCCCATCTGGTCTGATCACAGATCTATCTGCTAATTGTAATAGTGTGGGTGTAAAGAGAAGATTAGGAAGTTTCAATTTGTCCATGATCTGTCTACTCATGATATTTATTGCTGCCCCTAAGTCAATGAGTGTGTTTTGAATTTCAATTCCATTGATGTGAATTTTGACAACTGGATTTCCTGGGTCAAGGTACTTTGGAATAGTAATCTTACCCATCATAATGTCTGCTATTTGTCCTACCAGTTGAATTTTCCTGGTTTCTCTTATTCTTTTTCTTGTTGTCTTCATACTCAACTCCTTTATTGTTTTGGCTAAAATTGGGATTTCCTTGATGGCTTGCAATAATGGAATTTTAATGCAAACATTTCTCAACTCATCTAAGAAATCATAATTAGGCACTATTATTTGTTTTTCTACACCTTTATCAATTTGTAGTCTTTCCGGAAAGGGAGGTATAGAAGTAGATGTGGATGGTTGCTCTAATATTGGAGTTGGATTTATTGGATCTTTTTGTTTTAGTTTTTCAATGTTTTGGTCTTGAAAGGATGTATCTTCCTCAAGACTTTTATTAACCCGTAGGGAGTCTTCCTCAGAATTATCTTGTTCTTGTATGATCACAGAAGGTTTCCTCTTTTCAAGTATCCTTCCAGACCTAAGTTGAACATCACTAAGGTCTAGAGGAGTAATTAAATAAGTTGGAAATTGTTGGCCTTCTATCATGTATGTATTCCGAGGGTTCTTATTATTGGGGTTTGGTATGGGTTGAGCCGGCAATTGATTTGATTTTTGAGGGAATGGTAATGGAAGTGGTTGATTTTGATGTGGTTGGTTCTGATGATGTTGTTGAGGATTTTGTTGAAGATTTTGAGGAAAATTTTGTTGAGGATTTTGGGGATAAAAATGTGGATATGGTGGATAGGATGGTGGATACTGATAATATGGAGAGTATCTTCCATAGGGACTTTGTGTTCCTTGTGCCCAAGATTGAGATTGATTTTGAAATTGGGGCCAAGGTTGTTGCCAAGAATTCCAAGGTGGAGGTTGATTATACATTTGATCATGGAATCCTTGTGTCTGAGATCCCTGCCAAGGTCTTCTAGATACAAAGTTAAGAGATTCTGTGGAGTCTGTAGGAGTTTCTTCTTGAAAAACAGCCTTGAGACCAAGAAGAGAAGGACAATTCTTGGTCTCATGTTTCTCAGAACAAATAACACAGGTTTCTACAACTTTTACATCCAAAGGGCACTCTCTCAAGGCATGTTTCTTCCTACATTTGGGACAAAGATTGCCAAGGCATCAGATTCAACCTTTTGCTTGTTTTGTATCTTGAGGGTGTCTATTTGTTCACTAAGACTCCCTAAGATGTCAGATTTAAAATCATCAAGCATGTGTCCTATTTCTGATCTACTTACTGTCCCAGAAACAGATTTACTTGCCCTTGCAAGAGCAGGATCTCTTGGACATTTGACAGTTTTGGATTTCCCTCTGGAAAGGTTGATACATAACTCAGATATTTCAGGTAATGTGAGTTGTGATATATCTCCTTTTCCCATCATGTTAAGGATATCCAACCATTCATCCCTAATTGTTTTCAACAAAAGAGCTTTTAAAGTGTCCTGATCTAGGTTTTCCATTTGTGCCCTTTTTATGTTGTATTTAAATATTTCCAACAAATCTTCTAAGTTTTCATCTTCTTTTTGTAACATCTTGAACACTTCTTCCTTATGATTAACTGGCATACAATAATCCAAGTATCTCTCTAGAAATGCTTGTCTCATGTCTTCCCATGTTCTAATAGAACTACTGTTTAAACTCATAAACCACTTCAATGCTGCTCCCTTCAAAGTTGAAGGAAATAATTTCAGTTTTTGAGCATCTTGTAAGTAGTCATAAGTCCTACACAACACTTCAAATTCGAATAAGAAAGTTTTAGGATCCTCAGCTTTAAGTCCATAGAAGTTCGGAAGGACAGAAGGTGAAATGTTTTTCATGGTTGTATTGGTTTCTTCATCAAGTATAGGGAACCCAAAAGAGCTTCCTATTCTACCTCTTCCTCCTTCTACACCTCTACCTCCTTCTCCTCTTCCTCCTTCTCCCCTACCTCTACCTCTACCTCCTCCAAACAATGTGTGTTCTCCATTAACAACTCCTCCTCCTCCTTCTTATGCCATGGTTGACTCTCCTGTGGAAGTAGAAAGGTTTGTATCCTCAACAAAAATTTTTGGATCCTCTTCTATGGCAGGTTCAGTGGATGAAGTGGAAGGTTTCTCTAATGGAATAGGTGACCTTAGATCTTTTAGAAGTCCAGGATCAGTAAAGGATGGAAGATGGGTTTGAGTTGAAGGTGTACTAGCTCTGGATCTAGATGAAACAAGTGGTGTTCTAGATATCAAACTTCTGCCTCTGCTGCTTATAAATCTTTCCCTTGAATATCTCTCCCTACGCATAAAATTGTTTTTGGATGCTAAGAAACAAAGGTTACCTAGTTTTCACTTCCCCGGCAACGACGCCAAAATGTTGGGTCTCAGTCTAGTCTCCTAAACTGAGCTCATTTAATTGTCAACCAGGATTTGTAAACTGCTGAAGTGAAGTGTACCATATGTACATAGGTGCTTGTTTCCTAATGCGTTGTGTGTAGTGTTTTGTGATGTTTTTGGTCTTTTATGTTGATTTATGATGTTTTTGGTCTTTTGGTGTTTTATGTTTACAATGAAAGTGCCTAGAAAACTAATGGAAAGAAATTGGTGGTCAAAAACACAGTTGAGCCTAATGTATGGATTGGAAAATGCAGTTGGATACAAAATCTGAACTATGACTAAATAGAAACAAAATCTTGATAATGACTTCTTAGGCAAATGACACAAACTAAACTTGAGAAATGATCACTAAATATGCAAGTTCTCTAACTAGACAGTTAAACACTAATTTTATCATGGTGCAGCATTCTGTTCTAAGCTCATCTATTCCATGACTAATTCCTAGTTCTATTCTACAATTTAATTGGATGTCTCAGAACCTATACTCAAAGAGTTATTGGTTTCTTGTTCAAAGTAGTTCTTTTGAGGAAGATCTCTGTTCATAAAATGATGAGGAGATTGCAGAGAGATTTCAGACCTTATAGTGATGTTATCTTCTGTTCCTATGTTTATGGATCACTTGTAGTTTTCAGAACAAAAAGATATTTGTGAATAATGAAGGCTGTCTTGTGAATCCTAACAACTAAAATAATCTATTGTGCAAAGGATGACAGTGTGACTATGAGATGTAACTGAAATGAGTTAAATTAAGAATGGATCTAAGATGCTTCTAAACTAGAACAATGTTGAACGATAAGTCATCATCAAACTTGAAACAAAGTAACTGAACATGAATTAAATGCAAATGAAACTCCGGAGCATTCTAACTAACATGCATTATTCTATGAAGTTACACAATCGGTTTGTTCATCATTAGTGATATTTTGGAAGAGTTCCTTCTTGTGGAAGAGGTAGAACAATTCTGACTGTGGACTTGTATGCAATTGAAAGCAAATGAACAGAAAGAAAATGAAAAACTAAGTTACCACATCCATATCCTACTCGTCATTATGATGTCTTGGGCAAGCGTTTAAGAGTAAGAACAGAGATGATACTTAGTACAAACAAACAACTAAATCTTTCATTATCACGGTCATGTCTTGAACTTCTTAAGGATGTATTGGAAGAATTTCTTCTTGTGAAAGAGTGATTAGAACAAGTGTAACTGTGATAGTGAATAGCAAAAACTACAACTAATTCCTACAATACTATAGCTATTCATCATTCATTGATATGATCTGTTGGAAGAATGTCTTCTTGTGGAAGAACTGGAATGAATATAACTACAGTATCTAGTTAAAAACAAATACAAATTCAACTCCTATCCTACAATACCATAGTCATTAATCATTCATCATTTTGGTCTGTTTGAATAGTGTCTTCTTGTGGAAGAGCTGGAACGAATATGACTACAGTAGCTAGTTAAAACAAATACAAATTTAACTCCTATCCTACAATACCATAGTCATTAAACATTCATCATTTTAGTCTGTTGGAAGAGTGTCTTCTTGTGGAAGATCTAGAATGAATACGACTACAGTAGATAAAACAAAACAACTACCAATTCAAATGCAAAACGTAAAGGCAGCTAGGAAAAACTTATCTAGTTTACGCAAAAGAAATCCGTACAAGAGGCAGGGGCCCTCTACCACTTGACGGCATTCAACTTCAAATCAAATCACGCCTTCAGAATAACTTTGTCTGCTCCATTAACAATGCAATAGTTCGAACATAACACTCTGTGTCTTCAAGGACGTAACACAGAGTTTACACAAAATGTAGCAGCAAATCTAACACAAAATCTGTAACTAAGCTCTCGGTCTACTCAAGAGTTTATAAAGTAAATGCCAGTAACAATAATTACAAAAATTTAGGAATAATGTCTTTCCTTATCCGAATCATCTTAGGAGTCTTTGAGGTGGCTACGTGAAGAAGAAAAGACATCTGGACTGAGACAGTCCTAGTAGGAGTCTTCCTTCATAAATGTGTTCCCACGTGCATAACCGTACCCAGAATTCATTTCCTCTTCCATGATGAGCAACAAACCATGTAGACACGACGTGGATCATGCCCATATGCGGTTTTCCTCAAGAGGCCACCTGGAACATACTCAAACATGAAGGTAGCTGCAGAATCGTCGGTTAGCTACGGAATGTCTGCATTCTGCAGCTAGTTCCGGTCAAAATGCTTAACAATGGAAAAAATCACAAAATTCAACAAGTCAGTCATGTAAACCATTGTAGAAGTAATTTTAACTATATTTATTGATCAATTGGGCTTAAGATAGAAATGGACAAGGGAAAATGAGGTAAAATGAGGTGAAGGAAAGCACAAATTTGAGGCTCAACAATAGGCTGGGAGGAGAAGTTTGGACTGTATTAGCCATTGAGATTATTGTACATGACTGGTTTTGCATCAATTAATCAAAGCACTTTTCACAATATCCTGGTCTATTACTATCAGTGATGTGTTTCCTAACTCTGTTTATTACATTTTCATATTGTTTCATGCTCTTTTGGTAGGCAACAGAAGTATAACATAGGATTCACCCTTGCTAGGTGCCCTATGTTTCCTTCTCTCCCTACCTTTAATGTTTTATGCTTAATGTGTGATCTGAGAATTGGTTTCAGTCAATTTAACCAGTGTAGTGGATGTTATTTCCTGCTCTCTGATGTATGAATTGGATGGGTCAGTTCTTAGATGTTCTTGTTGGGTTTAAGCTGGAAGGTTTGGGAACACTGGGAATTAGAGTTAGCCCTGTCTACTAGGATCCCTACGCGACCAGCTGACCTTTCTAAGATCTCTTATTAAACTTATCTCTGTTTTTCCCATGGAGTTGCTAAAGCTGACCTAGAGTTAAATGACCTCTGGTCCGATCTATAAGCAGCCCCTTCGTCTCTTTGAGAGTTTCCTTAGAGTATGTCCAAGCAGGTCTGGAGTTAAATGACCTCTGACCTGATCTATAGACAGAGATTTGGTTGTCTCTCCTTCTTCCACCTTTCTTTCCTTAATGTTCCATGCCATCATCTAATCTAAAAGAACCTTTAGTATTAGATGACTTGCCCTTTGGAGGCTTTGGCTAGTTGTTGCATGTAATTACCTTTCATGACTCCATAGCCCAATGGATGTCCCTTTCTTGACATATACTCTTTGCTGAAACATCCTGCTGCTTTGTTCCTTCTCTCCCATTACTTTCTCAGCCTATGATCTCATGACTCAACCCAGAAAACAACCAACCAAATTATTTTAAACCCCCTGTGTGCTTCATATCTAGCCTAATATCTCATTTTGAGCTTCAAAGACTTATCATTCTTTGCTCTATTTGGAGAGATCCCTCTCCGGGTCCAGGAGGGCTAGGTACTAGGGCCCCAAAGTGGTTTGATGTTGTCTTATCTTTTGGTATTGCCAAATCTGCCAAAACATAGGAACCCCAACAAGGTGTTTCTTCCTCATCTGAGGGCTCTTCACTTAGGCAGCTATCATCAGATTTAGAGTCTGAATCGGAAAATTGAATCTCGTTCCTACCTATCAGGAAATCCTCAATCTGTTTATCGCCCTCAAAGACCTGCCAATATTTTTCGTTATCCAGCACTGCAAGTCTGAATTTGGTCTGAATGATGATTTTTTGGTCACGGGGAGGCTTGTGATATGCACTAGCCATTCAGGATAATCCATTTGCAATTGCGTTCTGACTCCTAGGGACAAACACCAGATCGTATTCCATAAAGGTTTTCAATAGATCCATAGCGTCATTCCTGTACGCTCTCAGCCTAGGATGTTTCGCTGTGTATTCACCATTCACTTGTTTAATGACCAGGTCAGAGTCTCCATGCACAGTTATCCTATGGGCTCGTAATTTTCTCAACAGATTCAAGCCTAGGATAAGAGCGTCATACTCTGTGATATTTTTTGTACATTTGAAATACAGGTTACAGGAATGGTTCTCTGCTTAGTCATTCTCTGTGTTATGTACCCACACCCCTGCTCCAACAGTTCTCTTCGTGCATGAACCATCGAAATTCATTTCCCATAAGGGTTGGCTCTCGAGCTTATCATCGTTTCGTTCTTGGCATGGTGTATGAGCTTGTGAAGGGTGACTAATTAGTTGAATACATCGTATTTCTGGCCCAATCTAAGTTTCGTTTTTAGTGCGCTGCCCATAGGTTTTAACATCATTTTCTCCTGAGTCTAGAGTAGCCATTATGTTAAATTCTGTGGGCCCTATTTCATTGTTTGTATCTCTGCTTTTGAATCCTGACTCCTCCAGAGTTTCATCATTGCAAAGGATGAAGGAGTCAAGATCTGTGTGTACAGAGTATAAAGGTGAATTTTCAGGATTTTCGGGGCTACTAACCAGGAATTTCATTTGTGCCTCTCTATACAGTCTTCTAAGTTGGCTAAAGACTGGGATTGTGGCATATGCCCCATCCATCTGCATTGTACCTTGTAGCTTGGCTCCCCATGACCTTGACAGCAACATGCCATACTTAGGCAGAACATCTTCCACTACAACATCCATGACCATGCATTTAGCTGGAATCTGGGTTAGGCTTACACATAAATATTTGATTAGGCCAAGACACTTTACTCTGCTAGAGTCAAATGAATATAGGTTTTTATAGGGACGGGTTATCCCTAGGCCTAATATTTACATAAATTTCTTAGGAATAAGGTTGTGTGAGGCCCCAGAGTCATGCATTGCATTGTGGAGGATCTTATCATGGATCTTGAGACTGATATAAAAGGGAGGAACTACCCCTTCTTGAAACTTCCCTTCTAGCTTGGGACCAAACAGAAGGGTTGGTTGATCATCACTCAGATTTACGGTGTCACTATTCTCACCTAGATTTAAAGCTTTCAAAATTTGGCCTTTATATACATCCTGAGTGGCCAGCTCAGAGAGTGGATAGAGATTTTAATTTTTGCAATATCACTCTCCAAATTGAAAGTGGATTGACTCTTTGGGACGTTCAACTCTGTTTTGTTAGACACCACCTTAGTGGCTGAATCAGTGGGCTGATTATCACTATGTACAATTTTTGTGACATTTTTATCAGGAGCACTAACTGCAGTGCTAGTGCTGCTAGTTGGTTGACTTTGTTTATCAGTGTTTTGGTTGTGTTTTCCTATGTTTTTCCTAGAACTCTCAACTGTTGATTTGTTACTTTTAGCAGTAAATTTAGAAGTTTTCTCAAGCCTTTTCTTGATGGTAATCTCAGAAACCTTTGGTTTGGCAGTTTCTAGATTCTTTTTGCTTCTAAGCTCATATTGTTCTCTAACCTACATGATGGAATTTTCAAATCCAAGTCTGTAATCCTCAGATTCTAATATTTCCTAATCCCAGTATGAGGATGAGGGTTGATCTTCCTCCGTGGAACAGTTGTGGATTGAGTTTTCTATTTCAAACATGTTTATTGTGCTTCTCTCAGACTCTTCTATGAGTCCCTCATCTTCATCAAGAAATTTCTCTTGGAATGGGGGAATAACTTGCTGATCTGATTCTCTTTGTCTGTTGGGAGCGGTATTGTTTCTTCTAAAGTTCTGGTTCTGGTTATGATTTTGATTTCTGTTTTGGTTACTGACTGTGACAACCATTTCTTTCATCATTTGTTGTAACTTTTCCATGTTTTTAGATATACGGTCATAATTGGGATCTGACGTAGAATATATATTGTCATCTCTATATGTTACCCTCTTCTCAGCTCTCAATCTTGCTTTTTTCTCAATCAGGTTAGCCTCCACACTCACTGCTCCTTTTTGCATATCTTCCAGTGTGTTATAATCCCTCTCCCTAAGCTGGTAGGCCATGTCAGCATCAAAGCCTTCAGGATATTTTACTAGGGAAAAACCTTGGGGAGGTTTCATGTGTGGAGGAAGAGCATTGTAAACGATGTTAAACCTTGTAGAGTAGTCATGGACACTCTCTCCTACATTTCTATTAAGATTCTTGTATTTTGCTAGGATTTGGAGAGGATTGGCCTTAACTTCCCATTTTTTTATGACAGTCTGATATAAAGAAGGAAGGTCTTGGATACCATTAGGAGGGAGGCCTTTAAACCATTTCTTCGCCTCACCTCCTAAGCTCTAGGAAAATATTCTCATTTTGATTGTATCATCATCTATCTCCATGTAGTCAAAAGAATCCTCCATCCTATCTACATGGTGCTGAGTTGTGGTAGACTATTTTGCAGTGAAGTGTGGGATTTTTGATTGGTAATCGTTGGGTAAGGGTACTAGATGCTAGGGTAAAACCAGGGGTGCATACCAGGCTGCCATGATGATGTTCAGGTGAGGTAAAGGGTTAGCTTGAGCAGTTGGTATGTGGATGGCAGGGATACTAGGACTAGTAGAAGTCTGTTGGGCAGATTTAGGGTGGTAGAGCCCCAAGTTTTGAATGAAGTGAATATCAGGAGGCGTAGATGGAGGGATTTCTCTGTCCCTAATGTGTTGACCACTATGAGGTGGTGAACCTGAAGGCTCAAGGCCTAGCTGGTCTAGAAAACTGAATTACCTAATTCTTAGTAATCTTCTTGGTAGGTCTAGGTCGAAAGGTTGGACTAATAGAGCTGTAAGGTATTCCGGTGTAGAGTTCTATGGACGTGGCTAGAAATAGTTGATATTTAAGGAGTAGGAGATCTCTTGAGGATGCTCTCAGGGTTGTCAACTATTTCAGATGGGTTTGGGTTAGGATAAGCTCTTGTGTGAATGTTTCTTGAAGCCAGAATGTTGTTTTCAAATCCAGCAGCTTAACCCTACTTGTTACTTCTATTATGGCTGATGTTGTTATGACGATTGGTCTCCCAGTGGATTCTTATGTGAAACAAGATAATCAGCAAGCCTACTGATCACCAGTGGAGTCTTTGATATTTTAGGAACTATGGAGTCGCCAGGTGGAAGGTTTAGGATGTTTCAAAAGGGTATAATATCCACCACAGTGTTTTTGTAATGTCCTTTTTAGGGAAATCCTTAAAACACAGCAAACTCTAACCAGACATGGACTGGGAGGGAATTTACCAGATATTTCACCTCTAAAAGAGGATGAGATCCAAAGGCTGTCTGGCCCTTTCCAGACTCTGTCTAAGAGCGTGGGAGAAAACAAACCAAGTGGTATAGAGGCTAATTTGTGAATAGGAGTGTTTAACTGCCAACCTGACTAGAGATTGTAGGTTTTCTGAGGCTCTTCGGATGTAGTAAGATGGAAAATACTCAGAACCTCCCCAGCGGAGTCACCATTATGTTGGGGTTCCCATGTTTTGGCCAGATTGGCAAGACCAAAAGATGAGACAACATCAGAACCACTTTCAGACCCTAGGATTTAGCCCTCCTATGTCCAGAGAGGGATCTCTCTATATGAGCAAAAGTTTTATGTCTTTAAAGTTCAAAGTTAAGATGTTAGGCTAGTTATAGGCATGGGGTTTGTTTGTTTGATTGTTTGTTTGGTTGTTGGGAATAAGGAAAGAAGGGTTTCAGTATGAGACAAGGATGAGCAAGGAGGATTTTAGGCAAAGCAGGGATGATTCAGGGAACATCAAGACCATTGGGCAATGGAGTCAGGAAAGGGTTTACTTGCTATTCAATATGCAGGCTTTCAGTTGGGCTAGTCATCTAAAGCATTGGATCTTAAAGATGATAGTGTGGTATGAAATGGTAAGGGAGAAGGTGAGAGCAAGGAAACCTCCAAGGTGACCTTCATAAATTAGATCTAGGGACAGGAAATGCCATTGGACAACCCGTGATCCAGAAACTAAAGGCTAACTCTTCAGAGAAGAAAACATTAAATATTTAACACAGAGGTGAAAACCTGAGATCAGAGAGAGACTTTGAACTCTCAATGCTTCGGCCTCCAGCTAAACGGAACTTAGAAAGGTTCAATTAATTGAAAAGGATCCTAGTGAGATAGAGACAGATTTATAGGCTCTCAGTATCCCAATTCAGTCAATTAAATCTTACCAAGCACATCTAAGAACAAATTCATTAATTCATACATCAGCTAGCAGCATAAGGAACCACTACACTGGTTAAATTAGTTTGAAATCAATCCTCAGATAACACATACAGTAGAAAAAATTGAAGGCAAGGAGAGCAGAAACATAGGGTACCTAACAAGGGTAAATCCTATGCCATATTTCTGATGCAAGCCAGAACAAATGAAATTTAATGAACTACAAGATAAATTAGAGACAAAGATAGAAAAACATCACCGCTGCTTTAAATCAGGATCCAAAGAAATGTACTTGTCATATTAAAGAGCAACACTAGTCAAGTACAACACTACCAATAGCTTGATATTCAGTCTGAAAACATCTTCCTTAGCCTATCTTACAACTTTACACAGAGAACATGTCTCAAAAGAAACAGCTTTCATTTCACAGATAGCTGATCAAAAACCTTTACAATGTTTCTTCATGAATTTTATAGCTGAAGAGGAGCAGAGGGTGTAGGTGAGAAACTAAATGTAGCATTAAAATTCAAAAGAGGAAGAGGGCCGAGGCCCCATTATATTTTAAATTCTGGGCATTTATCTCTGGTACTCTTGGGATGAAAGAGTGGTCTTAGTTAGGCTACAATTTACTCCAGGTATGTCTCTGATGTACTTGCTGTAGCACCTCTGCAAAACTCTGGTGAACTGAACCAAACAAACTATGATTTCAAGTCTTCCAAACTATATACTAATGCACTGGAAACGTAGGGCTACTGTCAGGGGGGAAAACTTCATTTGGACACAATGTAGACTGAAACGATAATGAGTACCATGTCCTTTTTCAGGAGGAGACATTCTGCTGATATAAACACCTTGATGGTATGGTTTTCTATGCGTTGAACCTTCTGTGTGATCCATGATGTCTTCGATCTAGTGCCTTGTCCTTCAAATGCTTCAGAAATCTTTAATTACCAGTCTTCAATTCTCTACTTTCTCACTAATACTCTTTGTCGCTCCATGATTTCCTTTGGCTACGAAATCTGCGCGTTAATGGCTCTGGGAAGGTTTTACGGAGTTTAACCCTATTCCTTTAATGGAAGTCATGTCATAACACCTTGCAAAGACTTTCTTTCATAATTTTGATCTCTGCACATGGTCTTCCCAGCATTTTAGCCACTGTAATAGTGACTGTGTACCATGGCGGTTTTCCGCCCGTCTGTAACCCTGCAAAACACGCAAACATGTTAAGAAAACTATGCATGGGAAGGGTGGATGCGGCGGGGAAACTGAGGATGGCCATGCAGACTGGTTAAATGTGGGAACATTGCAGGGTGATGGCGAAAAATGCAGCGTAACAGTGGAAGATGGTCATGGTGAAAGTTGGCAGAATGCGAAAATTTGACACTTGGGCCTTTGAATGAAATATATAGGGGAGCCGATGAAAAAGTGAGGACAACACATGGGATGGTGATGTGGCAGGACCCGGTCAATGGCGGGGCACAGATTTAATTCGAGCCATCCGATGTCAGGAGGATATCGACGGTAGAAAACGTGTTGGAGGGTGACAGATGTTGGGCCATGGGTCTATTTGCCTTGCGTTAACTCCCACGCATCTTCACAGCGCGATCACCGTTGGATGGGAAAATCTAGATCGGAAGGCTCACGTGCATATCGCGCCGAGGCAAACGCTAAAATTTAACGCGTGATAGGGGGTGGTTATCAAATAGTGCTCGGTGCCACGTGTCCTGTAGTGAGTGGGATCGCTTCGAAATGAAACATACTACCTGCCCTCCGAAAGGTCTTGCGATGGAAACCAGTGGGTTTAAACAGTGCTTTGTCATGGGGACCACTAGGGTGGGTGAACTTTTGACCATTGATCTGCGGGTTGAACGGACGGTGGATATGCGATCGGAGCGATGAACAAGTTGGGCCATGGGCACAACGCTAATCTCCGAATATCGTCCATTTTGTACAGATCGACGGTTAATACTATGCCCGATATCCATCTACGATAAGCGCCCTCTGGGCTAGCGCTTGGTTCTAGCGCCCAGGTCACGTGGAGAAAAAGGTTGAGGGGGCTAGGGCCAAAAGGTACTAAGCCCACATATATGGAGAATATGGTTTTTGGCCCATTTTTAATGCAATTTAAGGACAAAGAGGGATAATCGATGGGGGAAAAGGGGTTAAGTAGCCAAAAAAAAGGGTGTTTGTGATGGATTGAGAAGGGTTTTGAGAGGGTTTAGAGGGTTAATAAAGGAAATTCAAAAGGGGAAAAAGAGGGTGGAAAGTGGGGTTTAGTGGGAATGAAATAGG